>OY997272.1:191330026-192530026 GCA_963921465.1 Triticum timopheevii | reverse complement strand
CGCACGTTTTGCACGCGCGCGCACCGAGTCGCCGCGTCCCACTGCCGTCGTCCCGCGCTCGTTCTGGCCCTTCCCCACTCGCAGCCCATGCGCCCCGAGTCCTCCCTCGCCGCAGAGCTGCCCTGGCCCCCTCCTGGCGCCCTACAGCGCCACCGACGCAAGCCGCCACCGCCGCTCCGACAGCTCCTGCCATGGACGGCGCCGCCCGAGCCACAGCCGCGCGCCAGCTCACCCTGAACAGCTCGAGCTCATCCCCTCGCCCTGCCAGACCCCGCCAGCCATCGCCACGCGCCCCCTGGCTACAGAACGGCGGTTCGCCATCGAGCTTATCCACGGCCGCTGCGAAACCGATCTAGCCGCGCTATAAAAGGAGCCCCGAGCCTCTCCAAACCCTCAGGCGACCTCGTGCCATTCCCCTGGTGCGCCCCACGGCCAACAAGCGACGGCGGGAAGCCTTCTTCCCCATCTCCGGTAGGTTCGGCCGCCGCCACTCTCCGGTCGCGTTCGTCGCGAGCAGGCCCTCCCCCGTCCCTCCAGCACCACCACTCGACTCCCCTTGACCGTGCGGAGCTGCCCAGCCTCTCAAACGCGACCGGAAACCACCGTAGCCCGAACCCCCAAATTCACCCGAAGTTGCCGTCCGCCGCGGAGCTCGCCGCCGGCGACTCCCTCCACCCCCACCAACCTAGCGACCACCGGGAGGACCGCCCTGGACTGGCGGATCCATCCCTACCCTCAGGAGCCCGCGAGGAGCCACCAATTGCCGGCATTGATCGCTGGAGCCCCGCCCCTGTTCGGCCGGAGGAGGAAGGAGGCGGGGGCGACCGGTCAAACCTGACCAGTGGGCCCCCTGGACCCACTGTCAGTGACCATGGGCTGGTCCACGCTGGCGTAAGTGGAGGCGTAAACGCAAAGTACGTCTCCTACGTGTATCTATTCGAAACATTTTTTTTCTTTTTCTGTTTTATTTTAAAAACAGAAATTTGACTAAACTTTGACTGGCTATAACTTTTTAAATATAACTCCAAATGAGTTGATTCTTTTTCCTACCTCTCTCAAATTTTGTCTAGTTTATTTTCAGATTTATTTGAAAAAAATTCAGACAACTTTTTTGTACTGTTTTGAAACTATGTATTAATTCAAATTTTTAAATAGGATTTTTGGAGAGGGAAGAAAACTTTCAAAAGTTTTGGAATGCACCCTGCCTCTCCACAATTTGAAGGCAAGCATTCTGAACTCTGGCATAATATTTTTGTGTGTCGTTTGAATACGGTTACAACACTCCTTGTCTCGGAGTTTTCGTTATTTTATGTGACGATATGAACATACTCATAAGTGCATATTGATGATTCCGTGCTACTGAAATTTGATACGTTGTGATAGTAATCACCCTCGTATGCTTTTCATGCATAGCGGAAGGAAGCCTGGAAAGTCTCTGTCTTGGGTAGACACGAGCTTGTCCCTAGTTCCTCGTCGAGACGAGTGTGTCCGGTATGGCATGATGAGGTATGATGAGTGGTGATTCTATCTGTTGATTGAAATATATTTGTTATGCTAATCATGCAGGGAATACTTAAACCTCCTGACTCGGCCGTAGATCGAGTCTTGTTCCAGTAACCCCCATACCTGTTTCGTACTACCCCTTGTCCCTGCCACAGGTAGGGTACGGTTCAGTAAGTTGTCAACCCCTTTCTTGGCACACACCGTACAGAGAGGCCATGGTGGAAGATACCGGCTGCATCCGGTAGGCAGGCCACCTGGTCCGGGGGCATGGGTGTTTCCGGTTGGGACCGAGAGGGGGGCACCCCTTAGTAGCGCGCGGTATAAATTTTATCCCATGCTAATCGAGGTTGTAGCCTCCCCACTTAGAGTTTTTCTTGACAGGTGTCGTGGGTGATTCCAGACACCGGTAAGTTAAGCTGGTGTGTGCGGGTCAGGTGTGTTTTCAATTAAAAGACCGTAAATGGAATTAGTCCCGATGGAATAAAGGAATCCGTTACTTGTGGGTAAAGAGTACACCCTCTGCAGAGATTAAATCTATTCGAATAGCCATGTCCATGGGTAAGGACTACAGTCTGGGATGGGTCAAGTGTCGGTCTTAGTATCGGTCTTCGGAGGAGAAACTGCTAAACCAGAACATGGATTATGACTTGTGACTTGTGATTATTATTATTATATTATGGACTAACCCTTTATATTATTTGAATTACTGAGTATCCCTGGGACGGTTCTACCTCCTGGATATTCATTGTGATTATTTTCTTATAAGCCCTTTATGTGGTGTCGCTCAGACGCCCGACTGTGGCATGCTTGTTATTTGCTTACTTTATAAGCCCCTTATGTAGTGTCGCACAGACGCCCGAGTGTGGCATGCTTGTTACTTATTTCACTTATAAGCCCTTTATGTGGTGTCGCTCAGACGCCCGAATGAGGCATGCTTTCTATTATTGTCCTTTCGAGGCGTCCCTTTAGACACCCGAACGGTGCATTCTAATTCTATTCTCTGATTGCACACTCATGTTTTATATGAACAACCTACTTGCGTGCATCATGGATTTTTATTACGTGACGGACGTTGTGATCATAGAATATTTCAAAGCATGAATATCATTTGTTATATTATACCCGTGTTCATAATGTTTGCGAGTACATTCAAAGTACTCACTGGCTTGTCCCTGGCTATTGTCTTGGCCAGATTTCTTGCTTGGAGAGGAGCGTTACGATGACAGCCCCGGAGCCTAAGTAATGGCGATAGTAGCCTCGCGAAGATAGGAGTTATCCAGGTCAGCTGTTCCTGTGGGAAATGGAGTCCCATAGACGCTGATGAACCGCAAACCACTTCCGCCATCAACCACTAGAAACCATTTGTTGTACTCATAGGCCAGAATGGTCTTGTACTACATATTTTGTACTTTGCTTGGAATTTCTATATCAAGTTGGTGTCTCATCAGCTAACAGTAATCCTGGGGCTGGTGAGCACAGGGACCATTTTTATGGAAATTAATATCCCGAAAATCCGGCCCTGACATTGGGCATAGACCAACTTAGGCCAAAAGCCTAAGCTTGGGGGAGTACGTATTTCTCACCGACTTTACATTCATGTTCACACACTATTCTAGTTGTCGGTACTCATACTCTTTCATTGTATTATCCATGCTAGTTTAATTTATTTATTTTTCTAGCTTTCTTCTTGTGTGTTTGATAAACCCTAAGAAAACCAAAAAAATAGTTAGTTTAATTTCCATGCTTGTAGTAGTAATTAAAATGAAAACCCAAAAAGATTTCTCATTCTTCTTTTACTTGTCAGGAGCTTTCCCGTGTAAATAGTTTTATTTCTTTTCTTTCCTTTGGGGGTCGAGAGAAGAAGACCATAATGAAAATGTTTAGTGGCTCTCATATGCATGATTGTTTATTTAACTTAGAGTCCATATTACTTTGTCTTCTCTCTTGAATTGAATGCTTGCATATTCTAGCTTAGTCCAATGCACGTGCAATATTATTATTATACACACCGTTCGGTCGTGCAAGTGAAAGGCAATAATGACGATATATGATGGACTGATTGAGATGAGAAAAGCTGGTGTGAACTTGACCTCTCTTGTTTTTGTAAATATGATGAGTTCATCATTCCTGATTCAGTCTATTATGAATAAACATGTTTGCAATGACAATTAGAGATCATAGTTACTTATGCCATGCTTAATTAGCTAGGAGCTTATAATGGTTTACCTTGCGTGCCAACATGCTATTAAAATGGTTGTAATGTGGTATGATAGGATGGTATCCTTCTTTGAATGATTTGAATGACTTGACTTGGCACATGTTCATGCATGTAGTCGAAACAAATCAACATAGCCTTCATGATATTTATGTTCATGGTGGATTATATCCTACTCATGCTTGCACTCGGTGTTAATTAATTTTAATGCATGTTCATGACTGTTGTCGCTCTCTCAGTTGGTCGCTTCCCAGTCTTTTGCTAGCCTTCATATGTACTAAGCGGGAATACTGCTTGTGCATCCAAACTCCATAAACCCCAAAGTTATTCCATATGAGTCCACAATACCTTCCTATATGCGGTATTTACCCGCCATTCCAAGTAAATATGTATGTGCCAAACTCCAAACCTTCAAATGAAATTTTGTTTTGTATGCTCGAGCAACTCATGTTTCAACTAGGGCTGTTTGTATCTTCCATGCTAGGTGGGTTATTCTCAAGAGGAGTGGACTCCACTCCTCATTCACGAGAAAATGGCTGGTAACCGGGATGCCCAGTCCCATGATCAAAAAGATCAAAGCAAATCGAAATAATTAAACAAAACTCCCCCAGGGCTGTTGCTAGTTGGAGGCACTCGTTGTTTCGAGCAAGCCATGGATTGATGCTTGTTGGTGGTGGGGGAGTATAAACTTTACCACTCTGTTTGGGAACCATCTATAATGTATGTAGCATGGAAGATATCGAGATTTCATAGTTGTTGCGTTGACAGTGAAAGTATACCGCTCAAAATGTTATTCATCTCTATTTTAAAATCGAGCTTTGGCACCTCTACAAATACCTACTTCCCTCTGCGAAGGGCCTATCTATTTACTTTTATGTTGAGTCATCACCTCCTTATTAAAAAGCACACGCTGGAGAGCACACTGTTATTTGCATTCATTACTATTAGTTTATATTGGGTATGACTTGACTGGATCTCTTTTACCATGAATTACAATGTTTAGTCAGTCCTTGATCTTTAAAGGTGCTCTGCATTTATGTTTTGCGGTCTCAGATAGGGCTAGTGAGATACCATCTTGTTATATCATATTATGATTGTTTTGAAAAAGTGTTGTCATCCGATATTTATTATTATTGCTCGCTAGTTGATTATGCCATTGATATGAGTAAACATGAGACCTAAGTGTTATTGTGAATATGGTTAGTTCATAATCTTTGCTGAAAACTTGAATGTTGGCTTTACATATTTACAACAAGAAGAGCAAACAGAGCACCATCCCATCCATGCCGAGAAGCAGCGTGGGTTCTGCCCTGGGCGATGAGGCACTACTGGATAGATACCCTGTGGATAACATCATGGATAACACTAATTGTGAGCTACACTTCAAAATGAAGAACATATCCATGAAGGTGGCGGACGGTGCTGCTTATACAAATCCCCTTGAAGCAGCCTCCCATTGCAATCCGATTCCAGCTGGCTATGCTCGTCTCATGGTTGATGAAGTGGTGGCACAATATTTGGAGCTAGATCTTGACATTCTTGGAGGTGACAACGAGCGCACACTAGGATAGGTCATTCATTGTACCATTCGATGGAGAAAGGATTGCATCGTCTTTACAAGGCCACCGACACTGCGTCCGCCGGTTCCTCCTCCAAGTCCGCCACTGCATCAACAGTCGACTCCAGCTCCTCCAAGTCAGCCACCGCCTTTGCAGACTCCTGCTCCTCCAAGTCTGTCAACGCGTGAGCCCACTCCTTCTCCTCCAAGTCCGGCACCGAGTGAGCCCACTCCTTCTCCTCCAAGTCTGACACAGCGTCAGCCTAGTCCTCCTCCTCCTCCAAGTCGTCAGGCACCACGTCAGCCGTCTCCGCCGCCTAAGCAACACCGAAGGAGAGCCGCCTCAGCTCCGATGGCTAGTGGCACAAGTACAAGAGGCAAGAGATTCCAATATGGTCCAAGCCTCAAGCCTCTTCCTCGTCAGCCTTATGACCTGACCGAGGAGGAAAACACAGCCGAAGTGCGAGCCCAAGTGTAGGCCCATTTTGGACCAAAACCACCACCGCCGCCAAAGGAGATTGTACCTGAGCATATCGTTGACCACTTTATTCGTATGGCTAGAGCACCAGCTCCCCCGCATGTTGACTCTGACTATGAGCACCAAATCAAGAAGTCATATCAAGCACAAAAAAAGGAGTTGAGCTCGAGCTCAAGCCAAGGAGCTGCCAAAAAAAGCAGGAAAGTTGTTCCCCAGCTGGGAGAACAGGCGGTGCAATCGATCCCCCCGCTCATTGTACCACCAACACATGTGAGTACCGGCGCCGATCAGCTGGTAATAACCGACGCTCATAGAAGGATGGCTGAAGAGGCCGGTGTCACTATGGAACAACTCCTAGAGCTTGAGCCCATACCAGGGATTACAAAGGAGGAAGTAAAACGGAAATATGCCCGTGGCCAACCTATGGTCAAGCCTGAGGAGGTCAAGAAGATCTCAACCAGAATGTATGAGTTGCATGAATGGTACATGAATGAAACCAAGACTACCGATCGAGAGTCCCTCATGGTGAAAACCAAGGAAGAGTATTACTATAATGAAATGGCTCTGTATGTTGAGTTTATAGGATTGTTTCAGTTATTCAATCAAGACGCACTCGACAAATCTATCATCAGTTACTATTGTCTGTAAGTGATTTCTTTCTGTAATTTAATAATTAAGTCTCTAGTTAGCTGTAGTGCTCGTTGATCATTACCTGTAATTATCCTAACTATATTCTTTTCTGTGGTATTATGCAGAATGAAGATGTATGAAATGAAAAAAGCTGGACGCTATGGCATTGGGTTTATTGACCCAAATACCATTAATCAAGAGACATGGTCACAAGAATGGTCGAGAATAGACACAGTGAAAAGCTTGCTAGAGTTCTTGAAGCGCCTAAATACATGTCTAGATATACTACTTCCTTACAACTTCGGGTGAGTCACACTGTCTTGTACTACAAATTCTGTTTTTGCTTACTAGCTAGATGTTAATAAGTGTATAGGGTTTAGGGTAGTTGATGAGTTATGCACATGCCCGCTTAATTATACATGCAAACATGTGCACATGCAGTTTCCACTGGATCTTGTTAATTATTAAAGTTGACGAGGGAACAGTTGAAGTACTCGACTCACTACTGAAAGAAGTTGCTGACTACGCAATCGTGAAGGGGGTGGTCAACAGGCAATTTCAATCATTATCGAACTATATGTCGGCCTCTTTAAGTTCGTCATTTCTTGATATCAACTAATTAATAACTCATTTATTCATTTTCTTTGCTGGCAGGCAGGGCTTGGGAAAAGCTTATCAAACAGGTTGATGGCCCATGGAAACAAAAGCTGAAATAGTATAGACCCAAGGTAATTAATTAAGTAGTACTAGCTAGCTAGCTAACATCTCTCTTTAATTCTAGTTTCAATACCATTAGCATGCTTGATTAATTATTATATGATTGAATTCTATTCAATTAAAGGCCCTGAAGCAGGTGCCAAGGACTGATTTATGTGCATACTACGTTTGCAAGAACATTCACATGATGACGTGCAAAAGGAGCAGAACTGATAGAGAGCAATTGGCACATTTGCCAGAATACTATTCACAATTTTTGCATCATTATCTAATATATACACATGATACGTCTCCAACGTATCTATAATTTTTGATTGCTCCATGCTATTATATTACCCGTTTTGGATGTTTATGGGCTTTACTTTACACTTCTATATCATTTTTGGGACTAACCTACTAACTGGAGGCCCAACCCAAATTGCTGTTTTTTTGCCTATTTCAGTGTTTCGAAGAAAAGGAATATCAAACGGAGTCCAAATGGAATGAAACCTTCGGGAGCGATCTTTTTGGAACAAACGCAATCCAGGAGACTTGGAGTGCACGTCAAGAAGCAGCCGAGGCAGCCACGAGGGTGCCTGGCGCGCCCTAGGGGGGTTGGCCCACCCCCCACCCTCGTGGGCCCCTCGAGGCTCCCCTGACCGACCTCCTTTGCCTATATGTACCCCCATACCCTGAAAACATCCACGAGCACCACGAAAACCTATTTCCACCGCCGCAAGCTTCTATACCCGTGAGATTCCATCTTGGAGCCTTTTCCGGCGCTCCGCCAGAGGGGGAATCGATCACAGAGGGCCTCTACATCATCTCCAAGGCCTCTCCTATGAGTTGTGAGTAGTTTACCACAGACCTTCGGGTCCATAGTTATTAGCTAGATGGCTTCTTCTCTCTCTTTGAATCTCAATACAAAGTTCTCCTCGATCTTCTTGGAGATCTATTCGATGTAACTCTTTTTGCGGTGTGTTTGTCGAGATCCGATGAATTGTGGGTTTATGATCAAGTTTATCTATGAGAAATATTTGAATATCCTCTGAATTCTTTTATGTATGATTTGTTATCTTTGCAAGTCTCTTCGAATTATCAGTTTGGTTTAGCCTACTAGATTGATCTTTCTTGCAACGGGAGAAGTGCTTAGCTTTGGGTTCAATCTTGCGGTGTCCTTTCCCAGTGACAGCAGGGGCAGCAAGGCACGTATTGTATTGTTTCCATGGAGGATAAAAAGATGGGGTTTATATCATATTGTTTGATTTTATCCCGCTACATCATGCCATCTTGCCTAATGCGTTACTCTATTCTTATGAACTTAATACTCTAGATGCATGCTGGATAGCGGTCGATGTGTGTAGTAATACTAGTAGATGCAGGCAGGAGTCGGTCTACTTGTTGCGGACGTGATGCCTATATACATGATCATGCCTAGATAATCTCATAACTATGCACTTTTCTATCAATTGCCCGATAGTAATTTGTTCACCCACCCTAATACTTATGCTATCTTGAGAGAAGCCACTAGTGAAACCTATGGCACCCGGGTCTATCTTCTATCATATAAGTTTCCGATCTACTTTATTTTGCAATCTTTACTTTCCAATCTATATCATAAAAATACCAAAAATACTTATCTTATCTTATTATCTCTATCAGATCTCACTTTCGCAAGTGGCCGTGAAGGGATTGACAACCCCTTTATCGCGTTGGTTGCGAGGTTCTTGTTTGTTTGTGTAGGTACGAGGGACTTATGAGGAGCCTCCTACTGGATTGATCCCTTGGTTCTCAAAAACTGAGGGAAATACTTACGCTACTTTGCTGCATCACCCTTTCCTCTTCAAGGAAAACCAACGCAGTGCTCAAGAGATAGAAACACACACAACTAATACATGCATATTGATCTCCTTCTTTAAAGACGAAGGACATGCGGGATCGCTCCTACCAACGAATCACGTACGAGCGATTTAATAGGAAATAGCGGGATTTTTGCTTGACTAGGTCATAGATCCGAAAGGAGAATTCCATTACCCGCTATCGAAGTAATGCCTCCATGTAATGATCTACATGCAAATTATAGGAGAAATTGTATATACCAACTTGTATATATATATATATATGTGTGTGTGTGTGTGTGTGTGTGTGTGTGTGTGTATGCGTGAATGGTCATGCGAGAAAGTCGATGATGATATATATATATATATGATCGGTTCTATGTGAAATTCTATTTATATATATATGCATAACATGTACAATATGTAGTAGCGTAAAATATGTTTCAAATGAAAAAGAATTAAATGGAAAACAGAAAATTAAAAGGAAAAATAAATCATAAAACTAAAACCCCTAAACCTTTTAGTCCTGCTTGGTAACACAAATAGGGACTAAAGGTCTCCCAGCCCCCAGCACGGGATCGTGCCACATGGTGCGCCATTGGTGCCGGTTCTTGCTGAACTGGGATTAAGGGGGGGTTTCGGTGTCAAAACCGGCAGATCTCGGGTAGGGGGTCCTGAACTGTTCGTCTAGGCGGATGATAACAGGAGACAAGGGACACGATGTTTTTACCCAGGTTCGGGCCCTCTCGATGGAGGTAAAACCCTACTCCTACTTGATTGATATTGATGATATGGGTAGTACAAGAGTGGATCTACCACGAGATCAAGGAGGCTAAACCCTAGAAGCTAGCCTATGGTATGATTGTTATAATGGTTGTTCGTCCTACGGACTAAAACCCTCCGGTTTATATAGACACCGGAGAGGGCTAGGGTTACACAGAGTCGGTTACAATGGTAGGAGATCTACATATCCGTATTGCCAAGATTGCCTTCCACGCCAAGGAAAGTCCCATCCGGACACGGGACGAAGTCTTCAATCTTGTATCTTCATAGTCTTGGAGTCCGGCCGATGATGATAGTCCGGCTATCCGGACACCCCCTAGTCCAGGACTCCCTCAGTAGCCCCTGAACCAGGCTTCAATGAAGACGAGTCTGGCGCGCATATTGTCTTCGGCATTGCAAGGCGGGTTCCTCTTCCGAATAATCCATAGAAGATTGCGAACACCAGGATAGTGTCTGGCTCTGCAAAATAAATTCCACATACCACCGTAGAGAGAATAATATGTACACAAGTTCAATATGCTGACGTATTTTGTGGCATGACGTCACACCACTACCAAGCCTTTACTTGAATCGTTTTTATTATACCACCTCAGCGCGTTTAGCGAAGCGGTTTCCTTGGCACGTCTTGTCGAAGCAGAGATCGTGTTCCCCTTATTCCGGGATTCCCATCAATACAGATGTGGGTAACCCAACCGTGCCCGTTGCCACGCCTCCTCCATCGAAGGTGAGTTCCAAACGGTCATGGGGATGGCTCTTGGTATTCTCCCTCTTTATAATGAGACCAAGGCCCATTTCTTTTCTTCAATCCTCAATCGAATCCGCCCCTCGCCCCGAGTCCCAACACCCAGAGCTCCAGATTCGAGCGCCTCGGACCTTCAACAATGTCCGGCTCCGACCTACAGGGCCGGTGGATGCCCTCCTCTGTCACGGAAGAGGACATGCTAAAGCTGAGAGAAGCCAGGTACCTGACCTACGAGATTTCGCATAGGCTGCCTGCCCAAGGGCAAGTCATTCCTACTCCCGAGCCCGGCGAGAGCGTCGTGTTCGTGTCCCACCTCCGTCGGGGTTTAGGCTTCCCGATGGATCCTCTTGTGAGAGGGCTCATGTTTTACTATGGGCTGGAATTCCATGACCTGGCTCCGGAGTCCATCCTCCATATCTCCTCGTTTATTGTCGTCTGTGAGGCCTTCCTCCGCACTACCCCTCACTTCTGTTTGTGGCTCAAAACCTTCAACGTGGAGTCGAAGATAATTGAGGGGTGTCAAGTAGAGTGTCGCGGGGCGGTCATAAGCAAGAGGGCCGATGATCCATGGCCCGAGGGCTCTTTTTAGGAGGAGCTCGGCTTGTGGCAGCAGGAGTGGTTCTATATTACCGCTCCCAGGGGCAGTAGGCAGAGGCCGCCGCCTGTCTTTCGCCCGGGTCCTCCACAGCGGCTGACGTCATGGGTCAGCAAAGGGCTTGACTGGGGGCCGTCCAAGGACGTGCCCCTATTGCAGGGCCGGATTCGAGACCTCCAAGAGAGGGAGATCAATCTGGTCGTGGTGACGCAGGTTATGCTGATCAGGCGTCTTCTGCCCTGCAAACGTCGTCCTCTCCGCCTGTGGGAATTCAATCCAGAGGGACCACGAGCTCTCCAACACTTCATGGGTACGACACCCATGGAGATGTACAAATTGTTCTTCGGATCACAAGAGGTGTGTCCGGAATTGACCGAGGACGCCGGCCTAAGCTGCAGTCGCCCGGATACTCAAGTAAGTGGCTCTGTGTCTGGACATACCGTTCGTTTGCATATCTTGGATTTGCCTTTTAACCAATCGTCCTTTGAACAGGAGTGGATAGCGCAAGCGAAACTGATATGGTGTCCGGCCCCCCTCCCGGAGACCGCGCCGGATCTCGTGTTGGTCAAGATGCTGGAGGTTGCGCCTTCAGAGGAAGGTGAAGGGGAAAATAGAGAAACTACCGCCTCTACCAAGGAGGCTTTCGAGAAAGGGGGGATCGAGAATCCCTCCTTCCAGGGGGAGAAGAGGACCGCTTCCGAAGACCCGGAGGCCAAGGCCTCAAAGCGGGGGAAGAGATCTTCACCAGAGGGTCCTGCGCCTGGGGAAGCCCCGGCCATACTATCTCCCCCAAGGAATGAGCCCTCCGGTGAGCCGTAAGTAGAAAAAGGGGAGTTTTGTAATAAGGGACATCCCTATTTTGCTTCTGAGGATAACCGAAGTTTTTACCTTGTAGTTCGGATCTCCGTCCTTCTCAGCTGAGCTCGTCTTCGGGGGACCTTCGTCCGGAGATGATGGAGAGCGAGACGCCTCCATCTGTCGCACCGTCAGGCGGGGCGGACGACCCTGAGGTGTCGTCGCGGAGGGTATCCCCGAGTCTGGCAGGGCCGGAGAGTTCGGCACCAACTGGTGTACGGCCGGGGGAGCTGAAGGATCTGCTCGAGAGGGCGTCTATCTCAGAAGGTCACCGTACATTGATGAGTACGGTGATTGAAAGAATTTCATCCGCCGAGGGCGGGTTGCATGATGCCGTCAGAAGTTTGCTGGCGGGGTTTGAGGTACGTAAAAATGACATACCTTTTGACAGTTTTACACATATAGTGCGCCCTATATAGATAGTAGCCCCTGAGACTCGGTATGTTGTCGAAAGCGACAGCGTGCTGAGGATCATAAACTCAGGTATTAATTCTCGCCTTTCCTACGCAGGTGGCGGATAGTCCGGTGGCCAGCCAGACTGATGGAGTTGCCGAACTAAAGTGGCAACTCGACGTTGCGGATGCGGACATCGCGCTGGTCAATAAACGACTTGATGAGTCACAAGGTAGGTTGTTTCTCCGTGGTCACCTAGTAAGGGAGTTGATGCCCATTCCTTACAACATGTATGCTTAATGCAGATGGTGCCGCTGCTATGGAGGACCTTCGGGCAGAGCTTTCTCGAGCCAAGGAGCAGGCCAGAAGGAGTGATGCGGCTGCCTCGAAGGCAGCCGAAGAGCTAGAAGCCGAAAGGATCCTTATCTGGATTTGGCGGCGAGTGCGGCAGATGCGGTTGTGCACATCCGAAGTCAAAAGGATCACGAGACGGAAGAGCTTTTTTGGTCTCAATTCCACAGTCCGGAGCGTTCACTTCCTTTGACCAATCGGTTGGCTGAGTGGGCTGAGCTGAATAGATTGTCCGGATATGCCATGACGGATGTAGTGACTCATCTGTGGCTGGATAGGCCCAAGCCAAAGAGTTATTTTGGCTTATTGCAGCAATTCCTTGGGGCGGTGCCGCATATCAAGGCGATGAAGCGGTCGGCATGCATAGAGGGTGCACGAATGGCCCTCGCCCGTGTGAAGACATACTGGACGGAGATGGATGCCACCGCTGTTACAACCCGAGGTTCGGACGAGAGCCGGTTACCCGCTGAGCACTATTTTGGGGAAGTCCTGCAGGGTGCTCGTGTAATAGAGTCGCAGTGCTCAAAAAATGTCATGTTCAAATGATCTTTATGATTTGTAAAACGATATTCATAATATAAGTGCTTTTTATACTTGTGCGTTCAAGTATTGAAATATCTCCTGTGCGGCCGTTAATGTATACTTGTGTATAACCTGAAAGATGGCAGTCTTCGGCTTCAGCCCCCACGCACATGGTGCGGGGGTGTTTGCAAAATAGCGCATTTTCACACTTAATCCAACGTCTTGGTCCTGTGAAGGAGGTGGTAGCGTAGCAAACGAGGCAACCGGACTATAATGCTTTATCACTTTCACTTAGCCATAGGAGCTCGAAGGTGGGGCTACGATATAGCCCCTAGGGGCACCGCGCTCTCCGAATTCGGGGCGCGTATGTGCCTGACCGGGAAACGGTCCTTCGTCAAAGAGGAGGAATTCTAAACATTCCGGTAGTCGATCGAGTGGTTGACCAGTCTCTCGCTGTATCATGACAGTCAGTTTTCGGCTATCTCTACTGAGGTGCTCGCCCGGCCGAACCGGGGCACAATCGCAGTAGTTCTCCTGGTGCCGCGTTAGCCGATGATACGGAACGTAAGGCAGCAAAACACAGGAGCCGGGCAAACCCAACATTTGACCAAAGACATGATTCGGAGCTGATGCATATAAGGCCTAACTCGAGACGCCGAACACTCCTTAAGGTATTCGGTCTTTATGATAACGGGCAGAACAATGCCCTAAGCCCCTAGTGTCCAGGTACAGGCGAAAATTTCTGACGCGGCCGATGCCAAAACGCCAGCCTCCTCATCGGTTATGGTGAAAAACCGGGGGATGTGAATCAACAAGAGACAGTAAGAAAGGTTTACGCAGGGTCTTAATCTGAAAAGAATCCTTGCCACGGGTCCCTGCTGCACGTCTGCGCCTGTGTCTCCGTTGTGCTGTATCCTGGACGGGTGTACACGATGTTCATCTGTAAAAGAGAGGAACTTAGTTTGAAAAGAAATCGTGCAAAGAATGTATTTAAAACAGAGTATGAATAAATGAATAAAGTTGAGCTTTTATTGGCTCTTATTGTTCATACGCACAGCCCCTTGTGAAGGGGTATGCGGCTAGGGAGCCCCTAGTTTATTTATGCCGGACTCTCCTAGCCGTGTCCGGGGTCTTGAACGACCTTTTAATGAGATGATGCCGCGTGGACCGGGCATTTTAAGTGTAAGAGACGCGTAGTATGGTATTGCGTTAAAGCGGGCGAAAGCTTCACGTCCCAATAGTGCTTGATGGCTACTTTTAAATGGGGCGACATGGAAGATTAGCTTTTCGCGACGGAAGTTGTCGGGTGAACCGAACACAATTCTAGTAGTAAGGAGCTCGTGGACTTGGCGTAAGGACCTGGCGTCACTCCTTTGAAGGAAGTGCGGCTATGGCGAATTTTAGTAGGGTCTATCCCCAACTTGCGGATTGTGTCCGGATATAGCAGGTTTAAATCGCTGCCGCCATCCACTAGGACTTATGTAAATTGTAGTCCGTCGATTATAGGATCCAATATCAGAGCAGCCCATCCTGCGTTTCGAATACTCCAGGTGGTCGAAAGTAATTGGTTTTGACATCTAATCTCGGGATTCCGCTGGGGTGGACCGTGCGGCATGCGCTTTGGTAGGTGCCTCCCTATTTTTCCTTGTTATCACTTGAAGTGAATTCACTGTTTTGACCTGTTGTGGGAAGTTCTTTTGTTATCCGGCGCTCTGCTTGTGGAGTTCGTCATCGTCCTCGCTCGGTGTGTCAAGCCCCTTGTGTTCGGCGTTAAGTCGGCCGGACTGCTTGAAGACCCAACAATCTCTGTGGGTGTGGTTTGCAGGCTTCCCGGGGGTACTGTGAATTTGGCATATCCTTTCAAGAATTTTGTTTAGGTTGGATAGCTCGTCACTGTTGTCCTTAAGAGGCAGTGTTTTGCTGTTTGGCCGAGAGCTCTTGAATCCGGCGTTGACCGCCGTGTTCTTTGGGCCATTTTACTTATTCCGGCGCTGATCTTTTCTGCGTCGTGATTTCCCATTTCCATCTCTAACATCGGATGTACTCGGGTCGCTGGTGCTGCATCTTGCCAGCCAGCTATCTTCTCCCACGCAAAAGCGGTTCATGAGGCTCGTTAGCGCGGCCATTGTTCTTGGCTTTTCCTGGCCGAGGTGTCTGGCGAGCCATTCGTCTCGGATGTTCTGTTTAAAAGCTGCTAAGGCTTCGGCGTCCGGACAGTCGACTATTTGGTTCTTTTTGGTGAGGAACCTGTTCCAGAATTTGCGCGCTGACTCTCCGGGCAGTTGAGTTATGTGACTTAAATCGTCTGCATCCGGAGGGCGGACATAAGTCCCCTGAAAATTTGCTCTAAACGAGTCCTCGAGCTCTTCCCAACTTCCAATGGTATTTTCTGGGAGGCTTTTCAGCCAATGCCGAGCTGGCCGTTTGAGCTTGAGGGGTAGGTATTTTATGGCGTGGAGATCGTCTCCTCTAGCCATATGTATGTGTAGGATGTAATCCTCAATCCAGACTCCAGGGTCTGTTGTTCCGTCGTATGCCTCTATGTTTACGGGCTTGAATCCCGCTGGAAATTCATGATCCAGCACCTCATCGGTGAAACATAGTGGGTGTGCGGCGCCCCTGTATTTAGGTGTGCCGTTATCTTTGAGCACTCGGCGTGTTGTGTTGCTTCCTGGGGCCCTCTTTTTTGGCCCGTAAATGGACCTGACCGGGCCATCCTTTTGGCGAGCATCTTTATGTGTGTCATGTGCCGGCTTGTGTGCAGCGCCGCTTGCCACTCTTGGCCTGTCATCTGGTCGTCTATCCGGCCAGGCGGCCTCTTTGCTTTTTGGTTGTGGTGGCTCTACGGCCTCCTCGTCGAATTCGGGCAGCAGCTTGCGCTTCGGGTAGCTCTTTGCTTGGTGACTATTGCCGTATTTGTCTGCGGTTTTGAGTACTTTGCTCCACTTCATTCTGAGTACGTCTTCCGCTGTTTTGAGCTTTCCGTTTCTGCTTCTTCAAACTTCTTGCAGTGGCGACGAGCCTTTTGTGAAGGTTCTTATGCTCCGGTGATGTGTCCGGCGTGAGATCGTCTGGACTGCTGTTTTCGTCGAGGATGGGTTGATTGTCCGATTCATCTTGTTCGGATGGTTGCTTTGTTGCATGTTCGTCGTCCACTGGTTTGCCCTGCTCTATGGCTGGGTCATTATGGGTGTTGTTGTTATCGAGGCGGGACTTCGGGCGGCGCTTGCGTCGCCGTTTTGGTTGTTTTTTGGGGGAATTATCCTTCGCCACGTCCCATTGTTCCTCGCTATCGCTTCCTTTTGGTGTGTCCACCATGTATATGTCATGAATTGAGGTGGCTTTCCAGTGCCCAGTAGGCGCTGGTTCTTGGTCGTCTCCGGCATCGTCGTTCATACCGTCGATGTCTTCGGAGTCGAAGTCTAGCATGTCGGTTAGATCATCGACAGTGGCTACAAAGTGGGTGGTGGGTGGGCTTTGAATTTCTTCCTCGCCCGCATCCCAACCGTCTTGACCGCAGTTCGGCCAGGGCTCTCCTGATAACGAGAGATACTTTAGTGAATTCAGAATATCGCCGAAAGGCAAGTGCTGAAAGATGTCCGCGGCGGTGAACTCCATGATCGGCGCCCAATCGGATTCAATTGGTAGGGGCGCAGGAGGTTCGGAGTCCGGCGAGGAGTCCGGCACCTCGGAGTCATGAGCTTCACAAGGGACAAGGTCAGTATTCGGCTCCATCGCCGTAGAGGTTGCAGCCCCTGAGGCGGTGTCTAGCCACCCGTCCTCAATCTGCGCGGTCGGCTCTGAATTAAGGGTCGGAGCGGACTCATGTGCGGCCTCCAGGGCACTGCCCGACAGCAGAGCTAAATCATGCCCATCGTGACAGTGCGGCGCGCTCGGCTGTGGCTCGAATCCGTCGAAGATCAAGTCTCCGCGGATGTCAGCCGTGAAGTTTAGACTTCCGAATCTGACCTGACAGCCAGGGGCGTAACTTTCGATCTGCTCCAGATGGCCAAGCGAGTTGGCCTGCAGTGCGAAGCCGCCGAATACGAAGATCTGTCCGGGGAGAAAAGTCTCATCCTGGACTGCGTCGTTATTGATGATCGAAGGAGCCATCAAGCCTATCGGTGACGACACAGAGGAACTCTCAATGAAAGCACCAATGTCGGTGTCAAAACCGGCGGATCTCGGGTAGGGGGTCCCGAACTGTGCGTCTAGGCGGATGGTAACAGGAGACAAGGGACACGATGTTTTTACCCAGGTTCGGGCCCTCTCGATGGAGGTAAAACCCTACTCCTGCTTGATTGATATTGATGATATGGGTAGTACAAGAGTGGATCTACCACGAGATCAAGGAGGCTAAACCCTAGAAGCTAGCCTATGGTATGATTGTTGTAATGGTTGTTCGTCCTACGGACTAAAACCCTCCGGTTTATATAGACACTGGAGAGGGCTAGGGTTACACGGAGTCGGTTACAATGGTAGGAGATCTACATATCCGTATTGCCAAGCTTGCCTTCCACTCCAAGGAAAGTCCCATCCGAACACGGGACGAAGTCTTCAATCTTGTATCTTCATAGTCTTGGAGTCCGGCCGATGATGATAGTCTGGCTATCCGGACACCCCCTAGTCCAGGACTCCCTCAAGGGGCTTTAGTCCCCACCCTTCAGTGCCGGTTCCAGAACCGGCACTAAAAGGGCCTTACGAACCGGGACTATAGCTTATTTCTGCACTAGTGATGTCTAGTAAGAGCTTCTCCATAATAAATACTTATATTCCAAGACCTTACCTCAAGTGGAAGTCAAACCACCTAACTCTCTGTTTTGAAAGGGCTCGATGAAGATGAAGTCTTCTTTCTTTATGAGAAGTTTGTTTGAAGTTGGTGATGACCAATCCACGAGTTTCTGGAAAAATAACTGGTTAGAGGACAATCTACTTGCGGTTCAGTACCCATCACTTTATAATATACCATACAAGAAAGATGACACTGTTCAATCAATCCTTGGTTCAGCACCTCTGAACATCCAATTCAGGAGGGCCTTCATTGGCAATAAATGGATGGTGTGGCTCCCTTTAGTTCGTAGGTTGATGTTGGTCAACTTATCTCATGTGCCTAATAATTTTAGATGGAGACTAACTACAAATGGGGTGTTTGCTGTCAAGTCTATGCATGCAGATCTTATCGACACGGGGCATGTGTTCCATAGAAAGCATATTTGAAAAATCAAAGTATGTTTAAAGATAAAAAAACATATGTGGTTTGTTTAGAGGGAGGTTATCCTCAGGAAAGATAATTTGGCTAAACGAAATTGGAATGGATGTAAGTTTTGTTTTTTGTGATCAAAGGAAATAATTCAACATCTTTTTTATTTCCTACATTTTGACGACTTTGATTTAGTTCATATTGAATATGAAGGAAATATGCCCTAGAGGCAATAATAAAGTTGTTATTTTATATTTCCTTATATCATGATAAATGTTTATTATTCATGCTAGAATTGTATTGACCAGAAACTTGATACATGTGTGGATACATAGACAAAACACCGTGTCCCTAGTAAGCCTCTACTAGAATAGCTCGTTAATCAAAGATGGTTTAGTTTCCTAACCATAGACATGTGTTGTCATTTGATGAACGGAATCACATCATTAGGAGAATGATGTGATGGACAAGACCCATCCGTTAGCTTAGCATATTGATCGTTCAGTTTTATTGCTATTGCTTTCTTGATGTCATATACATATTCCTTTGACTATGAGATTATGCAACTCCCGGACACCGGAGGAATACCTTGTGTGCTATCAAACGTCACAACATAACTGGGTGATTATAAAGATGCTCTACAGGTATCTCCGAAGGTGTTTGTTGGGTTGGCATAGATCGAGATTAGAATTTATCACTCCGTGTATCGGAGAGGTATCTCTGGGCCCTCTCGGTAATGCACATCATAAGAAGCCTTGCAAGCAATGTGACTAATGAGTTAGTTGCGGGATGATGTATTATGGAACGAGTAAAGAGACTTGACAGTAACGAGATTGAACTAGGTATGAAGATACCGATGATCGAATCTTGGGCAAGTAACATACCGATGACAAAGGGGATAACGTATGTTGTCATTACGGTACGACCGATAAAGATCTTCATAGAATATGTGGGAACCAATATGAGCATCCAGGTTCCGCTCTTGGTTATTGACTGGAGAGGTGTCTCGGTCATGTCTACATAGTTCTCGAACCCGTAGGGTCCGCACGCTTAACGTTCGATGACAATTTTGTATTATATGAGTTATGTGATTTGGTGACTGAATGTTGTTCGGAGTCTCGGATGAGATCATAGACATGACGAGGAGTGTTGAAATGGTCAAGAGGTAAAGATTGATATATATAGGACGATAGTATTTGGACACCGAAAGTGTTCCAGAGAGTATCAGGTACATATCGGGTCACCGGAAGGGGTTCCGGGCACCCCCCCCCCCCCCCCAGCAAAGATATGGGCCTTATGGGCCAAGAGAGGGACAGACCAGCTCACGAGGGGCTGGTGCGCCCCCATATAGGACGAAATAGGAGAAGGAAAGAGGGGAAGGGAGAAGGAAAGGGAAGGATTCGGCCTCCCCCTTCCCCCCCCCTCTCTCTTTCCTTTCCCCTCCGGTTAATAAGGAGGGGGGCGAATTGGACAAGGCCCCCAAGTAGGATTCCTCCTACTTTGGGCGCCCCCTTGGCTGCCCCCTCCCCCTCCCACCTATATATATGAGGGGGGAGGCGCCTAGAGGACACACCAACGATTGTTAGCCGTGTGCGACGCCCCCCTCCACAGTTTACGCCTCCGGTCATATCTTCGTAGTGCTTAGGTGAAGCCTTGCGTGGATCACTTCACCATCACCGTCAGCACGCCGTCGTGCTGACGGAACTCTCCCTCAACACTTTGCTGAATCAAGAGTTCGAAGGATGTCATCGAGCTGAACATGTGCAGAACTCGGAGGTGCCATACGTTCGTTGCTTGATCGGTCGGAACGAGAAGAAGTTCGACTACATCAACCGCGTTGTCAAACGCTTCCTCTTTCGGTCTACGAGGGTATGTGGATACACTCTCCCCTTCTCGTTGCTATGCATCTCCTAAATAGATCTTGCGTGAGCGTAGGATTTTTTTAAAATTGCATGCTACGTTTCCCATCAGAATATAATTTGTCACCACCAACAAGTATCCTAAATATGTTTGGAAACTAGTTGATTGGTATCAACAAAAAACTTAAGGGTCACATATGTAGGAGTTTGTTCCTTACTTTGGGCAACGTGGAATTGCCAGAATGACTGTGTTTTAATAGGTCTCTCGCTATTAACTTTTGCAGGTTATCTTCAGGTCCGTTGCATCAATCTGTATGTGGTCATCACTTTAGCGCCGAGACGCTCGAGAGCTCATGGCGAGTGCATTCGTCTAAAGATGGTTGCACATGCGCTATTCAGCCTGCTTGGTTGACATGTCAGTAATAGATTATGTGTTTAAGTCGTGTAACCTTTCTATTGTACCGACCGGTTGTGTTTTTTTTTGTATTTTGCCGTGTTAGTTGATATTGTCTACTTGAATCTCTTCATTTTTATTTAATAAAGATGGTTGTGTGCATCATGATGATGCAGAGACTAGAATCTCCCATTTTTGAAAAGGAATTGTATTACAATCATGAAACAAGAAATTACCTCACCCGCAAGAAAAGGAAATGAGAAATTGCCTAAAAGAATAATTTTCGAATTTTCAAAGCAATCGGGTTCGCATGCGTGACACAAAATCTGCTCTCAGCCACATGATATCCTTTTAAGGATAGCTCCTGAGAAGGCTAATTGCGTTTTGCACCTGCACCGCGTCCACCCGAGGATCAGCGCTGTTATTATGCTTCTCAAATCCTTTTTGTGTTTTCCAAATTCGATAACGAAGGCAGGAGAATCTTGGTGTGCCCCCACTTGAACTGACTCTTGGCGCCAACAAGAGTCCCCTTTTGGTGGAGTGTAGTCCAGTCCATGATCTGAGGTTGGATATATATGCTGATGGGTTGATGCCAACTGCTGGGGATGGAATTCAAGTAGCAGGGCTCTCGGGAGTGATCTAGTGATAACCAGCTAAAGTTTTTTGTTAACATAGTGCAAATGCAAATGCTCATAAATATGCATACACTCAACCCTAGGAACGCATGGACACATATCCTACCTCTATGAGCATCTTCGAAATACTGAGCCGACACAATATCCTCACACTGAATGCACATAGCCGGAATGACTAAAATAAATCCAGAAAAATACGACCACATGTGCTTAACCGTTTACTATGGTTATTATTATCATCGAAGTTACATACTTCCCTGGTTCTAAAATAATTGAAGCTTCTTCCGTGAAAAAATGATTTTTTTTGTCCTAAGTCAAACTTGTTAAAGTTTGATCAACTTTATAGAAAAAATGTATTGAGGACTAAAATACCAAAGACACATAGTACAAAATTATATTTACAAAGAATATCATGAGCCTAATTTGGTTCTTCGGGTGTTCATATATTTTTCTATAGACTTGATCAAACTTAAATTTAAGTTAGGACAAACCTATAATCTCAATTATTTTGAAATGGAGGGCAGTCAGCATGATACGATATGCTTTGCTTACTTCAAAGTTTTTGCGGGAAAGGAGAAAAAAATAGATAATTTGACATTGGAGACACACCAAAAACTCTCATAATCCGGTGCAACGCCAAACAAGAAGCTTTAGGGCATGTACAATGGTCGATAAGGCAGTCTTATCTTAAATCCACCACATAATTAGGTGAAGACAATAAAAAAATACTTCCTCCATCTCATAATATAAAATGTCAAAAACGCTCTTATATTTCAGGACAGCGGGAGTAATTTAGAATTGGTTGTTCCCTAGTCTAAACTTTAATAACTAGATATCCCTAAATATGTGGTTTATTTTAGAAGTGCCACACGGGATAAATGCTGAGATGGAGCAGAGAGAAACCATAAAAAAAACTTGTTTTTTAATTAAGAGATGATAAATCTACTTAACAAAGATAAGACTAAGAGATAACTGATGTAGAAGTAGTTTTATTGTCATATCTGAATTATATGTCATGATTAAAATAAGTATCTTATTAACCACTGTACATGCCTTTAGAAATCTCCCGAATTGGCTGGATTTCTCTAGGTTCAGGCTTTGCTTTGGTGCTTCGGCATTACAGTACACGTACACGAAACACAATGCAAAGGAAAAAAACAAGTGTGACTTTCACACGTATTTCCATCATAAACATCATGTGCCCGCCTCGTTTCGATGGTGTTTCTAGTATCTTTCGAGGCGTGTGAAGATTGTCTCCAGCGGATCTCATAGGATACGGTCGGCGTTTGTTTTCGGTGGATTCACATGGATCCGATCTTCGTTCGTCTCTGTTCGTGTGTTTACACGTTGGATCCTTCCAACCTACGCTTCTCTTCATCAGCGATGGTTGCTCTTCTGGTGTGCTGGTCCTATAGAGCCTTAGCAAGCTGACTTCCCGACTATCTACTACAACAAGGTTTGTCCGGTTTCGATGAGGAAGAGGCAAGGATGACGGCGACGCGCTTTCGGCTCGCTGCAGTGCTTGTAGTCGTCGCTAGGTGGTCTACGGACCTGAATGTATTTTTTTTTTTACTTCTGGTGTTATTTGTACTATCTTGACAGTTGTTAAATAGATTGGATGTTTTCCTCGAAAAATAAGAAAAAGAATAATCTAATATGTACTTTGGACCTCTCCAAACCTACCACAGACAACGTAATAACAGGGCAAATGGCAATTGATCATCATCACCATGATTGATTCATGGACCCCGTTGTTTCGTTGGGTTGGCGCCATTGTTTCGTGCCGAACTGCATTTCTTTGAGCTGCTTTTCGAGTTCAACACGGAGACTCCACCTACATGCTGCTGCTGCATATGCTCCGTGGACGGACGGCTCCCATTAGTTTATGGCATCATTATTCTCCTTTTAGCGAATCCTAATCAAGATGAGACGATGGAGCCACACCTGCGCCACGCTAGCCCCACCCCACGTACCACACCCGGTCGTTTTCATGGGCACATCCGCACTCCCACCCGCATCCATCCATCCATCCAAGCCCGGGTGCAACGCAGGACCTCTATCCTGCTGGTTTATTTCTGAGTGATGCCAACACACACCTCGACATCCAAATCATTCATTGTTTGGCATTGTCCCGCATCATGTGTGATGCATGCACAATATGCTGGATGAACCTCACAACTTCGTGGAATCTTACCTATTTCCCTTGTCTGTTCATAAGATGAGAACAAACCATGTTTAGATAATCATGAAAAAAGAACTTAACAAATAATGCTCACAAAAAAAGAGAGATGGAAATTTGGGAAACCATATCACACCCCATATCTTCACCCACAAGTACTGGCAAATATTCCTTACTAACTACCACATCTTCAGCACCACCTCCAGAATCATTTCATTTTCTGCAGCGCTATCGCCTTTCGCGAATTCCTCTTCATCTATTTGACGAAATTGTACTTCGAATGGGACCTATCCAGCATGGAACGGCCATAACCTAGTTACCATCCATGATGTGCACATTCTAACATTCCACAGGTTGTTTTCATGGAGACAAGTAAGCAAAATCTATATATGTCGACAAAACAGAAAAATATGTATGTCTTCATCTGTTTGACAAGTAAGAACAATTACTGTCTGATAATGTATCACTAGGTAAAAAAAATAACAAATATGCTGTAAACGTGCAGAAGAGAGCATGTCAACAACTGTCGTCGAGTTCTCAAATAGAATCATGATACCAAAAAAGGAACATAAATAGTTTGGCTTTATGGGCAAACACGCGATTCCAAACTGTTGATACTGCAACAGGAGTGCTCAATGAGCAGATCATATAAGCTAGATAACAACAAGGAGTATAATTAGATAAGACCACACAAAAAGTACAGAATCCAAAAAGTAAGAGCTTGATGAAAATGACTAGTCAGAAGGGTACCGATTCACTGATTGCAATCTAAAAACTGACTATGGTCCACAGGAAATTAACCCTCAAACTTTATAATTTAGCTACGGTTGAGCAGAAAATGATTAATAATGTGGCTGATAAACAGGTTGGATTTGCACTATACTCTGAGGTTTCTCCAGACATTATAATCAGCATGACCCCATACATGAATGATACTGCCCATGTGAGTCCGGCCATTATCCATGACATTTACGAATAATGGCGGCCTCGCTTCCACTGGCTCATTATGGGGAAGAACTCCCTCTGCAAGTCACCATTCTCCAACAAGAAGAAAGAAGCCAGATACATCATACACAGTTGAAAGATGCAACGAGAAAGGGGGCGGTAGACACATGCATGCACATGCGCGCAAGGACCGCCACTTCATCACTCCCCACTCTCACATGGTCACCTGTGATAATGAGAGATTAGGAACACAAGAGGACATGAGAAATAGGCTGCAGCACTGGATGGGAGAATGCTCAATTATCCAGAAAAGCAACTGGCTCAAGATACCACAGTTAACAAAAATCATTCCTAAATGATAAGTGCCACACGTGTGGCACGAAGCACTCTAGCCATAACGTTTTTTACAACTAAAGTTGTCATCCGAAAAGAAACAACAAACCAAAAAAAACTCAAACTTCCCATCCGAAAAGAAATTGCCATGTTTGACAACTAAAGTTGCCTTCCTCGCGTGACTAAACTTGCCACAAAAAACGTTCGGAGTTGTCATGTGTTTGTGCCGCACGTGTGGCACTTAAAATTTCAAACTATTATAGCACACTACAATGAAAATATTTCCATTGCAGTGTGCTACAATAGTTTGAAATTTTAATTAATCACTTTCGAGACCGTGTCGAATAGGTCTTTGCAAAATGTAGCAGAGATTTGTGACACTGTGTCAATTTAGCACAACGGATTACTTGGATAAGATTCAGGGAAGTTCCAAGCATGGAGATTACAGAAGGTGTTGGGTGATCAAAGGCACCTTGGTGCGTGCAGGGTTGGGGATTGGGCACGTGGATTCCGGGGTGGTGATCCTAGATGGCGGGCTGCGCATTTGGCTCTCCGGCGAGCAGTGTTGCGGTGGTGTTGACGACGCGTCTTGGTCATGTGGATGGCGAGGTGTCCAGTGGCGGGTGGTCCTAGCACGACTAGTGTATTCGAAGGCGGCCAGACCGTAATCTGGATTTGGAGTCCCTCTTCCGTCGTGGGTGGTCTGAGTCCCCTCGGTGAGGTGTGTGAGAGGAGCCAGGCAAAAGCTTCATGCCTTTGGGCCAGCGGTGACGATGCTTCCAGGTGTCGTGTCCCTCTTGGAGCCGCCTTCTTGGCTTCCCTCCCCACCTTGCCAACACCAAGGGTGAAAACCCTTGTCCGTTTTCAGCGGATGCGGCGGGGGGTCACCCCTTCTTCGTGCGCCAAAGATCTTACCATTTTCAAAGGAACTGGGGCTACATTTTCGGTGGTCAAAGGAAAGGAATCAGAAAAGAGGGAAGCACTCTCAAGGTAGAATCAATTCCAGGCAAGTATGTCAGTGGTGCGTCGTATCCCTCTCGGGTGAGTCGTTGGTGAGTGTGGGTGTACCCGGTCACGGTGGCGTTTTGGGTTGGCTTGGGGCACCTCTTGGCCTAGCTTCAACTCCGATGCTAGCGGTCTTGTGTGCCTCTTCATTTACACGTGACGACGTCTTCCTCCACCGCTCCATCCCGTCTGCAAGTCTGACAGGGCAGGGGGTCCTCTCCGGCGACATGGTTGAGTGGTTGGGACTTAGTCCTGTGGGTTTTTTTTTCTCATCAACGGACTTGGTTGTGTCTCAGAGTGGTCTGGCCTCTCGTGTACTCCGGCTTGTATTTTGTCGGGTTTTTTCTTTGATCAACATTTTTGAGGAATTCCTCAACACCTTGGCCATATGGCTTTATTTGTAAAGCGGGTCGAAAGCCCGTTTCGAGAAGAGTCGCATGTTTTACAAACAGTTACATCTTCGCCCTTTTTTTGAAAAACCAGGGATTAGGTGTAGTGTTGACAACTTGATGTCCCAGGTAAAGGCTGCACCAGTAGGCACATGAAATAGAATTGCAGCCATTTCAATGTATGGAGAGCATGACAGACAAAGACTTGTCTGGTTTAGCCATTCACCGGGCCCACTGAAAGTAACAAGAAAATAGCTACTGCATGTCTATTTCGTCATCTCATTCAAAGAAACACGTGCACCTGCCTAATGATGGACACTGGACAGGTAGCAAATCTTGATAAAAATAATGAGATCCTGACTATACTTCTTATTTTGAGTTCTAAATAACTTCTAATCGACAAAAAAGGTTCTAGATATTCAAGAATACTCATTTTTGTTACATAAAAAATATTGTTTCTGAAAAGCAATTACTAGTAAAGTCCTTCAAGTAGAATTGATAAATTAGTAAACATGATCTGAGTATAGACAAAAAAACCCAGAAATAATCAATCTTACAGAACAAGAGGTAGTATCATCAGTTACAGATCAGCACCATATCATATCAGTAGCAGCTAGATAAATCTGCATGGCAAGATGTGAGATCTTTCAAGATAGTTCGTACTATTGAAGCAGCAGAATCATTCAAACAAAGTAAATCACACGCTAATTATTTGGTTAGCACGTCGACAAGAAGATCAATAACTGTACCAAGAAGTAGGCTTTTCTCCTTTGTCTGGAATCTAAATATGGGACCCATCAAGCAGGCAAGAGATATGAGTTGGGTACGTCTAAACAAGGATCTCATGGCTGATTCAGCAAGACTGCGAAACAAGACGGAACTTCAAATAACATTGTATACAACTAACACTTTTGCCAGAAATCCACAATAATGGAGGCCCAGTCTGTTCAGCCCTTAATGGTCCCAAGAAAAAGCGCAGTCCAATCAGTGTGTGAACCGGCAATATCTCAATGGTGGTAAATGGTGGGCATCAGAACACGCAGGCTTTGGATTGGATTAGGCTTGACAAGATATCTTGGAGAAACTTATTAACCATTCATCTGCACCATTGAGATGTAAACGAAGTCTTGAACCACCAGACAAAAGAATATACCGAAAGATGATAAGTATGTGAAGAGTCACTTCAGGAAATGACATCCATGGTTGTGGCCATGCTTGTTCACATTTGCTCAGGCATGTGGAAGGCACTGTATAACTAGACTAGCAGAATGCTGCTCACTGATGACGCTCACGATTGCCACAGATTCGAGAAGACGAGAGGATAATCATGATGAAATGAATTCATGTTGCGAGTCACAGCCACTTCAATGTAAGGACTGGATGGCAAAATAATGCGCACCACAGACAGTTGACGGCTGAAGTGGATAGTAGCACTCGGTTTACCCACCCGAAGAATCGAACAAGGCTTCAAAGGAGAAGGTGTGATGCATCTTGCGGGCTGCGCGTAGCGAATGAACAGCTTCACACAAGCCCACAGAAAACACGCGTGCGCACCCTGTTGTTTTCCTCATAGGGTATAAAACAGGAGCGGCTTCTTGTTTGTTTCCAAGATTCTCCCACTTTGACCTCCCCACCCTGCATGAGCTGCAGCATATATATATATAGGTGCCATCCTCCACACCTTCTGCATATAGAGTCGAGTGGCAAAGAATACAAAGGCAAGCATGACTCAAGCTCATTCAAAATCTCACCTCCACCAATTCTGGGATGGACTTCAAATCAATGGGAGCAGCGACAGCTTCGCCATCGAGCTACTGCCGTCTCTTGGTGCAACCATAAACCACTCCAATAAGCTGAAGAAGTTCATCATATCGCCCTACGATCCCCGCTACAGGTGAGGTTCACACTGCCTGCACCCTCCATGGCTGATTCAGCAAGACTGCAAAACAACAGCAGCTGACATGATTTCCTCTGCTTTTTTCTGTGTCTCTTTCTCTCAGATTCTGGGAGCTGTTCCTTATAGTCCTAGTTGTTTACTCGGCCTGGGTTTGCCCGTTCGAACTGGCATTCTTGAGGGACTTGCCGTCTAAGCTTGTGCTAGTTGAGAACATTGTCAATGGCTTCTTTGCCATCGATATTGTTATGACATTCTTTGTAGCTTATGTTGACAGTAAAACACATCTTCTTGTGGACGACCGGAAGAGAATTGCAGTAAGGTTCGCACCTGGTTCATAATTTGTTTCATCTTAATAGCCCCACATTGAAGGGCTGAAAATGTCCCAGGTGATTCTTTCCTGACATTAATAAAAATATGATCTGATCCTCCGCAGATATCTATCAACTTGGTTCATATTTGATGTGTGTTCAACAGCTCCATTTCAACCTATCATCCTTCTGTTCACACATAAGGGAAATGACCTTTCCTTTAAGGTACTCAATCTGCTTAGGTTGTGGCGTCTTAACCGAGTCAGCACGCTGTTTGCCAGGTTAACAACATCTCCAGATTCTTCATGTTTCAATGATGAATGAAAAATGGCACAAATTTCATCATCTACTTTTAACCAGGCTGGAGAAGGATATCCGATTCAACTATTTCTGGACTAGGTGCTCAAAGCTTATTTCTGTAAGTCTTCCAGAAATATTACTACGTATGATTTTTATCATTACCTTCAAAAGTTTCAACCATGCAGAATATTAATCATTATATTCCCAGGAGAACAAAAAATCGCTGACTATAAAATATGTAACGATCAAATGCAGGTCACCCTCTTTGCGGTGCATTGCGCGGGATGCTTCAACTATATGCTTGCTGACAGATACCCCTACCCAGAGAATACATGGATTGGTGCCGTGATGCCTACATTCAGATCACAGAGCTTATGGACTAGATATGTTACTGCTCTGTACTGGTCCATTACGACGCTGACAACAACAGGCTATGGGGACTTGCATGCTGAGAACCCAAGGGAGATGCTCTTTGATATTTTCTATATGCTCTTTAATCTGGGTTTAACAGCTTACCTCATCGGCAATATGACCAACCTGGTTGTTCATGGCACCAGCCGCACCCAGAAATTTGTATGTTTCTGAACTTACTCACAGAGCATTCAATGTAGCTATTCATGTCCTTATTCACCCCTCCCCCCTCCCAAAAAAAAGAACAGAAATAGGCTGTATTTGGATTCCATACAACTAAAGTTGTGAAGATCTTGAGAAAGCAAGCACTCTTATTATATACGACATGGTTGGAAAATGAAATGTATCCCCTAGCCACTCAGAAATTTTAGGCATTAGAATCCTATTCTTGCATGGACGCCACAAAGTACCAAGTTCTTGTATCCTCTAGCCACTCAACAATTTTAGGCAACAAGAAAACGGAGAAAACAACATGAATCAAGGTCTTGCACAATCGACAACATCAATAAAATAGTTACCATCATTCTTGTTCCACGCCTATAGTCCTATTGATATCTTCTATTTAAATGATGCAGAGGGACTCCATATATGCAGCTTCAGAGTTCACAGCACGAAATCAGCTGCCTATGAGCATAAAGGAGCAAATGCTATCTCACTTCTGCCTACAGTTCAAGACAGAAGGCTATAACCAGAAAACCATGTTAAATGATCTCCCAAAAGGAATCCGTTCAAGCATAGCATACAGCTTATTCTTCCCAATCTTGCGACGGGCCTATCTCTTCCATGGAGTATCCAACAGTTTCATTGCAGAACTGGTAATATAGTCAACTATTCAATGTTTTTCTAACTATCTTGGGAGAACTGCTAATATATGTACTAATTGGATATGTTGGATAATATAGGTCATGGAAGTGCAGCCTGAGTATTTTCCACCAAAGGAAGATATCATATTGCAGAATGAAGGGGCAGCTGATATTTACCTAATAGTTTCAGGAGCAGTGGTTAGTTTGTTATCTCTGTAAGTTATGAATCAAAGCTTGTGCAAGTTCGTACAATTAAGCTAATTGCCAGTACTATCTGATTTTTTGTAGAATATGATAACAACCATAAATGGGAATGAGCAGGTATAATTTCTTCAGCTATAATGCAGAGACTCCCAGATATCGCTAAGATTTCCATGGATTATTTTCATTACTAAAATAGTATGAATTTCTTGAAAGCAGGTATATGCGAAAGTTACGAATGGTGATATGTTTGGAGAGGTTGGTGCTCTATGTAACATACCTCAGCCGTTTACTTTCCGCACAGCTGAACTGTCACAACTCCTGAGAATCAGCAGGACAAGACTCAGAGAGGCCATTCAAAATCACAGGGAAGACAGTGACATTCTAATGAATAATCTATTCCAGGTATAGCTTCAATTTTGGAACACAGTCAAACAATTTAAGAGTTAAATTCGTCTAAACAGAAACTAACAACTTGTGCCAATGTACAGAAACTGAAGCTACCAGAAAATTTACCTGAAGTGAACCAACCAGACCGAAGATTCTTGAGCAAGTATGACCTATTTCATATATCTCGAGAAGAACGGACGCTACAATGGCCACACCAACATTACACAGAACAGAAAAGTATAGATCTTGGTAGCAAGGTTCCAATATCTGGAGATGGTCCTGATTCAACGAAGTTATTCAGACAAGTGCCACAGCAGGAAGACATCCATAACAAGTCGAACTGCAGGTATAGATTATCAGATGGAATGGTGGACAAAGAAGAGGATCTCAACGAGGTTCGCATAAATTGCGAGACCGAAAGTGCTGAAGAGTTCTGTATTAGAATAAAATCCGAAGACAAGACCGCAGCAAGCAGTCAGCAAACAATACTTACAAAAATGCAGCCGGGTTCTCCACACAGGACATCCGAAAACATATCAAGGAGCAGATATCAAGATTATAGTGGCATAAGAGCAGCCAATAAAAGAGTTACAATTCATATATATCCTCATAATGCAACAGGTTCTACGGTACAGAATGGGAAGCTTATCAACCTGCCTGGTTCGCTGGACGAACTTATCAAAATTGGCAGTAAGTGAACAAGTTTTTAGCATATGACTCATTTTGATTTATGCTGTATAGCTTAGTGTTTAGCAGAGACCAGATATACACCGCACTTTCTAGTAAATTAGGTACTCCAACATGCATTTCTCTCATCAAATATTTCTTTGCTATGCAGGACATAAGTTTCCAGATTTCCATCCGACAAAAGTAGTCAGTAGAGATTACGCTGAAATAGATGACATTGGTGTCATCCGAGATGGCGACCACATATTCTTTCTTCAGATTTAAAATATATATATATATATATATATATACATATATATATATATATATATATATATATATATATATATATATATATATATATATATATATATATAGCACAAACCAACCTAACCAGACAACTCATAGAGATATAAGTGCTCCATTCTAGCGAAAGTAATGGATGCACATGACGGCTTCCGACTGAAGATGTGAAGACGAAGGACATTTTGACATTCTTACAAATAGTTTTGATCATTACTAACACATTTAAATGCTTCACTGTACAATATAGCAGGTGGACAAAGTCATGTATGCCTGTGGGCAAAAGCATTTCTTAGTTCCTTTATTGTTTGAGTCATGTGGTAATCTTATTACCGACCGGTTGTGGTCTTGATCTTTATTGTTTGTTTTGACTGCTTCGAATATTTGCTACATTTTAATAAAGATGGTTGTATGCATCACAATGATGCAGAGGCCAGGGTTAAACCATTTTCGGAAAAATGTCAACCCCTTCAACCGCTTCAACTGCAAACTCCGAAACACGATGGCCTTACAAAGATGGAAGTCGAAGAGCTTTGGAGGGATAAAAGAACAACCTGTTTGGGACAAAACAATTATTAGCCTGTTCGATCAGGCTGAAGAAATTAGAACCTTTATCCTTCACAAGAGGTGGCTTAGATGGGAGATTAAGAGAGAAAAAAAACTTCTTCACCCCACAAAAAAAACTTCTTGGCCTTTGCTCGATCGAGAGATGTATGGCTAGACAACGCTCGGGGCTTACCTGGCTTAATCTTGGGGAGGCGAACACCTCCTATTTTCACATACATGCCAGCCACAGGAGGAGGAAAATCTTCATCAATCAGCTTAAGGAGAAAGATCGTACCGTGACAAGTCACAAAGATTTGGAGGAGCTCCTTTTAAACACTTCGGTAAGAGAATCGGCCGACTGATATACAGATCACATGACAGACCTTGATTTCCTTGGCCTCAACCAACTTGATCTCAGCGGCCTTGATCCCTAACGGTGTTACGACCCAGGGGTGCCTTATCATACTGGAAACCGGCTCAAGTAGGCCGGCCCGTGGCCCCCTAGGTCGGTTTATGCCATGGGCCAACGTCCTGGCCCATGGGCCCAATAGAGAGAAGGACCCGGAAGACTTGGAGTATACGACATGGAGGTTGGCGTCCAAGACGACTCCTCCCACGACTAACCAACTAGGATCCTGTAAACCCTAGGCCCCGGTATATCCTATATAAGTCATGGTCCGGCTAGTCGATAGGGAGAACCTAGAGATTATTCTCATTCCCTCGATCACCATTGTACACCCCTATACATCAATCAATACACCATGAGCAGGAAGTAGGGTTTTACCTCGATCCCGATGGACTGAACCTAGGTAAACCGTCCCCTTTCCCCCCTCTGATCTAATCTTCTAGCCGACATACCCTATCGAGGGATCTGCCGAAAATCACTCCGACAGTGGCGCGCCAGGCACGGGACGTGCTAGGCGAACTCAGAGACCATATGGGACCTTCAACCGACGCTGACATTGTCACGCTGGGAACGATCTTTGCTTTCGATGCAATGTGTTACATTGTTGATTCGGCAGGCCACCTCAAGCTTGTCCACTTCGGCAACCTCGAGTTTGTCATCCTGCACGGCCTGGCATCTGGTCGGGCCTAGGAGTGGCCATCAGTCTTCTTCAACCACCCACCTCCCACATCATCGCCAATATCGACACGCTCCATGACGTCCTCGAGGAACCAGTGATACCGAGGAGCTTGAAGATCTCCATGAAGAGATGGGCGACTCGGCCAACAGTTGCCCGGAGGCGATCCCGACATCTACACCACTTCGCCTGTGGCAGGCAAATCAACGTATGGTGCTAGAGTTCATTGTCTCCTAGCATGGCATTGAAGCCAATCCAAACAAGATCAAGGCGTTGTCGAGACGCCCTGCTCTGACCAAGCTTTAGAAGATCCATAGGTTAGCGTTGCATCTATGAGCCGGTTTTTCTCGAGTCTTGGGGATAAAACGCTCCCCTTATACCGGCTACTGAACAAAACGGACAAATTTGTTTGGATGGACGAGGCGATAGTGGTCTTTGAGGAAATAAAGAAACTGTTGGCGACCAACTAGATTCTCGCAGAACCCCAGATCGGCGAGCCTATGTTATTGTACATCTTGGCCACTAATCACGTGGCTAGGGCCATCCTGGTGGTTGAGCACGAGGAGGCGGGTCATGCTTACAAGGTACAACGTCCAGTCTACTACATTTCTGAGGTGCTATCTCCGTGCAAGGCTAGGTACCCTCATTACTAGAATGTAGCGCCCCGACCCAGTAAGGATCGGAGTCTCTGCGCTTACTGTGCTAGTCCTTGGATCGACTTAGAAGTAAAATGGGTCCATCCAATGCCACTCGCAAAATGTTGAGTGTGGACCCGCGACCTATCACACCTTAATCTGCGTTAGATATATCTGCAACATGATAAGTTGCAGCCGTATAGATCAGTACGCGGAGTGTACTGGCCAGTCACACCATAAGAGAGTATAAAAGTCCTACTTGTACATGCAGTTTGGCAGGTGGAAGGTTCTAAGTTTAATTTTGCATAAGGGCAATTTTTCCCTGGTATCAAAATATTATTTTATTACTACAACTATCATATGATTGAGATAGAGCCCCCAACTCAATTTATTCCCAAAGTTGAATTAAACTCATTCAATTAAATAAATGTAATGAGATCTCTCAACATTCTCACTTCTAGATGCTCAAATTCGTCCATAACCTTGGACACGGCTAATTAAGTTTTACACTCTGCAGATGTTTGAGCACATTCCTCACAAGACTCGATCACCTCCTTTGTAGCTCCCACACTTAGAGTACGTGAGCTGGAAGATCGAGACAAAGTCTTTCAGAAGTGTTTCCCCTTAACCCACGGATAGGTCGGTACACCTACTTATATATCTACATCTGCTAGCCTACCCCGGAAAGGGGCCACACAGCCTACTCAACTACACTAGAGCCAATAGTAGCTTGTGGCTGCACATGTAAGCTTCTAGTTATGAAAAAGTGATAGATCACTTTAAGCCTGAGCGAATGGACCACTAGTGTGCACTCCCATGGTGTGCCTTTTTGGTAGGTCACATTCCCCATGATGCTAACATTGTACTTCGCCATCATTCAAACCATTTTTCACCCAAGTAGTTCATTAGTTATCTTGGTCCTATTTACTACATTGCCATGCATACCTCATAATGAATCACTTACCAATCCCCCTCTACTTTAGCGAAGCAATAAAATTCTACACAGTGGCGACAATAATGTATTGCTCATACCTACCTCAATGAACTACTGGGTATGTACCATAGCTATCTTACATAATCCTACTCATGCATAATGCATAATACATCAAAGAGGACTAAATGCATAGAAAATATAGGCATAATGGAATATGGTCAAGATGTAACTTGCCTTGCTGCTGGTGATCAAACTCTAGAGAACCGTAATACTCAGCTTCACACTCCGGACAATCTATTGCAATACAATTAAGAACAAATAAGCAAACATACAAAAAACCAAAAGAAAAATGCAAACAAAAAAAGATTCGCAAAACTTCAATTGAGAACAAACACCTTGACTAACAAGAACAGATCCTAAGTGTTGTGAAAATATCATGATGAAGGCTCAAGTGATGGGATATGGCTAAGGTTTAAGTATGCAAAAAGAATCAATAAAAATTGAGCTACGTTTTAAAAGACATGATCACAAGAAGTTTGAATTTGAATCTGGACTATTCAAATTCAAAATTTAATCAACCTTGAATAGTTCGATGCACTGGATAGAGTTTATCGAGACGAAAATTTGGATGTTGTTTAATCGAATTTGGACAAATGATAAAAAGATATGGCTATTTAAAAATCAGGGGCCAATCTGCAAGAATTGTATTTGCAACCGGGTCCCTGGACACATGGCGCAACGCTATTGGCTGTTAACAGGGCCGCTGGATCAATTTAAAATGCGGTTGTCAATTTTTTTTAGATCGAATTGGTATGCTAAGTCTTGGCCGCCCGTTTTAAACAGATCCGACGGCCGCATTAACAGCCAACAGCGTTGCGCCACGTGCGCAGAGACCCGGTTTGTCCAAATTCGATGAAACCAACGGACAAATTTTCATCTCGATAACTCTATCCAATGCACCCAACTATTCAAGGTTTATTAAATTTTGAATTTGAATTAGTCCAGATTCAAATTCAAACTTCTTTTGATCATATCTTCTAAATCGTAGCTCAACTTTTATTGATTCTTTTTGCATACTTAAACCCTAACTACCCACATTTGAGCCTTCATCATGATATTTTCGCAACACTTACGATTTGTTCTTGTCAGTCATGGTGTTTGTTCTCAATTGGATTTTTGTGAATCTTCTCGTTTGCATTTTCCTTTTGGTTCGTTGAATGTTTGCTTATGTGTTTTTAACTGTATTGCGAAAGATTATCCGGAGTGCGAAGCCAGGTATCATCGTTCTCTAGAGTTTGATCACCAGCAGTAAGTCAAGTTACATCTTGACCATATTCCATTATGCATTTAGTCCTCTTTGATGTAGTATGCATGAGTATGATTATGTAAGATGACTATGCTATGTACACCCGGTAGTTCATTGAGATAGGTTTGAGCCTTACATCATTATTGCCACCGTGTAGAATTTTATTGCTTCGCTAAACTAGAAAGGGATTGGTGAAGTGATTCATTATGAGGTATGTGTGGCATGTAGTAAATAGGACCAAGATAATTAATGAACTACCTGGGCGAAAATGGTTTGAATGGAGGCGAAGTACAGTGTTAGCATCATGGGGAATGTGACCTACCAAAAAGGCACACCATAGGAGTGCACACTAGCGGTCAGTTCGCACAGGCTTAAAGAGATCTATCACTTTTTCATAATTAGAGGCTTACATGCGTCACAAGCTACTATGGGCTCTGGCTTAGTTGAGTAGGTTGTGTGGCCCTTTTCCGAGGTAGGCTAGCAGATGTAGATATATAAGTAGGTGTACCGGCCTATTTGTGGGTTAAGGGAAAACACTTCTGAAAGACTTTGTCTCGATCTTCTAGCTCACATAATCTAAGTGTGGGAGCTACAAAGGAGGTGATCGAGTCTTGTGGGAAACGTGCGCAAATCTCTGCAAAGTGTAAAACTAATCAATTAGTCGTGTCCACGGTTACGGACGAATTTCTGCATCTAAAAGTGAGAATTTCATGAGATCTCCTCACATTTAATTAACTGAATGGGTTTAATTCAACTTTGGGAATAAATTGGGTTGGGGGCTCCATCTCAATCATATGACAATTGTAGTAATAGAATAATATTTTGATTGTAGGGAAAAATATGCAAAATTAAACTTAGAACCTTCCACCAACCAAATTGCATGTACAAGTAGGACTTTTGTACTCTCTTATGGTGTGACTTGCCAGTACATTCCACGTACTGACCTACACGGCTCCAACTTATCAAGTTGCAGATATATCTGACATGGATTAAGGTGCGATAGGTCATGGGTCCGCACTCAACATTTGCCAGTGACGTAGGATGGACTCATTTTACTTCTATGCTTTTGCAATATTTGATTGGCCTTGTGCCATATTTATGTAATAAATACTTTACTCCTGGACCCCCGATGTAATAAAGACGTGTGGTTATTTCTGTTATTTCATTAAGTACTGTGTTAGCAAGTCGATCCAAGGGCAAGCACAGCAAGCACAGAGACTCCGATCCATACCGGGTCGGGTTGCTACATAGAAGATCGCTTATGCGTTGTTCATGTGCATCTCGCAAGATCCAACACTACTTTCAATAATGCTCTATCACGAAGGCCAGTGAGGTTCCCCTATCAGATATTATAAACAATAGGGATACCACAGGACTGATCACGAGGTGGACATTGAGGTGCTATCTTCCGAGATTCCATTCCAGCCATGCCAGGCCATAAAGTCGCAGGCCTGATTGACTTCGTCGTAGAGTGGACGGAAGCCGAATAACCAAAACGGCCCATCGATTATACACATTGGACAATGTACTTTGATGGTTCAAAGATGATGGCCGAACTGGGAGCTGGGGTAGTCCTGATCTCTCCAACTAGTGCCAAGATGAGCTACATGTTGCAAATTCTGTACACAGACTGCAATAACGCTGCCAAGTACGAAGCCCTCCTGCACGACCTTCGCATGGCTATGTCCATGGGGCTCCAGAAGCTCAAGATCCAGGTGATTCTAACCTCGTGATACGCCATATTAAGGGTGATTTCGATTCCAAGGACCCATGGATGTCGGCGTACTGGGAGGCAGTACAACAGATGTCCGATCGGTTCAGCGGACTAAAGTTCCACCACGTTCAGCATGATGATAACGTAGCGGTTGATGTACTGGCCAAGATGAGTGCATGATGTGACCCTGTACCCAAGAACGTTTTCCTCGAGCGGCTCTTCAAGCCATCCAATAAGTTGCTGATCGGACACGAACCAACCGCCCCCGGCCACATAATGACCAGGAGCTCAGACCCCCGCAACACTGAGACTAGGGGCTCGGAAATGGAGGTCTCTTCATCGGCCCACGAAAGTATGTCGGTTATTCCAACCTAGACTGAGCCCATCCTGTCCCATATCCTTCGCAATGAATTTTTCGAGGACAAGACAGAGGCCAGATGCATAGTTCGCCGAGCTGCAGCCTACGTCGAGCACAACGGGGAGCTTTACAAGTGCAACGTCACAAGTGTTTTCCAACGCTGCGTATCTCTGGAAGAAGGCCAGCAAATCCTGCTTGAAATTCACATAGGTACTTGCGGACACCATGCGGCTTCTCGGACCCTGGTGAGCAAGCCTACCGAGCAGGTTTTTATTGGCCTACGACAAAGCAAGATGCAGATGACATAGTCAGTTACTGCCATGGATGTCGTGCTTCACTATAGTCACCAGTTTACCAGCAACAACCCTTAAAACTATACCTATTACATGGCTTTTTGCAGTCTGAGGGCTGGAGATGGTTGGACCTCTTAAAAGGGCCAAGGGAGGGTTCAAGATACCTCCTGGTTATGGTTGACAAGTTCACAAAATGGATTAAAGTGAAGCCGATCAGTAGTCAGTCTGTTGAGCCGGCCATCAAATCCAATCCGGCGTCATGCACCGTTACGGCATGCCACACGGCATTATAACGGACAACGGGAAAAAAATCACATCTAAGAAGTTCAAAGACTATTGGGGTTCGTGCAATATCAACTTGACTTCGCCTTTGTAGTGCACCCGCAATCCAATGGGCAGGTCGAACGGGCGAACAGATTGGTCCTCAGTGGTCTGAAGCCGAGGTTGGTAAAATCGCTGGAAAAGGCTGACAGGAAGTGGATTGACGAGCTCACTTCAGTCCTATGGATCCTGAGAACTACGCCTAACCGATCAAACGGCTACACTCATATTTTCCGGGTATACAGAGCTAAAGTCGTCCTCCTCGGTGACCTCGAACATGATTCTCCTTGCTTATCTCGCTACATGGGGTATGATGCCGCATTCCTTCGAGCTCCTCGACAGCCAGAAATTTTGCGAGTTCCTTGGCTGCCAGAGCACTCAATGTCAACCATTGCCTGCTCGGTGTTCAGAGATCGCTCAGCCTCGTTAGATATGGTTATGACACCGTTCAGGCCCGACATCTTTAGCTTCAGATCACAAGTAAATGCTTGACGGTGTGCCAGTCATCGGCATTAGCCATCTAGACTGCGATAATGTAGTCAGTTACCCATCTTTTAATCCTGACTTACAACCATACTTGTCCACCGCATCTAACTTGAAATTTGGTGCAAAGGTGTGGGCGAAAATTTCGTCAGTGAAGCAGGTCGAATACATCATGGAGGGACCTTCTCCCCAAAGCAGATGGCATTTATAGAGTAGTAGGTCTCTATCCCGAGCTTGCCGGTGTAGCTGAGCTGCAGTTGCATCACGGTTTCCTCGAAGGGTGGGCCACGTGGCACATTGGGCCGTGAGACGGGCCCTCAGGTCATCTTAGGCTAACAATCGTCCGAGAAGCCTCAACGTGGGGCTTGGGCGACTACCCAACGTGTGAGTTCATCAGCTTGCCAAACCGCCAACAACACCGGTCATTCTGGCATGGCTCTTGGATAGAGCGTGTGTATCTTGTTGAATCACCGCCATCTTAAGACGCTTCATGCCGTGCTCCCACCGCTTCTTATTAGGATGGCCTTTAGGAAAATTTATCCTGACCAGCTCTCAAGTCGCGGCCTGCATATTCTTGGCCGGGGTGCGGTAGGACTGCGAATCGGAGTCAACGGAGTTCTTCATAGCTCCTTCCATCTGTCTGCTCTATATGGCCAAGGCAGCCTTGGTTACAGTTGGGATGGTCTTTCACTAGTGTTGAGGTGCTCCTTGGCATTCACGAGTTCGGCCGCTCTGTGCTCCACGCGTAGTTTTCCTATGACACCTCGCCTATTGCCGAAAAGAGCTTCACCCGGGCTGCATCTTGCGCCAGATTGCCCAACTACTGGTTCAGTGCCTCGATCTCCCCATCACTAAGTACCTCGGTGTTTTCCTCACTTCCCATGAAGTTGTAATCTGGCATGCCGATCATGTAACACTCCTTGACCGAGATCGCCTGCCACGGGTGTAAAGGCATTGTGGCTGGAGGTTGGCTGTACGCAGACTCACCCATCTCCTCATCTTTGTCTTCAAGCTCTTCAGTGCCACCTTTTAGGATGTCGACGAGGTCTTTAATGTTGGCGATCGAGTGGGTGGTGGGCGGGTCAAAAAATTTGACCTGTTGCTCCTGGACCAGGCATGACACAAAGCCCCAAATCTGACGATTCGGCCCAGAGCATAGTTCTCGACCTAGCCAATGTGGTCGGTTGAGTCGGCCACAAACGAGATCACGAGGAAGACAAAGAGTTGACCCATAATCACGTCGGCGTCCATTGGAGATCCCATCAGACCTCTGTGTTCACCACGCGAGGACCTGCATGGGCCACCATTGTTGGAGATGATTCCGGCAAATCCCTCGGTTAGGTATCCTGGCATGGTGATTAGGTCAGAGGGGAAACAAGAGACGATTACCCAGGTTCAGGCCCTCTAATAGAGGTAAACCCTACTCCTACTTTGTGTATATTACGATTGGGGTGTACAGGTAATACGGTAAGGCTTCCAAAGTCTTCTCCTACGAGGTCCATGGGCTGGACTGATGGCCCGGGGCGGAACCAACCTAGGGGGCCTTGGGCTAACCTACTTGGGCTGGCAATCGACAAGGTAAGGCACCCCTGGGTCGTAACACAGTCAGTTTACGCAAGTTCAGGCCCTCAAGATCGAGGTAAACCCCTACTTCCTTCTTGTGCTATATTGATTGGTGTATAGGAAGAGTAATCTCTAAGTTCTCCTTATCAACTAGCTCCTCCAGTTTCCTTGTCGTATACTCCAAGTCTTCTGGGTCCATCCCTCTATTGGGCCCATAGGCCAGGATCTTGGACCGGGCATAAACCGACCTTGGGGGCCATGGGTCAGCCTACTTAGCCGATTTCCGGTATGATGTGGCACCCCTGGGCCGTAATACCGTCATGGATGGTTCATTACTAAGTTGAACTTAAGTTCGAACTCTCATCCTTCCATGAATCACTCTCCCATTCCCATAACTATTTTAGCATGGCAAAAATAAAAATAATTTTTTTGAGCATACTATAAATAATTTGCATATATATAGTCAACTTACATGCAAAATACTCATGGTGGAATCCTGCAATGCATAACAAAATAGTAGAAGTAAAACATGATCAAGTATGGTGCAACTTGCCTTGATGCTTGATAAAGATTTTAGAACACACTCTTGAAATATATTGTTCGCGCTCCAATTTTCTATCATACAAACCAAATATTGAGCTAAGGCTCTTAGGATTTTCCAAGGTTAGGGTTTGCTAAATTTCAATATGCAAAAAGAATCATGTTTTGCAACTATGGCCAAACATGGCCTGAATAGAAAATATTTTGAACATAGATGAAAGGTTTAGAAAACTTGTACAAAGGTTGACCAATGGTTGATATTTCACATTAGATTCAATATACAAAAATAATCATTTAACTTGAACTTATATAACTCAAATTATAGTGAAAACAAGTGTAATTGAATTTAAATTCATAGTGCTCGAAGTGGATCATGGTGTACTCCCTCATGACCTCATCACGGTTCCACCTTAGATTCAATGTGCAAAAAGAGTAACTCAAAAAGGTGTTGTTGTGTGCAAACTATGCCCACGTCAAGATATAGTTTAAATTTGAATAGCTCAAAAGTTTGAAGCAGTGTGTCAAAAAGTTAAAGCTCTCCAGATAAACAAAGTTTTGCCATAATTGGACTTGTAGATAAGAACTTATAAGTGTTCTAAGATCTATGGGCTTTCATAGAAAAGTGCGGCAGCCGGAAGGATAACAAACACCTGGCGTGCACTAAACGGCTGAAAGGCTTTGAATGTGAGTCGTTGGATATAAGTGAAATCGTGCAGTACCTTTTAATTTTGGCCTTTGATCTGAGATCCGACGGCGCAGATCCTAGGGTTTCCCCAGAGGGGAATTTCTCGTCGGCGCTGGTCGACATAATCCATGGCGCACGGTGGCGCTCACTTCGGCTTGCTCGGGGAACTCCCTCCCGTGGATGCCTTGCTCCGGCGACTTAATGACGAGGGGCGGCTCTTCATGGCGTCTTCATTTTCTTCCTTGGCGGCGACGTTGGAGCCGACGTCGGTCTTCTCCGGCGACTTCGGGCGAGCTTAGCTCGATTTCGAAGTGGACTTCCAGCGGCGAATTGACGAAACGGTGGCGGGGCTTCGGTCGCGCTTTATAGGGGGCTCGGTCTTGCAGCAGGGGTAAGAAAGAGACGGTGCAGAGAGCTCGACTGGGTCTGGCAATGGCGTCGTGGGCGGGCGGGACTCCGCTGTCCAAGAGGAATACGAGTCGGCGGGGCCCGCTCACCGGTGGTGCCTTAGAGAAGCCATGCTGAAGTTGGCCGAAATATAGGCATCGGCTGAAGTTGGGCTGGGCTGAGACTATGTTCTCTTTTTATGTTGTGGCTCAATTGTGTAGCGCGGGCGCACCTATACCTCGCCTAACGCGAGTTAGAGCGACCGCTCGCGTCAGCCCCGGTAAGTACGTCTTTACTCATGTTTTTTCCTTTGCTCTTTTTTTTTCTTTTATTATTATTTTCAAAAATACCGTGTACTCCTCCGAGCTTTAGTGTTAGATACATATGTATCTAAAAAAATCTAAGATAAGTAATATGGATCAGAGGGAGTACATATATTTCGGGCAGTAAAGAAGAATCTTTTTCCTCTCTCCTCCCCTGCATCGCCCCTGCAGGTTACCGGGGGCGAACCCTAGTGACCGGCCTTCTCTCTTCCCTCTCGGCCCTCCTCCCCCGCCACCGTCGTAAGTCACCACCGGGCAAAGCCCGAGCCCAAGTGCCCGACCGACGTATGTGGTGGCGGGGCCCTGGTGCCTCTCTGCTCAGGACGTGCTGGTGCGGAATGGTTGTTCAAGTGGGGGCGTGGGGCTGGCGCAGGGACGAACAAGCGGGTCGCTGGCGCAGGTGGCTATGGCGGCATGGTGGTGGGTTGTTGCCTGTCTTTGGCGTGGCAGCTGTGACGGTTTCGACTTCGGCGGCTACGTGCGGGTGGTTCCCTGGCCAAGTCCGGCCAGATTTGCCCCTGGGTGGCGTGCTCACGACACGGGAGGTGGCTGGAGTGCCAACCGGGCTCTGGAAGGTGGTGACAGCAAGAGTGGTCTGCTTCAGTGTGGATCCAGCGGGCAAGTGGCTTTGGCGTGGTGGGTTGTGCGTCCTGGCTCGGTGGTGGCGTGTTGGCTGTGTGTAAGCCATCTCCTTTTGCAAATACTCCCGCCGTTCGGAAATACTTGTCATCAAAATAAATAAAAGGGGATGTATCTAGATGTATTTTAGTTTTAGATACATTCATTTTTGTCCATTTTGATGACAAGTATTTTCGGATGGAGGGAGTACTACACAGTGGGCGACACAGAGTGGTGGCGGTGTCCCTTGCGGGTTTCTGCGGTGGGCATGTTGACGGTTGTGTAGTCCTGCAAGGACCTCGGCGTCGCAGACCTGGCGGTGTGGTTCCAGTAAGCAGCACAGGGTGGTGGTGGCGCCATTCCTTCTCCTTGATCCGGACCGTGGACGTCTTGGATCTAGACTCGCGCTCGGGCGGACTATTTCTGGGACTGAGGCGGGTCAGGGGCCTCACTTCAGGTAGGGATGGTAGGCTCGGTCGAGATGGTGCCCGCGGGCAACGAGGTCTTCCTTCTCATGGGCACGGTGCGAGGTGGCGGTTGACGTGACGTTGCCACACCACCGGGATGACGGCGACGATGGGCATGGCTGTGGCGTCGTGAGTGCTTGCATGGGCCAATGCCACAGGGCTATGCCCAGGGCTTGCTTCGCTTCTTACCATGGAGGCGCTGACCCAGACCTAGTGCTTGATGCCTGGCTAGGAGTGGATGGGTTACTTCTGCTCCTGCCGTGGTTCATGTGTTGTGAAGTGGGCGGTGATAACCCACAAGTATAGGGGATCGCAACAATTTTCGAGGGTAGAGTATTCAGCCCAAATTTATTGATTCGACACAAGGGGAGCCAAAGAATAGTTGCAAGTAGTAGCAGTTGAGTTGTCAATTTAACCACACCCGAAGAACTAAGTATTTGTAGCAAGTGATTAATATCATGGTAGTGCGATAATTTGATAGTAGTAGTAGCAATAGCAATAGTAGCAGTAACGGTAACAATAGTAATTTGGTAGCAATTGTAACAGCAGCAACAACAGTAGTAACTTAGCAAAGATCAGTATATGAAAAGCTCATAGGCATTGGATCATTGATGATAATTATGTTGGATGACATTCATCATGTAATAGTTATAACCTAGGGCGACACAGAACAAGCTCCAATTTATCAATATAATGTAGGCATGTATTCCGTATATAGTCATACGTGCTTATGGAAAAGAACTTGCATGACATCTTTTGTCCTACCCTCCTGTGACAGTGGGGTCCATAAGAAAACTAAGGGATATTAAGGCCTCCTTTTAATAGAGAACCGGAACAAAGCATTAACACATAGTGAATACATGAACTCCTCAAACTACGGTAATCACCGGAAAGAATCCCAGTTATTGTCACCTTGGGGTATGCAGATCATAACACGTAATAGGTGCATATAACTTGCATGGTAGGATCAAGAACACAAATATATTCGTGAAACTATAAACGGTTCAGATTTGAAATCATGGCACTCGGGCCCTAGTGACAAGCATTAAGCATAACAAAGAAATAGCAACATCAGTCTCATAACATAGTGGATACTAGGGATCGAGCCCTAACAAAACTAACTCGATTACTTGATAAATCTCATCAAACCCATCACCGTCCACCAAGCCTACGAATAGATTACTCACTCCAGGCGGTGCGCATCATGAAATAGGTGATGGAGGATGGTTGATGATGACGACGGCGGTGAATCCCCCTCTCCGGAGCCCAGAACGGACTCCAGATTTGGCCTTTCGATGAAGAGCAGGACACTACTTCAGGATGCTACTAGTGTGACAGTACAATCAGAGACCCTTTGACGAAACTGTGTGTGACTGTCGGGGGTTGGGTGCGACATATGCCAAAGGATGGCTTATCATGGTGGGAGCGAGTAGAACGTCCTCGGTGACCGGAAGCGGGATGAGGCGTAGGCACGAACGCCGGCGAACTTTACCCATGTTCGGGGCTCTCCTAGGAGATAACACCCCTAGTCCTGCTCTGCGGGGTCTCCGCATGATCACTAAAGGCACAAGTGATACAAGGTTGCTCCTTGAGCTGTATGCTAGAGGAAGGAGAAGGCAAGGCTAGCTCTCTCCTGCCTAGGAGTGTGGCTAGGTCTAATGGAGTTGGAACCCTTTGCATGGGTGCCCTGGGGGGTTTATATAGGCCTACCCCGATGGGTACAATGATAATCTGGCCGGCTACTGGGCCCGGCTGTCAGCGTCCCCGACCTCCGGCTTCTCCGCCGACTACTGGGGCCTGCCGCCTGGTGGGCCCCGCCGACCGGTCTAGTATGGAGCCGACAGGCCGCCCCTGCCGCTGGCGGGTCTGGTTTGTGGCTGGTCACTGTTGTCATGCCGCTAATGACGCTGGCTTGGTCATCTCAGTGTGGCTACAGTCCCTGCCACCTAGTGGGAGATCACTGTAGCCACACATGGTCTCATCAGGTTAATGGTGCACGGGCTTCGAGGGAGGGGACGGACGCCTGCTAGAGGCTGGCCCTCCTCCGGTCTGTCTGGTCCGGCGCGCGCCGCCTTCTGGGATGACACTGCCTGGTAGGGCCCGCCGCCTGCGGGCCGTACCGACAGGCCGTCGTGGGGAGCAGGGCTCCGCCTTCTCAAAATGATGTCAGGGGAGAGTGGCAACAGTGCCACGCCGTGCGGAGATCTTCGCCCGTACGGGACACTGTGGCCATGCCGACCCCAGGATCTGAGGGTGTGGGCTTCACTGTTGCCACGCCCCCGTCTCATCCTCTCAACGGGGGCACAGACTCTGAGGGTGCGCGGCGGCCGCGTGCTAGATGCCGTCATCCATAGAGGTCGGCCGGCTGGAGCCGGTCGCTCGTGATTCCGTCTGTTGGTGGTTGGCCGCCCTCTGGTAGCCGGCCGTTGGACAAGCCGGCCCTCAGAGGGCGGAGCTTCGGCCCTGGGCGCAGCAAGGCGGAGCCGGCCCAAGGTCTTGATAAATTCAGGGACACGGGTGAGCCTACCCATGGCCCATTACTCCGACAGTAGTCCCCGAAGTCGGTGAGGCATTGTGGTCGAGGGGCCGTGAAGTCTCAGCAGCTTCCCCCCTCACCGGGCTCCAGGAGAGCGTCGATCTGTCTTGTGACCAGCCGACTGCTGAAGCCGGCCTTGCCCAGGTGGAGCTATTTGGTCGATTTGAATCCCAAGGCGGGAAACAGGTGGCGTGCCTGCTAAGCTTCCAGGGCCGCCGCCCGCCATAGACGCTCCACGCGGCGCACGCCAGCCCGGCCAGCCTGCCATCCCACGCCCCTGGTAGGACGTGACAGTGGGCCCGGCCCGCCACTACCGCGCCTCGGCAACCGAGCGGATCTACTGTGACGAGGGGGGCGGTTGCCATTCCCACGACCGTTCGTGGCGGGGTAAATGCGCGCGATAAATGGGGGATGTGGGGTCGTGGGCGTAGTCAACCCCACGATCCACGCCCCGCCCCCTCGGCTTCGTAGCCCAAGGGCTATAAGTAGGGGAATGGGAGGGGTGTGGCAAAAGCTTGTGTGCCCCCTCCCACTCTCTTCTTCCTATGCTTTCTCCTCCACTGCCGTTGCTGCTGCTCAGTGCTACCGTGGGGATGCCGCCGTCGTTTGTCGCCGACGCACCCCTCCTCCTCACATGGCCAGCCGGAAGCCATGGCGCGCGAGAAGGGCGGCGACTGGGACGGGTCGACAGTGATCGAGGATCACATCTCCTTCCTCCGCGACACGCGCCAGATGCCCAACGCGGCATTCGTCAAGGCGCGGGTGCCGCCGGAGGAGGAGATCTCGCTGGCGCCATGGGGAAACGAGCGGGTCGTCTTCCGCTCGCACTTCCTCTGCGGCTTCGGCCTTCCAGTGAGCGGCTTCCTCCGTTCTTTTCTCGACTTCAACAACCTCCAACCTCATCACCTCACGCCCAACGCCGTGACTCTACTCTCCGCCTTCGTCACGACGTGCGAGGGCTACATTGGCGTCCTCCCCACACTCAAGCTGTGGGGAGCGTTCTTCTATGGGAAGCTCGGCACCTCCGCTAGAGAGATGGTGGCTGAGTGCGGCGGTTTCGTCCCCGCGCACCGGCCAGCGAAGCGGAACGCCTTTCTCGTCATCAAGCTGGCGCAATCCGTGAAGATGTGGCAGCAGTCCTACTTCTACGTCGAGAACGTGGATCCGGCTGCCAACTTCCTCAACCTGCCGGCCTATGAGGCCGGCCCTCCCACCGTACTTCGGCCTAACTGGGGCTACAAGCCAAAGCCGGTGACGCCAGATGCGGCGGCCGCCATCGATCGACTCTGGGTGCTCCAGGAGTCGAAGGGCCTCGTGGCCTCCGACCTCCTGATTGCCTTCGTCGAGCGCCGGGTTCTCCCACTCCAGAGCCGCCCTCATCCAATCTTCCGGATGAGCGGGCACCGCGACCCCAGCCGGCTATGCACGAAGCAGATGCCGACTGCTGAGGTCGCGCGTATGGTGAATGAGATCTCTGACCTCAAGGTGTCGAAGGCAGAGTGGCAGTACGGGAAGCGGCCGTACTCACGCGACGATTCGCCGCCTGCCGTAAGTTTTCTCCACCTCTTCCTTCTGATCTGTTTTTCTAGTCTTGTTCTTGTCGTGATGTGACTCCCTTCTGGAGTGTAGATTTATATGTCCGCGGCGACGGCCGCCCTCCTGGGGCCGGGCAATGACTACCTGCCGGACAGGACAGTGAGCCACCTGGACGACCCCTACTTGGGGGCGGCCACCCTGGCGGATGACACAACAGGCGGCGGCGGTGGAGCAGGCGGCTCCGAGGAAGGCGGCGGCGTGGGGACTTGGCCCGACGACGACGACGACAAAGACGAACCGCGCCCCACCCGAAGCTCTACCAATACCGGCGCAAGCCCCTCTTCTGGGCCGCCCGCCCATGGCAGCAAGCGCAAGCGGAAGCAGGGCGCTGCCCTGTTTGGCAGCGCCCCGAAGAAGCCCAAGAACCCGGCCGTGGCGACCAGGCGGAAAGAAGCCGCGGCCAAGGTGGCCAAGTATCAGAGGCAGCCGAAGGTGCCCGTCATGGTGTCGGCATAAGTATCCTTTCCATGTTTTCCGTCTTCTTGCCAATCCGGCCAGTTAGCTTTCCTGACTTGTCTTCTTATTTCAGGGCCCCGCTGACCCTCGAGAAGTCGAGCGCCGCCTCGGTCATCAGGTCGGCAGCGACCTCCTCCACCAGTCGACGAATTGACCCGGCCGCCGACCTCCGGGAGGCGACAGAGCGGAACACACGGGAGGCGCGTGAGGAAGAGGCCGACCGTCTGGCCAAGGAGTAGGCAGACAAGGCCGTCGCGTCTGCTGAGAGGGCGCTGGCGCAGGTGGAGGCCGAAGCCGCGGAGAAGGAGCGGCTCGCGGAGGCCGCACGCTGCCAAGAGCCGCTGCTCGTGATGCCCCTGAACACCGCGCCGCCTCCGCCTGAGTTCGTGGCGATGGCGGGAGGAGCCGGCGGCGATCACCCGATCTGGGAGCGGGAGGGCGGCGACGTGGCGATGCCGGACATCTTTGTGCTGCCGCCGCCGCCACCACCGCCACCAACCAGTGGGACGCAGGACGAGCAGCCGGCCGCACCGCCGGTGCCACCGTTGAAGACACGATGGTGTCGAACCTGATTCCTGAGGTCAGCACACCCGCGCGCCACCGCCTTGAGAAGGCGGCCTTGGCACCGCGGCCGCAGGAGGTCGGCGCCACGAGCTCGTCGGTCCCCGACACCGAGGTGACCGGCGCCGCGCCCGCAGGCTGGATACACGGGGGCGGGACGGGTGCCTTGAACCAGGCGTCCCTTGACGTCCAGGCCAACCTCCGGGCTGAAGCCGAGGCCCTCAGGCGCTGCAACGAGGCCTTCTTAGAGTCGCGGGCAGCCATCCGCATAAGTTTCCTTCGCTTTCTTGGGGGCGCGCTGGCGCACCCACTAGGTGTAGTCTCCAAGTTTCGGGCCAGCTGCTGAGCAGGCGGTCCGGAACTTTAACTTGTATATATCGAATGTTGACTTGTCTGTGTAACGCCCCGGATACAACTTTCCATATTCGTAACTCCAACTCTTGCCTTTTCCGGAGATGCCATATGTTATTTTCCTCTGTGGTCGGGTTTTTGTTTTTTTGTTTGTTTTTGTTTTGCATTTTGTTCATGTCTTGCATTTCATCATCGCATCATTCGCATTGCATCGGCACTCCGTTGCCGTCATATTTTAAAACTTGCATTCGTTCGTCGTTGCCGTTTCTCCCTTTGCCTTCATCACCTTCCCTCGGATCGCCTTGCCCGCGCTGACCGTTCCAGACCAACCGGGTTTTGCTTCCCTCTTGACCGTGACCACCTAACCTCTCTTGCCAGCTCGCAGCCCCCTCGCGCGCGTGTCCGAAACTCCCCCGAACATGACCCGTTCTGTCGTGACCATTGGATTCGGATCATCCCCAAACATCTACAAAATATCTCCGTTTTCTCTGTTTGGTCTCCCTAGCATATTTATCCGGAACCGTCCGATTTAATCGGAGGGACCAAATACCCCTACCCAAAAATTCACTTGCTATATAAAGACCAACCCTAAAATCTAGGGACATGTCCCATCGATCCCTCTCAGACGCCGCCACCCACTCACCAAATCCCCATCGGGATCCCACCTTGCCCAAACCACCGCCGCCATCTTCCCCTTGTTTTCAGCGCCACCGAATCAACACTGCAGCCCGCTCCTGTCCAATCCACCCAATCGATCCAGCTGCCGCCGGCCTCCTTCGTCTCGTTCCAGCGCCGGACCTCCTCCCTGCCCGAGGCTGCTGCCTCCCCGTCGTCTTCCTCGAGCAGGAGCTCATGCCCAAGCTCCATCACCACCCGTTGCCCCTTGCCGGCGTAACACCAGCGCCATGGAAGCCTCCCGAGGGACCCCGACCCCCTCCTCGCCTCATCGGTGCACGCCGTCAGGTCGTCGTCTCGTTTTTCTCCTCCTCCCTTCCCTTTATTTTCTCTCCCGTGCTCTCTCTAATCCTTCTCCATCTCCATGCGTTTGCCTTCTGTGCCAGGACCCGCATGGAGCGCAGGCCGGCCTGAGCCGCCCTTCTCCCTTCGCCGTGCTCCTCCCCTGCCCCCGAGCCTCGACCGCAACCAGCACCCGACCCGCAGGTCACCAGCGCGCCCGTCGCCCTCGCCTTCTCTCTTCTTCCCCTTCCCGTTCTGCTTCTCTGAATCTCTCTCTCTCCCTCCTTTCTTCAGGTAACAGCAACAGCCACCGCCGATTGGAGCTCCTTGACCGTGCCTCCCTCGCTCGTCTCCGGCCAGATCCGTGGTCCAGGGACCGGATCCGCACGTCCGCTCCATCCCTGCCGTCCCGCCGGAGTTCCCTGCCTCGCCGGACCCTGCTGCTGCATCGTCTGAAGCCGCCCGCGTCTCGCCCCTCTGTCTGCTTCCTCTGCATCGAGCGAGACCAGTGCCATCGCACGCGTCAAGCCCGCGTTGACCGCAGCCGCCCAAGGCCCAATGCTCCTCAGCCAGCCAGCCTCCTCCTCCGAACTGGGCCTGGCCCATGGGTGAGGCCCCCAGCGCCTCCTTTTTTCCATTCTGTTGGGCCAAACAGATTCATCCCGCGTACGTTTTTTCCCTGACCTGCGAATTTGCTATTTATCGAGTGAATTAACAGATTTGCAGAAACCCCCTCGCACTTCATGCATATAATAACTCATGATCTGTGCATCATATGTAAAAACTTTAAAGATGTAAAGTGCTTAGAATTTCATCTAGTTTCATAATATGCCATTTTCTTCCCATGTCAAAATGCTTAAAATTCTGTTTGTTTAATTTTGCCTAGATAATATGCTAAAATGCTTTATTTCATAACTAAACAACCGTAACTCGGAATTAAATGTTCTTTATATGTAAATGGGGTGGAAAAATGCATAGATTATCATGGTGCACTTACTTTTGTTGTTTAACAACTCTAAAATATGTTTTAGGGCAGAACAGTACCAAATTCGAAATATGCACATGGGGATTTTCCGGAATTGTTGTTATTTGTTCCGGCCTCATTTAAACTTGACTAAATAGTTAGTTTACTTTTGCTTCACCTCTTGCCATGTTTAAAAACATTTAATATTGATGAGTAGCATAACCGAGAGAGAACTAAATAATTGCATGTGGTGTTTTGTCAATATGCAACTCATTGCATATTGAGCTCCACTTAACTTGTAGTGTTGCTTGTTGCACTTTGCCATGCCATGCCTCATTAAACCGGACATGCATCATACTTGTTTGTGCATCATGCCATGTTTATGCTTGTGTGTTTACCATGTTGTTTGTTTCTATCCGGTGTTGCTTCTTATGTTCCGGTAATGTTGCGATTGTGAGGATTCGTTCGACTACGTCCGTTTGTTTTCTTCATGGACTCGTTCTTCTTCAGATTTCTGGCAAGATGACCGCTACCCTGGATCTCACTACTATCATTGCCATGCTAGTTGCTTTGTTCTATCGCTATGCTGCGCTACCTATCATTTTGTTCTATCAAGCCTCCAAATTGCCATGAACCTCTAACCTTTGATACCATTCCTAGCAAACCATTGATTGGCTATGTTACCGCTTTGCTCAGCCCCTCTTATAGCGTTGCTAGTTGTAGGTGAAGTTGAAGATTGCTCCATGGTGGACAGGGTTATGTTGGGATATCACAATATCTCTTATATTATTAATGCATCTATATATTTGGTAAAGGGTGGAAGGCTCGGCCTTATGCCTGGTGTTTTGTTCCACTCTTGCCGCCCTAGTTTCCATCATACCGGTGTTATGTTCCCGGATTTTGCATTCCTAACGCGGTCGGGTGATTTATGGGACCCCCCCTGACAGTTCGCTTTGAATAAAACTTGTCCAGCAAGGCCCAACCTTGGTTTTACCATTTGCCTCACCACCACCTATACCCTTCCCTTGGGTCGGCCAACCCAAGGGTCATCTTTATTTTAGCCCCCCCCGGGCCAGTGCTTGTCTAAGTGTTGGTCCGAACTGAGCAGCCTGCGGGGCCACCTCGGGGAAACTCGAAGTCTGGTTTTACTCATAGCTTGACTTATCCGGTGTTGCCCTGAGAACGAGATATGTGCAGCTCCTATCGGGATTGTCGGCGCATCGGGCGGCTTTGCTGGTCTTGTTTTACCATTGTCGAAATGTCTTGTAAACCGGGATTCCGAGACTGATCGGGTCTTCCTGGGAGAAGGTCTATTCCTTCGTTGATCGCGAGAGCTTGTCATGGGCTAAGTTGGGACACCCCTGCAGGGTATAAACTTTCGAGAGCCGTGCCCGCGGTTATGTGGCAGATGGGAATTTGTTAATGTCCGGTTGTAGATAACTTGACACCAGTTTCGAATTAAAACACATCAACCGCGTGTGTAGTCGTGATGGTCTCTTCTTGGCGGAGTCCGGGAGGTGAACACGGTTTCTGTGTTATGCTTGACGTAAGTAGGTGTTCAGGATCACCTCTTGATCATTGCTAGCTTCACGACCGTTCCGCTTGTTCTCTTCTCGCTCTTATTTGCGTATGTTAGCCACCATATCATGCTAAGCCGCTGCTGCAACCTCACCATTTTGCCCCTTCCTTTCCCATTAAGCTTTTTCTAGTCTTGATACCCCTGGTAATGGGATTGCTGAGTCCTCGTGGCTCACAGATTACTACAACAACAGTTGCAGGTACAGGTTTTCCGATGATCATGACGCGAGAGCGATGTTGCTTGTTTTGGAGTTTCTTCTTCTGCTTCTTCGATCAGGGGTTAGGTTCCAGGTCGGCAGCCTGGGCTAGCAGGGTGGATACTGTTTGAGTTTTTGTTTATGATTCATCCGTAGTCGGATGTTGTTCTTGTATGTTGTATTGTTGTATTCATGTGGCATTGTATGCCTTATGTATGTATCCCCATCTATTATGTAATGTTGATGTAATGATATCCACCTTGCAAAAGCGTCTTCAAGATGCGCTTCTATCCTTGGTGGGACCTTCGAGTTCCTTTAGGATAGGGTCGCATCTTGGGCGTGACAAGTTGGTAATCAGAGCCTCGACCGACCTTAGGAGCCCCCTTGATTGTTGGCCATTGTTGAGTTTAGAAAAAAACTATTTTGAGTCTTAGGATTATATATATCGGAGAGTAGGATTCTTTTTACTCCTCAGCCCCCTTCGTCGCTCTGGTGAGGACTCCTGACGTAGATGTTTTGTCTTTCCTCTCCTCAAATTTCACTATTTTTTTAGGATCACGCGGGTATATTGGGATCGTTCCGATATTCCTATGACGAGAACATTGTTCTTGGTGCCTCCTGACATTTAGGGGTTGTGGCAGTGTCCCGGGGAGTTGAGCTCCGAGGTGTTGTCATCATAATTTTATCGTTGCAGTTCTAGAATACCTGAGTTTTGCCGACATCGAAAATCTCTTCTATGCAGTTGTTGGTGAGATAACCTCGACGTCACCCAGTACTGGGGAGTTCGGGAGTATTGCCATAACTCGTATAACGGATGCTTTTCGAACGTTGAGGTACACGATTTCCGAAGGTTTCTTGGTTATGTGTTGACGGATGGATACAGCTTGGATGTAGGTATTGTTAGTTTGGGTGAGATATATTGCTTCCCCTGTATCCCCAACACCAGATTGCATAACCAGAAAGTTTCGAGAGTTTTATAGGTGGGAATTCAAGTAGCTCATAGAATATCTTTCCGACAGATGCATGATATGGGATTGGGTAAATCTCTATCATATGTTTGTTTCCGGCTTATTCTACAAGCCAAATCCTTTGTTTTGTTTTTATTTGTGGTATTCGAGTTGCTTCAATGTCAAGTGTTGATTATATACCTTTCCTAAATGGTGTTCTCATATTTCTATGGGAGTACTAATCCTTCTTGATCATCGAGGTCGTCATGTTAATTCTTTTCCAACCGGCGTGCTTCTCTTCAAGTGGATCCCATCATTCTCCCCATCCGCAAGATCAATTCTAAGTTTTCTCAACGGTGTTTATTCCATCTTCCCCAAGTTGTCTTTGTTTTTCCCCACCCTTTTCTTCAAGGACTCATTTATTTTAATCAAGTATCCATTTATTCATGTGAAGTCACTTCACTCTTTTCAATCAATGTTCTGATCCGGTGATCCCTCGTGAAGATGCTCACGAGCTTCAAGTTCATCATCCTTCGTCTTTTTTTCTTCTCCGGTGGATCCAATTCAAGCCTTCAGTGTTGATCATATTCCTTTCCTCGTGTCAAATGCTTTCTCATGCCGGTGTACCTCTCAATCACTCACCTCTTGCTATTCATTTGTTCTAGATTGTTGAAGATATCTCAGAAGATTTGTGTTTCCATTCTTAATCCGTTCAAGCTATTTGGAGATTGTTATCTCATTCAAGCCATTTAATTCAACCGGTGCAACCTCTCTTTAAAATTGTTCAACGGTGTTTTCTTTTGAGTGGGCCCTAACCCACAGGTCTTTTCCCAGGATCTTACCTGACTCTTCTTATTATTGCGAAGTTATTCTCAAATTCTTTTCAAGTGTGACGTAAGAATGGATCCCATCAGTCACATGCCTTCTCCAAGATCGCTTTCAAATTATTTTTCATTGTTGGCTCAACAACCTTGTTTTTTTTCATTCTCCCGAAGTATCTCAACAATTCATGGCGGTTCTCATCTTCATTCTCAACATGTGAAGACCGAAGAAGGATTTCTCTTAAATCTTGGTCCATTCTCTTGTATATTCATGGTTCTAGCTTCATGCTATCCTCATAATTGTTTTGATTGTGACAATTTTTTTCTTACCATCCGGAGCATTTCATGAGTTGTTTTCCATTTCTTTCCTCCGAAGGCCATCATGTCATAATTCTTCATTCTCAGCGTGTAGCTATCATTCTCCAAATATTACCGGTGCGTTTTTTTCAAATAACCTCTAACCAGTTCACGATCTCTTCGTTCTCATGTATCTAAATCCCCTCAAGTATCTTCATTCGTTTTCGAATTCTTCCAGGTGAATTGTGCCTTTGCTACTTTCATTTTCATCTAATGGTGGTTCATTCAAGATTTCACTTCCTTTGTTATCATATTAATTCACTCGTTGTTTCCAAATCCCATAGGCAGTTCCTTCAGATTCTTTTTCCTTTGTTATCATATCAATTCATTCGTTCCTTCCAATCCTACCGGTGGTTCATGAAGACTTCCTCAAGTTTACGCTATATCCCTCTTAATCCTTTCTAAGAGAATAAGTAATATGCAAAATCCATTGCTTGCCATCAATTTAATTTGATGAAGGATAAGCATACAATAAATCTTATTCTTATTTCCTCGAGGTGATTCAATTCTTTTCTTCCGGAGATTGTTCATGGTGAAGTAATTCTCGGTTCTAGTGTTTCATCTTTTCCTTTTCCGGAGTTCCAAGCTCTCTCAATTATCTCGTCGCGAAGCTCCATCTAAATCATTGCAAGGCTTCACCTTGTGTTTTCAACTTCTCTTCCTTTCTATCATCCTTTTATTACCGGAGTTCTTCATGGAGGATCTACATGATGGTTCGTCAAGGATTCTTTCCATTCTTCAATTGTTCTTCAAGATTTCTCTTGAAGTTATGATCCGCCAAGCTATACTCTAAAATAAATACGGTGCCCAACACATGTTTTGTTTTGAGGAGTTCAAGTATTCTTCTTCTTGCATCCAGAAGTGAAATTCTTTCTACCTTATCTTTTGAGGTGGTGTTATGTCACTCTTGACAATTTCCTTCATGTTTCATGATTCACATGTTGTCAAGAATGAGGTATTTTAAATCCATCAATCTCTTCTTTGGAGTTATCTTGGGTCATATTTCACCTTAAGCCTTCCCTAAGGAATGTTGCTATTTGTGGTGCTTATCAATGATCCAAATTTCTCCTTCGCATCTCGGTGAAGAAGTTTTCATCTCTTCGTTGATCTCAATCAATCTTTGTTTTCATTGGTGGCAGAATTAGCCTCAATGTATTGAGATGGTTACATAAGCCCACAGGAATCATGTCTTTGTTGTTGATTTTCCAACTACTCCGTTCAAGCCTTTCTCCTAAAGATGCTCTTTCAATTTTAGTTGGGAGAGTTGTCATTTTTCTTCTCCATTCTTTTATTCCAATGATCTATCTTCTATTCTTTCTTCCAGAGGCATTGTGATGTTGCTATCGTTGACCCATCATCTCGTTTTTTCAAGATCATGTTATTTTCTTGCTCATCCATTTAACCGGAGTGTTGTGTTCTCATTCAAGTTCTTTCATCTTATCAAGTTTTGCCTCTCTTTTCAACCTTAGTGCCGTCTGAAATCCTTCCTACCCATTGTGCCATTCTTTCAATAGCTCCAGAGGCAGTGTGTTGTTGATTTCATCAAGTATCATCCCATCTTCTCAAGTTCATGTTCTATTCCTTCCATGTTCAACCGGAGTGCTGCCCGAATTCTTCCTCTCTTTTCTTGTTTTAACCGAAGTGGTTTCGAATTCTATCTTGTCCATTAAACTCTTGATTCATGTCTTTGCAACCTTCAAGTTATCGTAATGTTCCTCGTTCCTCTTTTCTAACAGATTGTTTGCAATCTCGTTCATCTCTGTTGTACTCTTTCTTTTAAATAGCTCAACCTCTCATGGTTCGTGGTTTCACTCGTTCGTCAAAGAAGCAACCTTGTTTTACCTCTTATCTTCCTCTTCCTTTTTCCTCCGGTGCCATCCTAGATCTCGGGACGAGATCCTCTTGTAGTGGTGGAGTGTTGTAACGCCCCGGATACAACTTTCCATATTCGTAACTCCAACTCTTGCCATTTCCGGAGATGCCATATGTTATTTTCCTCTGTGGTTGGGTTTTTGTTTTTTTTGTTTGTTTTTGTTGTTTTTGTTTTGCATTTTGTTCATGTCTTGCATTTCATCATCACATCATTCACATTGCATCGGCACTCTGTTGCCGTCATATTTTAAAACTTGCATTCGTTCGTCGTTGCCGTTTCTCCCTTTGCCTTCATCACCTTCCCTCGGATCGCCTTGCCCGCGCTGACCGTTCCAGACCAACCGGGTTTTGCTTCCCTCTTGACTGTGACCACCTAACCTCTCTTGCCAGCTCGCAGCCCCCTCGCGCGCGTGTCCGAAACTCCCCCGAACATGACCCGTTCTGTCGTGACCATTGGATTCGGATCATCCCCAAACATCTACAAAATATCTCCGTTTTCTTTGTTTGGTCTCCCAAGCATATTTATCCGGAACCGTCCGATTTAATCGGAGGGACCAAATACCCCTACCCAAAAATTCACTTGCTATATAAAGACCAACCCTAAAATCTAGGGACATGTCCCATCGATCCCTCTCAGACGCCGCCACCCACTCACCAAATCCCCATCGGGATCCCACCTTGCCTAAACCACCGCCGCCATCTTCCCCTTGTTTTCAGCGCCACCGAATCAACACTGCAGCCCGCTCCTGTCCAATCCACCCAATCGATCCAGCTGCCGCCGGCCTCCTTCGTCTCATTCCAGCACCGGACCTCCTCCCTGCCCGAGGCTACTGCCTCCCCGTCGTCTTCCTCGAGCAGGAGCTCATGCCCAAGCTCCATCGCCACCCGTTGCCCCTTGCCGGCGTAACACTAGCGCCATGGAAGCCTCCCGAGGGACCCCGACCCCCTCCTCTCCTCATCGGTGCACGCCGTCAGGTCGTCATCTCGTTTTTCTCCTCCTCCCTTCCCTTTATTTTCTCTCCCGTGCTCTCTCTAATCCTTCTCCATCTCCATGCGTTTGCCTTCTGTGCCAGGACCCGCATGGAGCGCAGGCCGGCCTGAGCCGCCCTTCTCCCTTCGCCGTGCTCCTCCCCTGCCCCGAGCCCCGACCGCAACCAGCACCCGACCCGCAGGTCACCAGCGCGCCCGTCGCCCTCGCCTTCTCTCTTCTTCCCCTTCCCGTTCTGCTTCTCTGAATCTCTCTCTCTCCCTCCTTTCTTCAGGTAACAGCAACAGCCACCGCCGATTGGAGCTCCTTGACCGTGCCTCCCTCGCTCGTCTCCGGCCAGATCTGTGGTCCAGGGACCGGATCCGCACATCCGCTCCATCCCTGCCGTCCCGCCGGAGTTCCCTGCCTCGCTGGACCCTGCTGCTGCATCGTCTGAAGCCGCCCGCGTCTCGCCCCTCTGTCTGCTTCCTCTGCATCGAGCGAGACCAGTGCCATCGCACGCGTCAAGTCCGCGTTGACCGCAGCCGCCCAAGGCCCAATGCTCCTCAGCCAGCCAGCCTCCTCCTCCGAACTGGGCCTGGCCCATGGGTGAGGCCCCCAGCGCCTCCTATTTTTTCCATTCTGTTGGGCCAAACAGATTCGGCCCGCGTACGTTTTTTCCCTGACCTGCGAATTTGCTATTTATCCAGTGAATTAACAGATTTGCAGAAACCCCCTTGCACTTCATGCATATAATAACTCATGATCTGGGCATCATATGTAAAAACTTTAAACATGTAAAGTGCTTAGAATTTCATCTAGTTTCATAATATGCCATTTTCTTCCCATGTCAAAATGCTTAAAATGTTGTTTGTTTAATTTTGCTTAGATAATATGCTAAAATGCTTTATTTCATAACTAAACAACCGTAACTCGGAATTAAATGTTCTTTATATGTAAATGGGGTGGAAAAATGCATAGATTATCATGGTGCACTTACTTTTGTTGTTTAACAACTCTAAAATATGTTTTAGGGCAGAACAGTACCAAATTCGAAATATGCACATGGGGATTTTCCGGAATTGTTGTTTGTTGTTCCGGCCTCATTTAAACTTGACTAAATAGTTAGTTTACTTTTGCTTCACCTCTTGACATGTTTAAAAACATTTAATATTGATGAGTAGCATAACCGAGAGAGAACTAAATAATTGCATGTGGTGTTTTGTCAATATGCAACTCGTTGCATATTGAGCTCCACTTAACTTGTAGTGTTGCTTGTTGCACTTTGCCATGCCATGCCTCATTAAACCGGACATGCATCATGTCATGTTTATGCTTGTGTGTTTACCATGTTGTTTGTTTCTTTCCGGTGTTGCTTCTTATGTTCCGGTAATGTTGCGATTGTGAGGATTCGTTCGACTACGTCCGTTTGTCTTCTTCATGGACTCGTTCTTCTTCAAATTTCAGGCAGGATGACCGCTACCCTGGATCTCACTACTATCATTGCCATGCTAGTTGCTTCGTTCTATCGCTATGCTGTGCTACCTATCATTTTGTTCTATCAAGCCTCCCAAATTGCCATGAACCTCTAACCTTTGATACCATTCCTAGCAAACCATTGATTGGCTATGTTACCACTTTGCTCAGCCCCTCTTATAGCGTTGCTAGTTGCAGGTGAAGTTGAAGATTGCTCCATGGTGGACAGGGTTATGTTGGGATATCACAATATCTCTTATATTATTAATGCATCTATATATTTGGTAAAGGGTGGAAGGCTCGACCTTATGCCTGGTGTTTTGTTCCACTCTTGCCGCCCTAGTTTCTGTCATACCGGTGTTATGTTCCCGGATTTTGCGTTCCTAACACGGTCGGGTGATTTATGGGACCCCCCTGACAGTTCGTTTTGAATAAAACTTGTCCAGCAAGGCCCAACCTTGGTTTTACCATTTGCCTCACCACCACCTATACCCTTCCCTTGGGTCGGCCAACCCAAGGGTCATCTTTATTTTAGCCCCCCCGGGCCAGTGCTTGTCTAAGTGTTGGTCCAAACTGAGCAGCCTGCGGGGCCACCTCGGGGAAACTCGAAGTCTGGTTTTACTCGTAGCTTGACTTATCCGGTGTTGTCCTGAGAACGAGATATGTGCAGCTCCTATCGGGATTGTCGGCGCATCGGGCGGCTTTGCTGGTCTTGTTTTACCATTGTCGAAATGTCTTGTAAACCGGGATTCCGAGACTGATCGGGTCTTCCTGGGAGAAGGTCTATTCCTTCTTTGATCGCGAGAGCTTGTCATGGGCTAAGTTGGGACACCCCTGCAGGGTATAAACTTTCGAGAGCCGTGCCCACAGTTATGTGGCAGATGGGAATTTGTTAATGTCCGGTTGTAGATAACTTGACACCAGATCCGAATTAAAACACATCAACCGCGTGTGTAGCCGTGATGGTCTCTTCTCGGCGGAGTCCGGGAGGTGAACACGGTTTCTGTGTTATGCTTGATGTAAGTAGGTGTTCAGGATCACCTCTTGATCATTGCTAGCTTCACGACCATTCCGCTTGTTCTCTTCTCGCTCTTATTTGCGTATGTTAGCCACCATATCATGCCTAGCCGTTGCTGCAACCTCACCACTTTGCCCCTTCCTTTCCCATTAAGCTTTGCTAGTCTTGATACCCATGGTAATGGGATTGCTGAGTCCTCGTGGCTCACAGATTACTATAACAATAGTTGCAGGTACAGGTTTTTCGATGATCTTGACGCGAGAGCGATGTTGCTTGTTTTGGAGTTTCTTCTTCTGCTTCTTCGATCAGGGGTTAGGTTCCAGGTCGGCAGCCTGGGCTAGCAGGGTGGATATTGTTTGAGTTTCTGTTTATGATTCATCCGTAGTCGGATGTTGTTCTTGTATGTTGTATTGTTGTATTCATGTGGCATTGTATGCCTTATGTATGTATCCCCATCTATTATGTAATGTTGATGTAATGATATCCACCTTGCAAAAGCGTCTTCAAGATGCGCTTCTATCCTTGGTGGGACCTTCGAGTTCCTTTAGGATAGGGTCGCCTCTTGGGCGTGACAGTCTGATATCCCTTCTACAGGACTACCATAATCTCCGCGCCGTCTCCTTCAACTCCAAGGTTCGGGAGCTGGAGATGCAGACCGCCCATCTGACCGAGAGCCGGAGTAAGCTCTATCTTCCTTTCTTCGCGGGGCGCGCTGGCGCACCCGCGGGCTATAGTCCCCGAGGTTCGAGTCGACTGCTGAGCAGTCGGGCCGAATCTCCTCAGTGTTTCTTTCTTCATTGACTACTTCTTCTCTGCGGGGGCGCGATGGCGCACCCGCGGGCTGTAGTCCCCGAGGTTCGGGCCGACTGCTGAGCAGTTGGGCCGAATCTCCTCGGTGTTTCTTTCTTCGTCTTGTCTGCTTGACTAATGCTCTTTTCTTCTTTCCCTTTTTTCAGAGGCCAACGCCGCCTTGCAGCAGCAGCTGGGCGAGGCCAACACCGCTCTGCGCGGCAAGGAGGTGGAGTGCAGTAAGCTGACCGAGGAGCGGGACCGGCTGGTCGCCAAGCTCGCCGAGCAGATGGAGGCCCTCAAGACGGCCAAGCGGGATGCGAAGGCGAAGGAGGCCGATCTCCTGGCTGAGTTCGAAACCGAGCGCGCCGCCTGGGCCGACAAGGAGGCGCAGACGACGGCCTGCTTCAGCAGCATCGAGGACTTGGGTCGACGGTGAGTTTCATTCTCCTTGTTCGTCGTCTTGAGTTGCTGGCCTCTTCTAAGCCGACTGCTTGTTTCTGACTTTGCTTTTCCTTGCTTTCTGCCCAAACAGATTTCTTCCCGGGTCACTCTGTCGCCGCGAGCCAAGCCATCGAGGCCCAGCGCAAGGAGCAGAGGGCGGAGGGCATGCAGATTGATGTTGACGTCCCCCGGACCCTTAATGAACAGATCCTCAGCATCTAGGCCTGCCTTCGGCCCGCCCACCAAGTGTTGCGCCGTCTTCAGCGCGTCGTGGCCCAAGCGATTTCCGCTCTATGGCCAGGCCTGCCGGCTCCGCGCACTCCAAGCCGGACCGCCGACTGGCTGGAGGTGGCGGCCGGCCGCCTGGAGGCCTGGAAAGGCTCTGCAGCCCGGGCAGGAGCACGCTGCGCCCTTGAGTTTGTCAAGGCATGGTATCTTGGGCTTGACTTAGCCCAGCTGGCCACGTTCCGGCTGGAAGCGCAGGAGGAGCAGGCAGCGGTGGAGGCCAAGCTTGTCAACAGGGCGACAGCGATCGCCGACTTCACCGACACCAGCACCTTCGTTCCGTAGGTGGTCGAGGAAGGCAGCAAAGCCCCGCAAGAGTGGCTCGGGCTAAACCCGGAGGACAACAAGGACTCAGCCGAAGTCATCGACTCCAGCGATGAAGGCGAGGAGGGGAATGATGATGATGATGATGATGATGATGATGATGATGAGGAGGAGGAGGAGGACGAGGACAGCGACATCAACATGCCGGAGGCTGGTGCGGATGATTGGCCCCACCCCGACCGGGCCTTGAGCAACGACCCGCGCTGCAAAGCACCGACTGCTGCTAAGGGCGGCCAGGTAGTGACTGACCAGCCGCCCATGCCTCCGACAGACGCCACTGACTCCATCGTCCAGCCTTCCGCCACCCCGACTGGCCTCACCGACTCCGGCATCCAGCTAGAGCCGCCTGTCGCGCCAATCGGTCCAGCTGACTCCGTCATCTAGCCGGAGCCGCCTGTCACGCCAATCGGCGCAGCTGACTCCGTCGTCCAGCCGGAGCCGCCTGTTGCTCCAACCGGCACCGTCGACCCCAGCATCCAGCCGGAGCAGTCTGCTGCGCCAACCCGCACTGCCGATCCCAGCGCCCAGCCGGAATCCTTCGCCGCTCCTTAGGGATCTTATCTTTTTTCTTTTCCTGCTTGCTATTCTGAACACTTTTGTTAAATTCACACAATTCCACCCGTGGGGTGTATCTTAAAGTTTGCTGAATGCCGGTCGATCAGCCTTTATCTATGTAAATATTCTATCGCAATTTTATGCTTTGTTCTGCCGATCTCTAGCCTTTCCTACGTGAACTCTTTGCTTTTTTCCTTTGCCGCCCTCCCTTAGCTATCCTCTTGCCAGCCAAACAGCCGCTCTGCGGACTGTGGCTGGTTTGAGTACTTAGCTTTTTTGCGGGAGGGCAAGTACTTAGCCGTTCGGAGGTTCTTGCAAGGGAGGCAGAGGCCGGTCGGCCGGCTGCTCGGCAGCTAGCCGGGCAGGTATGGTGCCGACCTCGACTATATGTACTTTTTCCTTAGCCATTTTTCATGTGGGCACTGTCTTGCCGCCTTTGCCCGCCATGCAGTCGCTCTGTGAACTGTGCCTTCTGACAGAAGAAGTTTTTAAGTGCCAACACATTACTTGTCCGGCTGCAGGAGGCGGCATATAGTGGAGGGCGGCAAACCTCCGGGCCAACTGGTCGACCCGGTGCCAGGCGGAAATCATAAAACATAAACACACTTATGGGCATAATACTTATCATATAGATAAAGGGAGCGCAGTCCTCGAGTTCGTCTCGGGGGACCCGGAGTCTTTGTACATAATACAAAAGGTAGCGTGATACATACTGCTTTTAACTGTAAAATCTCCGGAGGAGGTTTGCATTCCACAGCCTCTCCATCTCCTTTCCTAAATCATCTCTCTTGCGCGCTCTGGGCTTCTGAGTGTCGATCAGATAGTAGGAGTCATTGCCCAGCACCTTGCTGAGGATGAAGGGGCCTTCCCAAGGCGCCGAGAGCTTGTGCTGGCCGGTTGTTCGCTGGATCAGCCGAAGCACAAGGTCTCCCTCTTGGAAGGATCTTGGCTTCACCTTGCGGTTGTAGTATCGGCGCAGACTCTGCTGGTAGATGGCAGACCGGCTGAGTGCTAGCAGCCGGCCCTCTTCCAGCAGGTCGACACCGTCTTCTCGCGCCTCCTTGGCGTCCGCCTTGGTGTATATGGTGACTCGCGGGGAGTCGAATTCTATGTCCGTCGGGATGACGGCTTCAGCACCGTAGACGAGGAAGAAAGGCGTGAAGCCGGTCGACTTGTTCGGAGTTGTGCGTAGGCTCCAGAGGATGGCCGGCAGCTCGTCGAGCCAGCAGCCGACCGAACGCTCAAGAGGCTCGACCAGTCGGGGCTTGATGCCGGACAAGATGAGGCCGTTTGCTCGCTCAACCTGGCAGTTTGACTGTAGATGGGCAATGGACGCTAAGTCCAGTCGGATGCCCTGCGTCGCGCAGAAACAAGCCAAGGCTCCTTTGGCAAAGTTTGTGCCATTGTTGGTGATGATGCTATGTGGTATGCTGTACCGAGTAGTGATGTCGGCGATGAAAGTCACGACAGTCGGCCCATTCAGTTTCTTGATTGGCCTGGCCTCTATCCACTTGGTGAACTTGTCCACAGCGACAAGCAGATGAGTCATGCCGCCGCGGGCTATCTTGAATGGACCCACCATATCCAAACCCCAAACAGCAAATGGCCAAGCAATCGGAATAGTCTTGAGTGCAGAAGCTGGAAAATGAGGCTTGGAGTGGAATCTTTGGCACCCTTGGCACTTCTGGACCAACTCTTTGGCCTCTTCAAGAGCAGTCGGCCAAAAGAATCCATGGCGAAAAGCTTTGGCCACGAGTGCTCTCGAGGCCGCGTGGTGGCCGCATTCACCTGATGAATATCTTTGAGGATCGCCTGGCCCTGGTTCGGCTCCACACAGCGCTGGTACACACCAGTGACACTGCGCCGAACCAGCTCCTTGTTGACTATGGTGTATGCCGCCGCCCGTCGTTGCACTTGTCGGGCCAGGGTCTCGTCGGCTGGTAGCTCTTTGTTTACCAGGAATTTGAGGATGGGTTGAGCCCATGATGGTGCTGCTATTTCTCCGACTGCTACGACAACAACTTGTACGAGGGCGGTTGGGCTGGGAGGTGGCGGGTTGGAGTCGGCTGCCGCCTGCTGTGCTGAAGAAGTCCCCGGGCCGACTGCAGCAGTCCCCGGACTGGGCTCTGGGATTCCCGGGCCGGGTGCGACGGTTGCAGTCCTCGGGCCGCCTGCCGAAGTCCCCATGCTGGCTTCTGGTATCCTTAAGTCGGATCCGACTGCTTCAGAAGGGGCCGACATGAAGATGGAGTCGGACTCTGGAGATGGCTTGATAGACGGCTTGAGGAGGCGCTGCAAGGCGACGCCGGCTGGTATCGCTTGTCGGGTGGAGCCGATCCGTGCCAAGGCGTCCGCTTGCTCATTGTCATTTCTTGGCACGTGAAGGAACTCGCACCCATCAAAGTATCCGCTGAGCTGCTGTATGAGGAAGCGGTAGCTCGCCATATTTGCGTCCTTGGCGTCCCAGTCGCCTGACGACTGCTGGACCACCAAGTCGGAGTCACCATAGCACAGAATTCGGCGAATGCCGAGTTCCTTGGCAAGACAGATTCCGTGTATGAGTGCCTCATATTCTGCTACGTTGTTGGATGCGGTAAAATGGACTTGCAACACATATTTGAGCTTGTCGCCTTTGGGAGAGGTAAGGACGATGCCGACTCCCAGACCGGTGCGCATCTTCAATCCATCAAAATGCATCCGCCAATGGGTGGAGTCTGGTGCTGGCGGTAGGTACTGGGTCTCGGCCCAGTCGACGAGGAAGTCGGCCAACACTTGCGACTTGATGGCGGTGCGAGGCTGGTAGTAGATGGTGTAAGAGGCCAGATCGATGCCCACTTGGCCACTCGGCCAGAAGCATCCTGGCTTCCCAGGATCTCAGCAATCGGAGCCGTGCAGACGACGGTTATTGGGTGCTCTTGGAAGTAAGGCTTCAGCTTCTTGGCGGCAAAGTGCATGCCATAGCACATCTTCTGATAATGCGGGTAGTTTTGCTTGGAGGCGGACAGTACTTCACTCAAGTAATACACCGGTCTCTGGACCGGCAGTGCTCTGCCCTCCTCCTTGCGCTCTACCACAATGACTGTACTGATAACCCAACTGGTGGCAGCGATGTAGAGGAGCATGGGCTCCTTCTCAGTTGGGGCTGCCAGGACAGGCGGGGTTGCCAACATCTTCTTGAGCTGGGAGAATGCTTCGCCCGCCTTGTCGTTCCACTCGAAAAAAGTGGTCTTCTTCATAAGTTGGTACAGAGGGAGGGCCTTCTCGCCCAGCCGACTGATGAAATGGCTAATTGATGCCAGGCAGCCGGTGAACTTCTGTCGGGTGGGCACCTCCATCTTCTCAATGGCCTTGATCTTCACCGGGTTGCATTCTATGCCGCGCTCTGAGACCAGAAAGCCAAGGAGCTGGCCGGCTGGTACTCCAAAGACACACTTCTCCGGGTTGAGCTTGATCTGGAATCGGCGCAAATTTTCAAAAGTTTCCTTGAGGTCCTCTAGCAGCGTGCCACGCTTCTCCGTCTTCACCACCACATCATCCACATATACATGGGCATTTCTGCCGAGTTGCTTGAGGAGACACTTCTGCATGCAACGCTGAAACGTGGCGCCGGTGTTTCTCAAGCCGAACATCATGGTCAGGTAGCAGAAGGCTCCGAATGGCGTGATGAAGGCGGTCTTCAGCCTGTCAGCCGGGTCCAGCTTTATCTGGTGATACCCTGAGTATGCATCCAAAAAACTCAACAGCTCGCATCCGGCTGTGGAGTCTATCACTTGATCAATCCTTGGTAGAGCAAAGGGATCTTTGGGTCAGGCTTTGTTGAGGCTGGTGTAGTCAATGCACATGCGCCACTGCTTATTCTTCTTCAATACTAGAATTGGGGTATCTTCTTTGTTTCCTTGGCCAGCTTGAAAGAGCCTTCAACCTCCGACTCCTGGGGGATGGGTGACATTTCCGGCTTCTTGCCTGCCAATGCCACCACCCGGTCAAGGAGCCGCTTCTCAGCTGCGATCACGAGGGACTCGGCCAGCCGGCTGCTATCTGCGGCGCAAGCGACCGACTTCTTGTAGTATCCGACTATGGTCAGGACCCCCTTGGTACTCGGCATCTTCATCTTGAGGTAGGCATAGTGGGGGACTGCCATGAACTCGGCCAAAGCTGGTCAGCCAAGCAGTGCATGGTCGGGGCTCTCAAGGTCCACCACTTCAAACCAAACTGGCTCACGACAGAAATGGTTCTTGTCTCCAAAGAGAACATCAATCTGGGTCTTGCCGATTGGTGAACAGGAAAGGCCAGGGACTATGCCATGGAATACAGTCCGACTGGGGATGAGCTTCTTCTGCTTGATTCCCAACTTCTCCATCGTGTCACGGTACAGGATATTGATGCTGCTGCCGCCATCTATCAAGACTCTGGAGAAACATGCTGCCCTCCTCTTCGTTGCAAGGGTAGCTTCTAGGACCAGGGCGTATGAACTAGGGGAAGGCATCACTTCCGGGTGGTCGGCCCTGCTCCAACTGATAGGCTTCTCGGACCAATGCATGAATTCTGGAGTGTTGGAGGCCACTGCCTGCACTTCTTGTTGTTGTTGCCGTCTGCTGTGTCTGTCATCAGCCACGCTGGTGAACACAACATAGGCTCCGTGTTCCTCTGCGTACCCGTCTTGTATGGCACCGACTGGCGGGCCGCCGGCTGCTGGGGCTGAGGAGGCAGCGGTCCAGCAAGCGGAGGAGGCAGGAGTCCATCTCCCTTGGCGATTCTGGTGAGCCAGTGACACTTCCGTGTGGTGTGGTTGGACGGCTTTGCGCCACTATGGGACTTGCAGGGTGCATCTAAGGTCTTCTCATAAGAGAAGGCGGGCAACCAATTGGACTTGCCGCCCTTCTGTCGCTTGGGTGCCGGCTGCCCCTCCGACTGCTGATCCTCGATCGTCGGCACCTGCCGGCTGGTGGAAGCCGGCTGGGTGGACTTCCGCTTGTTATCACCTGGTTGCTGTCGCCGACTGGTGTCACCGGCCGGAGTCCGAGGGGCCTAAGGCGCCACCTTGCCGGACGCATCAACTAGGATTTCCGCCTTCATGGAGGAGTCGGCCGTGGCGTGCTTGTCGGCGATGATCAGCAGCTCGTCGAGCGTCTCGGGCTTGTCGCAGAGGAGTCGATGCTTGAGGAGGGTGCCTTTTCGGCACCTGGCGGTGAAGTACTCGATTGCCTGCACCTCGTGCACACCTTCGCAGGAGTTGTGCAGCTCGGTCCAGCGCGTGAGGTAGTCGCGAGTCGACTCTGTGGGCCCTTGGACGCACAAGGAGAGCTGTCGGGGCTTGGGAGCCCGCTTGTAGGTGCTGGTGAAGTTGTGGATGAAGGCCTCGGTGAAATCAACCCAACTGTTGATGCTGCGGGGCTTTTAGGCTGTTGAGCCACGTTCGGGCAGTGCCCTGGAGCATGAGTGGGACATACTTCACGGCAACACGCTTGTTGCCGTTCGCTATGCTGACGGCTGTCGAGTAGTCGACCAGCCAATCCTCCAGCTTCACGGAGCCGGTGTACTTGGGCGTATCTCGAGGGAGGGTGGACCCTTTGGGAAAAGGCTCATCCCGGATTCGTGGGCCGAAATAGGACGGGCCCAGCGCATCTTCTTCTTCTAGTGCCAGGGATCGGTTGAGGCGGTCGATCCGGTGGCGGGCGTCGTTCTCTCCGACTCCCTCTCGGCGGCCAAGGCGGTCGCCGAGTGTCGGGTGCGTGACAGACGGCGAAGTGGGATATCTTGCTCCGCGAGGCGGAGGATCACCTCGACACTCCACCGCTCAAGGGTGGCCGTCTTCATCACGCTCGATGGAAAGGCGAGTCCGGCTCTGGCTGGCCGCCGGCTCGTTGCCTCGTTTTTCACGGGCGCCGCCAGTCGGCGTCCAGGATGTTGCACCGTGTTCTTGGTGAAGGGGCAGCTCTTCATTCCGCAGGGCGGGCTCTTCAGCATGGCAGCCGGCTTCGTGCAATGCGACAGCCGCATCTAGGAGCTGCTGGACTCGCTCCGTCATGTGGCAATGCTCGTCGCCCTCGTATTTGTCTAGCTCGTCCGTCACCGCCTGGGCGGCCCGGATATTCTCTGCAGGCATGGCGTAGATGGGGCGCTCTGCCTCGAACATGCTGGCGATGGTCCGGCCACGCTGCCGGACAGGGCCAATGCGGCTAGGCCCCCCAGGAGCCGGCGTACCACCGACCGCTCTGTCCATCTCGCACCGATAGGCGTCCGAGAGGCGCCGCATGCTGGCAAGCCGGCTAGCGCTCTCGAGAAGCTGGACGCGGCGTGCCTCCAGCATCTCAACGTCTGCGTCTTCTAGGATGGGCGCCGTCAAGTCCCACAGCACCGCATCGAGTGGGTCTCGAGCTTCTCCATTCGAGTGCTCGCCGCTGTTAATGAAGAGCACCTCCGTGACGGTGCTCCCGCCGCTATGCTCACGAGGAGGCGGCTCGTCGTAGATCACCATGTTAGTGGGGAACGCGTCAAGCGACGCCGTGTCGGAGTCGACGATCATCGGGTCGGTGGAGCCAACATACTCCAGGTCCACAGCAGGCTCGCTGGTAACGTGAAGCTGGTCGAGGAGGCTGACGAGGCAGCTCTCGGGGCAGCCGGTGCCTGCATTGGAGGCCGGCTCGTCGGAGAGGTGAATATCGCCAATGAGGTCGGTGAGGCAGCTCGCTGCGCAGGCGATCTCCACGCCACGCAAGGCGTTGAGGCAGACGCCGTCGGGCGTGCTGGGCTGGCTTCTCTCGCCAGGAAGGAACAATGTGTTGGGGAACGTAGTAATTTCAAAAAAATTCCTATGCACACGCAAGATCATGGTGATGGCATAGCAACGAGAGGGGAGAGTATTATCCATGTACCCTCATAGACCGTAAGCAGAAGCGTTATGACAACGCGGTTGATACGAGAGGGGAGAGTATTGTCCACGTACCCTCGTAGACCGTAAGCGGAAGCGTTATGACAACGCGGTTGATGTAGTCGTACGTCTTCACGATCCGACCGATCCAAGTACTGAACGTACGGCACATCCGAGTTCAGCACACGTTCAGCTCGATGACGATCATCGGGCTCCGATCCAGCAAAGTGTCGGGGATGAGTTCTATCAGCACGACGGCGTGGTGACGATGATGATGTTCTACCGGCGCAGGGCTTCGCCTAAACTCCGCGACGATATGACCGAGGTGGAATATGGTGGAGGGGGGCACCGCACACGGCTAAGGAACGATCCGTAGATCAACTTGTGTGTTATGGGGTGCCCCCCTGCCCCCGTATATAAAGGAGCAAGGGAGGGGGTGGCCGGCCTAGGAGGAGGCGCACCAAGGAGGAGTCCTACTCCCACCGGGAGTAGGATTCCCCCCTTCCAAGTAGTAGGAGTAGGAGTCAAGGAAAGGGGGTAGAGAAGAGAAGGAAGGAGGGGGCGCAGCCCCTCCCCCTAGTCCAATTCGGACTAGGCCTTGGGGGGCGGGCGCCCAACCTCTCCTCTCTCTTTCCCCTAAAGCCCAATAAGGCCCATATACTCCCCGGCGAATTCCCGTAACTCTCCGGTACTCCGAAAAATACCCGAATCACTCGGAACCTTTCCGAACTCCGAATATAGTCGTCCAATATATCGACCTTTACGTCTCGACCATTTCGAGACTCCTCGTCATGTCCCCGATCTCATCCGGGACTCCGAACTCCTTTGGTACATCAAAAATTATAAACTCATAATAAAATTGTCATCGCAACGTTAAGCGTGCGGACCCTACGAGTTCGAGAACTATGTAGACATGACCTAGAACTATTCTCGGTCAATAACCAATAGCGGAACCTGGATGCCCATATTGGCTCCTACATATTCTACAAAGATCTTTATCGGTCAAACCGCATAACAACATATGTTGTTCCCTTTGTCATCGGTATGTTACTTGTCCGACATTCGATCGTCGGTATCCAATACCTAGTTCAATCTCGTTACCGGCAAGTCTCTTTACTCGTTATGTAATGCATCATTCCGTAACTAACTCATTAGCTATATTGCTTGCAAGGCTTATAGTGATGTGCATTACCGAGAGGGCCTAGAGATACCTCTCCGACAATCGGAGTGACAAAACCTAATCTCGAAATACGCCAACCCAACATGTACCTTCGGAGACACCTGTAGTACTCCTTTATAATCACCCAGTTACGTTGTGACGTTTGGTAGCACCCAAAGTGTTCCTCCGGTAAACGGGAGTTGCATAATCTCATAGTTACAGGAACATGTATAAGTCATGAAGAAAGCAATAGCAATATAGTAAACGATCAAGTGCTAGGCTAACGGAATGGGTCATGTCAATCACATCATTCTCCTAATGATGTGATCCCATTAATCAAATGACAACACATGTCTATGGTTAGGAAACATAACCATCTTTGATTAATGAGCTAGTCAAGTAGAGGCATACTAGTGACTATATGTTTGTCTATGTATTCACACATGTATCATGTTTCCGGTTAATACAATTCTAGCATGAATAATAAACATTTATCATGAAATAAGGAAATAAATAATAACTTTATTATTGCCTCTAGGGCATATTTCCTTCAGTCTCCCACTTGCACTAGAGTCAATAATCTAGTTCACATCGCCATGTGATTTAACACCAATATTCATATCTATATATGATTAACACCCATAGTTCACATCGTCACGTGACCAACACCCAAAGGGTTACTAGAGTCAATAATCTAGTTCACATTGCTATGTGATTAACACCCAAAGAGTACTAAGGTGTGATCATGTTTTGCTCGTGAGAGAAGCTTAGTCAACGGGTCTGTCATATTCAGAGCCGTATGTATTTTGCAAATATTCTATGTCTACAATGTTCTGCACGGAGCTACTCCAGCTAATTGCTCCCACTTTCAGTATGTATCCAGATTGAGACTGAGAGTCATCTGGATCGGTGTAAAAGCTTGCACCGATGTAACTCTTTACGACGGGCTCTTTTATCACCTCCATAATCGAGAAATATTTCCTTAGTCCTCACTAAGGATATTCTTGACCAATGTCCAGTGATATACTCCTAGATCACTATTGTACTCCCTTTCCCAATTCAGTGCAAGGTATACAATAGATCTGGTACATAGCATAGCATACTTTATAGAACCTATGACTGAGGCATAGGGAATGACTTTCATTCTCTTTTCTATTTTCTGCCGTGGTCGGGATTTGAGTCTTACTCAATTTCACACCTTTGCAACATAGACAAGAACTCTTTCTTTGACTGTTCCATTTTGAACTACTTCAAAAACTTGTCAAGGTATGTGCTCATTGAAAATCTTATCAAGCATCTTGATCTATCTCAATAGATCTTGATGCTCAATATGTAAGTACCTTTACTGAGGTCTTTCTTTTAAAGAACTCCTTTCAAACACTCCTTTATGCTTTGCAGAATAATTCTACATTATTTCCGATCAACAATATGTCATTCACATATACTTATCAGAAATGCTGTAGTGCTCCCACTCACTTTCTTGTAAATACAGGCTTCACCATAAGTCTGTACAAAACTATATGCTTTGATCAACTTATCAAAACGTATATTCCAACTCTGAGATGCTTGCACTAGTCCATAGATGGATCGCTGGAGCTTGCACATTTTGTTAGCACCTTTAGGATTGACAAAACCTTCTGGTTGCATCATATACAACTCTTCTTTAAGAAAACCATTAAGGAATGATTCGGACAGACTTAAGCATCGCTACAGTTGAGAAAATCTCACTGTAGTCAACACCTTGAACTTGTCAAAAAACCTTTTTGTGACAAGTAGAGCTATGTAGATAGTAACACTACTATCAGCATCTGTCTTCCTCTTGAAGATCCATTTATACAATATGGCTTGCCGATCATCGGGCAACTCCACGAAAGTCCACAGTTTGTTCTCATACATGGATCCCATCTCAGATTTCAGGGCCTCCATCCATTTCGCGGAATCTGGGCTCATCATCGCTTCCTCATAGTTCGTAGGTTTATCATGGTCTAGTAACATGACTTTCAGAATAGGATTACCGTACCACTCTGGTGCGGACCGTACTCTGGAAGACCTACGAGGTTCTGTAGTAACTTGATCTAAAGTTTCATGATCATCATCATTAGCTTCCTCACTAATTGGTGTAGGAATCACTGGAACTAATTTCAGTGATGAACTATTTTCCAATTCGGGAGAAGGTACAGTTACCTCATCAAGTTCTACTTTCCTCCCACTCACTTCTTTCGAGAGAAACTCCTTCTCTAGAAAGGATCCATTTTTAGCAACGAATATCTTGCCTTTGGATCTGTGACAGAAGGTGTACCCAACAGTTTCCTTTGGGTATTTTATGAAGACACACTTCTCCGATTTGGGTTCGATCTTATCAGGTTGAAAACCTTTTTCATATAAGCATCGCAACTCCAAACTTTAAGAAACGGCAGCTTAGGTTTCTTGCTAAACCACAGTTCATATGGTGTCGTCTCAACGGATTTAGATGGTGCCCTTTTAACGTGAATGCAGCTGTCTCTAATGCATAACCCCAAAACAATAATGGTAAATCAATAAGAGACATCATAAATCACACCATATCCAATAAAGTGCGGTTACGACGTTCGGACACACCATTACATTGTGGTGTTCCAGGTGGCGTGAGCTGTGAAACTATTTCACATTGTTTTAATTGAAGACCAAACTCGTAACTCAAATATTCGTCTCCGCGATCAGATCGCAGAAACTTTATTTTCTTGTTACGATGATTTTTCCACTTTACTCTGAAATTCTTTGAACCTTTCAATTATTTCAGACTTATGTTTCATCAAGTAGATATACCCATATCTGCTCAAATCATCTTGTGAAGGTCAGAAAATAACGATACTTGCCACGAGCATCAACACTCATTGGATCGCATACATCGGTATGTATTATTTCCAACAAGTCAGTAGCTCGTTCCATTGTTCTGAAGAACGGAGTTTTAGTCATCTTGCCCAAAAGGCACGGTTCGCAAGCATCAAATGATTCATAACCAAGTGATTCCGAAAATCCATCTTTATGGAGTTTCTTCATGCACTTTACACCGATATGACCCAAACGGCAGTGCCAAAAATAAGTTGCGCTATCATTATTAACTTTGCATCTTTTGGCATCAATATTATGAATATGTGTATCACTACGATCGAGATCCAACAAACTATTTTCATTGGGTGTATGACCATTGAAGGTTTTATTCATGTAAACAGAACAACAATTATTCTCTGATTTTAAATGAATAACCGTATTGCAATAAACATGATCAAATCATATTCATGCTCAACGCAAACGCCAAATAACATTTATTTAGGTTCTACACAAATCTCGAAAGTGTAGGGAGAGTGTGATGACGATCATATCAATCTTGGAACTATTTCCAACACACATCGTCACTTCACCCTCAACTAGTCTCTATTTATTCTGTAACTCCTGTTTTGAGTTACTAATATTTAGCAACCAAACAAGTATCAAATACTCAGGGGCTACTATAAACACTAGTAAGGTACACATCAATAATTTGTATATCAAATATACCCTTGTTCACTTTGTCATCCTTCTTATCCACCATATATTCAGGGTATTTCCGTTTCCAGTGACCATTTCCTTTGCAGTGTAAGCACTCAGTTTCAGGCTTTGGTTCAGCTTTGGGCTTCTTCGTGGGAGTGACAACTTGCTTGTCAATCTACTTGAAGTTCCCCTTTCTTTCCCTTTGCCCTTTTCTTGAAACTAGTGATCTTGTCAACCATCAACACTTGATGCTTTTTCTTGATTTCTACCTTCGTCGATTTCAACATCACGAAGAGCTCGGGAATCATTTTCGTCATCCCTTGCATACTATAGTTCATCACAAAGTTCTACTAGCTTGGTGATGGTGACTAGAGAACTCTGTCAATCACTATCTTATCTGGAAGAGTAACTCCCACTTGATTCAAGCGATTGTAGTACCCAGACAATCTGAGCACATGCTCACTAGTTAAGCGATTCTCCTCCATCTTTTAGCTATAGAACTTGTTGGAGACTTCATATCTCTCAACTCGGGTATTTGCTTGAAATATCAACTTCAATTTCTGGAACATCTCATATGGTCCATGACGTTCAAAACGTCCTTGAAGTCCCGATTCTAAGTCGTTAAGCATGGTGCACTAAACTATCAAGTAGTCATCATATTGAGCTAGCCAAACATTCATAATGTCTGCATCTGGTCCTGCAATAGGTCTGTCACCTAGCGGTGCTTTAAGGACATAATTCTTCTGTGCAGCAATGAGGATAAACCTCAGATCACAGATCCAATCCGCATCATTGCTACTAACATTTTTCAACACAGTTTTCTCTAGGAACATATCAAAATAAACATATGAAAGCAACAATGCAAGCTATTGATCTACAACATAATTTGCAAAATACTACCAGGACTAAGTTCATGATAAATTTAAGTTCAATTAATCATATTACTTAAGAACTCCCACTTAGACAGACATCTCTCTAGTCATCTAAGTGATTACGTGATCCAAATCAACTAAACCAGGTCCGATCATCACGTGAGATGGAGTAGTTTCAATGGTGAACATCACTATGTTGATCATATCTACTATAGTATTCACGTTCAACCTTTCGGTCTCCGTGTTCCGAGGCCATATCTGTATATGCTAGGCTCGTCAAGTTTAACCTGAGTATTCCGCGTGTGCGACTGTTTTGCACCCGTTATATTTGAACGTAGAGCCTATCACACCCGATCATCACGTGATGTCTCAGCACGAAGAACTTTCACAATGGTGCATACTCAGGAAGAACACTTCTTGATAATTAGTGAGAGATCATCTTAAAATGCTACCGTCAATCAAAGCAAGATAAGATGCATAAAGGATAAACATCACATGCAATCAATATAAGTGATATGATATGGCCATCATCATCTTGTGCTTGTGATCTCCATCTCCGAAGCACCATCGTGATCACCATCGTCACCGGCGTGACACCTTGATCTCCATCGTAGCATCGTTGTCGTTACGCCATCTATTGCTTCTACGACTATCGCTACCGCTTAGTGATAAAGTAAAGCAATTACAGGGTGTTTGCATTTCATACAATAAAGCGACAACCATATGGCTCCTGCCAGTTGCCGATAACTTCGGTTACAAAACATGATCATCTCATACAATAAAATATAGCATCATGTCTTGACCATATCACATCACAACATGCCCTGCAAAAACAAGTTAGACGTCCTCTACTTTGTTGTTGCAAATTTTACGTGGCTGCTACGGGCTTAGCAAGAACCGTTCTTACCTACGCATCAAAACCACAACGATAGTTCGTCAAGTTAGTGTTGTTTTAACCTTCGCAAGGACCGGGCGTAGCCACACTCGGTTCAACTAAAGTTGGAGAAACAGACACCCGCTAGTCACCTGTGTGCAAAGCACAGCGGTAAAACCAGTCTCGCGTAAGCGTACGCGTAATGTCGGTCCGGGCCGCTTCATCCAACAATACCGCTGAACCAAAGTATGACATGCTGGTAAGCAGTATGACTTGTATCGCCCACAACTCACTTGTGTTCTAGTCGTGCATATGACATCTACGCATAAAACCAGGCTCGGATGCCACTGTTGGGGAACGCAGTAATTTCAAAAAAATTCCTACGCACACGCAATATCATGGTGATGGCATAGCAATGAGAGGGGCGAGTATTGTCCATGTACCCTCATAGACCGTAAGCGGAAGCGTTATGACAACGCGGTTGATGTAGTCGTACGTCTTCACGATCCGACCGATCCAAGTACCGAACGTACGGCACCTCCGAGTTCAGCACACATTCAGCTCGATGACGATCCCCGGGCTCCGATCCAGCAAAGCGTCGGGGATGAGTTCCGTCAGCACGACGGCGTGGTGACGATGATGTTGTTCTACCAGTGCAGGGCTTCGCCTAAACTCCACGATGATATGACCGAGGTGGACTATGGTGGAGGGGGACACCGCACACGGCTAAGGAACGATCCGTAGATCAACTTGTGTGTTATGGGGTGCCCCTGCCCCCGTATATAAAGGAGCAAGGGAGGGGGTGGCCGGCCTAGGAGGAGGCGCACCAAGGAGGAGTCCTACTCCCACTGGGAGTAGGATTCCCCCCCTTCCAAGTAGTAGGAGTAGGAGTCAAGGAAAGGGGGTAGAGAAGAGAAGGAAGGAGGGGGCGCAGCCCCTCCCCCTAGTCCAATTCGGACTAGGCCTTGGGGGGGCGCCCAATGTCGGTGTCAAAACCGGCGGATCTCGGGTAGGGGGTCCCGAACTGTGCGTCTAGGCGGATGGTAACAGGAGACAAGGGACATGATGTTTTACCCAGGTTCGGGCCCTCTTGATGGAGGTAAAACCCTACGTCCTGCTTGATTAATATTGATGATGTGTATTACAAGAGTGGATCTACCACGAGATCAAGGAGGCTAAACCCTAGAAGCTAGCCTATGGTATGAATGTTGTAATGGAGGTTATGTCCTACGGACTAAAGCCCTCCGGTTTATATAGACACCGGAGAGGGCTAGGGTTACACAGAGTCGGTTACAATGGTAGGAGATCTACATATCCATATCGCCAAGCTTGCCTTCCACGCCAAGGAAAGTCCCATCCGGACACGGGACAGAGTCTTCAATCTTGTATCTTCGTAGTCTTGGAGTCCGACGGACGATGATAGTCCGGCTGTCCGGACACCCCCTAGTCCAGGACTCCCTTAGTAGCCCCTGAACCTGGCTTCAATGACGATGAGTCCGGCGCGCATAATGTTCGGCATTGCAAGGCGGGTTCCTCCTTTGAATAATCCAGAGAAGATTGTGAACACCAGGATAGTGTCCGGCTCTGCAAAATAAATTCCACATTCCACCGTAGAGAGAATAATATATACACAAGTTCGATCTGCTGACGCTTTTTGTGGCATGACGTTACGCCACTACCAAGCCTTTACTTGAATCGTTTTTTATTATAGCACCTCAGCGCGTTTAGCGAAGTGGTTTCCTTGGCATGTCTTGTCAAAGCAGAGATCGTGTTCCCCTTATTCCGGGATTCTCATCAATACGGACGTGGGTAACCCAACCGCGCCCGTCGCCACGCCTCCTCTATTGAAGGCGAATCCTGAACGGTCACGGGGACGGCCCCTGGTATTCCCCTTCTTTATAACAGGACCAAGGCTCGTTCTTTTCTTCAATCTTCCACCGAATCTTCTCCTTGCTCCAAGTTCCAACACCCAGAGCCCCAGATTCGAGTGCTTCGGACCTTCAACAATGTCCGGCTCTGACCTTCAGGGCCGGTGGATGCCCTCCTCCGTTACAGAGGAGGACGTGCTAAAGCTGCGAGAGGCCAAGTACCTGTCCTACGAGATTTCGCACAGGCTGCCCGCCGAAGGGCAGGCCATCCCCACCCCCGAGCCCGGCGAGTATGTCGTCTTTGTATCCCACCTCCGTCGGGGTTTAGGCTTCCCGACGGATCCTTTTGTGAGAGGGCTCATGTTCTACTATGGGTTGGAATTCCATGACTTGGCTCCGGAGTCCATCCTCCATATCTCCGCATTCATCATTGTCTGCGAAGCCTTCCTCCGCGTCACCCCCCACTTCGGCCTGTGGCTGAAGACCTTCAATGTGGAGCCGAAGATGGTCGGGGGGCGTCAAGCTGAATGCGGCGGGGCGGCCGTAAGCAGGAGGGCCGATGCCCCATGGCCTGAGGGCTCCTTCCAAGAGGAGCTCGGCTTATGGCAGCGGGAGTGGTTCTATATCACCGCTCCGAGGGGCAGCAGGCAGAAGCCGCCGCCTCTGTTCCGCTCGGGACCTCCACAACGGTTGATGTCGTGGGTCAACCGAGGGCTCAATTGGGGGCCGTCAAAAGACGTGCCCCTATTGCAGGGCCGGATTCAAGACCTCCAAGCGAGGGAGATCGATCTGGTCGTGGTGATGCAGGTGATGCTAATTAGGCGTCTCCTGCCCTGCAAACGCCGTCCTCTCCGGCTATGGGAGTTCAACCCGAAGGGACCACGGATTCTCCAACACTTCATGGGTACGACACCCGTGGAGATGTACAAATTGTTCTTCGGACCACAAGTGGCGTGTCCGGAATTGACCAAGGATGCCGGCCTAAGCTGCAATCGCCCGGATACCCAAGTAAGTAGCTCCGTGTTCGGACGCACCATTTGTTTGCTTTTCATAATTTGCTTTTTAACCCGATATCCTCCAACAAGAGTGGATTGCGCAAGCAAAGCTGATAAGGTGTCCGGCCCCACTCCCAGAGACCGCACCGGAGCCCGTGCTGGTCAGAATGTTGGAGGCTGCGCCTTCAGAAGAAAGCGAGGGGGAGAACAAAGGAGCTACAGCGCCGGCGGGGGGACTCACATCGTCACCCGGTCCAAGGACAAGGCCCCGCAAGGTTCAGCGTCTGTACATCCACCGCACCCTTCCCAGGAGGTGCAGGATCGACAACGCCACGGTGCTCCTAGCACCGTGCTCGCGTTGGAACAAGGCCAAGCTCGTGGGTCGCGGGACGCTCAAGGCCAACGTGCACGTCAACACGCTGGCACGAGTGTAGTACGGTCGCCTGGACGAGATGCTGCTCCTTCTAACACTGTTAGAAGTTTGAGCGTATCCCGCACCTCGCGTCGCTCGCCACCGCCACCCAACACTCCGGAGGAAGCGCTGGCCCGAGCCCAGCTGCTTCTAGATTACCCTCCAGCGCCAGACAAAATCGACAACTGGAGGGCCGCCATTCAGAGCCTCATCGGCTTCGCCAACGGCGACAAGCCCCAGCAACCGAGCACATCGAAGCCCCGGCAAGACGCCCAGGCGCAAGCCGACGCCGACAAGACCGCTGGGGGTGCCACCACCGTGCACTCCCCGCCCCGAAGGCCAAGGTCGCCGACTCGCCGGGCCAACCTCGACACCGACAAAATGTGTGTGAAGACTGATAATAACACAGACGATTGATGCTAATAAGACGTGTCTGTTGTGCGATGGGATTGCATACAGAACAACGCCAACAACAACAACAACATGTATATACACACTTATAAGGACATCGTTGCATAACCAAATTAAACATCAAATTACATAGGTGGCTACTACACACATGACATTTAATTGCACACACCAAAGTAAACTATTACATGCATAATTACATAGGTGGCTACTACACACATGACATTTTGAAAGTGCTAGTTATCGACTAGAGGGGGGTGAATAGGCGATTTTTATGGAAGTCTTCAAAACACGGTGGCTTTGAAGACAAACAGGTAAACTGAGCCTATATAGTAAGCAGCGGAATGAAAGCTGCACTAGGCAAGCATAAGTCTAACATACAACATAATGAAGGCACGAAAACTAATTGCAACTAGGTAGACAAGATCAGAAAGGTAGATAGTACGAAGCTAAACAGACAATAGTCTTCACAGTGTGATGTCAAACAGATTAGACAGGCAAGCAATGACTTCACGAAGACAACTGTAAAGTAAGGAGAGTAGAGGATAGAGCCAGTAGCTTGATGAAGACAAGGATTTGGTAGACCAGTTCCAGTTGTTGTGACAACTATATGTCTGGTTAGGGAGGCAGAGATTTAACTCAGAAGACCATGTCTTCACCTTATTCCCCTTGAGCTAAGGACACCCAGTCCTCGCCCAATCACTCTGGTATGTCTTCGAGGTAGACTTCCAGACCTTCACAGACTTCATTCACCGGCAATCCACAATGACTATTGGATTCTCAGAACGCAACGCCTAACCAGCTGGACGATTCACAGTCCTCAAGTGTAACAAGTCTTTAGATCACGCGGATAGAAAGACTTCAGTGATGCCTAACACTCTTTGGCTCTGGGTGTTTTGGGCTTTGTCCTCGCAAGGATTTCTCTCTCAAATGCTTCAGAGGTGGGTTCCTCTAAAACGACAAAAGCCATGCACTAAATTCTGAGCGACCACCAATTTATGGTGTAGGGGGTGTGCTATTTATAGCTGTCGGTGTCAAAACCGGCGGATCTTGAGTAGGGGGTCCCGAACTATGCATCTAAGGTCGATGGTAACAGGATGCAGGGGACATGATGTTTACCCAGGTTCGGGCCCTCTCTATGGAGGCAATACCCTACTTCCTACTTGATTGATCTTGATGAATATGAGTATTACAAGAGTTGATCTACCACGAGATCGTAATGGATAAAACCCTAGAAGTCTAGCCTATATGATTATGATTGCCTCTACGGACTAAGCCCTCCGGTTTATATAGACACCAGGGGGACTAGGGTTGTACAAAGTCGGTTACAAAGAAAGGAATCTTCATATCCGAGCACCAAGTTTGCTTTCCACGCCAAGGAGAGTCCCATCCGGACACTGGAAGAAGTCTTCTGTCGTGTATCTTCATAGCCATCAGTCAGGCCCACGTCACATAGACCGGATGGTCGAGGACCCCTTAATCCATGACTCCCCCAGTAGCCCCTGAACCAAGCTTCAATGACGAGGTATCCGGCGTGCAGATTGTCTTCGGCATTGCAAGGCGGGTTCCTTCTCTGAATACTCCAAAATAGTATTTGAACACAAGAAACGTGTCCGGCTCTGCAAAACAAATACCACACACCACCGCAGAGAGTATAATTTTTCACGAGTCCAATTCGCTGACAACTTTTCATAGCGTGACATCACGTCGCCACCCGACCATTATTTCTAACCGTTTTTTAGCCTGCCGCTCCATATTTCGAGATGCAGTTTCATTGGCACGTATTGTCAAAGCAGAGATCGTGTCCCCTTATTGCGGGATTCACATCAACACGGGCATGGGTAACCCAACCATTCTGTTGGCATGATTCCTTGGGAATAGGCAGGTTTTAAGGCCTAGGAGGGGCTGTTTGATATTCATCGCCTTTATAAAGGGGCTAGAACCCGTCTTTTCTCCTTTACGCCAACCCTTCCCTCTACCTCTCCCACCTCGAGTTCCAACACCCAAGGTTCAAGTTAATCGCTTCGCGCTTCCCAGTCATGTCTGGACCTAGCCCTCAAGGTCGGTGGGTGGCTTCCTCCGTCACAGAGGAGGACATCGCAAAGCTCCGGGAGGCAAGATACCTGACCGAGGAAATCCTCCACATGCTTCCTGCTCAAGGGCAGGTTATTCCTACCCCCTAGATCCAGCGAGAGGGTCGTATTCATCTCCCACTTCCTCTGAGGGCTAGGGTTCGCTCTTCATCCCTTCGTTCGAGGGCTCATGTTTTATTACGGGTTAGATTTTCACGAACTAGCTCTGGACTTCTTTCTTCACGTCTCTGCGTTCATTATCACGTGCGAGGCTTTCCTCCGTATTCCCCCACACTTCAGCTTATGGCTCAAGACCTTCAATGTGAAGCCGAAGGTAGTCGATGGGAAACAGGCGGAGTGTGGTGGTGCTGCTGTGAGCAAACTCGCCAATACTACCTGGCCAAAGGGCTCCTTCATAGAAACTTCCGACCTGTGGCAGCGGGAGAGGTTTTACATCACTGAACCCCATGGTACCAGGTGGTCAGCTACACCTGCATTCTGATCTTGCCCTCTTTTACAGCTTGCATCATGGATTAATAAGGGGCTGGACTGGGGATCCATTGATGAAGTGCAGATGCTGCAAAGCCGCATTCGGAGCCTCATTGAAAAGGACACCGGTCTCATCAACGTAATCCAAGTAATGCTGGTCCATCGGGTCCTACCATGCCAGCGACGGCCTCTCCGCATGTGGGAGTTTAATCCGGAAGGACCACGAACCCTTCAGCACTTCTCCGGCACGATGCTCAGAGGAATGTGGAAATTATTCTTTGGGACACAGAAAGAGTGGCCGGATACTACAGAGGACATCGGCCTTGACTACAACCATCCGGATTCCTCGGTAAGCATTCAACTCCCAAACACAACTTAGTTAAATTTCTCACAACAATATACTGAGAAAACCATACTCGGCCAGGGCTAGATAAAGAAGGCGGAGAGGATTAGGTGTTTGGCCCCTCTTCCTGAAGACTCAGCTGATCTGGTGTTAACAAGGATGCTGTCTCCGACACCATATCAAGTGCTGGCGGAGGAAGACAAGGAGGAGAGCAGAAAGGCCCAGGGTGGCCCCCATTCTAGAGGTACGCTAGGCACCTCGTCCGGGGAGATTGGAACTCCCTCTTCCGAAGATGAAAGGAAAGGAGAAACTGACATCCCTTCTCCCCATGGGAAGAAGAGGATCACCTCCAAAGACTTGAAGATAAAGGCTTCTAAGCGAGGGAAGATATCCCTGTCAGGGGGTTCTGGTTCGGGAGGTGACATTGACACGCAGTCCCTCCATAAAGATAGGCCCTTAGCTGACTCGTAAGTGAACAAGGGTGTTTTAAACATATCCCGTTCTTTCTTGGTTGCAAGCATAACATTTAAAATATATGTTTGCAGTCCACATGCAACCTTCCTCAACAGCCCTCCTCCTCGGGGGATCTTCTTCTGGAGATGATGGAGAGCGAGACGCCTCCACATATCTCTCCACCTGATAAGGCAGACGACGCCGAGGTGTCATCCTGGAGGATCTCTCCCAATCAACAAGCAGTGCGACGGACAGTGAAGACCGGGCCCGAAGGTGACACTTCAGCCATCCAGGGTCCGGGGTGTGTGGCCCCTACGGGGGCCAACAATAAAGGCCCCGGGCTATCCGATTTCCAAGGGACGATGCAATCTGCTCCGGATCCGGAGGCGCCAGATACATTGATGGACACATTGCGACATGCGTCCGTCTCAGAGGAACATCGTGCCTTGATGGGTACGGTGGTTGAGAGGGTTCTGTCCGCGAAAAGCGGATTGAATGAAGCCTTTACGAGCCTGCTAAGAGGCTTCGAGGTACGTAATGTAATATGTTTAATTATGTTATAGACGCAAAATGCGCCTGTGTATAGATAGTAGCCCCTGAGACTCTGGTTGTCGTCCAAAGGGAGGCGATCAGAGGGTCCAGAAAGATATGCCCAGGAAATAATCTGACTAATTGGAACACATGCTGTTACATCCATGACGACTTCCCAAGCTACAGAGATTGCAGATCTGAAGCAGAAACTTGATGTGGCGGATGATGACATCACGCTTATTAACACGCGGCTTGACGAGGCGCAAGGTATGTCTTTGGGAGAGTCGGTATATGCAAGTGCTATAATATGAGCATGACGCTGAGAATGGCATACTGAGATATGAATAACTGCAGATAGTGCCGCCGTGGTTGAGACCCTTCGGGCTGAGCTTGCCCGGGCCAAGGAGAAAGCTAGGATGAGTAATGCGGCTGCCTAAAAGGCAGCTGCTAAATTAAAGGCCGAACAGGCTGCTCGGTGCTAGTGTGAGGAGAGAATACCTACTATGGCGCTTGAGCTAAAGGATGCCACTAGTCGATGTGAATTGCTCGAGAAAGATAACCAAACTAGAGCGACTGATCTTGACAAGGCCTTACAAAAGGCGAGGGAAGCACGGTCCAAGTCTAGAGCGGCTCGGGAGGAGATCCGACAAGCTGGGGAGATCGCGGCTGGTAAGCCCTTCTTATTACAAACTAAATTCAGCGATCTGTATTATGCCTCGCTTAATCAAATGTGGAGTTCTCCAGACGCATTTTTGAACTTGCCGAAGAGTGTCTCTGATGCGACGCAGTTTTTCCAAGCGCAAGAAGGACATGCGATAGAAAAGCTTTTCTGTTTGCAATTCAGCATGCCAAAGCGTCCACTATTGCTGAACAAACAGATGGCCCAGTGGGCCGAGCTCCACAGGATATCTGGATCTGCCATGAAGGACGTCATGGTGCGGTTGTTGCCGACTGAGCCAGTTTCGAATAGTTATTTTGGTTTGGTGCAGCGACTTGTTGATGCGGTGCCGCGTATCGACGCTGTTAAGCGGTCAACGTGCATAGAAGGTGCACGGATGGCTCTTGCCCGCGTCAATATGTACTGGGCAAAGATGAAGGCCACCGATACTGCAGCAAAAAGTCCACCCGAGGGCAAGGACCATCACACGCCAGAGCATTATTTTAAGGATGTCCTAGAGGGTGCCCGCTTGATAGAGGGTCAGTGCTTAAAAGATATTATGTTCGAGTGAAGTGGACCGAAATTGTAAAAACAATATTATGATATATTTATGGCTATGTTTTTTATACTTTTGCCAAAAGTTTTTGGTGCCTCCTGTGCGGCCGTTTTTTGTATAATCTAAAAGTTTGCCATTCGTCGGCTTCTTCCCCCTCGCGTATAACGCGGGGGTGTTTGGAAAAGCACTTGATCACTTTTGACCCAATGCCTTGGTCCATTAAGGAGGTGTCAATGCGGCGAACCAGGCAATCGGACTATAGGGCTTTAAGACTTTCACTTAGCCATAGGAGTTTGACGGTGGGTCTACGATATAGCCCCTGGTATGTACGCGGTTATCCGAATACGGTGCATTGACATATGTGACCAGAAGAACGGTCCTTCATGTAATACGGAAGGAATTGTGAAAATTCCGGTGAGTCATCAAGTGGTTGACTAGCTCTCGCCGCATCATGACAGTCAGTTTTCGGCTTTCTCTACTGAGGTGCTCATCCGGACGAACCAAGACACATTCGCAGTAGTTCTCCCTTTAATACCCTAGCTGATAGAGCGGAACGTAAGGTAGTAAGCACAGGAGCCGGGCAACCCAACTATTGACCAAAGACATGATTCGGAGCTGATGTATATAAGGCCAAACTCGTGATGCCGAAGTGTGCTATAAAGCTGTTCGGACTTGTCGATAGCTCATATGTTGCCATATTGAGCCGCTGGCAATATATGCCGAGGGTAGAAAGCTGAGAAAAGGGCACTTTACATGTTTAAAATAAAGAGTGCGGTCGATAAAAACTTTTGGACCTCCTGTCGCACGTCTGCGCTGCCTTGCCTTGGTTAAAGGACTTCTCAGCAAGTATCGTCACCTGTGGTAAAAGATAAAAAATGGTTAGAAAAAGAAAAAGAATATGAGAGTGCGGACGGTGTTATAGGTCTATCCGCATTGTGTCTCTGCCGGTGACCAGGGTATTTTGAGTGTATAATTATGTGCACGGGACAGACTTCGCGGCTTATATGGGGTGGACGGCGGAGGCCGAACTGCTAATTCAGCTCTGAGATTGATTGGTCCTGTCTAATGGAGACCGGTGGCTTGATGGCCAACGAAATTTGCGGCTTGATAAGGCCGCTTGGTATTTCAGCCGCAGTAGCCATAGTATGCTCCTCTGTACGGAGGGAGCATTCCGTATTTCCGTTTATCGTGATGGTGCCACATGGACCGGGCATCTTAAGTTGGAGATAGGTGTAATGTGGGACCGCATTAAAGCGAGCAAAGGCGGTACGCCTGAGCAGTGCATGGTAGCTACTACGGAGCGGGACAATATCGAAGGTCAAGCCTTCACTTTAAAAGTTGTTCGGCGAGCCAGAAACTACTTCCAATGTAATCGAGCCCATGCAATGAGTTTCCATGCCGGATATTGTTCCCTTGAAGGTAGTTGTGGTGGGCCTGATTCTTGAAGGATCGATGCCCATTTTGCGGACAGTGTCTTGGTAGAGTAGATTAAGGCTACTGCCGCTGTCCATAAGGACTTTCAAGAGATGGAACTCATCGATAATCGGATCGAGGATGAGAGTTGATGGACCTTCGTGAAGGATACTGGCTGGGTTGTCCTTGCGATTAGAAGTGATCGGGCGGGCCGCCCATTGGCTTAATTTTGGGGCGGCTGGCTCTATGGCACCGACATCCTGTAGCGGGGGTTTCAGTCCCCTATAGGGGTGTGCGTCACGTATACCATGTTCACTGTCTTTACCTCGGGGGGGGGGGGGGGGATTGCTTCTGACCCCGGTGTTCGGCTGACGAGTCTCTTCGTCGTCACTGTCACTGGGCGGCCCCTTCACCTTGTGTTCGGCATTAAGCTTGCCGACTTGTTTAAAAACCCAATAGCTCCTGTTGGTGTGATTGGCTGGTTTAACGGGGGTGCCATGAATCTGGCAGGGCTGATCCAGTATCTTGTCTAAATTGGATGGTCCGTCTCTGTTTTCCTTGAATGGATTTTTCCGTTGACTGGGTTTGGAACCACCGAATCCGGTATTGACCGCCGTGTCTTGCGTTCCTTCATTGTTATTGCGATGCTTGTGTATATTTTATCGTGGCTTGCCGTTGCCATCTCGAACTTCGGAAGTACCCGGATCATCGGTGTTGTTGCTTCTACGAGCGAGCCAGATGTCTTCTCCCGCGCAAAGACGGGTCATCAGAGTGGTAAGGGAAGCCATGGATCTTGGTTTTCCTTAACCGAGGTGGCGGGCGAGCCACTCATCTCGGACGCTATGTTTAAAGGCCGTGAGGGCTTCGGCATCCGGACAATCAACAATTTGCTTCTTTTTGATCAAGAACCTAGTCCACAGCTTCCTGGAAGACTCCCCGGGCTGCTGGATAATGTGACTTAGGTCATCGGCGTCCGGAGGCTGAATATATGTACCCTGGAAGTTATTGCGGGAGGCGTCTTCCAAGTCTTCCCAGCTGCCGATAGAGTTCTCAGGGAGGCTGTTCAGCCATTGCCGCACTGGCCCCTTTAGTTTTAGTGGGAGGTATTTGATGGCGTGGATGTCATTACCGCGGGACAAGTGGATATGGAGGAGGAAATCTTCAATCCATACTGGGGGGGGGTCTGTTGTTCCATCGTGTGATTCGATATTCATGGGTTTAAACCCTTCCGGGAATTCATGTTCCGTTACTTCATCAGTGAAGCAAAGGGGGTGTGCGGTGCCTCTATGTCGGGACATGTTGCGACGTAGCTCGGATGGCGTTCGTCTGCTGTGCTTGGCCCGGGCATGATTGTGTTTGTCATGTTCGGCTAGATGGCCGTCGTTGCGTGTCTGGGAACGTCCCCGTGATCTGTAGATCGATCTGGTCTAACCTGCTTTATTGTCTAGGTCCTACCGCATGTCATGTGTATGATCCCGAGCTATTGTGTCTCTGTTTTTACGACGAGGTAGTGCGGGCTGGTGTTCGGCATGAGTGGCCGCTTTGTCCCGGCCACGTGGTGGTCGGTCAGCCACATTTCGCGCTGGTAGGACGGGCTCCAGCTCCTTGTCATCAAATTGGGGTAACAATTTGCGCTTCGGGTAACTTTTGGTTAGGTGCTCGAGGCCATATTCTTCGGCTGCTAGGACATTAGTCCATCTATCGTTGAGCAGATCTTGATCATCTTGAAGCTGCTGCTGCTTCTTTTTTAGGCTCCTTGCAGTGGCTATTAGCTGGCGCTTAAAGCGCTTCTGCTAGAGAGGTTCCTCAGGCACGATAAAATCCTTGTTGCTGAGGCTCACCTCGTCCTTGGAGAGCGGAAGGTAGTCACTGTCCTCCGAGTCTTCATTTATGGCCTATTCATCAGGGCTAACTCGCCCATCTTCCCGTTCGACCTGTTCGGAGGTTGGCTCAACGGGGTTTTCGTTGTCTTCGGCATCATCCGAAGTATTATTTTCTCTGGTGCCGTTATTGTTATCTTTTCCACGGCGTGGTTTAGAGCGGCTCCGCTGACGCCGGCGCTTTGGCTGTATCTCAGGAGTATTATCCTCGACTGGATCCTTTTCATTGTCGCTGTTATTCTCTTTAGGTGCATCCACCATGTACACATCATACGAGGAGGTGACCATCCCATGTCCGGTTGTCATGGGAACGAACACCTATGGGACCGGAGCCCCTTTCGGTCCGGCGGGGGGCGGAGATCGCACGAAGAGCAGATCGAGGCGAAGCACACGAGCGGTTTACCCAGCTTCAGAGCTCTCCGGAGAGATAATACTCCTACTGCTGCTTGTCTGATTGTATTGAGTTCTTGCTCGGGAGCGTGAGTGTTTTCTGGTTTCTAATGCTTCGAACCCCCTCTACGTTGCGCATGGGCCTCCTTTTATATGCTCAAGGGGTCACCGACAGGTGGCAACGTAGGCGAGGGCAAAAATTGAAAAGGAGTTGTGGTTGGTACAACTACTTGTACAGTGTATCATACCTAACCCTGACGGCAGGGGACAAAAGCATTAAATGCCCGTCTGTGTCGCCCAAACAGTGCAGAAAGGGACCGTCAGGGGCGCCACCGCCTGCCACGATGGCAATCTTGTCAGCGTCACTTGCCACCTCGCACCGCTGGCTGCACAGCCTCTCGCCACGCGCACCTGGAAAGGTCCCATGGCGACACGTTGATGGATGCGCTGGAGCGTGGGTACAGAGCGGTAGCTTGCCGCGGCAAGCGCCTTGCCGCGGTCGTTGTCTTGCTGCTCCCGGAAGCTTGTCGCTCACCGGGCCTTGCCTGGACGCGAGGCGCGTCGCGGCAAGTTCCTTGAGATGCCTCGGTTGGCCTTCCCGGCAAGCTCCTCTTGCCGGGGTCTTGTCTCCTTGTCTTGAACACTTTGTTCTTGAATGGCTCCAAAGGAAGCCACGGAGGATCTTGGCGGTCACTCGGCAAGCCTTGCCGCGGGGTGCCGCGACTGCCCGTGCACAAGTTCGGGATACTAGGGTATCCCTACTCTAGTACACCGACAGGAGCCCCCGGGCCTGGGCCACACACGGTGCCGAGCGCTGTTGGGCCAGGCCCAAAACAGGGCACGGGCACGCGCGGCCTGGGTTACGCCGTATCTTGCTCCGTATCCACCGCGCCCTCCCCTAACAGCACGCATTGAATGCGGCGTCGTGGGAGAGATCGTGGGTGGTTCTTTATTCGGAAAAACGGAACGTCCGCCCCCTCCCTCTTTATAAGCAGGGGAAACATGGGCAGTTCCTCCATCTCGCCAGTTGCTACTTCCAATCTCAGAAATCTCCGCCGCTCCCCCTTCTTCCAAACCCGAGAGAGAGCAGCGCTCCGCCCCCCATCGCCGTCGGCGCCACCAACGCCTTCGATCTCCCCCACTACCTCCGCCATGGCTCCGAAAGCCGGGAAGGCTGCGAAGTCGGCCGAGGCGCTGCGGCTCAAGGCGCTGCGAAAGGAGCGGGCAACTTTCCCCCCCGAGCTCGCCGCGAAGGAGCTGAGGGAGTGGTACTACCTCTTCTGGTCGACGGTGACGCGAGCGCATCCGCGCACGAAGGTACTCTCCGCCGCCGCCTCCGAACGGGCTCCGAACGGATATCCTTTCTTCGCGCTGTTCTTCTACTGCGGGCTCTGCCCGCCTTTCTCTGAATTCTTCTGCGATATCATGAACACCTACGGGTTCCACCTCCTTGATTTCACCCCCAATGCTGTTCTGACCATGGCAGTTTTCGCGCATCTCTGTGAAAACTTTGTCGGAGTCCACCCAAACGTAGCTCTTTTCTGCCACTTCTTTATGCCCCTGGTTGAGAGAGGAGAGCCCTTATCCGGCGGAATCGCCTGGATCTCGAGAGCCGGCAATAAGGAGGCTTATCTGGAGGGGGAGCTCCGCAGCAAATGGGAGGAGTGGAGAGCAGACTGGTGCTGGATCGTCGAGGAGAACCCGCAGCCGTTTACTGCCCAGCGCCAAACCCCAGCAGTGCGCGGCAACGATTGGAGCAACCTGGCCCCGGAAGACGATAGGTTGAAGATTGCCGTCACCCGGATCTTGCGCCTCAGGCTTGCCGGGCTAACTGTAGGCGCCGTTGGCGCAGATTTTCTTCACCGCCGCATCGCCCCCCTGCAAGAGAGGAGGAGACCCGCCTGGGAGTTCGGGGGTCCGGCGGACATTATGAGGCTGCGCCCGGGCCTCAACTTCAACTTCACCGTCTTGGAACTGGACGCGATGCTCAAGGAGCTGTTCAAGCACGATCCTCAACATCCTGAATGGTTCAGGCTGCTGCAGGGCATCGTCCCACTGTGCAACAATTCCTCGCTCGACCGCATCCGTGCAATGATGCCGTTGTGCGATTCGCATGGAATTGTTCCAACTTGGCAGGAGCCCGCAGACGACGTCGTGCAGCAGTTCCTCGACGGCCTGGTGGAGGTGGCGGTCCGCTCCGATGAGCAGAAAAGCCTCACCCGCGACACCACCGATGCGGAGATGCGGCGCATCGCCACTAGGGCGGAAGAGACGGCGGCAGCCGTTGCCGCGGGCGAGTTTGGATTCACTGTGGAGAAGGCAGAGGCAGCAGAGGTGGCAAGCCTTGCCGATCGAGATGAGCTTGCCGGAGAGCTTGCCGGCGAGGGAGAGCTTGCCGAGCCTGAAGCCGAGTCGAGCGAGCCTGCTGTGGACGTGAGCGGCCCGCCATCTTCAAGCAGCTTGCCGCAAGCAGAGATCCCAGCACAGCCCCCAGCTCCACCAAGAAGGCGCCTCTGCAAGGCCGGGGACGTAGCAGGGCGGCAGACGAGTCAACAGCCGTCGCGCCGCGGGACACGCTCCACCGCGACAAGCACTGTTGCCGCGGGAGCGCCTCACGTCGCTGCGGCAACTAGAGCGGGGTCCTCCCGGACCACCACTTCTGCTCCTGCCGCTGCCCCCGCCAAGCGGTCAAGGGAACCCACTCCTCCTCGTCGCGCCGAAGGTGGGCCAGACTTCGACCTCTCCGCGCTCAGCTCTGATGAGGAAGAAGAGGAGTAAGATTCTTTGCTGTACTTGTAGTTCTTCAATTATTCCTGTTTTTGTCTTGTATCTGATTTGCTTTACTCTGAACTTATTCCTTTTCAGGACCCTAGCCCAGAGAGCGGCGAAGAGAGCCAAGTCTCTGGTGATTGTCATCAAGGACGAACCCACCGCGACAGCAGGGGGCGCGCCCGAGACCACCTTGCCGGACCCGGCAATCATTCCCCAAAGCAGCCCCCAGTGCAGCCCCCAGCGTAAGTACATGGTTTACTTTCCGCTATTAGGCGCGCATGAGTGCTCTTTCTTTGCTGATATCTGGCTGTTGGTTTGTGTAGGAGCAGAGCAGCCTCACCAGGAGCAACCGGAAGCCGCCCCCGAGATGCTATCTGCTTCGACTACACCGCCAAGGGAGGATTCCCCGGCAAGGGAGCATTCTCCGGCAAGGGAGAAGTCTCCGGCAAGGGGCAGTTCTCCGGCAAGGGACGGTTCCCCGGCAAGGGACAGCACCAGCGACCCCCCGGTGGTGGAGCCCATGACTGCAGATCCTAGTATAGGTAACCCTTCTTGCTTGAAAACTTCCCTTGTGTTCTTCTTCTTCTGATCTTCTTTTTGGATATTTGCTTGACTTTTTCTCTCTTTTCCCGGCCATCAGATCCATCTTCCACGGAGCCGATGGAGACCGAGGCCACCGGCGAGGAGAACGCGCGCGGCAACACCGACGACGCCGCTGCCACCGAAGAAGGGGCTGGCGCTGATGAGCCCGCCGGCGAAGAGGCCGCCAAAACTGCCGCCGCAGGAGCCGGCAAGGGGTCTGGCGATCGTGCTGACGGCCCCGAGGCCGCAGGATCGCAAGGCGCTACACCGACCGCTGATCCCTCTGCCGCTGCTGCAGCATCAGGCTCCGAAGAGCCCCAGCCCGGTGCCTATCTCAAGGCCGGCGATGGCGTCTTCATCAAGCTCCCCTGGGCGTCAAGCTCCAGGGCGCCGGTCGAAGGAGAAACTTTCGATGGAGAGGTGCTCGCCCCCGCTGGGCTGACGCGCCGAGCAGCAGCAGCGGCGAGTCTGAGGAGGAGCAGCTGCTGCGGAAGCTGGTGTCGCTCTACCGCGCCCGACAAGCCAAGCTGGAATCCCGAGAAGCACTTGTCGCGAGGGCGAGAGTGGACATTGAGAAGCACGCGGAGGAGCTCCGAAGTCGCAATCAGGAAGCCCTCCGGTCCATTGCAGAGGAGCGGGCGCAACTCGCCGAGGCGCGGAAAGCCTTCCTCCTCGAGAAGGCCGAAGCTGAAGAGCAACAACGGCTTGCCACCGAGGAGCTGTTTGCGCAGGAAGGCGAGTTGGCGCAGCGGAAGGTTAACCTCGACAGCCACGAGGAGGAGCTTGCCGCGCGCGAGGAAACATTTGGCGGGGCTCTCAAGGAAGCAAAGGATGCTGCCGCAGCTGCCGAGGCCGCCAAGAAGGTGCTGGAGACAAAGATGGCGCAGCTGGAGGCCGATCTCAAGGCGAGGGGTGAAGAGCTTGCCGCGCTCAATCGCGAGCGCGAGAAGGACACCTACGCCCATGGCGAGCTGCAAGGTCGTCTCATCGAGAAGGGCAAGGAGCTTAGCGCCGCCAAGGACTCCAATGCAGATCTTGAGTTGAAGCTGGCTACTTTGACCGAGACGCTGGACGGCGCCAAGGAGCAGGAGGTGGCCTTGAAGGAGGAGATCAAGGCCAACGAAGCGCTGCCGACGAGGGCCGCCGAAACCCAGAACACTTTTAGGGAGACTATGGAGCTCTGGACAGAGGGCCTCGTGAACATCGCCGCAGTTATTAACGGGGAGTTGGCGTAGCTGGGGATGGAGGATCTCGGGTACTCCTCTGACGAGAACCTCCAACCCAGCGCCAAGCTCACCTTGTTTTTCAAAGGCGTGGCGACGGCCCTCCAGCGACTCCGAGAGAAGATCCCAAAGCAGCTGGCTGACGAGTCGCGCCAGATCTATGCGGGGGTTCTTCAAAAGGTGTTGGTGAAGGTGGCCTTCCGCAACCCAGGCCTCAACCTCACCAACGTCCTCAAGAAGCTGCCGGCGGATGCTGATCTGGAAGTGCTCAAGGCCCTTGTCGCACCCATTGTGGACAAGGTGAACGAATTCAAGAGGGTTGATGGCGATCGCGTAGATTAGGCCACCCGTTTCCTCCTTTCCTTGTTGCTGCTAGTCATGTTACGAGAACAATCTATTAGAGCTGCGACAAGCTATCCTGTAATATAACTTTATCTTGGGCAACAATTGCTATGTTATTTCCTTTACTTGATTCCTTCCTTTGTATGTTTTCGCCCTACGCTTTTAGGGAACTTGTCGGCGCGGGCACCTTTGCCGCGAGCGCTGAGTGCGGAACGTCAGCAGCCTGCCGGCGGTGCCGCTACCGACAAGAAACCTTGTCGCAACTAGTCGCAGCTCACTTAAGTTGTTGAGTGGACTCGAAACAAAGTAAGGGCGCAACTAGCTACGAGTTGGTTCCTCCGCGCACAGGTTTTTCATACAAAGCTCGGTCGTTCGAGGAAGATAACTTAAAAAATTTTAAAACTGATTGCTCAAACTTTGGCAACTTAGCTTTTCTGTTGTTTGCTTCCCGGTAAGGCAAAACTTCCTTGAACGACGCCTGGTCCACACCATTATCTTCTCCTTCCCCCCGGCAAACTTGTGGGCGAGGGAACCTTCCTTTCTTTGATAAAGAGAAAGAAGAGAAAATAAAGATATGGAGCCTTACGGCTCGTTATTGCTTACCGGGGGTAGGTGCTGCACAAAATGTCAGATAACACATGCAAAAAATAGACATCATGAAATTGACAAGATGTGTGGAGCACATGAGTTTTATTTATGAACGGGGTCTGCGCCCGGCTTTGTACAAAGGATTACATGCAACAACGGCAAGACTTGTACAAAAGGTGGTTGCCGGAACAGGTTCCGGCAACCGCGCCTTACGGGTAAAACTTACGAAGATGCTCAATGTTCCAGGAGTTGCTCACCGGAATGCCATCTTCGGTCTCAAGGCGGACAGTGCCAGGCCTAGTGACTCGTTTCACCCGGTAAGGGCCTTCCCACTTCGGCGCCAACTTGTTGGAATTCTTGGCGGACTGAACGCGCCGAAGAACAAGGTCGCCTTCCTCGAGACTTCTGGCATTAACTTTGTGGCTATGGTAGCGGCGCAAAGCTTGCTGGTATCGAGCAGCTCGTACAGCAGCCTGAAGACGATCTTCCTCAAGGAGCAGCGCGTCATCTTGTCGCAGCTGCTCTTGCTCAAGCTCATCATAAGTGAGCACTCGAGGCGACCCGTATACGAGTTCCGTGGGGAGAACTGCCTCTGCTCCATAGACTAGAGCGAAAGGTGTCTGGCCAGTGGCTCGATTTGGCGTCGTCCTGATCGACCAAAGAACCACCGGCAGCTCCTCAATCCAGTTCTTTCCGCACTTGCACAGCCTGTCGAAAGTCCTGGTCTTGAGCCCGCGCAGCACTTCAGCATTTGCTCTCTCCGCTTGACCGTTGCTTCTCGGATGAGCAACAGAAGCGAAGCAGACCTTGGCGCCAAGATCTTGGACGTACTGCATGAAGGTGCGGCTCGTGAATTGCGTGCCGTTGTCGGTGATGATCCTGTTAGGGATTCCGAAACGGCAAACAATCGACCTGAAAAACTTGACTGCTGACTGTGCTATCACCTTCCTCACTGCTTCCACCTCCGGCCACTTTGTGAACTTGTCGATTGCAACGTACAAGTACTCAAAGCCCCCGACAGCTCGGGGAAAGGGGCCGAGGATGTCGAGCCCCCAGACCAAAAATGGCCAGGATAAAGGGATCGTCTGGAGATCTTGAGCCGGCTGGTGTATCTGCTTGGAATGGAACTGGCACGCTTCACACTTGGTTACTTGTGCAGTTGCATCCTGGAGGGCTGTCGGCCAAAATAAACCTTGCCGGAATGCTTTGCCGGCAAGTGATCTTGCGCCAATGTGGTGACCACATATGCCTCCATGTATCTCCGCCAACAACTTTTGTCCGTCTTCTCGGGGAATACACTTCAATTTTGCACCATTGAATCTTCTTCTGTACAGTGTGTTGTCGACAAACTGGTACATACTTGACTGCCGGGCTACTCTTTCCGCTTCTTCTTGCTCTTCGGGAAGTTCTCCTGTCTGAAGGAAACGGACAATCTGCTGTGCCCATGCTGGAGCTTGTGGCTCGACAACAAGGACTAAAGGCACATATGCTGCTGCAGGAACATCCGCTTCTACGGCGAGAACCTGCGGCTCAGCCGGAGCTTGATGTTCCCCGGCAAGCTTGCCGGAGCAAAACTTGTCGGGAGCGTCTGCTTCCACGGTACAAAGCCTAGGGCTTGCCGGAGCAGACTGCTCCTCAACACTCTTGGTGTTGATCTTGGGGACCTTCTTGGCGGCGGCTTCAGGGAGCTCTGCCGGAAAATAGTCACCAGAAATCAACTTCCTCTTCTTGCTCTGTCCAGTTGATGGTGTTACAGACGGTTGAGTCAGTTTCAGCACAAAGATCCCTGGTTCCACAGGTAACTTAAGTGCGGCGCACTTTGACAGGCCATCGGCAATGTCGTTCTGAGCTCTCAGAACATGTTCCATCTGCAGGCCGTCAAAGTGCTCTTCTAACTTTCTCACTATGTCAACGTAGGCTTCCATCAACGGAATCTGATAATTCTTGCTCACTTGGCGGACGACAAGCTGTGAGTCACCCCTGACAATGAGCTTCTTGATCCCAAGGTCTGCCGCGATCCTGAGACCGGCAAGCAAACCTTCATACTCTGCAGTATTGTTTGTTGCTTGCTCCTTGGGAAAGTGCATCTGGACTACGTACTTGAGGTGCTCTCCGGTGGGCGCAACAAGCAGCACGCCCGCACCGGCGCCTTGCAGCGAGAAGGCACCATCAAAGTATATCAGCCACTCTTTGCTTGCTTCCTTGACGGGGATGCTCGTTTCTGGAATTTCTTCATCTGGTGTTGGCGTCCACTCTGCTATGAATTCTGCTAATGCTCTGCTTTGGATAGTTGAAGTGCTCTCAAACTTGAGGCCAAAGCTTGACAGTTCTAGTGCCCACTCGACAATCCTGCCTGTTGCTTCTGGATTCTCCAGTATCCTCTTTAGCGGAAAACGAGTGACAACGATGATCTCATGTGCTTGGAAGTAATGGCGCAGCTTTCTCGAGGCCATGAGAAGGCCGAAAAGCAATTTCTGCACACCAGAGTACCTTGACCTAGCCCCCTGCAGAAGGGAACTGACAAAGTAAACTGGGCGCTGCACCATTTTCTTCTGCACCTCCTCATGTGCCTGCGCAGATCCATCCTTGTCGGGACCAGAGCTTGCCGGTGAAGCCCCCTGCTTGTCGCTGGATGCACCTGCCGTGGTCGCTGGCTCATCATCCGCCTCCCTCTCTGCTACTAACGCAGCACTAACCACTTGATTGGTTGCCGCTATATACAGCAGCAACTTCTCTTGTGGCTTAGGTGCGACAAGTATTGGAGTGGAGGACAGGTATCTCTTCAAGTCCTGCAGCGCAGCCTCCGCTTCTGGAGTCCATTTCATTGGACCTGCCTTTTTCAATATTTTGAAAAATGGCAGGGCGCGCTCAGTAGACTTAGAGATAAACCTGCTGAGAGCAGCCACACAACCGGCAAGCCTTCGTACATCCTTGACGCGCTTTGGTGCTTCAATCTGCTCAATGGCCTTGATCTTGTCGGGATTGGCTTCAATTCCCCGCTGAGACACGAAGAACCCGAGAAGCTTGCCGGAGGGGAATCCAAACACACACTTCTCGGGGTTAAGCTTGAGGTTGATCTTGCGCAGATTTGCAAAGGTTTCGTCTAAATCTTGAATCAGAGTTGCTTTGTCCTTGCTCTTGACCACTATGTCATCCATGTTGGCTTCCACATTTCTATGCATTTGTGGCTCAAAAGCGTGATGGACAACCCTTGCAAATGTTGAACCATCATTCTTCAAACCACCGTATGAAACAGTATGTGCCACATGGAGTGATGAATGCGGTCTTCTCCTCATCCTCTTCTGCCATGAAGATCTGATGGTATCCTGAGTATGCGTCAAGAAATGAAAGCAAGTCACATCCAGCCGTGGAGTCAACAATCTGGTCAATGCGCGGCAAGGGAAATGGGTCTTTGGGACAAGCTTTATTAACATTGGTAAAGTCGATACAAAGCCTCCATTTCCCGTTTGCCTTACGCACGACTACAGGATTGGCCAACCACGTAGGATGGAGCACTCCTCTGACAAGGCCTGCTGCTTCCAATTTCTTGATTTCTTCTGCGATGAATTCTTGGCGCTCCACTGCTTGTTTCCTGACTTTCTGCTTGACGGGCCGCGCATGAGGACAGACGGCAAGATGGTGCTCGATTACTTCCCTGGGAACACCGGGGATGTCAGACGGTTGCCACGCAAACACGTCGACGTTCGCCCGCAGGAAAGCAACGAGCGCGCTTTCCTATTTAGGGTCGAGAGTGGCACTGATGGTGAAGGTACCACCAGCGCCGTCCTCCTTGGCGGACACCTTCTTGGTCTCTGGCGGAGCTGCCTTCGTCTTCTTACACTTGCCGGTGGAGCTCGATGGTGCGTCCTCGACGGTAGCGTAGCACTCCGAGGAGGTGCGCTTGCCGGAGTGGGCATCAGAACTCTTGCCGGATTGGTCTTCTTCTCCCCCCGGGAGCTTCAGCGGCAAGTGACTTGCGTTCTGCTGCAGCTGCTGCTTCCCGGTAGATCTTGTCGGTGCAGATAAGAGCATCTTTCTTGTCGCCAGGGAAAGAGATGACACTTATCGGGCCCGGCATCTTCAGTACGTTGTACGCATAGTGAGAGGCCGCCATGAATTTGGCGAGTGCTGGACGGCCGAGTATTCCATTATAAGGCAATGGAAAATCAGCAACGTCAAAAGTGACCCTCTCAGTCTTGAAGTTCAACTCGCTGCCAAATGTCACTGGCAACGTGATCTTCCCCTTCGGCTTGCTCCTTCCTGGATTGATTCCTTGGAATGAGCCAGTCTCTTCGAGCTCGCTGTCAGGGATCTGGAGTTTCTGGAGTACCGCGGAGGAGATCAGGTTCAAGCCGGCCCCGCCGTCAACTAGCATCTTAGTGACCTTGAGGTTGCGGATAGTAGGTGAGACCAACATCAGCAAGCACCCGACCGCAGTTATGCGATCAGGGTGGTCCTCAATATCAAAGATGATAGGCGTGCTGGACCATTTCAAAGGCTTGCGTGACTCGACAGGTGGTTCTGCCGCATTGACTTCCCGCACCCACTGCTTGAGCTGGCGGTGTGAAGTATGCAGAGAAGCACCACCGTCAACGCATAGGACCTCTGTGGCTTTCTGGAACTCCTGCTCATCGGCCTCGTCATCATCCATATCTTCATCTTCGTCGTCATCTTCATCCTTGTCGCGGCCGCGGGGAGGTCTGTCTCCTTGCCGCTGCTTGGCCTTGCCGCGGCGTCCTCCCCGGCCGGGACGTTTCTTGCCGGATCCTCCAGTACCTTCTTGGGCCTTCTCCTTGTCGCGTCGCTCGTATTCAGCCTTCTGCTGCTCGACAAGCTGCTCGACCTTCTTGCAGCTCTGGAGATCATGGCCCTTGGTGCGGTGGATCTTGCAGTACTGCTTGTCGGTGCTGCCCTGCTTGTCGGCGGCCGCCACAGCTTCCTCGCCGGAGCTACCAGCTTTGGCTTTCTTGGCGCCACCTCCATTGCCGGACTGCTCCAAGACTAGCGCATCTTTGCCTTTCCTCCTTCTGTTGTTCCGCCGCCGGTTTTTCCTTGCCGGGGCAGCATCCTCGCTATCAGATCCTCCTGCTTCTGTATTCTCTCCGGGGAGTCTCCTCCCTTCCTCAGCACGTGCACACTTGTCGGCCAGGGCATATAGCTGATGACGTCCCTGATCTTGCACATCGCCATCTCCTCCCACGTCCTGCGGTTACGCACGTTCTGATGGAACGCGCTGATGACCGCGATAGGGTGGACATCTGGGATTGTGTGCTGTACACGGCTGAATCTCTGAGTGTACTTGCGTAGGGACTCTCCTTCCTTCTGGACGAGTATGTGAAGGTTGCTCTCTTGGCCATGAGGTTTGTGGCCGCCTGTAAAGGCGCCGACAAACTGATGGCATTAATCTGCCCATGAGGATATGGAGTTGTCCGGCAAGTGCATGAGCTAGGATCTGACATTGGGCTTGAGCACCAGCGGGAAGTAGTTGGCAAGGATCTTGTCGTCCCGTCTCCCGGCAGCTTGCACCATGATGGTGTAGATGCTGAGGAACTCCGACGGAGGTGTCTTGCCGTCGTACTTCTCTGGTACGTCTGGCTTGAAATTCTTCGTACTGGGCCACTGGACTTGCCGCAGCTCACGAGTGAACGCAGGGCAACCTACCGCGTACGGCAAGTCGCCTGGTTCCCCTGGCGCATGCATGTCGACAGTGGGCCCAGTGCGCTGGTCTAATTGACGCCGCGCTCCTCTTCGACGCTTGATGCGAGTACGAGCGTCTTCTTGCTGTCGTTCTTGAAGAACTTGGCGCTGATCGCGACGAGCTCGAGGATCAGATGATGCGGTGGAGTCGCTGTCGAGGTTGACCCGGCGAGTCGGCGATCTTGGTCTTCGGGGCGGAGAGTGCACGGTGGTTGCACCCCCACCGGTCTTGTCGCCATCGGCTCGTACCTGGTAGTCTTGCCGCGACTTCGATGTACTCGATTGCCGTGGAGTGCCGCCGTTGGCGAAGCCGATGAGACTCTGAATGGTGGCCCTCCAATCGTCGATCTTGTCCGCCGTTGGAGGGTAATCCAGGAGCAGTTGATCTCGGGCCAACGCTTCTGCTGGGGTCTTTGGTGGCGGCGGCGAATGGTGCGAGGAGCGGGATATGCTCGGACTCCCAACTGGGTTGGAAGGAGCAATATCCCGTCCAGGCGACCATGTCTTGCTCGTGCCTGCATGTTGGTGTGCATGCTGGTCTTGAGCACCCTGAGATCCACCAGCTCGATCTTGGTCCAACGAGCGTATGGTATCGTGAGTACCATGACGCTGTCGGTCCCGCGCCTCCTGAGATGGGCGCGGTGCATGTACGAACGCCGAGGTCTGTGCGGCCTTGTCCTTGGACCTGGCAGCATCATGAGCTCCCTCGTCGACGCCCGTTCTTCCGCCGGCGTCTATCCCACCACCCGTTTGCTCCGGTGGAGGCGGGATCGACGTGGACGGAGCAGCCACCTCTGAAGCCTTCTTCTTCTGTGGCATGTTGATGAAGATGATGAAGATCTAGCTCGTGTGAACGCCGGATCAGGTTCACACAGCCTCGACGCCCCCTACCTGGCGCGCCAAAGATGTCGTGGGAACGAACACCTATGGGACCGGAGCCCCTTTCGGTCCGGCGGGGGGCGGAGATCGCACGAAGAGCAGATCAAGGCGAAGCACACGAGTGGTTTACCCAGCTTCGGAGCTCTCCGGAGAGATAATACTCCTACTGCTGCTTGTCTGATTGTATTGAGTTCTTGCTCGGGAGCGTGAGTGTTTTCTGGTTTCGAATGCTTCGAACCCCCTCTACGTTGCGCATGGGCCTCCTTTTATATGCTCAAGGCGTCACCGACATGTGGCAACGTAGGCGAGGGAAAAAATGGAAAAGGAGTTGTGGTTGGTACAACTACTTGTATAGTGTATCATACCTAACCCTGACGGCAGGGGACAAAAGCAATAAATGCCCGTCTGTGTCGCCCAAACAGTGCAGAAAGGGACCGTCAGGGGCGCCACCGCCTGCCACGATGGCAATCTTGTTAGCGTTGCTTGCCACCTCCCACCGCTGGCTGCACAGCCTCTCGCCACGCGCACCTGGAAAGGTCCCATGGCGACACGTTGATGGATGCGCTGGAGCGTGGGTACAGAGCGGTAGCTTGCCGCGGCAAGCGCTTTGCCGCGGTCGTTGTCTTGCCGCGCCCGGAAGCTTGTTGCTCACCGGGCCTTGCCGGGATGCGAGGCGCGTCGCGGCAAGTTCCTTGAGATGCCTCGGTTGGCCTTCCCGGCAAGCTCCTCTTGCCGGGGTCTTGTCTCCTTGTCTTGAACACTTTGTTCTTGAATGGCTCCAAAGGAAGCCACGGAGGATCTTGGCGGTCACCCGGCAAGCCTTGCCGCGGGGTGCTGCGACTGCCCGTGCACAAGTTCGGGATACTAGGGTACCCCTACTCTAGTACACCGACACCGGTAGACGGTGGGTTTTGGGTTTCCTTTTCTCCAGCATCGTCATCCATACCATCGATGTCTTTGGAGTCATAGTCGAGCATGCCTGTTAAGTCCTCGACACTGGCTATGAAGTGGGTGGTGGGTGGGATGTAAAATCCCATGCCCTCAGCCCCTAGTCCGGGCCAAGCATAGTTCGGACGTTGCTCCTCTGTAATGACGAGGGATCGCATCAAGTCCAGGGCCTCGCTTAAAGGCGAGGTTTGGCCCGAGAGAAGGGAGTCCGTGGAGTGCGGCGAGAAGGAGACTTCTTGGCCGAACTCGTACAGTGTTGACTCTGGAGATTTGGAGCCGGTATCTGTAGGAGGGTTTTGCTTCATGATGGTCGCTAGTGACACTACTTCCTCCGGCTCTCTCACGATGGGCCTAGAGCCCGCAGATAGCCCGGCGAGCTCAGGGAGCTCGTCTTCGGACCTAGCGATGCACTTCGGATCTGAGGCCAGAGCGGAGGTTGTGGGTGCGAATCCTTGGAAGATCAAGTCTCCTCGGATATCAGCGACATAGTACAGATTCCCAAAACTAATCTGGTGACCTGGGGTGTAGCTGTCGATCTGCTCTAGGCGGCCAAGTGAGTTGGCCCGCATTGCGAAGCCGGCGAACACAAAGATCTGGCCGGGGAGGGGAACCTCCCTCAGGGCAGCATTGTTGTAGATGATTGACGGAGCCATCAACCCTTTTTGGTGACGACGCAGTGGAACTCTCAGTGAAAGCACCAATGTTGGTGTCAAAACCGGCGGATCTCGGGTAGGGGGTCCCGAACAGTGCGTCTAAGGTAGATGGTAACAGGAGGGGGGGACACACGATGTTTACCCAAGTTCGGGCCCTCTCTATGGAGGTAATACCCTACTTCCTGCTTGATTGATCTTGATGAATATGTGTATTACAAGAGTTGATCTACCACAAGATCGTAATGGCTAAAACCCTAGAAGTCTAGCCTATATGATTATGATTGCCTCTACGGACTAAGCCCTCCGTTTTATATAGACACCGGAGGGGACTAGGGTTGTACAAATTCAGTTACAGAGAAAGGAATCTTCATATCCGAGCGCCAAGCTTGCCTTCCACGCCAATGAGAGTCCCATCCGGACACGGGAAGAAGTCTTCTGTCTTGTATCTTCATAGCCCATCAGTCCGGCCCATGTCACATAGACCGGACGGCCGAGGACCCCTTAATCCAGGACTCCCTCACCGACAGCCCGGACATCCGGCGCCTCGCGAGCACCCGGACATCCGGCCCGACGCCCGGACGTCCGTCCACCCCTGTCAGCGCACAGTGTAAAGGGCTGAGCCCATGTATCCCTTTGCCCCCCTAGACTAATATACTCCTCCTCTGTCCTCTTTCTGGGGTTAGTTTGTGATGATCATCTTTGAGATAGAGCTTTGCTCATCCACATGGTTACTTCTCCTCAGAGCTCACGACCTCTTCAGAGAATATCCCCCAAGCGGATTCAAGACCCCATCACGGGAAGACCTTCAAGACCTCCTCATGGAGAAGAACTACCGCCACTTGTATCATCATTTGTTGGATTTGGATCGTGTATCTCTTTCTGTTTCAAGGATCTAGCATATGTGTAACCGGATCTTGTTGGTTGAGTGATTTCTCTTGCGTTGTTCGTGTTCTTCGTAGGATCCCCTCCAATCATGAAACATCGGACATCTAGGGTTCTACCCTACATCATCTTGGTATCAGAGCCACGTTGATTATGTATTTGGAGCCCCTACCCCTCTTTTTCTAGCTTGATTTTGTTGTTTTTCGTCCTAATCCAAAAATCCCCACCAAAAATAGCCCTAATTTTTTTTGGGATTTATTGGTGTGATGAAGTTTTGTTGGATTTGATCCATGGATTTGCTTTTTGCCACGTGTGGATCTAGCTTTCCCCCATCAGCTCCGCAATTTCCATCCACAAAATCCCTCGAATTTTGCCCGGGATTTGACTTTTCCCCGTAGAGTTCATCAAGTTTGTCCACGGATCCCAAGCCCGAACACCGGCCCATGACCCCCGGATATCCGGCGACCCCGGACATCCAGTCACCTGGCCCGAACATCCGGCCCCTGACAGCAACAACTCCATCCACCACCCCGTTTCCCGCCTAACTTTCGCCAAATTTTGTTCGGGTGCCCACATACACTTCCGCATACCACCGTCACTTCCGCATACCACCACCGCCTTCCGCAAGCACCAACATCGCTTATCCGCTATCAACTCCGACAATTTTGACCCTTTTGATCTTTGGGAATTTGATTTGTGTTCCCGTGTCCTATCGTGTTTCGTCTATATAGGTACGGTGCGACATCAACATCACCACTGCTCATCTTCGCCAAGGACTCATCATCTCCGACATCGACTGCTACACAATTTGACACCTTGACTGTAAGCAAGAACGGTAACCTCTATTTCATCTTGGTATCGTGAAATCCTTTCATGGTACATTCCTTGCCATTACATTGATAACCACCATAGCCTTATTTTTGTGTTGCTTTCCCACCGAGACTAGCCTTTGAGTATTGCCGGCAACGTGACTTGTGCACATTAGCAAACATACTTCCCATATAATACATACCATATCATAGTGGTGCATATCTTGGAATCATCTTTTGTGTCATAAAGTTATCATCGCATATACACAATTGCTATCTTGGTTCGTGAAGTTTTGCATGAGAAAAGAGCTCAATAGTGAAAGAGCCAAACAAGCTTTTAAGAAAAAAGGAAAGATAAGCAAAGAGCTTATAAGCAAGAACCATAACATCATACTACATTAAGATTGTCATATCCGATTATCTTGGATCATACCATTGGAATACCATACATATAGCATACTCGGGATAGCAGTTGTTGCATTTTTGCTTAGTAGGTTGTTCACAAGTTCTGTATCCGCCTATTGTGCAATCGTGCTAGTGTCTCCCTAGTGTTGTGCAACAAGAGCATTTTCATTGTTTCCACATTTCGGCTCATTCCTTGGTTGCACGACCCCACTTATCTATTTGTGAAAGTGCAACTATCCCTAGGTGGCTTTGGTAATACATAACAACATATAGCTCATTGAGCTAATGCTATTCCAAGACTATTATTTCAGGAAAGCTCAATGAATGGCATGGCTTGGATGATGAAAGTGGATCCCTCAAACTACTAAGGACAAAGGATTGGCTCAAGCTCAAAAGCTCAAGACTCTTCATTTTATATTTTAGTGATCCAAGATCACATTGAGTCTATAGGAAAAGCCAATACTATCAAGAAGGGATGAGGTGTTGCTTAATGAGCCTCTTGCTTCATGTGCTTGGTGATATGCTCCAAAACCCTCAACTACTTTCCCACATCCACAAATGACCTAAACCCAAAGCCAAAATTGGTCAAACCGATTCTTCCTATCCGGCGCCACCGATTCCAAAAGTCATAGCCACTGCCACAAACCCTAAGCAAATCGGTCTTACCGATAGGGATCTTGGTCTCACCGAGACGGGATTGTAATCTCTCTATTTCCCTTCGTAACGTTTCGGTCTAACCAAAGTGAGCGATCGGTCCCACTGAGATTGCAATGTAAACTCTCTGTTTCCCTTTTGTAACATTTCGGTCTCACCGAAAAGAGCAAATCGGTCCCACCGAGTTTACTTGACCAACTCTCTGGAAAGCTTATTACCAAATCGGTCTCACCGAGTTTCGGTAATCGGTCTTACCGAGATTACGGTATGCCCTAACCCTAACCGAATCGGTCTCACCGAGATGCATGTCTGTCCCACCAAAAATCACTAACGGTCACTAGGTTTACTAAATCGGTCCGACCGAGTCTGTTGAATCGGTCCCACCGAGTTTGGTACATTGTGTGTAACGGTTAGATTTTGTGTGGAGGCTATATATACCCCTCCACCTCCTCTTCATTCGTGGATAGAGCCATCAGAACGAACCTACACTTCCAACTTACCATTTCTGAGAGAGAATCATCTACTCATGTGTTGAGACCAAGATATTCCATTCCTACCATATGAATCTTGATCTCTAGCCTTCCCCAAGTTGCTTTCCACTCAAATCTTCTTTCCACCAGATCCAAAACCTATGAGAGAGAGTTGAGTGTTGGGGAGACTATCATTTGAAGCACAAGAGCAAGGAGTTCATCATCAACGCACCATTTGTTACTTCTTGGAGAGTGGTGTCTCTTAGATTGGCTAGGTGTCACTTGGGAGCCTCCGACAAGATTGTGGAGTTGAACCAAGGAGTTTGTAAGGGCAAGGAGATCGCCTACTTCGTGAAGATCTACCGCTAGTGAGGCAAGTCCTTCGTGGGCGACGACCATGGTGGGATAGACAAGGTTGCTTCTTCGTGGACCCTTCGTGGGTGGAGCCCTCCGTGGACTCACGCAACCGTTACCCTTCGTGGGTTGAAGTCTCCATCAACGTGGATGTACGATAGCACCACCTATCGGAACCACGCCAAAAACATCCGTGTCTCCAATTGCGTTTGAATCCTCCAAACCCTTCCCTTTACTTTCTTGCAAGTTGCATGCTTTAATTTCTGCTGCCTATATACTCTTTGCATGCTTGCTTGAATAGTGTGATGATTGCTTGACTTGTCCTAAAGTAGCTAAAATCTGCCAAACTCTAAAATTGGGAAAAGGTTAAGTTTTTAATAGGTCAAGTAGTCTAATCACCCCCCTCTAGACATACTTCAATATCCTACAAGTGGTATCAGATCTTTGGTCTCCATTTGCTTTGATTTCCATAGCTTTTGGTGGTCATATCCTTTGTTTCACAACCTAGGAGAGTATGGCGTCTAGCGAGGGAAATTATCACCGTAGAGGTCCTTACTTTGATGGTACTAATTTTGCTAGTTGGAAGCATAAGATGAAAATGCATATTCTTGGACATAACCCCGCCGTTTGGGCAATTATTTGTATTGGCTTGCAAGGTGAATTCTTTGATGGGAGAGAACCGAACCGTGAAGCTAATGCGGAAGAATTGAAGATGCTGCAATACAACGCTCAAGCTTGTGATATCATCTTCAGCAGATTGTGCCCCGAAGAATTCAACAAAATCAGCCGTCTTGAGAATGTAAAGGAAATTTGGGATACTTTGATTGATATGCATGAAGGTACCGAGTCCGTCAAGGAATCCAAGTTGGATGTGCTCCAAAGTCAGCTTGACAAGTTCAAAATGAAGGATGGTGAAGGTGTCGCTGAAATGTACTCTAGGCTTGCTCTTATCACAAATGAGATTGCCGGTTTAGGGAGTGAAGAGATGACCGACAAATTCATCATCAAGAAGATCCTAAGAGCATTGGATGGAAAGTACAATACCGTGTGCACATTGATTCAAATGATGCCAAACTACAAAGATCTCAAGCCAACGAAAGTCATTGGAAGAATTGTTGCTCATGAGATGTCACTCAAGGATAAGGAGGAACTTCACAACAAGTCAAGTGGTGCTTACAAAGCTTCAAGTGAAGCCCCCACATCATCAAGTGAGAAACAAACCTTCAATGAAGAATTGAGCTTAATGGTGAAGAACTTCAACAAATTCTACAAGAGTAGAAGTAAGGAAAGAAGCTCCAAGTCAAGGTCTTACAATGACAAAAGATCTTCTAGTCGAGAGCGCAATTGCTACAATTGTGGGAGACCCGGACACTATTCCAATGAGTGTACGGCACCCTACAAAAGAAGAGAAGATTCTCCAAGAAGAAGAAGCAAAAGAGAAGAATCACCACCAAGAGAATGGAGGAGTAGAGATGATCGTTATGAACGAAGACCCTCACGGAGAAGCAAGGATTCGGAAAGGAAGGACAAGTCATCAAGGAGCTACACAAAACGAAGACATCAAGCTCATGTTTGTGAATGGGTATCCGGCTCCGACTCCGACAATGACTCCGAGAGAAGCTATCACTCCGACTCCGAATATACTCAAGATGAAGGTGTTGCCGGTCTAGCACTTGTGTCAACCAACTCCTACGACATATTTGATTCACCAAATGAAGGAATTGGAAGATGCTTCATGGCCAAAGGTCCAAAGGTAACACATCCTGAGTATGTTGATTTCAATAGTGATGAAGATGACTTGCTTGTGGATGATGATTTACTTGTTGACAACTCTAGTGATGAATACTATGATGAAACGTCAATTAATCATGCTAATCAAGATAAAACGAATGACAATGATAAGGAGAAGATTGAGCTTCTAACTAAAGAACTAAACACTCTTAAGTTGGCTCACGAAACTATCTTCGAAGATCATCGAGAACTTTTAAGGGCTCATGAGAAGTTATGCTTTGAAAAGCTCAATCTTGAGCAAGAGCATGAGTTCTTAAAAGCAATCAATGATGATCTCCGTAAGAAAAGCTCTTCTTACATTGCCAAGCGTTTACTCTTATCTACTTACATGCCTCAAGTCAAGTCTAGTAACAAGTACAAGAAAGATACTTCCTCTAGTAGTAACAATAATAATGTCAAATCCAATATTGTTGCTTCTAGTAGTTCTCTTGATTCCACTAATGATCCTCTTAGCCAAGTTACACTTGAGCAAGAAAATAGCTTATTTAAGGGAATTATAGAGAAAGGTGTTTACAAGAGCCTTGCCGGGAGTAAGCAATTCGAGGAAATTGTACGCAAGCAAGGAAGGCACCGGAAGAATCAAGGTGTTGGTTTTGAACGAAGGTTCAATGCCAATGGAGTTGAGTGGGAAGAAGATCAATACCCCACGATGAAGTTTGTTCCTCAACAAGAGAAGTATGATCCTACTTCCTTCAAGGGAACACAAGCTCAAGATGATCTTCCACCACAAGACCACAAGAACAAAGGCAAGGACAAGCTTCAAGAAGAGATTGATGCATTTGAAGAAGCACCTAAAGCCTCGTTCAAGTGGGTTCCCAAGACTACGTCAAGTTCTACTTCATCAAGTACAACTACAACTCCAAGGATTCCCATCAAGATGATGTGGATCTCGAAGAAGAAGAACTAGAGAGTTCTTGAGGGTGACTCCGCCAACATTCTTCACTCATATCATTATGGCAAGAACAAGTGCAATCAACTTCCACATCTTGCACTAGTTCAAGGAGTCACAAACCCTCATGTTGGTAAGGCAAGGGACAAGGTAACCTAATGATTTCATGGACATCATCTTGTGTGTGCTTCACTCTATGTCTATGGATATCCTTGTTTGTGCCTTGTGGGACTAACCCATGTAGGTAAGTTGAAAGTGCAACTCACTCCAAAGGATTGCTCCAAATGATCTACATCAACATTGAGCATCCACATCTTCAACACCTACATGAAGTCATCATCGACAAAACCCAAGGTTAGTTCATCCCTCTAAGGGGGGATCTCACATCTAGGGGGAGCTTAACTCTAAGAATTGAGTCAAAGCAACTCTAATGGTGTGAACATATCAATGCATTATGTAAAAGTGGTAACCCCACTTGAGCCTAAACGATGAGTATGACCTATGATCAAATGTTCTCATTTGACTCCTAAGTCAATATACTCATATATAGATGATCTAGTCATTGCCAATTGTTTGATAGATGCTAGAATTGGTTGTGCATGCTTTGCCACATATTTCATTTGCCATTTTATTGTGTGAGCATGTTGGTGCATATTTTACTCATTCAAGGACATCCACTTGTTGTTTTGATTGTTTGGGTTCTTTTCTTTTTGCCAAGTGGATGGACAAGAATGCCTAAGAACCTTCTTTAGCTATCTATGCTTTTCTCGTCTCAAACTCTTTTCATGCTAGATCACAAAATTTGATCAAGTCAGATTCGAACCACTCTGTGTGAGGTGCACTCGAAGTCCCCGATTCATCATAGACTTAAACTTCCAAAACCTCTTTGTGACTCTCGGTCTGACCGATTCCTCCATTTCGGTCCTACCGAGATCATTAAGTTGATCTGAGTTTTCAATCTCGGTGCAACCGATTTGAACTTTTCGGTCACACCGATTTGCTGTAACTGTACACAGTTATGCATCTCGGTGCCACCGAGTTGTTCCACTCGGTCACACCGACAGGGTCGGGCTATATATAGTCATGGGCAAAATTTTGGAAATTTCTTCGAACCCCTTCGCCCGTGCAATAGCTCGCTCTTCCATCGAAGGTCTCCGGATCGTCTCCTCATCGCCAGCAGCCTCCAGTAGCTGGTCTCCGCCGCCGTCAACGGATTTCGCCCCCACCGTTGCCACCATAGCGAGTCCACCGCCAAGCTAGGGTATGGACTCAATCTTTGTGCTATCCTCGTCTGATTCCTAGCACACTGTATTCTTACTGAATCTTGCCATGATTGAAACACTCCTATCCAGCCAAAGTAGTCTATAGAGTAGATGAGATTCAAATTTTTAGGGTTAGGTTTCTGCCGAAACCATCTCGGACCCACCGAGTTGAAAAACTCGGTCTCACCGATTTGGCTTATGCCATTGCACTAGTGACTCTCGGTCTGACCGAGAATTACTAATCGGTGCGACCGATTTTAGGATTCTGTGAAACCCTAGCAGTCTCGGTGCCACCGAACTGTGACTCGGTCCAATCGAGATCATCAGTTTAGGCTCCGAAACTGCTTCAGTATCACCGAGTTTGAAAATCGATTGATCCGAAATGCTTTCTGTGGAAAACTAAAACTGAATTTTTGAATCATTCTTTTGCAAAAATCTCTGCATTTTGTGATGCTCATCCACTCTATCTCATCTATAACTCTTCACAGGGTTAGCAGTCAGTGTTAGCAGCATGTCAGACCAGAGTAACAAGCAGAACAGGTCAGGAGAGCAGATTGACATGAGCAAGGGCACTAGTCCCTCAAGCTCTACAGATGAAGGGAGCAGAAGCACTCCTAGCAACCTGCCCAAGGCTGCTACCAGGCAAAGGAGGAAGAGAACTTCAGACTTAGAGGATGAGGACTACAAAGCTGAAGAAGATGAGGCTACTTCCAAGAAAGTAGTGCTCAAGAAGCAATATGGCTCTGCACATAGCACAAAGCCTGGACTGAAAAAGAAAGTTCCTGCCAATAGGACACCAATGCCCAAGGTCAGAAGGTCCACTCAAGTGCCAGAACAGACTGAACCCAAAGAGGCACCTGAGAAGAAAGTCACTGCTTCCAAACCCAAGAAAGTCCCCACTGGAGACACAATGAAGTTTACAATTGAATCAGAGGATGAAGGTGCTGAGGACAAGAAGAAGAAGAGAGCAAGAACCACAACTGCCCAGGTTCTTGGAAAGCCCTCTATGAGAAGAGATTCTGAAGAAGAGGAAGAGGTTGCTGCACCAGCACCTAAGGCACCCAAGCTTATGGGTGATGCTATAAGATCAGGGGCTGCAACATCTAAGCCCAAGGAAGCACCCAAAGCTGCCTCCAAGGCCAAGCAAGTACCAAAGAGGAATACTAGGAGTATTCCAGCTACTGAGAAGAACAAGGCCCCAGTGCCAAATGTTGCTGATGAAGAAGATGAAGAAGGACAGGTCCTAAGGAAGCTCAATGATAAGGACCAAACCTCGTGGTGAGATCCGATCAGTTGTTGCGGTCCGATCTTTCACGACACTCCACCACCACCAGTAGCAACCTCTCACCCGCGCATGTGATGTACGCGAAGTAGAGGGATTGAACCTTATGGTCCAGCATGAGAAAACCAATCTCGACGATGGTACTCCCGCACAAAACAATTTCCACGAAGAGAAATCGCAACACAAAGGTTTTCTAAAGCTTCCTCCAAAACTTAGGGATTTTTAGACAGCTTCCCCCAAAACTCGATACGGGTATTTACCCTAACAACACATCGTGTCTATTCATAAAAATATAACCTAATCTTACAATGACCGTATCAAGACTATATATAGTAGAATAGCTATCCAGCTCTAACTTGCCTAATAAGTTGACCGTACAAAATATTCTCCATGTCTCTAACTATCGACTCAACAACTAAAACCAAATCTGCTTACGTGCTTTATTTTAGCAGGTATTCATTACAGATTAAATACCAAAATTATTAAATACAAATTATTCGGTGGCCCCCATCCAATGTCTCTCAAGGAAAGCAATTTCCACATATCAAACATGCTGGCGTACGCTTGCTCTGGCGGTCTTGATTGGGAGAAGTAGTAGCTGATTAGGATTCTTTGCTTAGTCTCAATAAAATATATCTCTTGTACACGTACAGCTGGGTCTTGCTCTGGACGTGACAACATAAACAAACAATCAAGTTGCTGCAAACCTTCAAACGTGCATGTGAAGGAGTTCTTCCCTTCCATAGCGTGTGTCCCATATTTTGGCACAACACCAACCGTTGACTCTGGTTGAACCTTAATATTCTCCTGATTAGGATGCATCATGTTATCAAGTGAAGCTGCCATAACTTGACCTAGACCAACGTCTTCTACATCATGGTGGCCGTTGATACAAATAAATTTGGTGTTGGTCATATCATCCTCTCCCCCTTGCATCAAAACCGTCCTCGGATTTGAGTTGACCTCTTCAGCAATATTTTCCTCACTCGATTGAATGACAACCGCAGAAATTTCAGCAACTTTGACCTTATTCTTTAATTCCGATTCAGCTTGAGCAATATCTCGCTTCTTGCGATCAGCCATATATTTCTCCGATGTATATGAGTCAAGTGGTAGAAATCGTCCCTTCCAAACAAACGAAAATTCCCCAACAGAATGATAAGTTAATTGTCTCTTGTCTATCCATGGTTTGCCTAGTAGTAGGGAGCAAGCATGCATGTGCATAGTAAGCACGTCACAAATGACCAGATCACCATATCCACACAAAGTAATTTTTACCTCTACACGATGCTTGATCATGACAAACTTGTCCTCCCACCAAAGCTCATATGGTTCTAGATGTTCAGTTAACGGCAAGTGCAAAGCGTCAACCACAGTCTGACTCACCAAATTCATATTGGAATAGCAATTAATCAATGTTGCACAACTCGCTGGCCCTACACGCACATGCGTAAAGCATTGGTACCACAGCAAAGCACGCAATGGATCATTCTCCACCGCCATAATCATTTGCGAGCTACAATCTTCTCTCATGATAAAAAAATCTTCAATAGTAACTCGAAGAAAAATATTGTGTCGTGAACAACCTTTGCTCTGAATACCACCTGATAAGGACCGAACCTCGTGGTGAGATCCGATCGGTTGTTGCGGTCCGATCTTTCACGACACTCCACCACCACCTGTAGCAACCTCTCGCCAGCACACGTGATGTACGCGAAGTAGAGGGATTGAACCTTATGGTCCAGCACGAGAAAACCAATCTCGACGATGGTACTCACGCACAAAACAATTTCCACGAAGAGAAATCGCAACACAAAGGTTTTCTAAAGCTTCCTCCAAAACTTAGGGATTTTTAGACAGCTTCCCCCAAACCTCGATACGGGTATTTACCCTAACAACACATCGTGTCTGTTCATAAAAATATAACCTAATCTCACAATGACCGTATCAAGACTATATATAGTAGAATAGCTATCCAGCTCTAACTTGCCTAATAAGTTGACCGTACAAAATATTCTCCCTGTCTCGAACTATCGACCCAACAACTAAAACCAAATCTGATTACGTGCTTTATTTTAGAAGGTATTCATTACAGATTAAATACCAAAATTATTAAATACAGATTATTCGGTGGCCCCCATCCAATGTCTCTCAAGGAAAGCAATTTCCACATATCAAACATGCTGGCGTACGCTTGCTCTGGCGGTCTTGATCGGGAGAAGTAGTAGCTGATTAGGATTCTTTGCTTAGTCTCAATAAAATATATCTCTCGTACACGTACAGCTGGGTCTTGCTATGGATGTGACAACATAAACAAACAATCAAGTTGCCGCAAACCTTCAAACGTGCATGTGAAGGAGTTCTTCCCTTCCATAGCGTGCGTCCCATATTTTGGCACAACACCAACCGTTGACTCTGGTTGAACCTTAATATTCTCCTGATTAGGATGCATCATGTTATCAAGTGAAGCTGCCATAACTTGACCTAGACCAACGTCTTCTACATCATGGTGGTCATTGATACAAATAAATTTGGTGTTGGTCATATCACTCAAGCCCAAGATACCAGACCACAATGATGCCCATCCTGTGGCTGAGGACATGAGGATCAGGAAGGACTCAGGGTTGAGGCTGTGGAGGATGGAAGATCCATATGCATCAAGGAGAAGAACTGCTGTTGATTACAGCTTCCAGACAAAGGAACATCAGGACTTCTATGAGACAATTCTGTTGGACAAGAAGCCCATAGTTTGTGATATGAGGTGGGTCGACTGGACCTACATCAAGGACAATGAATAGCACTATCCTGGAGTGCAAGAAATCTTTGTTGCTTGTGGAGTTGCTAATTTTGTTGGGCAAAAGCTCACTCACTGGAATGATGAACTTATCATGCAATTCTACTCCACAGCACATTTTTTACCCAGATGGAAGAATTGTTTGGATGTCTGAAGGTACAAGGTACCAGTCCACTGTTGAAGAATGGGAAAGTCTGATAAATGCCCCAAAGGAAAATGAGGATGACCTGGATATCTATGCAAAGAAGAAGATGGATCACAATTCCATGGCTCACATGTACAAGGAGATCCCAGACAAGGCAGTTGAGACCCACAAGTTTGGACCTGTCCACTTTCTGCTATCAGGGCTGCCAACCATCAATTGGATTCTGAGGCATACTTCGTTGCCCAAGTCTGGTGACCATAACATGATCAGAGGGCATGCCATCAACATGTTGCATGTGTTTGATGTGCCACAAAAATTTAAAGTCATGAGCCTAATGATTGAAACCATTAAGAGGACAGCAACTGATCAGAAGAGGAGCTGTGGATATGCCCCTCAGATTCAGGAGTTGATAAACTCAAAGATGGGCACAGGGAAATATCAGTTGGATAAGGAACATTTTCCACTTTATCCAGACTTTGAGGATAATGAGGTTGTCATGAATGAGAATGATCCATCATCAGTTCAAGCTCAAGAAAAGAAGGAGAAGGCAAAGAAGGAGAAGGCTGCCAAGATGCCAACTCAAGAGGAGGCATCTGAATATTTCTTGAAGAACAAGCAGGAGCAGCTTGGTTACTTGATAGCATCAACACTGAGGGTTGAGAAGGGACTGGCCACCCTTACTCAGAATCAGGAGAGCTTGGAGAGAATCATGGAACTCAAATTCCATGACCTTGATGTCAAAGTAACTGAGATTCAGTCAGTTGTGGAGCAGCTGCAGTATGATATGCAGGAGAGGCAGGGCAAGACTACCACAAATGTGTTTGCCAGAGTGCCTAGAGCCAGAGGTTAGTTGCAGTGCCTGTGACAGACACTAGAGCAACATCTTCAGCACCAGCTACAACCCCTTCAGCTCCAGTGCAACCAGCTCCAGCATCAACTCCAGCACCCTCTACTTCAACTGAAGCCTTCGTCCTTGGAGTTATCCGGACACCACCACCTGAAGATCAAGCCTGAGAGTCGATCTAGCACTATGCATTTTCTATGAACTTTTTGGTAACTTGTTGCAAAAGGGGGAGAAAAATGTATAGATCATAGGCTTCGAGAGAGAGAGTGTTGCTTTTGTTCTCTCTTGCTTTATTTGGTGGTTAAACTTGTTTGCTTTTGATTGCTTGTGATACTATGCTTGTGAGACATTGATGATCATGTGTTTGATCATAAGCTACACTTATGCATGTTTGATGATATTATCTTATCTATCCTATGTGATCATTCACTTTGCTTGGTGATGAGTGCATGTATTCAATGTTTATTATTTTGAGCGTTCCACCAAGATGTATGTGACATGGAAGAGTAACCCATGAGCCTAATTCATTGTGCATTTGCAGTCCAAAGCAAATCTTAAAGTATGCACAAATTTAGGGGGAGCTCTTGCTTATCACATACTTCTCAAAGCGACGATGTTATTCAATCTTATTATCATTTGTCGAAGCTTTGATCTATATGTTGTCATCAATTACCAAAAAGGAGGAGATTGAAAGTGCAACTATCCCTAGGTGGTTTTGGTAATTCATAACAACATATAGCTCATTGAGCTAATGCTATCCCAAGACTATTAATTCAGGAAAGCTCAATGAATGGCATGGCATGGATGATGAAAGTGGATCCCTCAAAATACTAAGGACAAAGGATTGGCTCAAGCTCAAAAGCTCAAGACTCTTCATTTTATATTTTAGTGATCCAAGATCACATTGAGTCTCTAGGAAAAGCCAATACTATCAAGAAGGGATGAGGTGTTGCTTAATGAGCCTCTTGCTTCATGTGCTTGGTGATATGCTCCAAAACCCTCAACTACTTTCCCACATCCACAAATGACCTAAACCCAAAGCCAAAATCGGTCACACCGATTCTTCCTATCCGGCGCCACCGATTCCAAAAGTCATAGCCACTGCCACAAACCCTAAGCAAATTGGTCTTACCGATAGGGATCTCGGTCTCACCGAGATGGGATTGTAATCTCTCTGTTTCCCTTCCTAACGTTTCGGTCTAACCGAAGTGAGCGATCGGTCCCACCGAGATTGCAATGTAAACTCTCTGTTTCCCTTTTGTAACATTTCGGTCTCACCGAAAAGAGCAAATCGGTCTCACCGAGTTTACTTGACCAACTCTCTGGAAAGCTTATTACCAAATCGGTCTCACCCAGTTTGTGTAATCGGTCTTACCAAGATTACGGTATGCCCTAACCCTAACCAAATCGGTCTCACCGAGATGCATGTCAGTCCCACCGAAAATCACTAACGGTCACTAGGTTTACTAAATCGGTCCGACCGAGTCTGTTGAATCGGTCCCACCAAGTTTGGTAAATTGTGTGTAACAGTTAGATTTTGTGTGGAGGCTATATATACCCCTCCACCTCCTCTTCATTCGTGGAGAGAGCCATCAGAATGAACCTACACTTCCAACTTACCATTTCTGAGAGAGAATCACCTACTCATGTGTTGAGACCAAGATATTCCATTCCTACCATATGAATCTTGATCTCTAGCCTTCCCCAAGTTGCTGTCCACTCAATTCTTCGTTCCACCAGATCCAAAACCTATGAGAGAGAGTTGAGTGTTGGGGAGACTATCATTTGAAGCACAAGAGCAAGGAGTTCATCATCAATGCACCATTTGTTACTTCTTGGAGAGTGGTGTCTCCTAGATTGGCTAGGTGTCACTTGGGAGCCTCCAACAAGATTGTGGAGTTGAACCAAGGAGTTTGTAAGGGAAAGGAGATCGCCTACTTAGTGAAGATCTACCGCTAGTGAGGCAAGTCCTTCGTGGGCGACGACCATGGTGGGATAGACAAGGTTGCTTCTTCGTGGACCCTTCGTGGGTGGAGCCCTCCGTGGACTCGCGCAACCGTTACCCTTCGTGGGTTGAAGTCTCCATCAACGTGGATGTACGATAGCACCACCTATCGAAACCACGCCAAAAACATCCGTGTCTCCAATTGCGTTTGAATCCTCCAAACCCTTCCCTTTACTTTCTTGCAAGTTGCATGCTTTAATTTCCGCTGCCTATATACTCTTTGCATGCTTGCTTGAATAGTGTGATGATTGCTTGACTTGTCCTAAAGTAGCTAAAATCTGCCAAACTCTAAAATTGGGAAAAGGTTAAGTTTTTAATTGGTCAAGTAGTCTTATCACTCCCCCTAGACATACTTCAAGGTCCTACAATTTGTGTGTGTGTTTCCGTGTAACATATCTTGCTATTGATCTACTTGTTGCATTTGCAAATTTGTGCACCTTTTCCAACATTATTGAGGCTCACTAACAATTGCATCAAATTTTGTGCCACCATCCTAACCGAGCTCCACCATAAGCTTTTACTTGTGTAGGTGTGAGAACCGACAAGAATTGGTACCAATTGTGCTATTTCCTTGTTCCACATTTGAGTGATCATTGATCCATCTTCAACATTGGTCCAGGTAAATTTGGTATAAGTTCTTCTCTTTCTCCACTCACATATTTTGCTTGGAATGATGGATAGGCCAAGTTCTTCTACCAACCCACTCTTCATCGAGCAAGACGACGACATGTCATCCTATGTCACCAAGAGCCACCTCTTCGGTGCACAATGAGCTTTGCATCAAGAACAACAAGTAATGAGCGACTGCATCGACAATCTCACCAGCGACTTGCGACTCTCCGAGCAACGAACAAGAGAGTACTTCGGAAACAAGCTTGACGCTCACAAACAAGAGAACGATGCAAGAATGGACGAGATTCATGCCTTGTTGGTGAACCGCCATTCTACCACTTCGTCCTACTCAAGACGGAACCGCTCAAGTCGACACTCCGACAACACCTTCTCCAGCTCAAGTACACCGACATCGAACACTCTACATTGAGCCGGGCGCCAAGACCGTCAAGCAACTCGCAGTCCTCTACATGGCAATCATCCACAAGAGAAATTCAACGAGCAAGCACATCGTCATCGTCCACACCAAGCTCCTCTTGCACAAGCTCAAGAACGGCATCGTCAATGTCTCCAAGAGGAAGAGCGAGCGCGACAACATCAAGACAAAAAAGATGCCGAGGCTCAAAGTCTTCAACAACAACAACGTGAAGCACAAGCTCTTGAGGTGTAACGTGCCCTTTAAGAATCAAGTCGAGCCATTGCCAACCGCAACCAAGATAGGTGCAATCAAGAGGAAGAACTTCGTGAAGAAATCCAAGAGCAAAACTACCAAGCAAGAGTGCATCGTCAAGTTCCTCAAGCTCCTCCACAAGCTCGACAAGCTCCTCCACAACCTCAAGTTCATCAAGAGCATGATGACTACGGGAATCCTCCACGTCAAGAGCATTATGTGGTTGACAATCCACCATGTCAAGGGTGTCATCATCATCCTTGACAAAAACACAATGAATAGCAACCCTATGGCAAGCTCAAGTTCACCATGCCCAAGTTCAATGGAAGCAATGATCCCGAAGAATACCTTTCATGGGCATTGAAGGTCGACAAGATCTTTCATTTGCACAACTATGAGGAATAGAAGAAGATCGCTATGGCATCACTTGAGTTCCAAGACTATGTGCTCATGTGGTGGGAACAAGTCCTTGAGCGCCGAGAAGCACGAGGTGAACCACAAATCACCACATGGGAGGAAATGAAAGATGTCATGCATGCACGCTTTGTGCCAACCTACTACAACCGCGACCTCTTCAAGAAACTCCATCTCCTCAAGCAAGGAACAAAGAGTGTTAAAGAATACTACAAGGAAATGGAGATTGCCATGATAAGAGCCAATGTCACGGAAGATGATGAGCAAACTATGGCCTGTTTCTTGAATGGCCTCAATCATCCCATCAAGAAGATTGCCGACTTCCAACCCTACTCCAACCTCATTGAGCTCATGCATCAAGCTACCAAAGTAGAACGCCAAGTGCAAGATGACTTCAAGTACGCCAAGTACTCATCCAAGAGCTATGGCATCTCCAACACCCAAGCTTCATTGACTCCAACACCTTCTACCTCAACCAATCCATCTACAAACAACAGCGACAATTCGGGTTACAAGAAAACTTCGACAACCTCAAGTCATCCTCCTACTACAAGCAACTTCAAGCCGCGCGCTTCATCATCTACTCCAACCGATGAGACCATCAAGACAAGTTCTATCAAGTGTTTCACATGCGGCGGCCGAGGCCACAAGTCCTTTGAGTGCACCAACAAGTGCATCATGATCCTCAATGATGACGGAACCTATGACTCCATGAGTGAAGAGGAGATGGAAGCCCTTGAGCAAGTGGCCATGCACCGGCACATGAACGAAGATGAAGATGATCAAGTATTTTGTGATGAGGATCCAAGCCTTGCTCTCGTCGTATCCAAAGTCTTGACTCTTCAACATCAACAATACGAAGAGCAACGATGCCACATCTTCCACACCAAGGCCGACATAAATGGAAGGGCCGTCAAGGTCATCATCGATGGAGGCAGTTGTCACAACTTGGCAAGTGAAGAACTATGCTCCAAGCTCCAATTGGTCAAGATGAAGCACCCGCAGCCCTACAAGGTTCAATGGCTAAGCGATTCCGGCACTATCCAAGTTGAGAATGCGGTCAAAGTCTCCTTCAAAATCGGAGCATATTAAGACACTTTAGAGTGTGATGTCGTGCCGATGTCCATTTGCCACCTCCTTCTTGGTCGACCATGGCAATTTGACCGCGGCGTCATCCACAACAGGCGTACGAATCACTATAACTTCAATATGAAAGGGAAGGAGTACGTGCTATGACCTATGTCTCCAAGTCAAGTGATTGCCGACAAGCAAGCCACCCATCATGGAGAAAAGAATGAGAGAGTAAACCACCCAAAAGAGAGTGAGCGCCACAATCCAAAGTCGAGTGCCTCCACGATGAGTGACAAGAAAAACTTGGTCCTATTTGCCACCAAAAGTGAGATGAGAGAAGTGTGTGAGAACCCATCAAGTGTTATGCACTATGTCCTTGTGTGCAAGGATGAGGCACCAAAAACTAACACCTCTCACAATCTACCTTTACTATTGTCTTCTCTTTTGCAGGAATCCCAAGATGTTTTCCCTGATGAGCTACCTCCTGGTCTACCTCCACTACGAGGCATTGAACACCGTATCGACCTCATCCCCGGAGCACCTCTACCTAACAAGGCTCCCTACCGCGTCAACGCCGAGGAAACTAAGGAGATCCAATGACAAGTACAACAACTCATCGACAACGGTCAAGTACATGAAAGCTTGAGCCCTTGTGCCATTCCGGTCATTCTTGTTCCAAAGAAAGACGGTACTTATCGCATGGTTTCCAATTGCTGTCCCATCAATGCTATCACCGTTAGATATCGTTACCCTATTCCATGCTTAGATGATATGCTTGATGAGCTTAGCGAAGCCACCATTTTCTCTAAGATTGACCTTAAGAGTGGCTACTATCAAATACGCATCCAAGAAGGTGATGAATGGAAAACCGCATTTAAGACCAAATTTGGCTGATATGAATGGCTTGTTATGCCAATGGCTTTATCCGAAGCACCCGGTACTTTCATGCAAGTCATGCACTTTGTTCTTCATCCCTATATTGGTGTATTTGTTGTGGTCTATTTTGATGATATTCTTGTCTTTAGCAAATCCCTCAAAGTTCATGTAACCCATCTTAGAACCGTGTTGCAAACCGTTAGGAAAGAGCGCGTTTATGCTAATATGGACAAATGCCTTTTTGGTGTCGATAAGCTTTTTTTCTTGGGTTTCATTGTGTCTTCTAAGGGCGTTCATGTAGATGAATCTAAGATCAATGCTATTAAAACTTGGCCCCAACTAACCAACTTGCAACAAATGCGTAGTTTTCTTGGTTTAGCCGGTTTCTATCATAGATTTGTGAAGGATTTTTAGCACCATTGCTTCACCTTTGCATTCTTTGAGTAAGAAAAATGCGCCATTTCTTTGGGGACCATCACAAGACACCGCATTTAATGAGCTATAGAATTTGCTTACTCATGCTCCCGTGCTTGCATTACCCAACTTTGACAAACCTTTTGAAATTCATTGTGATGCTAGCGGTAATGGCATAGGAGGTGTGTTAACGCAAGAGAAGCGCCCCATAGCATACTTTAGTGAGAAACTTTCTGGTGCACAACTCAATTATCCCATCTATGACAAAGAGCTATATGCTTTAGTGCGAGTTTTGCATGAATGGGAACATTATCTTCGCCCTCATGAATTTATCATCCATACCAATCATGAAACGCTTAAGTACTTAAAGGGTCAAACTAAGTTGAACAAGTGTCATGCAAAATGGAGTGAGTTCATCGAGTCATTTCCTTATGTTAACAAGTACATCAAAGGTACAGAAAATGTAGGGGCGGACGCTCTTTCCCGCATATGCATGCTTGTCACTAAACTTGAATTGAATGTCATTGGCTTTGAGAACATAAAAGACTTGTATGCGCATGATCCTACTTTTGCAATTCCTTATGCCAAGTGTTTGACGCATATCTTGGGAACAATATTACATCAAGGATGATTATCTTATGAAAGCTAACAAACTTTGCATTCCCGAGTCTTCTCTTCGTTTGCTCCTTTTGCAAGAGGCTCATGGAGGCGGACTCATGGGACACTTTGGATGCGACAAGACATTTGCTATGCTCTCCAAGAATTATTTTTGGCCCAAGATGTTCCGCGACGTCTCACGCTTCACCAACCGATGCTCTACATGTCGCAAAGCTAAGTCAAAAGCTCAATCCCATGGTCTTTACATGCCCCTTCCTATTCCTTATCAACCTTGGGAAGACATTAGCATGGATTTTGTACTTGCTTTGCCTAGAACTCAAAATGGAAAGGATTCCGTGGTTGTTGTTGTGGACCGATTCTCTAAAATGGCTCATTTTATCCCATGCAGCAAGATAGACAATGCTTCACATATTGCAAATATCTTTTGTAGGGAAATCTTACGCCTACATGGAGTGCCCAAGACGATCGTCTCGGACCGCGACGTCAAGTTCTTGAGTTACTTTTGGAAGACTCTATGCGCCAAGCTCGGAATCAAGCTCTTATTCTCTTCGACATACCATCCTCAAACCGACGGCCAAACAGAGGTGACGAACCGAACACTCTCCACTCTACTATGCATGTTGATTAAGAGGAACATCAAGGAGTGGGAGGAGTGTCTACCCATCGCCGAGTACGCCTACAACCACGCAAGACATTCGACTATCGGCAAGTCCCCCTTCAAGGTCATCTGCAGTTTCAACCCGTTGTCCCCATTGGACATTCTTCCTCTACCACTACAAGAGCGCATCAACATGGACGCGAGTGCCCGAGAGAATTACCTCAAGAAGATGAATGAAGATACAAGGCACACCATCGAGCGCCAAGTACAACGACTCACGACCAAGCTCAACATCAACAAGCAACCCATGATATTCAACATTAGAGATCTTATGCGGCTACACCTTCGCAAGGAGCGCTTCCCCAATGAATGCAAGTCCAAACTTCTACCACGAGATGATGGACCCTTCAAGGTGATTGAACGCTACAACAACAACGCCTACAAGATCGACATCCCACGCGACAAGTACTCCATGAGCGACATCTTCAACATCAAAGATCTCTCCCCATGCCATGGTGATGAGGATTTCGATCTGAGGTCGGATCTTTCCCAAGGGAGGGGAGATTATGCAGAGCATCCTACGGTCATCCCCATGGACCTACCATCGTCTCACCAAGTGCCAAGAGGACCCATAACACGAGCACGAGCTAGAGCTCTTGAGACTGAGGTGACTTCTTTCCTTAGTGATATCTCATATGATCCACTCGAGACATGGATACTACCTAAGTCCGGAATGTTGTGCATGATTAGGTACCAAGAGAACCTCCCGAGGATGCATATGAACATTGTAAAGCTCCCAAGTCCACGGATCAAGAGAACCAATGGAAGAAGACGAGAACAACTTCCAGGTCCCGGACATCCGACCATGGCCCCGGACATCCGTCCCCTAGAGGTGTCGCCTACAGCCAAGGACCAGAAGCCAAAGCTACAGGGCTCGGACATCCGGTGGCCAGCCCGGACATCCGGCCCGTTGCCTCGAAAATCTGGCTTCCAGCCCGGACATCCGGAAACGTCGTCCAGGGAGTACCGAAGCCTACCCCGCCAGCCCGGACGTCCGACCCTTCATGATGCCTCGAACATTCGTCCCTTCACGATGCCTCGGACATCCGGCCAACGCCCGGACATCTGGACCAGCCCGATCTTGGGAGCCTATCACGCCCAATATGCGATACTATCCTAAAGAGACTCGATGGTCCCACCAAGGATAGAACCGCATATTGATACGCTTTTGCAAGGTGGATATCATTACATCAACATTACATAATAGATGGGGATACATACAAGAGGCATACAATGTCACACGAATACATAATACATAATACATAAGACCAACATTCGACTACGGATTAAACACAAACAGAAGCTCAAACGACATCCACCCTGCTAGCCCAGGCTGCCGACCTGGAACCTATCCCCTGATTGAAGAAGAAGCAGAAGAAGAATTCCAAAACAAGCAAACATCGCACTCGCGTCATGGTCATCGCATAACCTGTACCTGCAACTGTTGTTGTAGTAATCTGTGAGCCACGAGGACTCAGCAATCCCATTACCATAGGTATCAAGACTAGCAAATCTTAATGGGTAAGGAAGGGGTAAAGTGGTGAGGTTGCAGCAGCGACTAAGCATGATATGGTGGCTAACATACGCAAATAAGAGCGAGAAGAGAACAAATGGAACGGTCGTGAAGCTAGCAATGATCAAGAGGTGATCCTGAACTCCTACTTACGTCAAACATAACCCAAAACCGTATTCACTTCCTGGACTCCGCCGAAAAGAGACCATCACGGCTACACACACGGTTGATGCGTTTTAATTTGGATCTGGTGTCAAGTTATCTACAACCGGACATTAACAAATTCCCATCTGCCACATAACCGCGGGGACGGTTCTCGAAAGTTTATACCCTGCAGGGGTGTCCCAACTTAGCCCATGATAAGCTCTCACAGTCAACGAAGGATATTCCTTCTCCCAGGAAGACCCGATCAGTCTCGGAATCCCGGTTTACAAGACATTTTGACAATGGTAAAACAAGACCAGCAAGACCGCCTGATGCGCCGACAATCCCGATAGGAGCTGCACATATCTCATTCTCAGGGCAACACCGGATGAGACATCCTACGAGTAAAACCAGACCTCGAGTTTCCCCGAGGGGGCCCCGCAGTCTACTCAGTTCAGACCAGCACTTAGACAAGCACTGGCCCCGGGGGGCTAAAATAAAGATGACCCTCGGGTTGGCCGACCCAAGGGAAGGGTGTAGGTGGTGGTGAGGCAAATGGTAAAACCAAGGTTGGGCCTTGCTGGAGGAGTTTTATTCAAAGCGAACTGTCAAGGGGGTCCCATAAATCACCCAACCGCGTAAGGAACGCAAAATCCGGAAACATAACACCGGTATGACGGAAACTAGGGCGGCAAGAGTGGAACAAAACACCAGGCATATGCATTAATTAAATAAGAGATATTGTGATATCCCAACATAATCCTGTCCATCATGGAGCAATCTTCAACTTCACCTGCAACTAACAACGCTATAAGAGGGGCTGAGCAAAGCGGTAACATAGCAAAGCAACGGTTTGCTAGGAAGGGTGAAAAGGTTAGAGGCTGACATGGCAATTTGGGAGGCTTGAAGAGCAAAAGATAGGTAGCGCAGCAAGCGATAAAACGAAGCAACTAGCATAGCAATTATAGTAGTGAGATCCAGGGTAGCGGTCATCTTGCCTGAAATCCCGCTAGGAAGAAGAATGAGTCCGTGAGGATGATGAAGCCACGAAAACGAACCAAGCGTAGACGAACGAATCCTCACGATCGCAACGAAATAGGAACTAACGAGAAGGAGCACAACCGGAAAGAAGCAAACAACAAGGTAAACACGCAACACATAACCATGACATGATGCTCAACCAAGTATGATGCATGTCCGGTTTAAAGAGGCATGGCAAAATGCAACAAACAACACTATAAGTTAAGTGGAGCTCAATATGCTATGAGGTTGCATATTGACGAAACTTCACAACAATTATTTAGTTCATCTTGTTTAAGCTACTCAACAATATTAAATGTTGTTAAACATGGCAAGAGGTGCAACACAATAAAACTACCCATCTAGACAAGTTTAAATGAGGTCGGAAACAACAAACAACAATTCCGGGAAATCCTCATGTCATATTTCAAATTTGCTACTGTTCTGCCCTATACACAATTTTAGAGTTGTTAAACATGCCAAATAATGCTACCATGTTAATCTATGCATCTTTCTAGCCTATTTACATACAAAGTTTATTTAAAACAGAGTTACGGTTATTTAGTTATGAAATAAATCATTTTAACATGGCATTTGAGCAAATTTAATTAAACATTTTAAACATGGATGAAAGTGGCATATCATTAATCTACACAAAATTCTAAGCATTTTACATGTTAAAATCATTTTAATCCGATGCACGGTTTGGGAATTATTAATGCATGAACATGAAGGACTTTTCTATAAAACTGCAAACTCTGGAAAAATAGCTAAAACGTCCTGAACGAAAAAAACGATGCGGGCCGAATCTGAAGCACTGCTGGGCTGAACAGAGAGGAGGGCTGTGGGGATCTCACCCATGGGCTGAGGCCCAGATCGATGGAGAGGCCAAGGCAGGCCCGCTGGCTTGGGTTGGGCCTTGGAGGATTGGCTGGAGGCGGTCGAGGCCTCATGGTCCACGCGTGCACGGTCAACGCACGCGGTCGAGCGCTCGTTCCCGAGCGGTTGCTCGATGCAGCATGAAGCAGAGGCGAGGAGCATAGGCAACGACGGCAGTAGGGCTCGCGGTCGATGGCGCGTCACCGGGGCGGCGCAGGTGATGGCGGGGAGGAGAATCTGGCGAGGAAGCGGCTTGGCGACGTCGGGCTTGAGGAGGCCGAGGTCAACAAGCGAGGGGCTCGTCTCCCTCGCAGAGAGACGAGGCCGGCAGCAGCCGCGCTGGAATGGGGGACGACGGCGCCCTCGGGCGGGTGAGGAACGACGGGCGGACCAGAGGCATGGCGAGGACGCGGATACGGCAGGGGCGATCTCTGGCTGGTTCCCGCCGGGCCCGGCGACGCCGAGTGAGGGGATCCGCCTGGAACGGCGCGTGGCAGCGGGACCTGAGCAGCTTGCCGACGAGGGGGCTCCATGGTGGCCAGGTTCACCTGAGAGAGAGAGAGGTGAGAAATTTGAGACGAGAGAGAGAAGAGGGACAACCAGAAGGAGAAAGAGCATGGGGAAAAGGAGGCGGGATGGCCTGGTTGTTGCTGCTGCTTGCTGGCGGTGGGGACGAGGCAGAGGAGGCTGGTCAGCTCTGTTGGCCCTCGGGAAGAACAAGAGGAGGTGCGGGAGCTTGGCTCCATGGAGCTGTTAGAAGCAGAGGATCCAGGGGCGCGATTTCGGTGGAGCTCGAGGGTGAGGGCGACGGGGGGTTGGCTGTGTGCGCGGGAGGGAGGAGGCTGCGGCTTGCTGGGGACTTGGGCACTGGATGGCTGCAGCGATCTGGTTGGAGGAGATGGATTTGGAGGGATCCTGAGGTGGAAGAGGACTGACCGCGGCGGCTGGGGGATGGGACAAGGCTCCTAATTTCTAGGGTTGGATCTCGGGTTAGACTAATATATATAGCAGAATAATTTAGGTTAGGAGATATCTAGTCACTCCGATCGCAATCGGACAACCGAGAAATAAATAGGTAGGGGGTCCAAATAAGAAAACGGAGATGTTTTATAGATGTTAGGGGATGATCCGGACTCAACGGTAACGACAGATCGGGTCGGGTTCGGGACAACTTTTGGACGCGCACGAGGGGGTCTGCACTGTGCAAAGGGGTCAAACGGTGAGGCAACAAAAGAACGGTTGGTCTAAGAAAGGTCAACGGAGGTGTCGTGGATTTGTCACGGCAGATGTCCTAGTGAAAGGACTTAGTCGTGGAGCCATCGCTACAGGTTTACTTGAAGGGGTTAAAGCGGACACAAAGACACGAGGGTTTATACTAGTTCGGCCCCTTCGATGAAGGTAAAATCCTACGTCTAGTTGTGATGGAATTGATGTGGTCTCGATGGCTAGGGAGAAAACAAGCTTTGCCTAGGCTCGAGTTGTGGTTGTCTGTCCTGAACCGCCGCCGGGTCGCCCCCTTATAAATACAGGTGATGCCCGTCGGTCCTCAGAGTCCCAACCGGTTCATACTCGTATCCCGGTTGGTTCCTCTCTATTCCTAACTTACAATACAAGTTATACATTAGGCCGGTTTACGGCTACAGGTTCTAAATCAACTACAGGCCTTGGGCCTTCATCTGTTTATACCACTAATGAAGCTAACCCGGCCCAAGTAAGCCGGTTTACACCTAGTGGTAATATCCCCAACATTAGTCCCCAGATTGATTTGAACCGGTTCATGTCAATCCTTCCCAAAATCTTGTGTCTTGGACATCTTCTGGTAATTGGTAAACCGCCATGTCGTCATCATTTCTGGTTGCTGTAAACCGGCATGACGTCATCATGAAATTTATCATTTATAACGCCCTCCTTTAACAATAGCTCCTGGATCCGCGCGCTTGACCTAACTCTGTTGCCTTATAAATAAGACCGAAGGGTCATTTCCTTTCCTTTCCCTTTGTCTCTTCTTCTTCGTCTTCCTCGCATTGCCAGCCTTGGAGCTCCGCCGCCGCCGTCGACCTCTACTTCGTCTTGGGCCGCTGCGTCAACCTGAACGCACCAGAGCACTGCGGTATCCTTCCGCATCTTCTCCGTTTCCAGTAAGCTTTCTTCTTTTCTTGACCTAGATCTGTTCTTAGGGTTTCATGTTCGCGCTGTGTTCGTCGCTTGCTCATACTTGTACTCTGACTCTTGAATGAATCTGTGAACCCCTGCTGTGTTTAATAGTAATCTCTAAGCATCCGCCTATAATTTCTCATCTAAGTCCATAGATCTCACGCACATACCCGCTCAATGGTTCACTTCCGTTCTGCCCTACTCTTCGGAATATTGTCTATTTTTGTGAGCTTCCTGTAGATCCGCGGCTGTAATAGATCTTGTGAAACCTGTTTCTGCATACCTAGCTGTCCACAACTTCAATTGCTTCCGATGTCTAGGTCAGGCGGTTTAACTTTCCATAGAAAAAAGTTATTAAACTGGTATATACCATTAGTCCCCTTGTTGAACCGCCAGAATCCATATAATGCCGCATCGTAGAAGACCGGTTTATAGGTATTGCCTCCGGTTTAGCGTTGTTCAGACCAACACCTTCTTTTATCCACATATTCTTGAACCGGATCACCTATTTCTTGTAGATCTCACCATGGCGAAATAAGTATATGAGTGCAATTGGGTTCCCTCTCGCGTCACAGAATCTCAGTTGGATGATCTAGTCCTGATCGGAGCTTTAGACAACAAAGATACGATCCACTGGAGGGTTCCTGGAAATGAATGTTCTCCCACACCTCAAGAGGGAGAGGTTGTGGTATTTGCAGATCACTTGGCCCGGGGCTTCAAACCGCCTGGTTCTAAATTTTACCGGGATGTGTTAGCCAACTTTCAGCTCCGTCCACAGGATATTGGCCCCAATTCTGTTACCAATCTATGTCACTTTCAAGTACTCTCTGAGGTATACCTTCAAGAGGAGCCTTCAGTCGAGTTGTTTAGAGACTGCTTCCATTTAAACCGTTGCACTAAATTTACCGACGGCCCCAATACTGAATTGGGCGGCATGGCCATTCAGAAGAGGAAGGAGATCACTTATCCCCACGTCAAACTCCATACTCACCCCAAGGAGTGGAATGCAACTTGGTTTTATTGCAAAGATACCTCCCCTGAGAATGAAAATCCCTTGCCTGGCTTCCGTCCGGAACGGCTCAGCAACACTCACCCTTTTCCACAAAGACTAAGCGCCAAGGAGAGGATCAAATATGCTCCGCAACTGTCCAAGCTCCGAGCCTTTATGGCCAACGGTTTAACGGGAATAGACCTTGCACGCTGTTGGATATCATGGAGCATACTGCCTCTGAGCCGGCGCTCCAGTTTGATGTGCAAGTATACTGATAGCGTCGATGACCCACTCCGACACACTAAAATCCAACTCTCCAACGATGAAGTCACAGATTCTGTAAAGAAGATGTTGAATGAACCGGAGCACCTCTGTGCTCAAACCGGTCTGCTTCCTTACTGCACCACCAACAAACCGCCAGCGGTAAGATTTTAATTGCTCTATTGTTGAACCTGTTACTGCTTTACTCGTCTGACATTTAATTACTGCTGATCCAGGGCGATAATCCGTTTTGGAGCAAGAAGCTTCCACAAGACAAAACGGAGAAGGCAGGGCGGTCAACCCGGCCCAAGACCAAGGTTATCAAGAAGCCAGCTCAGAAGAGAAAAACCACCGCTTCATCTGATCCAGCTATTGATGATGATGTGGGTAACCCGGACCTTGAGGTAGAACTTGATTCACTTGGCTTACTTTTTACACGCCTTATTGATGATGATGCTTGTCAGGACGACGCTGAAACCAGCAATGCAGAAGTCGCTGAGGTAACTATTCTCTCTTCCGATTCAGAAATCTTGCCTTTGCCAAAATTTTGCTAGGCAAACCGGAAAGTTAAATTTTCTCATCCTCTTGCTTATTTGGATCCCAAATTTCTTATGAAGACTCAGCAACATGAAGCTTGCCGCACAACCCGGCACAATGGCCAGGTAGTTACCTCCGCCGGTTTACCAAACAGTCTGGTTCAAAAACGCCGCTCCGAGGTCTCCGACCTTTTTATTGATTTAAATCCTAAAGCGGGTTTCTTCTGTAAACCTCTTAATCCATCCGACTCCGATTATCAGGTTACTTCTCATTCATCTTCTGGTGACTCGTCGGCCACTCAGCTGCCACCATTGAAAATGGTTCTTGGGTAAGCTAAGCTGAACATATGCTTCCAGTATACTGTGTAATGGCTTATGCTTTTCCTTGACTCTTTGTTTTTGTTTCAGGGCCAAACCTAAACCAAGCAAGAAGGCCCGCCTGGATAAAGCGGCTGAAGAAGATGTAGCCCCAGAACGTGACAAAGCGCCAGATCTTGAAGCGTTTGCTCTTGAGGATATTCCCAATGATCCTCTTTTGCAAGACGATGCTATTCCCGAAGAGAGGCCTATTAACACTTCAGTCTCTGCTGACCCGCCTGCCAGCTCTGTCCGGATTGAGAAATCCCACAGTCCTGCTGACAAACCGACCGCACCAACACAAACCGGCAAGTCCAAAGATGATGATGTTGTGATTACCGGTGTAGGCCGCTTTGAACCCGGGAATCCTGTCACCTTAACCAAGCATACCGTAAGAGAGGATTTTTCCGCTCTGAACAAAGGAAAATGGGATGTTGAACTGGAGACATATGCTGCTCTGAGTGCCCAAGATCTTCATTCCGGCTATTTAAACCGGCTTTATACTAGCCGTGACTGTGAAGCTGGTCTGGTAAAGATGATGAGGGATAAATTTGAGGTAACTTACTTCTTTACTTACTGCAATTGTATCAATCCTCCTAGCCCCCAAGGGTCGGTTTGTAACCTTTGTCAAACTGGGACTTGAATACGAACCTCAACACTTTGAAATCCATCAATATAGCCCCCAAGGGCCGGTTTAACTTAGCATAATTAAACCGGGGCTCCGATAGAAAACTATCCTTAGAACATAATTTGATCAAATAGCCATTAGCCCCCAAGTGCCAAGTTGAATACCTGTATTGAGCTTGGGACTTTGCAATCTAGTAATATATGAAAATTGAAGGTGCATTAGCCCCCAAGTATCAGGCGTATAACTTTGTTATGTGGTTGATACTTCAATTTTTTGGACCGCTTGTTTAAAGCTAAATGTTGTCTGTATGCAGGCTGAGGTGAGAATCAAGGAGGACCGGATTGCCGATTTGCAGGAGACCTTGAAAACCCAACAGGCTGAAACAGACAAGGCAAAGGAAGAATTAACCAGTGCCTTGAGCATCGCTGAACAGCTGAAGGAAGGCTTCAAGAGAGAGAGGGCTGATTGGGCCACTGAGAAGGCCGCTTTAACCAAAAGAGCGGAAAATGCTGAAGCTGCCCTTAAACCGGTGGTGGATGAACTTACGGCCGTAAAGCGGCAAATACACTCCATGACCGCTGCGATCTTTGGTAAGCTCCTTTTAACTTCTGTGATAACTTGAACCTGCTGTAGTATAAATCCGGTTTGAGACTGTCCCTGTATTGTTGCAGGTACGCGCATCGGGCACTTAGGATCTGATGTGCGGAAGAAGCTGAAGGCTGCCTACACCTTAGTGGAACAACTGTATACCGGAGCCCAGCGGATCATCACCACAGCCTTTCATAACAACCCGGCACCCTCTTTAATCCAGGACACTCTTAACAGGTTGTCAATGCTTCCGGCCCGGATTGAGGAGCTGAAAAAATCCGCTGCTCGAACCGGAGCTATTAACGCCTTGATCCGGGCAAAGGCATGGGTGCCAGATTTCGACCCTGTGGAGGCAGCTCAAGGCTATCCCAGCCTGAAGGAAGATGGCTCTGAATTCAACGAAGATGATTTGAGGGTAATAAACCGTGCAGTGGGCCCTCTGGCTTGTCAATTAGCTGAAGAGGCAGACTTGACGCATTATCAAGCGCAATACAACGATCAGAACAAGCGAGTGCCTGCCCCAACTCTTGAAGCGGAGAATCCGATTCCTCCAATCCGTAAGCATACTTACGCTCCTGATATTGAACCGTCTTCCCTGATCCATGAAGAGGCTGTTTTCCAAGCTTTAATGGGAATCGACTGGACCACTGTTGATTTCCAGCCAACGGATAGAGACGAGGAAGCTGAAGCGGACGATGACGAGGAGCAGGCTTGAACCGGAAGCCGGTTTGGATAGCTGTCTTTGGCATCTTTCCAAAATAACAATGATCTTATTCGGGAACCGTGTTGCCTTGTAATAGGATAGTTAATACTTCTACCTTGAATATGCCTTCGTGCATAAGTACTGAAGCTTTTGTTCGAAAAACCTCAATTCATATTTCCTGCAATCAGAAAAATTTGAACTTCGGTGGCGGTTATACCGCCAGCCGGTTTATGATCTTGATATGTGTATCAGTAATGTAACAAATAGGTGATACAAAATACCTGCCATGTCTGGGCATGAAGCTGGCTTAGCCAAGCTTGAAGCGGAGGTTTTATAAACCATTACCGTCAACAAGGGGGGAGAAAACAGCTCCCATATAAACCATACTGAGTCAATACGAACCCCCTTGTTACTCCATGATTTTAACAGGAAAAGGTAAACCGGACATACTTCTCCGGATTAAAGGGGAATCAAATCCATCGGCTGAATCGGAAAAAAGGTGTTTGTTGACATAAAAGAAATCCAACAAAAACAAAGAAAAAACAGGCCATGAAAATAACATGGAAGCAAAGGCAATGATAAAGACCGTTTGCAAAAATATGCTATACTGAGCTGATCAGATGGTGTTACCATGGTCGGACAGGACCAAGCCCCCAATAGGAGTGACAATGATTCAAGTCAGCCAGGTCCCCAAATGAAACCGTGGCATATATGCCAATCAAGAGGCGTGGCAATGGTTCGGGTTCGACCAAGCCCCCAAGTGATTTTGTGGCCTTAGGCCGATCAAGAGGCATGACTGGTTCAGACTTGACCATGTCCCCAAGTGATCTGGTGGCTGTCGCCTATCAAAAGGTGTCGCATTGGTTCGGACACGACCAAGGCCCCAACTGATATATAAAAAGCAAATGTCAAGGGGTAAACCGGAGGCCGCTTTAAAAACAGAACCACTCCATGTAACCACGCATGATAAGAAAAGACAGAAACCCCGCTTTAGCTGAGGCTCCGGTTTTATTATATCAAAGATAATATATACACTGTCATGATATGTACATAGATAGAGCCGATGGCTCAAGTGTAGTAAGGCCGAAGATGAGCTATGTTCCACGGCCTGTTGGTCTCCTCCTCTGATGTGCGTGAATCTTTATGCTCTCGAATATCAATCAGATAGTACGACCCGTTGTGCAGATTCTTGCTGACTACGAAAGGTCCCTCCCAAGGTGGGGATAACTTGTGCATATCTGTCTGGTCTTGGATGAGTCAAAGCACCAAATCTCCTTCTTGAAAAGTTCTGGTTCTAACCCGGCGACTGTGATAGCGACGAAGATCTTGTTGGTAAATCGCCGAACGGGCAGCCGCTATATCACGCTCCTCGTCCAATAGGTCCAAAGCGTCTTGCCGGGCTGTCTCATTGTCCGCTTCAACATAAGCTGCCACACGAGGCGAATCGTGCCGGATATCACTAGGGAGAACTGCTTCTGCTCCGTAGACCATGAAAAATGGTGTGTATCCTGTGGATCGGTTTGGCGTAGTATTGATACTCCATAGCACAGATGGTAGCTCTTCAACCCAACATCCTGGTGTTCTTTGCAATGGGACCATAAGCCGGGGTTTGATGCCTCGCAAGATCTCTTGATTAGCTCGTTCTGCCTGTCCATTGGACTGGGGGTGTGCCACTGACGACACGTCAAGTCGGATGTGCTCACGTTCACAGAACTCCTTCATAGCGCCCTTGGATAAATTGGTACCATTGTCAGTAATGATACTGTGTGGAAAGCCAAACCGGAAAATCACCTTTTTGATGAACTGCACCGCTGTTGCTGCATCACACTTGCTGACAGGCTCCGCTTCAACCCACTTGGTAAATTTGTCAACTGCCACCAAAAGGTGGGTTTTCTTATCCTTGGATCTTTTAAAAGTTCCGGCCATATCCAGCCCCCAAGTTGCAAACGGCCACGTTATTGAGATCATCCTCAATTCTTGAGCCGGCACATGAGCACGCCTTGAAAATTTCTAACATCCATCACACCGTTTAACCAAGTCCTCCGCATCAGCATGCGCTGTCAACCAGTAGAACCCATGACGAAACGCCTTTGCCACCAGAGACTTTGAACTGGCGTGGTGTCCACAATCCCCTTCATGGATTTCTCTTAAGATTTCACAGCCTTCCTCAGGAGAAACACAACGTTGAAATGCCCCTAATACACTGCAATGATGCAATTCCCCATTGACAATCGTCATAGATTTGGATCGCCGGACTATCTGCCTGGCTAGAATCTCATCCTTTGGTAACTCCCCCCGGTTCATGTACGCAAGATAAGGAACTGTCCAATCCGGAATAACATGCAGGGCTGCCACCAATTGAGCCTCCGGATCAAGAATAGCCAAAACCGCTTCACCTGGGAGCTTGACTGACGGGTTGTGCAACACGTCTAGAAAGACATTAGGCGGAATCGGTTTGCGCTGAGAGCCCAACCGGCTTAAAGCGTCCGCCACTTCATTCTTCCGACGGTCCACATGATCCACTTGATAACCCTTGAAGCAACCCGCAATATTATCCACTTCCCGACGATATGCAGCCATGAGCGGGTCCTTAGAATCCCAAGTGCCAGACACCTGTTGAGCCACGAGGTCCGAGTCACTGAAGCACTTAACCCGGCTTAAATTCATCTGTTTGGCCATCCGGAGACCGTGGAGCAAGGCTTCGTACTCAGCTGCATTATTAGTACAAGGGAACATTAAGCGGAGAACATAACAAAACTTATCACCTCGTGGGGAAGTTAATACGACTCCAGCCCCCGAGCCTTCCAATTGCCTGGATCCATCAAAATGAATAGTCCAATATGTGTGATCCGGCTTCTCCTCTGGTGCTTGTAACTCCGTCCAGTCATTGATGAAATCAACAAGTGCTTGAGACTTCACCGCCGTCCGAGGTACATACTTCAGTCCGTGTGGCCCAAGCTCTATGGCCCACTTGGCAATCCGGCCAGTCACCTCCCGGTTCTGTATGATATCACCCAAGGGAGCTGAACTGACCACTGTGATGGGGTGCCCCTGAAAATACTGCTTCAACTTCCGACTGGCCATGAAGACACCATAGACCAGCTTCTGCCAATGCGGATACCTTTGCTTGGATTCAATAAGCACCTCGCTGATATAATAAACCGGCCGCTGAACCGGATATTCCTTGCCTGCCTCCTTGCGTTCCACCACAATAGCCACTCTAACTGCCCGAGCATTGGCTGCTACGTATAATAATAGTGGCTCCTTGTCGACCGGCGCTGCAAGAACAGGCGGATTGGCTAATTGCCGCTTCAAGTCCTCAAATGCTTCATCAGCAGCCGGACTCCAGACGAAATGGTCTGTCTTCCTCAGCATTTGGTACAAAGGGATGGCCTTCTCTCCGAGGCGGCTGATAAACCGGCTCAGTGCGGCGATTCGGCCCGCCAAACGCTGAACATCGTTGATACACTTCGGTTTAGCCAGGGAGGTAATAGCCATAATCTTCTCCGGATTAGCCTCAATTCCTCTGTTAGACACCAGGAAACCCAGTAACTTGCCTGCCAGAACACCAAAGACACACTTGGCCGGATTAAGCATCATCTTGTAAACTCGCAAGTTGTCAAAGGTTTCCTTCAAATCATCCACCAGCGTCTCCTTCTGCCTTGACTTCACTACAATATCATCCACATAGGCGTGCACATTACGGCCGATCTGTTTATGCAGGCAATTCTGTACACACCGTTGATAGGTGGCTTGGGCACTCTTGAGCCCAAAGGGCATAGATACATAGCAGAAGGCTCCAAAGGGAGTAATAAACGCTGTCTTCTCCTGGTCCTTAACCGCCATTTTGATCTGATGATATCCAGAGTATGCATCCAAAAAACTCGAACGCTCACAACCCGCCGTGGCATCAATGATCTGGTCAATGCGGGGGAGGGCAAAAGGATCCACTGGACAAGCCCTGTTAAGATCCGTGTAATCCACACACATACGCCAAGTGCCGTTTTTCTTAAGAACCAGCACCGGATTAGCAAGCCACTCTGGATGGAACACCTCAATGATAAAGCCAGCTGCTAAAAGCCTGGCCACTTCCTCTCCAATGGCTTTGCGCCTTTCTTCGTTAAACCGGCGGAGGAATTGTTTCACCGGTTTATACTTAGGATCCACATTAAGAGTGTGCTCAGCGAGTTCCCTCGGTACACCTGGCATGTCGGACGGTTTCCATGCAAAAATGTCCTGATTCTCACGGATGAACTCGATGAGCGCGCTTTCCTATTTGGGATCCAGATTGGCACTGACAGTGAACTGCTTGGACGAATCGCCGGGCACGAAGTCAACAAGCTTGGTCTCAGCTGCCGATTTGAACTTCAGATCCGAATCATGCTCTGTAGTTGGCTTCTTCAAAGGGGTCATATCCGCCGGATCAACATTGTCCTTATAGTACTTGAACTCCTCCGTGGCACAGACCGACTCTGCATAAGCCGCATCACCTTCCTCACATTCCAAAGCGACCTTACGGCTCCCATGAACCGTTATTGTCCCCTTGTAACCCGGCATCTTGAGCTGCAAGTAGATATAACAAGGCCGCGCCATGAACTTGGCATAAGCCGGACGCCCAAACAAGGCGTGATACGGGCTCCGGATCTTCACCACCTCAAAGGTTAGTTTTTCAGACCGGGAATTGTGTTCGTCCCCAAAAGCCACATCCAGGGCTATTTTACCAATAGGATATGCAGATTTGCCAGGCACCACACCATGGAACACCGTATTAGACGGTCTGAGATCCTTGTCTGTTAGACCCATGCGGCGGAAGGTCTCATAGTATAGTATGTTAATACTGCTCCCTCCATCCATGAGTACCTTGGTGAATTTATAACCCCCCACCTGAGGGTCTACCACTAATGCTAGCTGGCCCGGATTATCAACCCGGGGCGGGTGATCCTCTCTGCTCCACACGATAGGCTGCTCCGACCAGCGTAAGTAACGTGGTAAGGCCGGTTCAACAGAATTCACCGCTCGCTTGTGGAGTTTTCGGTCGCGTTTATCCAAGCTAGTTATGAAAACATGATATTGCCCATTGTTCAACTGTTTTGGCTGGCTCTGATAACCCGACTGCTGCTGCTGCTGGCCGTTCTGACTATTCTGGTTGTTGTGACCGCCCTAATTGAGACCTGAACCGGAAGCTCCATCGTGGCCCGGCCCATGGAAACCGGATCCTGAACCGCCACCTGACCCGCGGTCATACCGGAAGGCATTAGAGTTTTTAAACTCCTTCATAATATAACAATCCTTCCAAAGGTGGTTAGCCGGCGCCTCCTTCGTCCCGTGCTTTGGGCAAGGCTGATTCAACAAATAATTCAAACGATCTGCGTTAGGATTGGGAGCCCCATTACGATTTGCCGCTTTACCTCTGCGCCGCTGCCCCCTGTCCTGTGCATTAGTGTTAGCCACAAAGTCTATGCTGCCATCCGCCTTTCGCTTGCCTCCATTTCCATAACCCGTCGGTTTGTACTGTTGCCCCTTGGAGTTGCTATTCTTCTTTCCCTTCCCTGCTTCATCATCATCAGTCTCGGGATCCTTGGTACTGTCCGAATCAGCATACTTCACTAAAGCGGCCATGAGAGTTCCCATGTCATTACAGAACCGCTTCATGCGTCCCAATTTCAATTTTAAAGGCTTGAACCGGTAGTTGCCTTCCAGTGTTAAGATCGCAGAGTCAGCATTGATCCTGTCAGACGAGTGCAAAACTTCCGAAATGCGGCGCACCCAATGGGTCGTTGATTCTCCGTCCTCCTGGACACAAGCCGCCAGGTCTACTATGGACTTGGGCTGCTTACATGTATCCTTGAAATTCTGGATAAACCGGGCCCGCAACTGGGCCCATGAGCTGATAGAATTGGGCGGCAGGCTCTTCAACCAAGTACGAGCCGTGCCTTCAAGCATCATGGTGAAGTATTTTGCACACGCGGTCTCATCCACATCTAGCATCTCCATGGCCATCTCATAACTCTCTACCCACGCTTCGGGAGATAAATCAGCGGTGTAATTCGGCACCTTGCGTGGACCCTTGAAATCTTTGGGCAGGCGCACATTGCTTAAAGCGGGGATTAAACAAGGCACTCCCAAAGCGGATGTGACCCCTGGTCCGGCGGAGGTGGTAGGATGAACCGGTGTAAGTTGACCCGCATCATTCTGCGCTGCTAACTCGGCCTCCCTTCGTGCCCGGGCCCGATCCACCACATCCTGAGCATCGCGAACTCCACCTGCTGGGTTATTGCCACGGGCCGCTTCACGGCCTCGCGCATTGCTTGATATGGCCGGTTCATCCATGCACCTGCTATAGCTCTGTCTTGGATGGGGCGTGGAGTGAATCCGATCACGGTTGTACGAATATGCTTCCTGCTAAATCAGCGCGGTTTGGAGAAGCTCCTTAACCCGGCGCGTCTCTATCGCTTGCTGAGAGTCCCCTTCGACTGGGATAGCCTCTAATCGCGCGGCGGCTGCAACAAGGTTGTCCATAGGATTAGAATAATGACCCGGGGGCGTCTGGACCGGCGGAGGAACCACAATGTTCTGTTGAGGAGGTTCCATCAGGCGAGGTTGGACCGTCACCCCTGGTCCTGGTGCCTCAATCCGGTTTGTCTCCAGGTACTGCGGCGGATTACTGGGTCCAGCTCCTGGAGTGTGAAAGAGATTTCGGGGGTCAAACCCTAACGGCAGGCGTGATCTGTGCTTCCGCTTCAAGACCTCTTGTGATGCGTTCTGGTCAAGCATGAGCTTATAGGCCTGGGCGTCTAAAGCGGCCCGCTTTGCAGCCATCCTGTCTTTTTCTGCTGCCAGATCCGCTTTGGCTTGCACGATCTGCTCTCTCACCTTTGCAATCTCTGCATCATGGGCCTCCTGATCCGCCGGATTGGCCTCTGCCATAAGCACGACTAGTGCATCAAACAGATCAGATAGAACTGGAACCGGCGGGCGCACAAGGCCTCCTGCCCCTGCTGCCGCTGCTGATCCGGAGAGCATCGCTGCGGCGGTCGAAGAGTGATTCGCCGCCTGGGTGCCGGCCATGAATATTCCAACCCGGTTGACCTGGCCCGGGGGGTCCGGAATACTGTCGCCATCGGAACAGCCCCTAACCTGGTCATCTTGCAACTGGTATAGTGATTCGGTCTCTCCGGTTGAGGACTCGTCGCCGGAATAGACGACGGTCTTGCTACCGTGTTCTGACTCATCCTCACGCTCTCCTCCGTGGATGACTCCAACGAAGGCACGCTTCACGGCCGGTTTAGCCTGGGTAGATCTCGCATGCTGAGCCGTCTCGACGAGGTCGGTGCAGATGTCCGGCTCAGGCCCAGGCTCACCGATCTGGCCGATGAAAACGTGTATGCCACCAAAGGGGACCCGGTACCCGTACTCGATCGAATCGGCCTCGGGACCGCATCCTGCGTCGTCGATGTAGATCTTGCCACGACAACTCTTGGTCACCCGGCCCACAGCATAGCCTTCGAGTCCTTTGAGCTTGCCCTCCAAGATCGTCTGCGATAGCCCCACGGTGGGCGCCAACTGTCGTGGATTTGTCACGGTAGATGTCCTAGTGAAAGGACTTAGTCGTGGAGCCATCGCTACGGGTTTACTTGAAGGGGTTAAAGCGGACACAAAGACACGAGGGTTTATACTAGTTCGGCCCCTTCGATGAAGGTAAAAGCCTACGTCTAGTTGTGATGGAATTGATGTGGTCTCGATGGCTAGGGAGCAAACAAGCTTCGCCTAGGCTCGAGTTGTGGTTGTCTGTCCTGAACCGCCGCCAGGTCGCCCCCTTATAAATACAGGTGATGCCCGTCGGTCCTCAGAGTCCCAACCGGTTCATACTCGTATCCCGGTTGGTTCCTCTCTATTCCTAACTTGGGCCTTGACTATTCCCAGAGTCACAATACAAGTTATACATTAGGCCGGTTTACGGCTACAGGTTCTAAATCAACTACAGGCCTTGGGCCTTCATCTGTTTATACCACTAATGAAGCTAACCCGGCCCAAGTAAGCCGGTTTACACCTAGTGGTAATATCCCCAACAGGAGGCGAGGAAGAAGCGGCAACAACTAACGGCTACAAGTTTTTATGAAAACATGCAGATGCAATGCGAATGATGACATGAGATGAAATGCATAACATGAACACAATGCAAAACAAAAAGACAAAACCCAACCACGGAGGAAATATCATATCGCATCTACGGAAAAGGCAAGAGTTGGAGTTACGAATGTGGAAAGTTGTATTCGGGGCGTTACAGAGCCCCAAGACGGTGCCAGCCCAGCCCAGACATCCGGCTGTTGGAAATATGCCCTAGAGGCAATAATAAAAGTATTATTATATTTCCTTGTTCATGACAATTGTCTTTTATTCATGCTATAACTGTATTATCCGGAAATCGTAATACACGTGTGAATACATAGACCACAATATGTCCCTAGTGAGCCTCTAGTTGACTAGCTCGTTGTGATCAACAGATAGTCATGGTTTCCTGGCTATGGACATTGGATGTCGTTGATAACGGGATCACATCATTAGGAGAATGATGTGATGGACAAGACCCAATCCTAAGCCTAGCACTAAGATCGTGTAGTTCGTTTGCTAGAGCTTTTCTAATGTCAAGTATCTTTTCCTTAGACCATGAGATTGTGCAACTCCCGGATACCGTAGGAATGCTTTGGGTGTACCAAACGTCACAACGTAACTGGGTGGCTATAAAGGTGCATTACAGGTATCTCCGAAAGTATCTGTTGGGTTGGCATGAATCGAGACTGGGATTTGTCACTCCGTGTAAGCGGAGAGGTATCTCTGGGCCCACTCGGTAGGACATCATCATATGCGCAATGTGACCAAGGAGTTGATCACGGGGTGATGTGTTACGGAACGAGTAAAGAGACTTGCCGGTAATGAGATTGAACAAGGTATAAGGATACCGACGATCGAATCTCGGGCAAGTACAATACCGCTAGACAAAGGGAATTGTATACGGGATTGATTAAGTCCTTGACATCGTGGTTCATCCGATGAGATCATCGTGGAACATGTGGGAGCCATCATGGGTATCCAGATCCCGCTGTTGGTTATTGACCGGAGAACGTCTCGGTCATGTCTACATGTCTCCCGAACCCGTAGGGTCTACACACTTAAGGTTCGATGACGCTAGGGTTATAAAGGAATTTTGCATGTGGTTACCGAATGTTGTTCGGAGTCCCGGATGAGATCACGGACATCACGAGGAGTTCCGGAATGGTCCGGAGGTAAACATTTATATATGGGAAGTCCTATTTTGGCCACCGGAAAATGTTCGGGATTTTTCGGTATTGTACCGGGAAGGTTCTAGAAGGTTCCGGAGTGGGGCCCACCTGCATGGGGGGACCCACATGAACGTGGGTAGTGGGGGAAAGGCCCCACACCCCTGGTCAAGGCGCACCAAGATCCCCCCTTAGAAGGAATAAGATCATATCCCAAAGGGATAAGATCAAGATCCCTAAAAAGGGGGGATAGCAATCGGTGGGGAAGGAAATGATGGGATTTCTTTCCTCCCACCTTTGCCAACGCCCCAATGGACTTGGAGGGCAAGAAACCAGCCCCCTCCACCCCTATATATAGTGGGGAGGCGCATGGGAGCTTCACCCTTGCCCCTGGCGCAGCCCTCCCTCTCCCAAGTGCCCCTCCTCTCTCGCGGTGCTTGGCGAAGCCCTGCAGGATTGCCACGCTCCTCCACCACCACCACACCGTTGTGCTGCTGCTGGATGGAGTCTTCCTCAACCTCTCCCTCTCTCCTTGCTGGATCAAGGCGTGGGAGACGTCACCGGGCTGTACGTGTGTTGAACGCGGAGGTGCCGTCCGTTCGGCACTTGATCATCGGTGATTTAAATCACGACGAGTACGACTCCATCAACCCCGTTCACTTGAACGCTTCCGCTTAGCGATCTACAAGGGTATGTAGATGCACTCTCTTTCTACTCGTTGCTGGTCTCTCCATAGATAGATCTTGGTGATACGTAGGAAATTGTTTGAATTTCTGCTATGTTCCCCAACAGTGGCATCAGAGCTAGGTCTATTGCGTAGATTCTTTGCACGAGTAGAACACAAAGTAGTTGTGGGCGTTGATGATGTTCAATATGCTTACCGTTACTAGTCCAATCTTGTTTCGACGGTATTGTGGGATGAAGCGGCCCGGACCGACCTTACACGTACTCTTACGTGAGACAGGTTCCACCGATTGACATGCACTTGGTGCATAAGGTGGCTAGCGGGTGCCAGTCTCTCCCACTTTAGTCGGAATGGATTCGATGAAAAGGGTCCTTATGAAGGGTAAATAGAAATTGGCATATCACGTTGTGTTCTTGCGTAGGTAAGAAACGATCTTGCTAGAAACCCAAAGCAGCCACGTAAAACATGCAAACAACAATTAGAGGACGTCTAACTTGTTTTTGCAGGGTATGCTATGTGATGTGATATGGCCAAGAAGAATGTGATGAATGATATGTGATGTATGAGATTGATCATGTTCTTGTAATACGATTCACGACTTGCATGTCGATGAGTATGACAACCGGCAGGAGCCATAGGAGTTGTCTTAATTTATTGTATGACCTGCGTGTCATTGAACAACGCCATGTAATTACTTTACTTTATTGCTAACCGGTAGCCATAGTAGTAGAAGTAATAAGTTGGCGAGACGACTTCATGGAGACACGATGATGGAGATCATGATGATGGAGATCATGGTGTCATGCCGGTGACGATGATGATCATGGAGCCCCGAAGATGGAGATCAAAAGGAGCAAAATGATATTGGCCATATCATGTCACTATTTGATTGCATGTGATGTTTATCATGTTTATGCATCTTGTTTACTTAGGACGACGGTAGTAAATAAGGTGATCCCTTACAAAAATTTCAAGAAGTGTTCTCCCCTAACTGTGCACCGTTGCTACAGTTCGTCGCTTCTAAGCACCACGTGATGATCGGGTGTGATGGATTCTTACGTTCACATACAACGGGTGTAAGACAGATTTACACAGCAATACACTTAGGGTTAACTTGACGAGCCTAGCATGTACAGACATGGCCTCGGAACACGGAGACCGAAAGGTCGAGCATGAGTCGTATAGTAGATACGAGCAACATGAAGATGTTCACCGACGTTGGCTAGTCCGTCTCACGTGATGATCGGACACGGCCTAGTTGACTCGGATCATGTGATCACTTAGATGACCAGAGGGATGTCTATCTGAGTGGGAGTTCATAAGATGAACTTAATTATCTTGAACATAGTCAAAAGACCTTTTGCAAATTATGTCGTAGCTCGCGCTTTAGTTCTACTGTTTAGTTATGTTCCTAGAGAAAATATAGTTGAAAGTTGACAGTAGCGATTATGCAATCAGTAGAAAGCTTATGTCCTTAATGCACCGCTCAGTGTGCTGAACCCCAAATGTCGTTTGTGGATGTTGTGAACATCAGACATACACGTTTTGATAACTACGTGATAGTTCAGTGAAACGGTTTAGAGTTGAGGCATCAAAGATGTTTTTCGAAATGTCGCGGAACATATGAGATGTTTCGAGGGCTGAAATTGGGATTTCAGGCTCGTGCCCACGTCAAGAGGTATAAGACCTCCGACGATTTTCTTAGCCTGCAAACTAACAAAGAAAAGCTCAATCGTTGAGCTTGTGCTCAGATTGTCTGAGTGCAACAATCACTTGAATCGAGTGGGAGTTGATCTTCCATATGAGATAGTGATGTTTCTCCAAAATCATTGCCACCAAGCTGCTAGAGCTTTGTGATGAGCTATAACATATCAGGGATAGATATGATGATCCTTGAGGTAGTCACGATGTTTGACACCGCGAAAGTAGAAATCAAGAAGGAGCATCAATTGTTGATGGTTGGTGAAACCACTAGTTTCAAGAAGGGCAAGGGCAAAAAAAGGGATACTTCATGAAACGGCAAAACAGCTGCCGCTCTAGTGAAGAAACCCAAGGTTGAACCCAAACCCGAAACTAAGTGCTTCTGTAATAAGGGAACAGCCACTGGAGCAGCATTACCCTAGATACTTGGTAGATGAGAAGGCTGGCAAGGTCGATAGAAGTATATTGGATATACATTATGTTAATGTGTACTTTACTAGTACTCCTAGTAGCACCAGGGTATAAGATACCGGTTCGGTTGCTAAGTGTTAGTAACTCGAAATAAAAGCTACGGAATAAACGGAGACTAGCTAAAGGTGAGCTGACGATATGTGTTGGAAGTGTTTCCAATGTTGATATGATCAAGCATCGCACGCTCCCTCTACCATCGAGATTGGAGTTTGCGTTGAGCATAGACATGATTGGATTATGTCTATCGCAATACGGTTATTCATTTAAGGAGAATAATGGTTACTCTGTTTATTTGAATAATACCTTCAATGGTCTTACACCTAAAATGAATAGTTTATTGAATCTCGATCGTAGTGATACACATTTTCATGCCAAAAGATATAAGATAGTAATGATAGTACCACTTACTTGTGGCACTGCCATGTAAGTCATAATGGTATAAAACGCATGAAGAAGCTCCATGTTGATGGATCTTTGGACTCACTCATTTTTGAAAAGTTTGAGACATGCGAACCATGTCTATTGGTGTATGTGCATGAAGAAACTCCATACAGATGGATCGTTTGGACTCACTTGATTTTGAATCACTTGAGACATGCAAATCATACCACATGGGCAAGATGACTGAAAGCCTCAGTTTCAGTAAAATGGAACTAGAAAGCAACTCGTTAGAAGTAACACATTTTGATGTGTGCAGTCCAATGAGTGCTGGGGCATGTAGTGAATATCGTTATGTTCTTACTTCACAGATGATTCGAGTAGATGTTGAATATATTTACTTGATGAAACACAAGTCTGAATTATTGAATGGTTCAAGTAATTTCAGAGTGAAGTAGAAGATCATTGTGACAAGAGGATAAAATGTCTATGATATGATCATAGAGATGAATATCTGAGTTACGAGTGTTGGCACACAATTAAGACATTGTGGAAATTGTTTCGCAATTAATACCGCCTGGAACACCATAATGTGATGGTGTGTCCGAACATCATAGTTGCACCCTATTGGATATGGTGCGTACCATGATGTCTCTTATCGAATTACCACTATCGTTCATGGGTTAGGCATTAGAGACAACCACATTCACTTTAAATAGGGCACCACGTAATTCTGTTGAGATGACACCGTATGAACTATGGTTTAGAGAAACCTAAGCTGTCATTTCTTAAAAGTTTGGGGCTGCGACGCTTATATGAAAAAGTTTCAGGCTGATAAGCTCGAACCCAAAGCGGATAAAATGCATCTTCATAGGACACCCAAAACAGTTGGGTAAACCTCCTAATTCAGATCCGAAAGCAATATGGATTGTTTCTTGAATTGGGTCCTTTCTCGAGGAAAGGTTTCTCTCGAAAGAGTTGAGTGGGAGGATGGTGGAGACTTGATGAGGTTATTGAACCATCTCTTCAACCAGTGTGTATCAGGGCACAGGAAGTTGTTCCCGTGGCACCTACACCAATTGAAGTAGAAGCTTATGATAGTGATCATGAAGTTTCGGATCAAGTCACTGCCGTACCTCGTAGGGTGACAAGGATACGTACTACTTCAGAGTGGTACAGTAATCCTGTCTTGAAGGTCATGTTGCTAGACAACAATGAACCTATGAGCTATGGAGAAGTGATGGTGGGCCCAAATCCCGACAAATGGTTAGAAGCCATGAAATCCGAGATAGGATCCATGTATCAGAACAAAGCATGGACTTTGGTGGACTTGCCCAAAGATAGGCAAGCCATTGAGATAAATGGATCTTTAAGAAGAAGACGGACGTGGATGGTAATGTCACCATCTATGAAGCTCGACTTGTGGCGAAGAGTTTTTCACAAGTTCAAGGAGTTGACTACGATGAGATTTTCTCATCTGTAGCGATGCTTGAAGTCTGTCGGAATCATGTTAGCATTAGCTGCATTTATGAAATCTGGCAGATGGATGTGAAAACAAGTTTCCTTACCAGTTTTCGTAAGGAAAGGTTGTATGTAATACAATCCAAAAGTTTTTTGTCGATCCTAAGGATGCTAAAAGGTATGCTGGCTCCAGCGATCCTTCTAAGGACTGGAGTAAGCATCTCGGAGTTGGAACGTATGCTTTGATGATGATCAAAGATTTTGGGTTTATACAAAGTTTATGAGAAACTTGTATTTCCAAAGAAGTGAGTGGGAGCACTATAGAATTTCTGATGAGTATATGTTGTTGACATATTGTTAATCAGAAATGATGTTGAATTTCTGGAAAGCATATAGGGTTATTTGAACAATAAGCATTAAGATCTATAAGATAGATCAAAATGCTCAATAGTACTTTCAAAAATAAGCACATACCCTGACATGATCTTGAAGGAGTTCAAGGTGGGTCAGTCAAAGAAGGAGTTCTTGCCTGAGTTGTAAGGTATGAAGTTAAGACTTAAAAGCTCGACCACGGCAGAAGAAAGAGGAAGGACGAAGGTCGTCCCCTATGCTTTTATCATAGGCTCTCTACAGTATGCTATGCTGTGTACCGCACCTGAAGTGTGCCTTGCCATGAGTCAGTCAAGGGGTACAAGAGTGATCCAAGAATGGATCACAGGACGGCGGTCAAAGTTATCCTTAGTAACTAGTGGACTAAGGAATTTTCTCGATTATGGAGGTGATAAAGAGTTCGACGTAAAGAGTTACGTCGATGCAAGCTTAACACCTATCCGAATAGCTCTGAGTAGAGATACCGGATACGTATAATGGAGCAACAATTTAGAATAGCTCCAAGTAGAACAATTATTTGGAATAGCTCCAAATAGAGCGTGGTAGCTGCATCTAGGAGATGACATAGAGATTTGTAAAACACACACGGATCTAAAAGGTTCAGACCCGTTGACTATAACCTCTCTCACAAGCATAACATGATCAAACCCAGAACTCATCGAGTGTTAATCACATGGTAAATGTGAACTAGATTATTGACTCTAGTAAACTCTTTGGGTGTAAGTCACATGGGGATGTGACCTTGAGTGTTAATCACATATCGATGTGAACTAGATTATTGACTCTAGTAAACTCTTTGGGTGTAAGTCACATGGGGATGTGACCTTGAGTGTTAATCACATATCGATGTGAACTAGATTATTGACTCTAGTGCAAGTGGGAGACTGTTGGAAATATGCCCTAGAGGCAATAATAAAAGTATTATTATATTTCCTTGTTCATGACAATTGTCTTTTATTCATGCTATAACTGTATTATCCGGAAATCGTAATACACGTGTGAATACATAGACCACAATATGTCCCTAGTGAGCCACTAGTTGACTAGCTCGTTGTGATCAACAGATAGTCATGGTTTCCTGGCTATGGACATTGGATGTCGTTGATAACGGGATCACATCATTAGGAGAATGATGTGATGGACAAGACCCAATCCTAAGCCTAGCACTAAGATCGTGTAGTTCGTTTGCTAGAGCTTTTCTAATGTCAAGTATCTTTTCCTTAGACCATGAGATTGTGCAACTCCCGGATACCGTAGGAATGCTTTGGGTGTACCAAACGTCACAACGTAACTGGGTGGCTATAAAGGTGCATTACAGGTATCTCCGAAAGTATCTGTTGGGTTGGCATGAATCGAGACTGGGATTTGTCACTCCGTGTAAGCGGAGAGGTATCTCTGGGCCCACTCGGTAGGACATCATCATATGCGCAATGTGACCAAGGAGTTGATCACGGGGTGATGTGTTACGGAACGAGTAAAGAGACTTGCCGGTAACGAGATTGAACAAGGTATAAGGATACCGACGATCGAATCTCGGGCAAGTACAATACCGCTAGACAAAGGGAATTGTATACGGGATTGATTAAGTCCTTGAAATCGTGGTTCATCCAATGAGATCATCGTGGAACATGTGGGAGCCATCATGGGTATCCAGATCCCGCTGTTGGTTATTGACCGGAGAACGTCTCGGTCATGTCTACATGTCTCCCGAACCCGTAGGGTCTACACACTTAAGGTTCGATGACGCTAGGGTTATAAAGGAATTTTGCATGTGGTTACCGAATGTTGTTCGGAGTCCCGGATGAGATCCCGGACGTCACGAGGAGTTCCGGAATGGTCCGGAGGTAAAGATTTATATATGGGAAGTCCTATTTTGGCCATTGGAAAATGTTCGGGATTTTTCGGTATTGTACCGGGAAGGTTCTAGAAGGTTCCGGAGTGGGGCCCACCTGCATGGGGGGACCCACATGAACGTGGGTAGTGGGGGAAAGGCCCCACACCCCTGGTCAAGGCGCACCAAGATTCCCCCTTAGAAGGAATAAGATCATATCCCAAAGGGATAAGATCAAGATCCCTAAAAAGGGGGGATAGCAATCGGTGGGGAAGGAAATGATGGGATTTCTTTCCTCCCACCTTTGCCAACGCCCCAATGGACTTGGAGGGCAAGAAACCAGCCCCCTCCACCCCTATATATAGTGGGGAGGCGCATGGGAGCTTCACCCTTGCCCCTGGCGCAGCCCTCCCTCTCCCAAGTGCCCCTCCTCTCTCGCGGTGCTTGGCGAAGCCCTGCAGGATTGCCACGCTCCTCCACCACCACCACACCGTTGTGCTGCTGCTGGATGGAGTCTTCCTCAACCTCTCCCTCTCTCCTTGCTGGATCAAGGCGTGGGAGACGTCACCGGGCTGTACGTGTGTTGAACGCGGAGGTGCCGTCCGTTCGGCACTTGATCATCGGTGATTTGAATCACGACGAGTACGACTCCATCAACCCCGTTCACTTGAACGCTTCCGCTTAGCGATCTACAAGGTTATGTAGATGCACTCTCTTTCTACTCGTTGCTGGTCTCTCCATAGATAGATCTTGGTGATACGTAGGAAATTTTTTGAATTTCTGCTACGTTCCCCAACACCGGCGCCTCGCGAGCTCCCAGACATCCGGCCCGACGCCCGGACGTCCGGCAACCCCTGTCTGTGCACAGTGTAAAGGGCCGAGCCCATGTATCCCTTCGTCCCCACCTAGACTATATATACTCCTCCTCCGCCCTCTTTCTAGGGTTAGCATTGTGATAGCTCATCTTTGAGATAGAGCTTTGCTCATCCAGTTGGTTACTTCTCCTCAAAGCTCATGACCTCTTCAGAGAAGATCCCCCAAGCGGATTCAAGACCCCATCACGGGAAGACCTTCAAGACCTCCTCACGGAGAAGAACTACCGCCACTTGTATCATCCTCTGTTGGATTCGGATTGTGTATCTCTTTGTGTTTCGAGGATCTAGCATATGTGTAACCGGATCTTGTTGGTTGAGTGATTTATCTTGTGTTTCCCCTCGTGTTCCACTTGTTTCCCCCCTCACGTTCTTTGTGTTCTTCGTAGGATCCCCTCCAATCGTGAAAGATCGGGCATCTAGAGTTCTACCCTCCATTAGAATTGCTTTCGTCAAGGGTAATTGACACGTGGCATCCATCATAATGGGTCATGTTAAGCTATCGGAATCCGGTTTGGATCCGATAACGCATTAACAACCCGGACCAATGGGGATTTTCCACGTGTAAAATTCTCAATGGCCAGAGGAACCACGTGTCGGCTCACCGTTGGGACAGATGTCATCCACTCATTGGACCGAAGGCGCCGATGATACGTCGACACATGGCATGACCCAACAGAGGCCCATTCATGTGAAAAAGGCCAGCCCGTTTGACTTGGTCAAAAGGTAGCGGGCTGGCCCATGGAAAGCCTGTTAACGGCCTGTTCGCATATATCCCATTTACAACCCGCTAACTCATGACCCATTACAACCTATCCGAATTAGGCCCAGTAGCGTCATCTGGGTCGTCCAATATGATTCCAGCCCATTGTAACTTCCGGCCCATGTATGGCCCATGACGGCTTTCGGCCCATATGAGGCCCTTTGTAACTCTTGGCCCATTAATGGCCCATGGTGAAACTGGCCTGTAATGAACATTGTATCGCTTATTCCCATTAACGGCCCATTATTCCATTGGGCCATTTCTAGCCTGTGTTATCTTTCGGCCTTCTCAGGGCCCTATTCTTAGGCTCATTTCTAGCATTCGGTTATTTACGACCCATTACTGGCCTTTTCTGCTTGTGGGCCAAATTCAGACTATGGTTACAGTCGGCACGTTTGTGTCCTGTTAATCCGTTGGGCTGTTTTCATAGCGTAATCAAATAAGGCCGATTAACGACGACCCGTTATGGTCGGCCCATGAACGGATGATTCCAACTCTAGCCCGTTTATGGCCCATAATGCGGCCCATTATTGCCCATGTTTGGCCAATTGATCATACGGCCTGTAGAAGGCCCATTGATGCTACGCCCTATAGAAGGCCCTGTCGTGGGAAACGAACACCTATGGGACAGGTCCCCTTTCAGTCCGGCAGGGAGCGGAGATCGCACGAAGAGCGGATCGAGGCGAAGCACGCGAACGATTTTACCCAGCTTCGGAGCTATCCGGAGAGATAATACTCCTACTGCTGCTTTGTGGTTGTATTATGTCCTTGCTCTAGAGCGTGGGAGTGTTCTGGTTTCGAATCAGTCGAACCCCCTCTACGTTGCGCATGGGCCTCCTTTTATAGGCTCAAGGGGTCACCGACAGGTGGCAACGCATGCAGGGGTAAAAGTGTAAAAGGTGTGGTTGGTACAACTGCTTCTACAGTGGATCCTATCTAACTCTTACGGCAGGGGACAAAGGCATTAAATGCCCGTCTGCGTCGCCCAAACAGTGCAGAAAAGCGACCGTTAGGGGCGCCACCGTTCGCCACGATGGCCATCTCGTCATCTCCACCCGCCACCTCGCACCGCTTGGCTGCACAGCTTCTCGCCACGTGCGCCTGGAACGGTCCTGTGGCGACACGTTGACGGATGCGCTGGAGCGTGGGCACAGAGTGGTGGCTTCGCCGTGGCAAGCGCCTTGCCGCGGTCGTTGTCTTGTCGCGCCCGGAAGCTTGTCGCTCGCCGGGTCTTGCCGCGACGTGCGGCGCGTCGCGGCAAGTTTCTTAAAATGCCTTGGTTGGCCTTCCCGGCAAGCTCCTCTTGCCAGGGCCTTGTCTTTCCCGGCAAGCTCCTCTTGCCGGGGCCTTGTCTTCTCAGTTAAAACACTTTGTTCTTGAATGGCTCCAATAGGAACTACGGAGGATCTTGGCGGGCACCCGGCAAGCCTTGCCGCGGGGCGCTGTGACTGCCCGTGCACAAGTTCGGGATACTAAGGCACCCCTACTTTAGTACACCAACAGGAGCCCCCGGGCCTGGGCCACACACGGTGCCGAGCGCTATTGGGCCAGGCCCAAAACAGGGCACGGGCACGCACGGCCTGGGTCCACACCGTATCTAACTCCGTATCCACCACGCCCTCCCGTAACGGCACGCGTCGAACGCGGCGTCGTGGGAGAGATCGTGGGTGATTCTTTATTCGGAAAAAGCGTAACGTTCGCCTCCTCCTCTTTATAAGTAGGGGAAACAGGGGCAGTTCCCCCACCTTCGCCACTTGCGGTTCCAATCTCAGAAATCTCCGCCGCTCCCCTCCGCTTCTCAAAGCCGAAAGAGAGCAGAGCTCCGCCCCCCGTCGTCGCCGCCACCACCAACGCCCTTGATCTCCCCCACCGCCTCCGCCATGGCTCCGAAGACCGGGAAGGGTATGAAGTCGGCCGAGGCACTACGGCTTGAGGCGCTGTGAAAGGAGCAGACACTTTTCCCCCCCCGAGCTCTCCGCGAAGGAGCTGAGGGAGTGGTTCTATCTCTTCTGGTCGACGGAAACGCGAGCGCATCCGCGCACGCAGGTACTTTCCGCCGCCGCTTCCACTTCGAAACGAGCTCCAAAAGGATACCCCTTCTTCGCACTATTCTTCTATTGCGGGCTCTGCCCGCCCTTCTCCGATTTCTTCTGTGATATCATGAACACCTACGGGTTCCACCTCCTTGATTTCACCCCCAATGCCGTTCTGACCATGGCGGTTTTCGCACATCTCTGCGAGAACTTTGTCGGAATCCACCCAAACGTAGCCCTTTTCCGCCACTACTTCATGCACCGGGTCGAGAGAGGAGAGCCCTTAGCTGGCGGGATTGCCTAGATCTCGAGAGCCGGCATGAAGGAGGTCTATCTGGAGGGGGAGCTCCGCAGCAAATGGGAGGAGTGGAGAGCGGAATGGTGTTGGATTGTTGATGAGAACCCGCAGCCGTTCACTGCCCTGCGCCAAACTCCAGCAGTGCGCGACAACGATTGGAGCGCCCTGGCGGCGGACGATGCTAGACTGAAGATCGCCACCACCCGGATCTTGCGACTCAGGCTTGCCGGGCTCACTGTAGGCGCTGTTGGCGCGGACTTTCTTCGCCGCCGCATCGCCCCTCTGCAGGAGAGGGGGAGACCCGCCTGGCTGTTTAGGGGTCCGGCGGATATCATGAGGCTGCGCCCGGGCCTCAACTTCAATTTTACTGTCTTGGAGTTGGACGGGACGCTCAAGGAGCTGTTCAAGCACGACCCCAATCATCCCGAGTGGTTTAGGCTGCCGCAGGGCGTCGTCCCATTGTGCAACAACTCCTCGCTCGATCGCATCCGCGCAATGATGCCGGAGTGCGACTCGCATGGAATTATTCCAACTTGGCAGGAGCCCGCCGACGACGTAGTGCAGCAGTTCTTCGATAGCTTGGTGGAGGTGGTGGTCCGCGCCGACAAGCAGAGGATCCTCACTCGCGATACCACCGACGATGAGATGCGGCGCATTGCCACCAGGGCGGAAGAGGCGGCGGCGGCCGCCGCCGCAGGCGAATTTGGGTTTACTGTGGAACAGGCAGAGGCAGCCGAGGCGGCAAGCCTTGCCGATCGAGACGAGCTTGTCGGGGAGGTCGTCGGCGAGGGTGGGCCCGAAGCCGAATCGAGCGAGCCCGCCGAGGGTGCAAGCGGCCAGCCGTCTTCAAGCAACTTGCCGCAAGCGGAGCTCCCAGTGCAGCCCCCAGCTCCACCAAGAAGGCGCCTCCGCAGGACCGGAGACATAGCAGGGCGGCAGACGGGCCAACAGCCGCCGCGCCGCGGGACACGCTCCATCGCGACAAGCAACGTTGCCACGGGAGCATCTCATGCCGCGCCGGCAACTGGAGCGGGGTCCTCTCGGGCCGCCGCTTCTGATCCTGCCGCAGCTCCCGCCAAGCGGCCAAGGGAGCCTACTCCTCCGCCTCGTCGCGCCAAAAAAGTACCGGACTTTGACCTCACCGTGCTCAGCTCCGACGAGGAGGAAGAAGAGGAGTAAGTTCCTCTGTTGTATTTGTATTTCTTCAATCCTTGCTGTTTCTTGTCTTGTATCTGATCTGCTTTCTTCTGAACCTTGTTTCTTCTCAGGACTCTGGCCCAGAGGGCGGCGAAGAGATCCAAGGTCCCCGTGGTTGTCATCGAGGACGATCCTGCTGTGACAACAGAGGGCGCGTCCGAGACCACCTTGTCGGACCCGGCAACTACACCCCGAAGCAGCCCCCAGCGCAGCCCCCAGCGTAAGTATATAATTTTACTTCCCGCTGTCAGGCGTGCATGGGTGTTCTTTCCTTGCTGATATCTTGATTGTTGGTTTGCTTGTGTAGGAGCAGAACAGGCTGACCAGGAACAACCAGAAGCCGCCCCTGAGGTGCTATCTGCTTCGACTACGCCGCTAAGGGATGACTCCCCGGCAAGGGAGCGCTCTCCGGCAAGGGAGAGGTCCCCGGCAAGGGGCAGTTCTCCGGCAATGGACGGAACCAGTGATCCCCCGGTGGTGGAGCCCATGACTACAGAGCCCAGCACAGGTAATCCTTCTTGTCCAAAAACTTCCCTTGGGTTCTCCTTCTTCTAATCTTCTTTTTGGATATTTGTTTGACTTTTTCTCCCTCTTCCTGTCTTCAGACCCACCTTCCCCGGAGCCAATGGAGACTGAAGCCACCGGCGAGGAGAACGCGCGCGGCAACACTGATGACGCCGTCGCTACCGAGGAGGAGGCCGGCGCTGATGATCCTGCCGGCGAAGAGGCCGCCAAGGCTACTGGCGCAGGAGCTGGCGAGGGGTCCGGCGATCGCACTGACGACCCTGGGGCCGCAGGAGCGCAAGGCGCTACGCCGACCGCCGATCCCTCCGCCGCTGACGCAGCGCCAGGCTTCGAGGAGCCCCAGCCCGGCGCCTACTTAAAGGCCGGCGACGGTGTCTTCATCAAGCTCCCCTGGGCGTTGAGCTCCAGGGCGCCGGTCGAGGGAGAAGCCTTCGACGGAGAAGTGCTCGCCTCCGCTGGGCTGACAGTGGTTGACGCGCCAATCAGCAGCAGCGACGAGTCTGAGGAGGAGCAGCTGCTCCGGAAGCTGGTGTCGCTCTACCGCGCCCGACAAGCCAAAGTGGAATCCCGGGAAGCGCTTGTCGCGCAGGCGGGAGCAGATATTGAGAAGCATGCGGAGGAGCTCCGGGAACGCAATCAGGAAGCTCTCCGGTCAATTGCAGAGGAGCGGGCGCAGCTCCTCGAGGCGCGGAAAGCCTTCCTTCTCGAGAAGGCTGAAGCTGAAGAGCAACAACGGCTTGCCGCCGAGGAGCAGTCCACGCGAGAAGGCGAGCTGACACAGCGGAAAGTCAATCTGGACAGCTATGAGGAGGAGCTGGCTGCGCACGAGCAAGCACTTGGCGGGGCCCTCAAGGAAGTGAAGGATGCTGCTGCAGCTGCCGAGGCCGCCAAGAAGGAGCTGGAGGTGAAGGTGACACAGCTAGAAGCCACTCTCAAGGCAAAGAATGAAGAGCTTGCCGCGCTCCAGCGCGAGCGCGAGAAGGACGCCCTTGCCCATGGTGAGCTGCAGGGTCGTCTCCTCGAGAGGGGCAAGGAGCTGAGTGCCGCCAAAGATTCAAATGCTGATCTGGAGCTGAAGCTGGCCACGCTGACTGAGACGCTGGACGGCGCCAAGAAGTGGGAGGAGGACTTGAAGGAGGAGATCAAGGCCAACGAGGCGCTGTTGACGAGGGCCGCCGAGACCCAGAATACCTTCAGGGACACTGTGGAGCTCTGGACGGAGGGCCTCGTGAACATTGCTGTGGTCATTGACGAGGAGCTGACGGAACTGGAAATGGAGGGCTTCGGGTACTCCTCCGACGAGAACCTCCAGCCCAGCGCCAAGCTCATTCTGTTCTTCAAGGGCGTGGCGACGGCCCTCCAGCTACTCCGGGAAAGGATCCCAAAGCAGCTGGCTGACGAGTGGCGCACAATCTGCGCCAGAGTTCTGGAGAAGGTGTTGGTGAAGGTAGTCTTCCGCAACCCAGGCCTCAACCTCACCAACGTCCTCAAGAAGCTGCCGGTGGGTGCTGATCTTGAAGAGCTCAAGGCCCTTGTCGCACCCATTGTGGACAAGGTGAATGAAGTCAGGAGGGTTGATGGTGGCCGCGTAGATTAGGCCGCCCGTTTTCTCCTTTTTCTTGCCGCTGCTAGACATGTTACGGGAACAATCTATTAGAGCGCGGCAAGTTACTTTTGTAATATAACTTTATCTTGGGCAGTATTTGCAATGTTATTTCCTTTACTTGATTCCTTCCTTTGTATGTTTTTACCCTACACTTTTAGGGAACTTGCCGGCGCAGGCACCCTTGCCGCGAGCACTGTGTGCGGAACATCAGCAGCCTGCTGGCGGTGCTGCTTCCGGCAAGAAACCTTGTCGCAACTAGTAGCAGCACACTTAAGTTATTGAGCGGACTCGAAACAAAGTAAGGGCGCAACTAGCTACGAGTTGGTTCCTCCGCGCACAGGTTTTCCATACAAAGCACGGTCGTTCAAGGAAGATAACTTAAAAAAAAATTAAAACTGATTGTGCTCAAACTTTGGCAACTTAGCTTTTCTGTCGTCTGCGTCCCGGCAAGGCGATACTTTCTTGAACGACGCCTGGTCCACACCATTATCCTCTCCTCCCCCCCGGTGAACTTGTGGGCGAGGGAACCTTCCTTTTTCTTGAGAAAAAAGAAAGAAGAGAAAATAAAGATATGGAGCCTTAAGGCTCGTTATTGCTTACCGGGGGTAAGTGCTGCACAATGTGTCAGATAATACATGCAAAAAAGAAAAAAGCATGAAATTTGACAAGATGTGCGGAGCATATGATCTTTATTTATGCACGGGATCTGCGCCCGGCTTTGTACAAAGGGTTACATGCAACAGCGGCAAGGCTTGTACAAAAGGTGGTTGCCGGAACGGGTTCCGGCAACCGTGCCTTACGGGTAAAACTTACGAAGATGCTCAATGTTCCAGGAGTTGCTCACCGGAGAGCCATCTTCGGTCTTAAGGCGGACAGCGCCAGGCCTAGTGACTCGCTTCACCCGATAAGGGCCTTCCCACTTTGGTGTCAACTTGTTGGAATTCTTGGCGGATTGAACGCGCCGAAGAACAAGGTCGCCTTCCTCGAGACTTCTGGCATTAACTTTGCGGCTATGGTAGCGGCGCAAAGCTTGCTGGTATCGAGCAGCTCGTACAGCAGCCTGAAGACGATCTTCCTCAAGGAGCAGCGCGTCATCTTGTCGCAGCTGCTCTTGCTCAAGCTCATCATAAGCGAGCACTCGAGGCGATCCGTATACGAGTTCCATGGGGAGAACTGCCTCTGCTCCATAAACTAGAGCGAAAGGTGTCTGGCCAGTGGCTCGATTTGGCGTCGTCCTAATCAACCAAAGAACCACCGGCAGCTCCTCAATCCAGTTCTTTCCGCACTTGTGCAGCCTGTCGAAAGTCCTGGTCTTGAGCCCGCGCAGCACTTCAGCGTTCGCCCTCTCCGCTTGACCGTTGCTTGTCGGGTGAGCAACAGAAGCGAAGCAGACCTTAGCGCCAAGATCTTGGACGTACTGCATGAAGGTGCGGCTCGTGAATTGTGTGCCATTGTCGGTGATGATCCTGTTAGGGACTCCGAAACGGCAAACAATCGACCTGAAGAACTTGACTGCTAACTGTGCTGTCACCTTCCTCACTGCTTCCACTTCCGGCCACTTTGTGAACTTGTCGATTGCAACGTACAAGTATTCAAAGCCCCCGACAGCTTGGGGAAAGGGGCCGAGGATGTCGAGCCCCCAGACCGAAAATGGCCAGGATAAAGGGATCGTCTGGAGAGCTTGAGCTGGCTGGTGTATCTGCTTGGAGTGGAACTGGCACGCTTCACACTTGGTTACTTGTGCAGTTGCATCCTGGAGAGCTGTCGGCCAAAAGAAACCTTGCCGGAATGCTTTGCCGGCAAGTGCTCTTGCGCCAATGTGATGACCACATATGCCTCCATGTATCTCCGCCAACAGCTTCTGTCCATCTTCCCGGGGAATGCACTTCAATTTCACTCTGTTGAATCTTCTTCTGTACAGTATGTCGTCGACAAACTGGTACATACTTGATTGTCGGGCTACTCTCTCCGCTTCTTCTTGCTCTTCGGGAAGTTCTCCTGTCTGAAGGAAACGAACAATCTGTTGTGCCCATGCTGGAGCTTGCGGCTCAACAACAAGGACTAAAGGCACAAATGCTGCTGCGGGAACATTTGCTTCTACGGCAAGAACCTGCGGCTCAGTCGGAGCTTGGTGTTCCCCGGCAAGCTTGCCGGAGCAAAACTTGTCGGGAGCGTCTGCTTCAACGGAACAAACCCTAGGGCTTGTCGGAGCAGACTGCTCCTCAGCGCTCTTGGTATTGATCTTGGGGACCTTCTTGGCGGCGGCTTCGGGGAGCTCTGCCGGAAAGTAGTCACCAGAAACCAACTTCCTCTTTTTGCTCTGTCCAGATGATGGTGTTACAGATGGTTGAGTCAGCTTGAGCACAAAGATCCCTGGTTCCATAGGTAACTTTAATGCAGCGCATTTTGACAGGCCATCGGCAACATCGTTCTGGGCTCTTGGAACATGTTCCATCTGCAAGCCATCAAAATGCTCTTCCAACTTTCTCACTTCATCAATGTAAGCTTCCATCAACGGACTCTGATAATCTTTGTTTACTTGGTGGACGACAAGCTGCGAGTCACCCCTAACAATAAGCTTCTTGATCCCAAGGTTTGCCGCAATCCTGAGTCCAGCAAGCAAACCTTCATACTCTGCAGTATTGTTTGTCGCTTGCTCCTTGGGAATGTGCATCTGGACCACGTACTTGAGGTTCTCTCCGGTGGGTGCGACAAGTAACACGCCCGCACCGGCGCCTTGCAGCGAGAAGGCACCATCAAAGTACATGATCCATTCTTTGCTTGCTTCCTTGACGGGGATGCTCGTCTCTGGAGTTTCTTCATCAAGTGTTGGCGTCCAGTCTGCTATGAATTCTGCCAATGCTCGGCTCTGGATAGTTGAAGTACTCTCAAACTTGAGGCCGAAGCTTGACAATTCCAGTGCCCACTCGACAATCCTGCCTGTTGCTTTTGGATTCTGCAATATCCTCTTCAACGGAAAGCGAGTGACAACTGTGATCTCATGTGCTTGAAAGTAATGGCGCAGCTTTCTCGAGGCCATGAGAAGGCCGAAAAGAAATTTCTGCACACCAGAGTACCTTGATCTAGCCCCCTGCAGAAGGGAACTGACAAAATAAACTGGGCGCTGCACCATTTTCTTCTGCTTCTCTTCTTGTGGCTGCACAGATCCATCCTTGTCGGGACCAGAGCTTGTCGGGGAAGCCCCCTGCTTGTCGCTGGACGCGCTTGCCGTGGCCGCTGCCTCATCATCCGCCTCCCTTTCCGCTACTAACGCAGCACTAACCACTTGATTGGTTGCCGCTAGATATAGCAGCAACTTCTCTTGCGGCTTAGGTGCGACAAGTATTGGAGTGGAGGACAGGTATCTCTTCAAGTCCTGCAGCGCAGCCTCCGCTTCCGGAGTCCATTTCATTGGACCTGCCTTTTTCAATATTTTGAAAAATGCAGGGCGCGCTCAGCAGACTTAGAGATAAACCTGCTGAGAGCAGCCACGCAGCCGGCAAGCCTTCGCACATCCTTGACGTGCTTCGGTGCTTCAATCTGCTCAATGGCCTTGATCTTGTCGGGATTAGCTTCAATCCCCCGCTGAGACACAAAGAACCCGAGAAGCTTGCCGGAAGGGACTCCAAACACACACTTCTCGGGGTTGAGCTTGAGGTTGATCTTGCGCAGATTTGCAAAGGTCTCGTCCAAATCTTGGATCAGAGTTGCTCTATCTTTTCTCTTGACCACTATGTCATCCATGTAGGCTTCTACATTTCTGTGCAACTGTGGCTCAAAAGCTTCGTGAACTACCCTTGCAAATGTTGAACCAGCATTCTTTAGTCCGAAAGGCATCCGTACAAAGCAGTATGTGCCACATGGAGTAATGAATGCGGTTTTCTCCTCATCCTCTTCTGCCATGAAGATCTGATGATATCCTGAATATGCATCAAGAAATGAAATCAAATCATATCCTGTCGTGGAGTTGACAATCTGGTCAATGCGCGGCATGGGAAATGGATCTTTGGGACAAGCTTTATTAACATCAGTGAAGTCAATACAAAGCCTCCATTTTCCGTTCGCCTTGCGCACGACTACAGGATTGGCCAGCCACGTAGGATGGAGCACTCCTCTGACAAGGCCTGCTGCTTCCAACTTCTTGATCTCTTCTGCAATGAATTCTTGGCGCTCCACTGCTTGTTTTCTGACTTTCTGCTTGACGGGCCGTGCGTGAGGACAGACGGCAAGGTGGTGCTCAATTACTTTCCTGGGAACACCGAGGATGTCAGACGGTTGCCATGCAAACACGTCGACGTTCGCCCGCAGGAAAGCAACGAGCGCGCTTTCCTATTTAGGATCAAGCGTGGCACTGATGGTGAAGGTACCACCAGTGCCGTCCTCCTTGGCGGCCACTTTCTTGGTCTCTGGTGGAGCTGCCTTCGCCTTCTTACACTTGCCGGTGGAGCTCAATGGCGGGTCCTCGACGGTAGCGCAGCACTCCGAAGAGGTGCGCTTGCCGAAGTGAGCATCAGAGCTCTTGCCGGACTTAGTCTTCTTCTTCCCCCCGGGAGCATCAGTGGCAAGTGGTTTGCGATCTGCTGCGGTGGCTGCTTCCCGGTAGATCTTGTCGGTGCATATAAGGGCATCTTTCTTGTCGCCAGGGACAGAGATGACACTTATCGGACCTGGCATCTTGAGCACATTGTATGCATAATGAGAGGCTGCCATGAACTTGGCGAGCGCTGGACGGCCGAGTATCCCATTGTAGGGCAATGGGAAATCAGCAACGTCAAAAGTGACTTTCTCTGTCCTGAAGTTCAGCTCGCTGCCAAATGTCACTGGCAACGCGATCTTCCCCTTCGTCTTGCTCCTTCCCGGATTGATTCCTTGGAATGTACCGGTCTCTTTGAGCTCACTGTCAGGGATCTGGAGTTTCTTGAGTGCCGCTGAGGAGATCAGGTTCAAGCCGGCCCCGCCGTCAATTAGCATCTTTGTGACCTTGAGGTTGCGGATAGTTGGTGAAACCAACATCGGCAAGCACCCGACCGCAGTTATGCGATCAGGGTGGTCCGCAATGTCAAAGACGATAGGCGTGCTGGACCACTTCAGAGGCTTGCGTGACTCAACTGGTGGTTCTGCTGCATTAACTTCCCGCACCCACTGTTTGAGCTGGCGGTGCGAAGTATGCAGAGAAGCACCACCGTCAACGCACAGAACCTCTGTTGCTTTCTGAAACTCCTGCTCGTCGGCCTCGTCATCATCCATATCCTCATCTTCGTCTTCATCTTCATCCTTGTCGCGGCCGCGGGGAGGCCTGTCTCCTTGCCGCTGCTTGGCCTTGCCGCAGCGTCCTCCCCGGCCGGGGCGCTTCTTGCCGGATCCGCCAGTACCTTCCTGGGCCTTCTCCTTGTCGCGTCGCTCGTACTCAGCTTTCTGCTGCTCGACAAGCTGCTCAACTTTCTTGCAACTTTGGAGATCATGGCCCTTGGTGCGGTGGATCTTGCAGTATTGCTTGTCGGAGCCGCCCTGCTTGTCGGCGGCCGCCACAGGTTCTGATTCCTTGGCGCCACCTCTATTGCCGGACTACTCGACAGCAACCACATCTTTGCCTTTCCTTCTTCTTTTGTTCCGCCGCCGGTTTTTCTTTGCCGGGGCAGCATCCTCACTGTCAGACCCCCCTGCTCCTGTGTTCTCTCCGGGGAGTTTCCTCCCTTCCTCAGCACGTGCACACTTGTCGGCCAGGGCGTAGAGCTCACTGACGTCTCTTATCTTGCACATCGCCATCTCCTCACACATCCTGCGGTTACGCACGTTCTGATGGAACGCGCTGATGACCGCAGCGGGGTGGACATCTGGGATGTTGCGCTGCACTTGGTTGAATCTCTGAATGTACTTGCACAGGGGCTCTCCTTCCTTCTGGGCGAGTAGATGAAGATCGCTCTCCTGGCCATGAGGCTTGTGGCCACCTGTGAAGGCGCGGACAAACTGATGGCACAGATCCGCCCATGAGGAGATGGAGTTGTCCGGCAAGTGCATGAGCCAGGATCTGACATTAGGCTTGAGCACCAGTGGGAAGTAGTTGGCAAGGATCTTGTCGTCGCGTCCCCCGGTAGCCTGCACCGCGATGGTGTAGATGCTGAGGAACTCCGACGGATGCAACCTGCCATCATACTTCTCCGGTACATCTGGCTTGAAGTTCTTGGTACTGGGCCACTGGACTTGCCGCAGCTCACGAGTGAACACAGGGCAACCTACCGCGTACGGCAAGTCGCCTGGTTCCCCTGGCGCATGAATGTCGACAGCGGGCCCAGCGCGCTGGTCTGACTGACGCCGCGCTTCTCTTCGACGCTCGATGCGAGTACGAGTGTCTTCTTGTTGTCGTTCTTGAAGAACTTGGCATTGATCGCGACGAGCCCGTGGATCTGACGACGCCGTGGAGTCGGTGTCGAGGTTGACCCAGCGAGTCGGCGATCTTGGCCTTCGAGGCGGGGAGTGCACGGTGGTTGCACCCCCACCAGTCTTGTCGCCATCGGCTCACGCCTGGGCGTCTTGCCGCGGCTTTGATGTGCGCGGTTGCCGGAGAGTGTCGCCGTTGGCAAAGCCGATGAGGCTCTGAATGGTGGCCCTCCAACCGTCGATCTTGTCCGCCGTTGGAGGATAATCCAGGAGCAGTTGGGCTCGAGCCAACTCTTCTTCTGGAGTCTTCGGTGGCGGTGGCGAACGGTGCGAGGAGCGGGATATGCTCGGACTTCTAACTATGTTAGAAGGAGCAGGATCCTGTCCAGGTGACCGTGTCTTGCTCGTGCCAGCAGGCTGGCGTGCGTGCTGGTCTTGAGCGTATGGTACTGCGAGTACCATGACGCTGTCGGTCTCGCGCCTCCTGAGATGGGCGCGGTGCGTGTACGGACGCCGAAGTTTGCGCGGCCTTGTCCTTGGACCTGGCGGCAGCTTGAGCTTCCTCGTCGGCGCTCGTTCGTCCGCCGGTGTCTATCCCACCGCCCGTTTGCTCCGGTGGCGGTGGAATCGACGCGGACGGAGCAGTCACCTCCGAAGCCTTCTTCTTCGGTGGCATGTCGATGAAGATGATGAAGATCTGGCTCGCGTGAACGCCGGATTGGGTTCACACAAGCTCGACGCCCCCTACCTAGTGCGCCAAAGATGTCGTGGGAAACGAACACCTATGGGGCAGGGCCCCTTTCGGTCCGGCAGGGAGCGGAGATTGCACGAAGAGCGGATCGAGGCGAAGCACGCGAACGATTTTACCCAGCTTCGGAGCTCTCCGGAGAGATAATACTCCTACTGCTGCTTTGTGGTTGTATTATGTCCTTGCTCTAGAGCGTGGGAGTGTTCTGGTTTCGAATTAGTCGAACCCCCTCTATGTTGCGCATGGGCCTCCTTTTATAGGCTCAAGGGGTGACCGACAGGTGGCAACGCATGCAGCGGTAAAAGTGTAAAAGGTGTGGTTGGTACAACTGCTTCTACAGTGGATCCTACCTAACTCTGACGGCAGGGGACAAAAGCATTAAATGCCCGTTCGCATCGCCCAAACAGTGCAGAAAAGCGACCGTTAGGGGCGCCACCGTTCGCCACGATGGCCATCTCGTCATCTCCACCCGCCACCTCGCACCGCTTGGCTGCACAGCTTCTCGCCACGTGCGCCTGGAACGGTCCTGTGGCGACACGTTGACGGATGCGCTGGAGCGTGGGCACAGAGTGGTGGCTTCGCCGCGGCAAGCGCCTTGCCGCGGTCGTTATCTTGTCGCGCCCGGAAGCTTGTCGCTCGCCGGGTCTTGCCGCGACGCGCGGCGCGTCGCGGCAAGTTTCTTAAAATGCCTTGGTTGGCCTTCCCGGCAAGCTCCTCTTGCCGGGGCCTTGTCCTTCCTGGCAAGCTCCTCTTGCCGGGGCCTTGTCTTCTCAGTGAAAACACTTTGTTCTTGAATGGCTCCAATAGGAACTACGGAGGATCTTGGCGGGCACCCGGCAAGCCTTGCCGCGGGGTGCTGCGAGTGCCCGTGCACAAGTTAGGGATACTAAGGTACCCCTACTTTAGTACACCGACAGGCCCATTGTTCCTACGGCCCATAGAAGGCCCATTGTTTCTACGGCCCGTAGGAGGCCCATGGTCACTACAGTAAATATGTAGCCCATGGTTATCGTGGCCTTGTTTTAAAAAATAGGTTATTGCGGCCACTAGCAAACCGCGGAAAAAGAACTGCACTAGCTAAAAGCAAACAAATAAATAAGACAACAAGGAAATAAATAAGCAAGCAACTTACGCTTCGCTATCACAGCTATTACACATATTACATTCACTAGGCATAAAAGTTCGCCACCAGTGCAAATATAGGGAAAAAGTAGCATATCACATACACTGGTTGTCAAATTGGGAGATCATTGCAAATAAACGCCGTAGCAAAACAAGTCCAAAACTGAAACCACTTCAGAAGAGCTCAAGAAACAATATCCTGGGTACCCATAATGCTGGCATGATGCTTAGCAAGCTTATTAACTTTCTCTTGTTTGGAGCTTAAATCCTCCAACGCTTGTTATTGCACCAGAAAGTATGCATCTGAATTCTGCAGGGACTTCCTCAGTCCTTCGGCTTCTTGCCGCAACACAACTGACTGATGCCTTTCAGCTTGTAGCTGAGACTAAAGAATCTGAAGTGATTCAGGCAGCGAGTTTGAAGAGCTTGTGCCAGCGGTACTGGCCAGTAACTCGAACACTACATCAACGCAGGACTGCGGGGTTGTCTCACTGTCTACAAGATCACTTTTATCACCTTTCTTGGAGACCAACAGGGTTGTAGCACTATATTGAACCTTATCTGCATTACTCTCTCTACATTGCATAGTGGGGTGCTCTTCTCCAATATTCTATTCGCATTCTACAAGAGAAACAAGCAGACACATCACAAGTTTAGCATGTAGTATACAAACCTAATTTTGTTAAACCGGTTCAGTAGTAAGGTGGACAGGATAACAGAATGAAACAACCATATATCTATGTACTATGGTCACTGTATTTTCCGTATGATTCTAGTTTATGTTGCCAAATCAACATAGAGACACAGTTCAAATCATATATTTTTAAGACACAGCAGCATAGACAGAATATAAGTGTGAGAAACTACACAGTACTAGCAACACTTGTAATGTGCATCACATGAGAACATAACTGTTTATACAACTGAAATGGAAATCAACATAGAATAAGAAGTTAGAACAACAATCCGGTTAAAGAAATAGGTTTAAAACATACCTGTTGCACCATTGGAGTTTCAATTGGATCCTTCAAATTCGAAAGTAGTTGGTATGAGTAAACACAGTGATGCAACAACAAAGGAGTATGGACCATAGCTACGAAATCTGACCTAAGAACAGTTGCTCTTCTGCTTTAAATGTGGAGTTTGAGTTTGTTGTGGTGGTCTTCGTGCTTTGGGCACTGCAGTTGCTTTACAAATTGCTCGTGTGGGGGTACTCTGTCGTGGACATGGTGCTGTGTCAACTAGAACTCTAGAAGTAGGTTACTATTTGCTGGGGTTAGGGTTAGATGGGCTGTAGCTGGTTCTCTGTCCAACGATGTAAGTGTGCAGTCTGGAAGAGTCTCGATTATGTGTGGTGGGGCTAGTTCGTGGGCCAGTACAACCATGGTTCTATCTGCATCGACGGGTAGCACTGTCTTTTGTGAAGAACGGGTTTTTGCTCCCTTAGATACTGCAATCACCACTACAAAAAAAGACACATCCGTGACATTTGGGCCGAACGAATTTTTTTTCTGTCATACATATGACACTTCTATGACGATAATTGTGACAAAACCCGGTATCATCATAGATGTGGTGGGCTCCTACTTCTATGACAAAAAATCATGACAGAAAATGGGCTTTTCGTCCTGGGCGGGCCGGAGACGCAGCTGCATGACATTCTTTGGGCCGTCCATGACGGAAAAAACCGTGGTAGAAGCGAGGGGGAGGAAAATTTCGGGGAGTTACCGGTTACGGTGGGAGGTCGGGGGCCGAGCGATGCGCGTTTCTCTCATACGTACGCGCGTGTGCACGAGGCGTTGGCTCTAACTGAAGCCGAGCGAGGCGTTGGCTCTAACTGAACCCGAGCGATTGCACTGCAGGCTATGCGTTACTGAACCCGAGCGATCGATCGATGGCTGTTAACTGAACCCGATGGAGCGATTCCTTCGCTACTGCTGCTAACTGAAGCCGATCGATGCTGCCTCTGGGATGAACAGTGAGTGTTGCAGGGGGGTTTGGATGAACAGTGAGCGGTGGCGTTGCCTCTGGATGAACAGGAACCCGTGGTGTGGAGGGCTGGATGAACAGTAGACGGTGGAGGGGTGGCCGTGGAGGGGTGGTTGAACAGGACCCTGTGGTGTGGAGGGCTGGATGAATAGTAGACGGTGGAGGGGTGCCCGTGGAGGGGTGGTTGAACAGTAGCCGGTGGAGTAGCGCACGGTGGAGGCTAGATGAACAGGAGCCCGTGGAGGCTGGAGGAGGTCGACAGTAGCCCGTGGAGGCTGGAGGAGGTCGACGGTGGTGATGAACAGTATCCCGTGGAGTCCCGTTTTGCGGTACGTCACACCCCTCCCCCCCGTTTCGACCGTAGCACTCCAACACAAGTCCGTTTCGTCCGTTTTGCGGTACGCCACACCCCTCCCGATCAACATGACCCCCGTTTCGACCGTAGGAGGTCCGTTTCCTCCATTTTGCGGTATGCCACACCCCTCCCGATCAATAGGACCCCGTTCCGAACGTAGGAGGTCCGTTTTCTCCGTTGTGCGGTACGCTAGGGCTCGTTTCCATCGCCTGTTCCGTCCAAGCCCTCCCGATGAACACGACCATGCATACCGTTCCGACCTAGCCGGTTGGCTCCCACGCGTTCCGTTGCCTCCCGATGAACACGACGCATTCCGTTGCCTCCCCATGAACACGACACATTGCGTTGCCTCCCCATGAACACGTAGCATTCCGTTGCCTCCCCATGAACACGAGCCCTCGCCGTATGTATGCGCGACTAGGCGTTCAAGACCCCGCCCGTATGTACACATACGTGACCGTATTTTCTTTCTTGCACCCTGGCCGCTATACGTACGTGTACATGCTACATGCGCGCCTCTACTATGACATGTGTGCGCCTCTACTATGACACGTGCGCGCCTCTACATCGACCAGTATGTACGTACACGTTCGCGACCAGGATGACAACGCTACGTACGCTTCGACCAGGTGGGTCCCGACTGTCAGGCACTTCCTTGCCTGCGAAGATGTAGCTGGTGGGTCCCAGCAGTCAGGGGGGCGAATCGTTTTTTTTGCCCAGACGCACTTCCTTGCATGCGAAGGTGTAGCTGCTAGGTCCTAGTGGTCAGGGGGGGATTGTTTTTTTGCCCGGACGCACTTCCTTGCGTGCGAAGGTGTAGCTTGTGGGTCCCAGCAGTCAGGGGGGCGAATCTTTTTTTTTTGCCCGGACGCACTTCCTTGCGTGCAAAGGTGTAGCTGGTGGGTCCCAGCAGTCGGGGGGCGAATCGTTTTTTCGGACGCACTTCCTTGCGTGCGAAGATGTAGCTGGTGGGTCCCAGCAGTCAGGGGGGCGAATCGTTTTTTTTCGGACGCATTTCCTTGCGTGCGAAGATGTAGCTCGTGGGTCCTAGCAGTCAGGGGGCGAATCATTTTTTTCGCGAAATACGGTGGCCCGTCCGGTGGGTCCCCACTGTCAGCTGGAGGAATAATTATTTTGCACGTAATAAGGAGGCACTTCTTTGCGGCTGCCGTGGACCCAGCTGTCAGCCTCTCCACGTACAGTCCACATCCGATGGAAGTCGTTCCTTGACCATGTTGACCATGCCGCGCCGAGAGCACCACGGCGGTGGACGACAGCGAGGCCTAGGAAGGGGACGACGCGGAGCCAGGGAAGACGCGGCAGTGGATGCACACGCGGAGAGGAGTACGAGGGTTCACTGGTTCGGCTGCGGTGTGAGGCTGCCGTCGCCGCAGAATAACAGGGTGTGTGTGTGAGTGGAGGGATGGCCTGGCCAGTGGTGGGAGTAGTAGGGGGCGGTGAGGCCTCCGCGGCAGCACAGCCGGCAACGGGAGGCAGGAGCAGGCGGCACGACCGGCGCTGCTTTGGGCGGCTGGAGCAAGAAGACCAGAGGTTGAAGAAGCACGACGGCCGTTGGATGGACATTGTACGGTCACTGCAGCTAGAATCGTTTATATGGACTAAGTTGACAAAGCCCTTGGTACGTCAACTTAGTAGGCCCACAGGTCAGCTTCCGAAATGGTGCGCCCCAGATGTCAGGGGGATGAATCATTTTTTGGGCGGGTGAAGCTAGAATATCCGAGATTGAAGAAGAAGCATGACATCTGTTGGATGGACATCCAACGGCCACTGCTGCTAGAACCGTGTGTTGACTATAAGTTGACAAAGCCTTGCATACCCGTCAACTCTGTTTTTTTAGGGGACGCATCAACTTAGTAAGGCCAGAAGTGTGTGGCAGAGAACTTATAGCCCATTTGAGATTTGTAAGAATGTGTAGCCCATTTTTGAATTCTAATGGAATTTACTACAGCCTATTTACAGTTTGTTAAAAGTACAGCCCATTTCAACCAACCGTTCAAAACAGAATTAAATAAAATTTTCCACATTCTGATGGGATCCGAATATTTTTATCCCGGAATTTTAGTCAGATTAAATACAATTTCAATATAAATTTATATTGCGTAAAAATCCAACGAAACATTCCGCTCACAATAATTAATGAAATTAAAATTTTCAATATTCCAAAAATAATATTTTATAAAGTAATCACTGTTTGGTGCATTTTTTTATAGTTACTACCCAGTTTTTATAATTACATCCCATTTATTATTTCTTAAAGCCCATTTTCTTGTTAAGCCTAATGCATCCCTCCTAGGAAAGATTTGCAGCCCAGCGGGGCGGAGAATAACAACTTGACCTTGCCTGGGTATTCCTAAAAAAAGTATAGCCGGGCTAGCCATTTTCAGCTTGAAAAAATTAATATCTGGGCTGGATATCTGGCGTGGGCTAGACGGGCCATAGCCCGCCCAGTTAATACCTGCAGCAATGTTTTCGTCGTTGTTCAGAGGAGAAAAAATTAATATCTGGGGTAAACATCAAAAAACTCTGCAGTGCTCACACCTCAAAAACACAAATACTGCTCGAGCTTCTTGGTCCCAGCTGTCGGCCGCTTCTTGTGCAATTCTATTGTTTATTGACTACTCCCTCCTTTCCGGTTTATAATGTTCAATTCAAAAATCTCACCAATCAAGGTAGATGGCGAGTGGTGGAATACTTTTTCTAGTTTTGCAAAAGCACCTAATTAATGCTATTGTTATCCTCAAAAAATTATGTTTATCAATGCATTAATTGCAATGCATGCATGCATAAAGTACATGCATTGGTCAATTTTCTCTTAATACTTGCATGCAATGATTTAATGCACCTTGGAATCTGAACATGTGATGGAAAACAACCAAATTGAGCCTTATAAAATGGAAAAACTAAATTTTTTGAGATAAGCCCTATAAATCGGAAAGGAGGGAATACATAGGTAGATAATGGTGTGGGACCGTGATGACAGGAAACCAGGAGGAAGCAAAATAAATTTTATATATATATATATATATATATATATATATATATATATATATATATATATAAAATAAGGAGGCACTTGCGTACGTGAGGCTATGGACCTGATGGGTCCCCATTGTCATCCTATCCAAGTAAAGTGATCTTCTCACCCGCGCGCGCTTTCCGCCCGAAACAGTCAGTGCCGACCGCCCCGCTTCCCAGTGCAGGCGATTGCTCCGCCTTCAAACGACACAAGTGTCGTTCGTCCATCCATCTGCCGCACACATTAATGATACGCGGTTGCCGAGGCGGCTACTCCGGCGTCACACGTCCGTCCCTCCGCCCGCCCACCATTGCTATATAAACTGCTGTGCTGGCCATAGCCGCAGTCATCCGCATCTGTTGCCTTTCTCCTGTCCACATCACAACTGCCCACCATGGCTTCCTCGCGCTCCAGCGCTCTTCAGGACAGGCGGACGATGGACCACAAGGAGATAGCAGCCATTGCTGCCGACCGGCTGGCCGGCAGGCAGCCGGAGGACAACGACGTCCCAATGGAGAACATGGTAGTCGACGATCCGGCGCCAAACCCTCCTCCGCGCCATCCTCGCCGGTGCATTGCACCATGACCATCGGCGAGGCCCGTGCCCAATATATGGACAGGGTGAGGCAGATGTGTGAGGAGCAATTCCGGGAGGCGCAGGCCAACGCCGCCTACAACCACCATCTCCTCCAGGAGCACCTGCAGGCGGAGGAGCAGATCGCCGCGGAGCAGGAGGCGCTGCTCGACTCGTACCGCTCCGCCCGCAAGGGCTGCCTCGAGCGCTGGCGGTACCGTATGCGGGTGGCGGAGGCTGCGGCCACCTACAAAGAGGCTAGCAAAGAGGGCGATGAAGCGGGCGAGGCGCTGTTTGGCGAGACAGAGGACGAGGCAGAGGACAATGCCGGATCCGACGAGTCCCCGGTCCGCTAGCGTCGACGATGCCCTGCTCCGCCGACGCCCCACGGCACCAACAACGAGGCAGAGGACACCGCCGGCTCCACCGAGGCCCCGCGGCGCCAACAACGAGGTAGAGGACACCGCCGGCTCCGCCGAGGCCCCGCCCCGCCAACAACGAGGAAGAGGACATCACTGGCTCAGCCGAGGCCCCACCGTGTTGGCAACGTGGGGGAGGATTTCCACCGCTCCGCTGAGGCGCCGCCCGCCGGCAACGAGACAGAGGCATCACCGACTCTGCCAAGGCCCCACCCCGCTGCCAACGAGGCCGCGCCACACAAAAAACGAGGAAGAGTAGAACATGGTAGGTCGCTGCCGCTCGGGTCCAAGTAAGGCCACCGCTGCTACCCTCTGGTTGAAGCGAAGCTAGGCGGGTTGACCATTCACGACCGGTTAGCTTCTTGGGGGTGACGTGGACTCGGAGAGCTGCGCTGGAGAAGAACGCTGCTTCTACTTAACTGCTGGTGCAGTTGGCTGACTGACACGTGGGCCTAACAGGCCACATGTCAGTTATGCAAGTGCCCCTGCAGTTAAGTCACTGAAGCTTCTGTTCGGCTCAGCGGGACACAGGTGGGTAGCTTCGGTTAATTAATTATACCTCCTGCGCACCCCTTTTTAGTTTTTTTTGAAAAGGAGGATGACCCCCGCCCTCTGCATCTGGGAGATGCATGCGGCCACAAACACCCCTTTTTAGTTGAAGAATGTATGAAATGGAATGAAATCCGACCATGTATGAATGAATTTATTTTGATTAGTTCGAATTCCTGTATCACTGGCATTGGGTGAACATGCAAAACAATACGTACTAGCATTATTCCCAGGGTGATCACCACGTTTGCAGCAGTTTCACATGTACTCCCTCCGGTCCTTTCTAGTCTGCATACAAGTTTTGTCTGTAGTCAAAGTATCTCTACTTTGACCAATCTTATACAAAAAAGTATGCACTTTCACAATGTGCGAAGTAAAAAGGAACAGAAGGAGTACAAAGAGTTTGAGCAGCTTTTTAGCGTTTCTGTACATTGCAATCAAACACACAGGCCTGGCAATTCATAGAGAACATTCAAAACAAATGATGATTATGCATCTCAGTGACTCAGATGTCAGAGGCAATATTTACTTCACAACTAAAGAATAAAGAAAAAATTGATCGCCGCTGCTGACAGCAAAGGGCGTCCCATTCGAAAATATCAAACGCATGTCTTGCTAAAATCAATGAGAAAAATTTGACAAGGTTGTCCCATTCCAGAATATCAAATGCCTACGATTGTGGAATGGGCAGGGCTTGCCATCAGTTAGGACATTGACATGGCAACTCGTGCTAAATAAACCAGCTATTCTTTTTGTGCAGTTCCACCAAAATCAACCAAATTCGCGTGTAGCTTGCATGATTTCGCCCTTATATATTGCAACGCCTTGAACTTATGGGCACCTCCTTTCTTGTGGTGGAAATGAATGATTCGATGTATTCATGAACATTTTGTGCAGTTCCCGTTGAAATCAAGCTGAGCACCCCTGTTTGCACAAATACAAAAAAGTGATTAGTATAAAGCAAACTGTACTATGAATTGACAGTTTCAACAGGCACATACATGGTCCATGTAGAGCACACTTTTATAAAAATGGAACTCACCAGAAAGAATCCTAGAATAACATTGTACTCGCGCATCACAGCAAAAAATGGAGATTTGTGAGTCCTTCTGAGCTGAAGTTAGTTTGGTCTTGTGGGGAGTAATGTAACCATCCTTCAACTGCTCCTTCTGATGAGAAGATAGACAATGCTTCTTCATCCTGGCATAATCGGAACTAGTCACTTCACGTACTCCATATTCTTCTTCAGAGGAAGATGATCCTGTTGTGCAAAGACAAGAGGACTACTAAATGCTAGCATCCATGTTTGCTCGAAAAAAAGGAAAGGAAATATTTAAAATAGCACAGATGAAGCACTTCCCAAGGACAATACCACTTTTTCATGACTGTATCTAAACAGTAGCACAACACCAATAGAGATGACAAAGCTCAATCATATGGATGAAATCAGTGGGCAAGTACCAACCTTTGTCAGGAGGCTGATTGTGTAGAGCATACAAATGAAGCACTTCTCGGGAACCATCTGTTGCTATCTACTGGGGTGGCCATGCTTACTATATACTCCTTGATTAGTTTAATGTTTCCAACATCTTCTTATGTAGTTCCACTAAAATATATGGTATCTTCAAAGAAGATCCCTGTTTGCACAAGTAGAGATAATTACGTATGGCATCAAATCAGTGGCAAAACAATTGCTCGTTCTAGCCATAGCAATAAATTAAGATGCAAAACTATATCATTACTTGTGTCATCACAGTTCCAGTGCTTCATTACAGCACCGGGAGTTGATTTTTGTTTTTCTTTCGCTTGTTCTTCCCCGTCATCACTTGGTTCAATAACAGACAAGCTTCGCCTTCAATGTAAGATTTGGCATGTCAATTAGGGAGCACAAGTATAGTACTAAACTTAATTTTCTGATGAAAGTGGCAAAATACAGGCCAGCAGTTGTGAAATATCCTTATCTTACCTCAATGGGATATTACGGTGCACATACAGATTGGAAGTCTTGTCTCCATTTGTGCAGTTCACTAAAATCAAGCAACATTATCATACAAGTAGCACAACATATGAAAGCACACTGCAGAATCATGTGAAAGAAGGCTAGTACTGACCTCTCATGATGCAGAATTCAAACAACTCACAAGAAGAATATCTGAACCAAATTCGCCTTAACGCATAGGAAGTAAGATCTCCTCTTGTGCAGTTCCACTAATATCATGCAGTCAAGCAACCTTGTCGGTGTAACATTTTGGTTGAACTGCACAAAACACTCTTAAAACAAAAGTGTTTTGTGCAGTGCAACAAAAGTCACAATGGTAACGAGGTGAAGTAGATAACCCTATTTACATAGAGGTGCAAAGGAAACAATTAGTGGTCAATAACGGTGGATGACACAGAAGCCAACAAAAAGAAGCATCTACCTTATCTAAATGGGAAAGAAAGCAAGATGGTAGCATTTCTCAAACGGTGGCATTGATTAATATTAACATAGAGATTATATTAACAATAAAATTCATTAAACATGTAATTTGCTTTTAACTGTGGCATTGCATCAATTTTCCAGCGGCATTATTAGAGGTTGTTTGTTTACAGGGACATTTTGGTGTAGGGACTAAAAAACTCCGTATCAGTCACATCTAAACCAAACAGGAGGGACTTTTTGGGACTAAAAGTGGGCATTTGGGACTAAAGAAAGAAGACCCCAAGGGAGTCTTTTGGGACTTTTTCCAACAGTTGCCCCTGCCATGCATCACACCTTGTTTCTATGAGTTCATTACTAGGGGTAACTGTTGGAAATATGCCCTAGAGGCAATAATAAATTAGTTATTATTATTATATTTCCTTGTTCATGATAATCGTTTATTATCCATGCTATAATTGTATTGATAGGAAACTCAGATACATGTGTGGATACATAGACAACACCATGTCCCTAGTAAGCCTCTAGTAGACTAGCTCGTTGATCAATAGATGGTTACGGTTTCCTGACCATGGACATTGGATGTTGTTGATAACGGGATCACATCATTAGGAGAATGATGTGATGGATAAGACCCAATCCTAAGCCTAGCACAAAGACCGTGTAGTTCGTATGCTAAAGCTTTTCTAATGTCAAGTATCATTTCCTTAGACCATGAGATTGTGCAACTCCCGGATACCGTAGAAATGCTTTGGGTGTACCAAACGTCACAACGTAACTGGGTGGCTATAAAGGTGCACTACGGGTATCTCCGAAAGTGTCTGTTGGGTTGGCATGAATCGAGACTGGGATTTGTCACTCCGTGTGACGGAGAGGTATCTCTGGGCCCACTCGGCAGCACATCATCAATAATGTGCACAATGTGACCAAGGGGTTGATCACGGGATGATGTGTTACGGAAGAGACTTGCCGGTAACGAGATTGAACAAGGTATAGGGATACCGACGATCGAATCTCGGGCAAGTACTATACCGGTAGACAAAGGGAATTGTATACGGGATTGCTTGAATCCTTGACATCGTGGTTCATCCGATGATATCATCATGGAACATGTGGGAGCCAACATGGGTATCCAGATCCCGCTGTTGGTTATTGGCCAAAGAGCTGTCTCGGTCATGTCTGCATGATTCCCGAACATGTAGGGTCTACACACTTAAGGTTCGGTGATGCTAGAGTTGTTATGGGAATTAGTGTGCAGTTACCGAATGTTGTTCGGAGTCCCGGATGAGATCCCGGACGTCACGAGGAGTTCCGGAATGGTCCGGAGGTAAAGATTTATATATGTGAAGTCCTATTTTGGCCACCGGAAAATGTTCGGGATTTTTCGGTATTGTACCGAGAAGGTTCTAGAAGGTTCCGGAGTGGGGCCCACCTGCATGGGGGGACCCACATGAACGTGGGTAGTGGGGGCAAGGCCCCACACCCCTGGTCAAGGTGCACCATGATCCCCCCTTAGAAGGAATAAGATCATATATCGATGGGATAAGATCAAGATCCCTAAAAAAGGGGGATAATAATCGGTGGGGAAGGAAATGATGGGATTTCTTTCCTCCCACCTTTGCCAACGCCCCAATGGACTTGGAGGGCAAGAAACCAGCCCCCTCCACCCCTATATATAGTGGGGAGGCGCATGGGAGTTTCACCCTTGCCCCTGGCGCAGCCCTCTCCCTCCCCAACACCTCCTCCTCCTCCGTAGTGCTTGGCGAAGCTCTGCCGGAGAACTGCAAGCTCCACCACCACGCCGTCGTGCTGCCGGAGCTCTCCCTCAACTTCTCCTCTCCCCTTGCTGGATCAAGAAGGAGGATACGTCCCCGGGCTGTACGTGTGTTGAACACGGAGGCGCCGTCCGTTCGGCGCTAGATCGGATCTTCCGCGATTTGAATCGCCGCGAGTACGACTCCATCAACCACGTTCTTGTAATGCTTCCGCTTAGCGATCTTCAAGGTTATGAAGATGCACTCCCCTCTCTCTCGTTGCTAGTATCTCCATAGATTGATCTTGGTGATGCACAGAAAATTTTGAATTTCTGCTACGTTCCCCAACAGTGGCATCATGAGCTAGGTCTATGCGTAGTTACTATGCACAAGTAGAACACAAAGCAGTTGTGGGCATAGATGTTGTTAATTTTCTTGCCACTACTAGTCTTATCTTGCTTCGGCGGCATCATGGGATGAAGCGGCCTGGACCAACCTTACACGTACGCTTACGTGAGACAGGTTCCACCGACTGACATGCACTAGTTGCATAAGGTGGCTAGCGGGTGTCTGTCTCTCCCACTTTAGTTGGAGTAGATTCGATGAAAAGGGTCCTTATGAAGGGTAAATAGAAATTGGCATATCATGTTGTGGTTTTATGTAGGTAAGAAACGTTCTTGCTAGAACACCTATAGAAGCCACGTAAAAACTTGCAACAACAATTAGAGGACGTCTAACTTGTTTTTGCAGCAAGTGTTTTGTGATGTGATATGGCCAAAGGATGTGATGAATGATATATGTGATGTATGAGATGATCATGTTCTTGTAATAGGAATCACGACTTGCATGTCGATGAGTATGACAACCGGCAGGAGCCATAGGAGTTGTCTTTATTTTTGTATGACCTGTGTGTCATTGAAGAACGCCATGTAAATTACTTTACTTTATTGCTAAACGCGTTATCCATAGAAGTATAAGTAGTCGTTGGCGTGACAACTTCATGAAGACACGATGATGGAGATCATGGTGTCATGCTGGTGACGATGATGATCATGGAGCCCCGAAGATGGAGATCAAAAGGAGCAAAATGATATTAGCCATATCATGTCACTATTTTGATTGCATGTGATGTTTATCATGTTTATGCATCTTATTTGCTTAGAACGACGGTAGCTTAAATAAGATGATCCCTCGAAATAATTTCAAGAAAAGTGTTCCCCCTAACTGTGCACCGTTGCGAAGGTTCGTTGTTTCGAAGCACCATGTGATGATCAGGTGTGATAGATTCTAACGTTCGAATACAACGGGTGTAAGCCAGATTTACACACGCAATACACTTAGGTTGACTTGATGAGCCTAGCATGTACAGACATGGCCTCGGAACACGGAAGACCGAAAGGTCGAGCATGAGTGGTATGGTAGATACGATCAACATGAAGATGTTCACCGATGATGACTAGTCCATCTCACGTGATGATCGGACACGGCCTAGTTGACTCAGATCATGTAATCACTTAGATGACTAGAGGGATGTCTATCTAAGTGGGAGTTCATAAGATGAACTTAATTATCCTGAACATAGTCAAAAGTTTTTTGCAAATTATGTCATAGCTCGCGCTTTAGTTCTACTGTTTTAGATATGATCCTAGAGAAAATATAGTTGAAAGTTGATAGTAGCAATTATGCGGACTAGGTCCGTAAACTGAGGATTGTCCTCATTGCTTCATAGAAGGCTTATGTCCTTAATGCACCGCTCGGTGTGCTGAACCTCGAACGTCGTTTGTGGATGCTGCGAACATCTGACATACACGTTTTGATAACTACATGATAGTTCAGTAATGTTAAACGGTTTAGAGTTGAGGCACCGAAGACGATTTCGAAACGTCGCGAAACATATGAGATGTTTCGAGGGCTGAAATTGGGATTTCAGGCTCGTGCCCACGTCAAGAGGTATAAGACCTCCGACGAGTCTCTTAGCCAGCAAACTAAGGGAGAAAAGCTCAATCGTTGAGCTTGTCCTCAGATTGTCTGAGTACTACAATCGCTTGAATTGAGTGGGAGTTAATCTTCCAGATGAGATAGTGATGGTTCTCCAAGGTCACTGTCACCAAGCTAGTAGAGCTTCGTGATGAACTATAACATGTCAGGGATAGATATGATGATCCTTGAGCTATTCGCGATGTTTGACACCGTGAAAGTAGAAGTCAAGTAGGAGCATCAATTGTTGATGGTTAGTTAAAACCACTAGTTTCAAGAAGGGCAAGGGCAAGAAAGGGATACTTCATGAAACGACAAATCAGTTGCTTCTCGAGTGAAGAAACCCAAAGTTGAACCCAAGCCCGAGACTAAGTGCTTCTGTAATAAGGGGAACGGTCACTGAAGCAGAACCACCCTAGATACTTGGTAGATGAGAAGGCTGGCAAGGTTGACAGAAGTATGTATTGGACATACATTATATTAAATGTGTACTTTACTAGTACTCCTAGTAGCATCAGGGTATTAGATACCGGTTCGGTTGCTAAGAGTTAGTAACTCGAAATAAAAGCTACGGAATAAACGGAGACTAGCTAAAGGTGAGCTAACGATATGTGTTGGAAGTGTTTCCAAGGTTGATGTGATCAAGCATCGCACGCTCCCTCTACCATCGAGATTGGTGTTAAACCTAACTAATTGTTATTTGGTATTTGCGTTGAGCATAGACATGATTGGATTATGCTTATCGCAATACGGTTATTCATTTAAGGAGAATAATGGTTACTCTGTTTATTTGAATAATACCTTCAATGGTCTTGCACCTAAAATGAATGGTTTATTGAATCTCGATCGTAGTGATACACATGTTCATGCCAAGAGATATAAGATAGTAATGATAGTACCACCTACTTGTGGCAGTGCCATGTAAGTCATATTGGTATAAAACGCATGAAGAAGCTCCATGTTGATGGATCTTTGGTCTCACTCGTTTTTGAAAAGTTTGAGACATGCGAACCATGTCTATTGGTGTATATGCATGAAGAAACTCCATGCAAATGGACCGCTTGGACTCACTTGATTTTGAATCACTTGAGACATGCAAATCATACCACATGGGCAAGATGACTGAAAGCCTCGTTTTTCAGTAAAATGGAACAAGAAAGCAACTTGTTGGAAATAATACATTTTGATGTGTGCAGTCCAATGAGTGCTGAGGCACGCAGTGGATATCATTATGTTCTTACTTCACGGATGATTTGAGTAGATACTGAGTATATTTACTTGATGAAACACAAGTTTGAATTATTGAATGGTTCAAGTAATTTCAGAGTGAAGTTGAAGATCATCGTGACAAGAGGATAAAATGTCTATGATATGATCATAGAGATGAGTATCTGAGTTACGAACTTTGGCACACAATTAAGACATTGTGGAAATTGTTTCACAATTAATACCGCCTGGAACACCATAGTGTGATGGTGTGTCCGAACATCATAGTTGCACCCTATTGGATATGGTGCATACCATGATGTCTCTTATCGGATTACCACTATCGTTCATGGGTTAGGCATTAGAGACAACTGCACTCACTTTAATAGGGCACCATGTAATACCATTGAGATGACACCGTTTGAACTATGGTTTGGAGAAACCTAAGTTGTCGTTTCTTAAAAGTTTGGGGATGCGATGCTTATGTGAAAAAGTTTCAGGTTGATAAGCTCAAACCCAAAGCAGATAAAATGCATCTTCATAGGACACCCAAAACAGTTGGGTATACCTCCTAATTCAGATCCGAAAGCAATAGGGATTGTTTCTTGAATCGGGTCCTTTCTCGAGGAAAAGTTTGTCTCGGAAAGTTGAGTGGGAGCATGGTGGAGACTTGATGAGGTTGTTGAACCGTCACTTCAACTAGTGTGTAGCAGGGCACATGAAGTTGTTCCTGTGGCACCCACACCAATTGAAGTAGAAGCTTATGATAGTGATCATAAAGTTTCGGATCAAGTCACTACCGTACCTCGTAGGGTGACAAGGATGTGTACTACTTCAGCGTAGTACAGTATTCCCGTCTTAAAGGTCATGTTGCTAGACAACAATGAACCTGCGAGCTATGGACAAGCGATGGTGGGCCCATATTCCGACAAATGGTTAGAAGCCATGAAATCCGAGATAGGATCCATGTATCAGAACAAAGCATAGACTTTGGTGAACTTGCCCGATGATCAGCAAGCCATTGAGATAAATGGAACTTTAAAGAAGAAGCCGGACATGGACGGTAATGTCACCGTCTATGAAGCTCAACTTGTGGCTAAGAGTTTTTCACAAGTTCAAGGAGTTGACTACGATGAGATTTTCTCATCCGTAGCGATGCTTAAGTCCGCCGGAATCATGTTAGCATTAGCTGCATTTATGAAATCTGGCAGATGGATGTCAAAACGAGTTTCCTTACCAGTTTTCATAAGGAAAGGTTATATGTGATACAATCAGAAAGGTTTTGTCGATCCTAAGGATGCTAAAAGGTATGCTAGCTCCAGCGATCCTTCTAAGGACTGGAGTAAGCATCTCGGAGTTGGAATGTGCGCTTTGATGAGATGATCAAAGATTTTGGGTTTATACAAAGTTTATGAGAAACTTGTATTTCCAAAGAAGTGAGTGGGAGCACTATAGAATTTCTGAGTATATGTTGCTAACATATTGTTGATCAGAAATGTTGTAGAGTTTCTGGAAAGCATATAGGGTTGTTTGAAAAGTGTTTTTCAATAGAAAACCTGGATTAAGCTGCTTGAACATTGAGCATCAAGATCTATGAGGATAGATCAAAAACGCTTAATGGTACTTTCAAATGAGCACATACCTTGACATGATCTTGAAGGTATTCAAGATGGATCAGTCAAAGAAGTAGTTCTTGGCTGAGTTGTAAGGTATGAAGTTAAGACTTAAAGCTCGACCACGGCAGAAAAGAGAGAAAGGATGAAGGTTGTCCCCTATGCTTTAGATGTAGGCTATACAATATGTTATGCTGTGTACCGCACCTGATGTGTGCCTTGCCACATGTCTGGCAAGAGGGTACAAAGGTGATCAAGGAGTGGATCATCAGATAGCGGTCAAACTTGTCCTTGGAGTAATAAGGACATGTTTCTCGATTATGGAGGTGATAAAGAGTTTGGCGTAAAGGATTACGTCGATGCAAGCTTTAACACCTATCCGAATGAATCTGAGTAGCAAACCGGATACGTATAGTGGAGCAACCATTTGGAATAGCTTCAAGTGGAGCGTGGAAGCAGCATTTACAATATGACCTAGAGATTTGCGAAGTACATACGGATCTGAATGTTGCAAACCTGTTGACTAAAACCTCTCTCACAAGCAAAACATGATCAAACCCCAGAACTCATTGAGTCTTAATCACATGATGATGTGAACTAGTTTGGTGACACTAGTAAACTCTTTGGATGTTGGTCACATGGCGATGTGACCTATGAGTGTTAACCACATGGCGATGTGAACTAGATTATTGACTCTAGTGCAAGTGGGAGACTGTTGGAAATATGCCCTAGAGGCAATAATAAATTAGTTATTATTATTATATTTCCTTGTTGAAAGCACAAGTGCTCCCTAGGTGGTTTTGGTAATTAATGTCAACATATCTCTTGTTGGACTAACACTTCTATCTAGCATGTTTCAGATAAGTTCAACAATGGAGTGGCATCGACTAAAGGATGTGGGAACTCCTTCAAGATGCTACAGACATAGGATTGGCTCAAGCTTCAAGCTCAAGACTCTTCATTTTACATTTTAGTGGTCCAAGATCACATTGAGTCTATAGGAAAAGCCAATACTATCAAGGAGGGATGAGGTGTTGCTTAATGAGCCTCTTGCTCCATGTGCTTAGTGATATGCTCCAAAACCCTCAACTACTTTCCCACTTCCACAAATGACCTAAACCCAAAGCCAAAATCGGTCACACCGAAACTTCCTATCCGGCGCCACCGATTCCAAAAGTCATAGCCACTGCCACAAAACCTAAGCAAATCAGTCTTACCGATAGGGATCTTGGTTTCACCGAGATGGGATTGTAATCTCTCTGTGTATATCCATCATCAAAATCGGTCTCACCGAGTTTGAGCAATCGGTACTACCGAGATTACAATGCAAACTTTTTGGAAACTTATTACCAAAATCGGTTCCATCGAGTTTGTGTAATCGGTCCCACCGAGTTTGCCTGACCAACTCTCTGGAAAGCTTATTACCAAATCGGTCTCACCGAGTTTGTGTAATCGATCTTACCGAGATTACGTTATGCCCTAACCCTAACCGAGTCGGTCTCACCGAGTTGCATTTCGGTCCCGCCGAAAACCCTAACAGTCACATTATTTGGTAAATCGATCTGACCGAGTTTAATGATTCGGTCTCACCGAGTTTGGTAGATTGTGTGTAACGGTTAGACTTTGTGTGGAGGCTATATATACCCCTCCACTTCCTCTTCATTCATGGAGAGAGCCATCAGAACGAACCTACACTTCCAACTTACCATTTTCTGAGAGAGAACTACCTACTCATGTGTTGAGGCCAAGATATTCCATTCCTACCATATGAATCTTGATCTCTAGCCTTCCCCAAGTTGCTTTCCACTCAAATCTTCTTTCCACCAGATCCAAAACCTATGAGAGAGAGTTGAGTGTTGGGGAAACTATCATTTGAAGCACAAGAGCAAGGAGTTCATCATCAATGCACCATTTGTTACTTCTTGGAGAGTGGTGTCTCCTAGATTGGCTAGGTGTCACTTGGGAGCCTCTGACAAGATTGTGGAGTTGAACCAAGGAGTTTGTAAGGGAAAGGAGATCGCCTACTTCGTGAAGATCTACTGCTAGTGAGGCAAGTCCTTCGTGGGCGTCGGCCATGGTGGGATAGACAAGGTTGCTTCTTCGTGGACCCTTCGTGGGTGGAGCCCTCTGTGGACTCGCGCAGCCATTACCCTTTGTGGGTTGAAGTCTCCATCAACGTGGATGTACGATAGCACCACCTATCGGAACCACGCCAAAAACATCCGTGTCTCCAATTGCGTTTGAATCCTCCAAACCCTTCCCTTTACTTTCTTGAGAGTTGCATGCTTTACTTTCTGCTGCTCATACACTCATTGCATGCTTGCTTTATATGTATTGTGATTGTTGAAATTGTGCTTAAACTCCACTTATACCCAAAGAATCTTAAAAACTGCAACTTTGGTACTTAGTGTCTAATCACCCCCCCTCTAGACACCTCTTCTCAAGGTCCTACAAGTGGTATCAGAGCATTCGTCTCCATTGCTTTGGTTTAATCACCATTGGAGGAAGATGGATGAGTCTACTATTGGGAGTATTAGACATAGAGTGCCTATTCTTGATGGAGAGTATTTTTGTTAGTGGAAAATGAGATGCTTATTATTTTCAATCAATATCATTTTAACAAGTACATTGCTAGCCCTTGTGCACCTTATGTTGATCCTATGCATCCTACCCATGATGAGTCAATTGACATGATTAGGAATCTTAGGACTGCTGATCTTATCATTAGGGGATTACCTAGAAACTTGCTTGGATGTTTGCCTACTTTTAAGTGTGCCTACACCATATGGAAATTTCTTGAGGAACGATTTCCAGATTATTCCTTGAAAAATCTTGATGAAATTCTCCATAAGTCTATTGCCTTGAGTAAGATGAATACTAGTGATTCTATGTTTGGTGATCGTCTATTTGAGCTTACAAATCTTATGCGCACCAAAGGAAATGTTGGTATTATTAGTGACATTATTTCCGAAGCTATAAAAATTCATAGGCAAGATTATCAAACTCATTCTAATGAATCACCCTCTCTAGGACTTGATCCACCACATGACGATGTTGAACATGGATACTATGATGAGGATGATGAGAGTGACTTCGATCTTGATGATGCAATGAGACACTTTGGTCTTATGGCAAATCTTCGGGGATATATGTCAGGAGGAAAGGAATGGGTTCTTGATAGTGGATGTACCGATCACATGACCGGAGATAAAGACATGTTCCGTGAGCTTGCTGATAATGATAGTCCTCGAAAGTATGTCACTTTCGGTGAAAACTCAAAGGGTAAGGTGGTTGGCCTCGTTAAGGTGGCCATATCACATGATAGCTCCATACAAAATGTCATGCTTGTTGAATCTCTTGGTTACAACTTACTTTCAGTATCTAGACTTGCTGATTTCGGTTTCAATGTTCTATTTACTGAAGTAGATTGCCAAGTGTTTCATCGAGATAATCATAAAATGGTCTTTACCAGTGTGCGTAGAGGTGATCTATACATTGTTGATTTCACTAAAAAGGCTCAACCTAAAACTTGCTTCATTGCTAAATCCTCAAAAGGTTGGTTATGGCATAGACGACTTGGCCATGTTGGTATGCGAAACCTTGACAAGCTTATTAAAGGAAATCATATCCTTGGAGTTAACAATGTCATATTTGATAAGGATAGACTTTGCAGCGCTTGTTAGGCAGGTAAACAGGTTGGAGGAAGGCATCCCGTGAAGAACATCATGACTACAAGGAGGCCACTCGAGCTACTTCACATGGATCTTTTTGGTCCCAACTCCTACAAGAGTCTCGGTGGAAATTCTTTTGGTCTAGTTATAGTTGATGATTTTTCCAGATTTACGTGGGTGTTCTTTCTCGATGATAAATCGCAGGTCCAAAAGATCTTCAAAAACTTCGCTAGGAAGGCCCAAAATCAATTTCAAGTGAAGATCAAGAAGGTTCGCAGCGACAACGGAACAGAGTTCAAGAACGCAAATGTGGACACCTTTCTTGACGAAGAAGGGATTTCACACGAGTTCTCGGCTACGTACACACCTCAACAAAACGGAGTTGTTGAGAGGAAGAACCGGACGCTCATCGAAATGGCAAGAACGATGCTTGATGAGTACAAGACGCCGAAGCACTTTTGGGCAGAAGCAGTTGAGATAGCTTGTCATGCAACAAATCGCTTGTATGTTCACAAGCTACTCGGCAAGACGGCATACGAGCTCCTCACCGGTAACAAACCCCAAGTTGGATACTTTCGAGTATTCGGCTCAAAGTGCTACATTCTTGATAAGCATCGTCGCTCTAAATTTGCTCCTAAGTCTCATGAAGGTTTCCTACTAGGTTATGGCTCAAACTCTCACACTTATCGTGTCTACAACAATTTCACCCGAAAGGTTAAAGAGACGGTAGATGTGAAGTTTGATGAATCTAACGGCTCGCAAGTAGAGCAATTGCCAATTGATGTAGGTGACAAAGATCCTTCGGAAGCAATTCAAGACTTGGCTATTGGCAAGGTTCGCCCAACGGAGGTGAAGGAGAGTACCTCGTCCGTCCAAGTGGAAGCTTCAACTTCACAACAAGGTGAACCAAGAGTTGATACGGAAGCATCCACAAGCGGGACACACCAAGATGAAGAAAACAAGGAAGTGCATCAAGATGAACGTCAACAACCTCCTTCTCCACCATGACAAGAGAACGACAATGACAACAATGAGGAAGGCCAAGAAGAAGAAGAACAAGATGAAGAAGATGTTCAACGAAGACCCAAGCAAAAGCTTTCACGAGTTCGAGCAAGAGTTGCTAAAGATCATCCCGTCGAGCAAATCTACAATGACATTCAAACCGGGAGAATCACTCGCTCTAAAACTCGTTTAGCTAACTTTTGTGAAAACTATTCTTTCATCTCTAGCATTGAACCTATGAAGGTCGAAGAAGCATTGGAAGATCCGGATTGGATAAATGCTATGCATGAATAGCTACATAACTTTGAGAGGAATCAAGTTTGGACATTGGTTGAGAAGCCCGACAACAACCACAACATCATCGGTACCAAATGGGTATTTCACAACAAGCAAGATGAAGATGGACAAGTAGTTCACAACAAAGCACGTCTCGTCGCCCAAGGCTACACACAAGTCGAAGGTATGGACTATGGTGAGACTTAAGCTCCCATTGCTAGACTTGAGTCCATTCACATCTTACTTGCCTATGCTAATCATCATGATATCACCTTGTACCAAATGGACATTAAAAGTGCTTTTCTAAATGGTGAAATAGAGGAGGAAGTTTATGTTAAGAAACCTCCCGGCTTTGTCAATCCTAAGAAACCCAATCATGTTTACAAACTTCACAAAGCTCTTTATGGTCTTAAACAAGCTCCTAGAGCTTGGTATAAATGCTTGACCAAGTTTCTTATTGAAAAAGGCTTTGAAATTGGGAAAATTGATTCTACTCTTTTTACTAAAAGGGTTAATGGAGAACTATTTGTGTGCCAAATTTATGTTGATGATATCATATTTGGTTCAACTAACCCTCATTTTAGTGAAAAGTTTGGGAAGCTAATGCCGCAGAAGTTTGAGATGTCCATGATGAGTGAACTCAAATTCTTCCTTGGGCTGCAAATCAAGCAAACTAAGGAAGGTACCTTTGTTTCTCAAACGAAGTACACCAAGGACTTGTTCAAGAAGTTCAATATGCAAGGATGCAAAGGTATGTCTACACCCATGCCTACTAGTGGACATAATGACTTGACCAAAGATGGTGAACAGGTTGATCAAAAGGTTTATCGCTCTATGATCGGTCATTGTTATATCTATATGCTTCATGACCCGATATCATGCTAAGTGTGTGCATGTGTGCACGATATCAAGCTGCTCCTAAGGAATGTCATCTTAAGGCCGTGAAAAGGATAGTGAGATACTTAATTCATACACCAAGTTTTGGCATTTGGTATCCTAAGAGGGCCTCTTTCGATCTCGTTGGCTATTCCGACTCGGACTATGCCGGAGACAAGGTTGACATAAATTCCACTTCTGGTACTTGTCAATTTCTTGGTAGATCTCTTGTCTTGGTCCTCCAAGAAACAAAACTCGATATCCTTGTCCACTGCCGAAGCTGAATATATTGCCGCTGGTTCATGTTGTGCTCAATTACTTTGGATGACCCAAACTCTTAAGGATTATGGGATAAATGTGAGACATGTTCTATTGCTTTGTGACAATGAAAGTGCTATTAAAATTGGTCATAATCCTGTGCAACATTCTCGAACTAAGCATATTGAAGTTCGTCATCATTTCATTCGAGATCATGTTGCTAAGGGTGACATTGATCTTAAGCATGTTCGCACCGAAAAGCAATTAGCGGATATATTTACTAAACCTCTTGATGAGAAAGTGTTTTGAAGATTAAGGGGAGAATTGAACATCATTGATGCTTCAAACTTGGAGTAGAGACTCCATTGGATACATGCAAGACATGAGCTTATGACTAATCCCTGATATTTCTCTCATGATGAAAATCTTATGTCTTGGATATATTTGTATCTCGCATGTTATCTGACCCATGTAGGTACTTGGTGGAATGAAATTCCATGAGATTGTAATCCACTCATATCTTGAGCAATCTGTAGATCACGAAATCTCTACACTATGGCGGTTGAAGACAAGAAAGCACGGAACCATTCAAATATATCTTTTGAAAAATTCTATGTTGAGCTTCATGATTGTCATTTTTGGATACACAAGTGCACTTCCTTGCAAGAACTAACCCATGTAGGTAGATGGACTGAAATTCCAAGTGGTGCTCCAAATACTTGATGAGCTACATCAACCTTGAGCAACCCACACAAGTTCAACTACATGGACTACACCACCAACCAAGGTTTGTTATTCCATCTTAGAGAAGCTTTACTCCAAGTCATGAGCTAAAGCAACTCGACAAGATGTGAATACATAAAGATGCTTAAACGAAAAATGGCAACCCCATTTTGAGCTTAAACGATGAGTATGACCTATGATCAAGTGATCTCACTTGACTCCTAAGTCAATGTACTCTAACATAGGTGACTTTGTCGCCGACCATCTCTAGATGAAGTTCTCTTGTTTTCTTTTCTGTGTTTTTGCATTTGTCTCATGCATATTTGTTTCCCCTTTTCAAAAAAAAAAACCTTCATCTAGACTTCTTTCTTTCTGTTTGATCTGCATTTTCTGCATTCCAATTCATTGCACATCTTTGAGTAAATTCCTTGCAAATCTTTGTGAGATCTTACTAGTCTAGTGAGCTGGGGTGACAAGTGTTTTCTCTGCAATGAACTCGGTTTCACCGATTTGTTATTTTTGGCCCAACCGAATCCTTTCGGTCCAATCGAAGCAACTCATTTGGTGCCACCGACTTCATAACAGGAAAAACAGTTTGCCACATCATTCTGTGTTTCTTCTGATCCAGCTCCACTCAATGAATCTTCTCCTCTACAAGCATCACATTTTTATCTTTGCTTTGTTCTGTGTCTCAAGGACCAAACCCATTCAACAGATTCCAGAATACCCTTCTTGGAAATTGATGTCAAAGGGGGAGAGAGAGAACAACAAAGCTTATCATTTGGAGAGAGAGAGCATCAAAGCTTATCACCTTCCTTCTTAAGGGGAAGAGAGAGACTTTCTAGGGAGAGAGATCTCTAGGGGGAGAGGATACTTAAGTAAAAAGTATTTCTCAAGGATCCAGATGCTTGGGGTTCAAGAGGAGAGATGTCCACATGTCTTCTTGAGGGGAGAGACGTGTTCATTCGATCTTTTGTGCTTATTTGCGTTAGCATGCATCAGCTCTGATCATCATTCATATCTTTTAGCTCTGAGCTCAGTTTTCTTTTAGCTCTGATTTTCTGTTCCCTATCTTCTCCCAGTATCCCATGTTAGATTCAGGGGGAGCAAGACATCTAATGGAAAGAGATCATTTTTAAATTCATTGCATATCTTTACTCTTGGGGACATGTTTGTTACATGTCTTTCCAAAGCTTTACTTGCTATTCCTTATATCTTTATCTAAAGCTTTGATGTATGTTGCCATCAATTACCAACAAGGGGGAGATTGAAAGCACAAGTGCTCCCTAGGTGGTTTTGGTAATTAATGTCAACATATCTCTTGTTGGACTAACACTTCTATCTAGCATGTTTCAGATAAGTTCAACAATGGAGTGGCATGGACTAAAGGCTGTGGGAACTCCTTCAAGATGCTAAGGACAAAGGATTGGCTCAAGCTTCAAGCTCAAGACTCTTCATTTTACATTTTAGTGGTCCAAGATCACATTGAGTCTATAGGAAAAGCCAATACTATCAAGGCGGGATGAGGTGTTGCTTAATGAGCCTCTTGCTCCATGTGCTTAGTGATACGCTCCAAAACCCTCAACCACTTTCCCACTTCCACAAATGACCTAAACGCAAAGCCAAAATCGGTCACACCGAAACTTCCTATCCGGCGCCACCGATTCCAAAAGTCATAGCCACTACCACAAACCCTAAGCAAATCGGTCTTACCGATAGGGATCTCGGTTTCACCGAGATGGGATTGTAATCTCTCTGTGTATATCCATCATCAAAATCGGTCTCACCAAGTTTGAGCAATCGGTACTACCGAGATTACAATGCAAACTCTCTGGAAACTTATTACCAAAATCGGTCCCACCGAGTTTGTGTAATCGGTCCCACCGAGTTTGCCTGACCAACTCTCTGGAAAGCTTATTACCAAATCGGACTCACCGAGTTTGTGTAATCGATCTTACCGAGATTACGTTATGCCCTAACCCTAACCGAGTCGGTCTCAGCGAGTTGCATTTCGGTCCCACCAAAAACCCTAACGGTCACATTATTTGCTAAATCGGTCTGACCGAGTTTAACGATTCGGTCCCACTGAGTTTGGTAGATTGTGTGTAACGGTTAGATTTTGTGTGGAGGCTATAGATACCCCTCCACCTCCTCTTCATTTCTGGAGAGAGCCATCAGAACGAACCTACACTTCCAACTTACCATTTTCTGAGAGAGAACTACCTACTCATGTGTTGAGGCCAAGATATTCCATTCCTACCATATGAATCTTGATCTCTAGCCTTCCCCAAGTTGCTTTCCACTCAAATCTTCTTTCCACCAGATCCAAAACCTATGAGAGAGAGAGAGAGTTGAGTGTTGGGGAGACTATCATTTGAAGCACAAGAGCAAGGAGTTCATCATCAACGCACCATTTGTTACTTCTTGATAGTGGTGTCTCCTAGATTGGCTAGGTGTCACTTGGGAGCCTCCGACAAGATTGTGGAGTTGAACCAAGGAGTTTGTAAGGGCAAGGAGATCGCCTACTTTGTGAAGATCTACCGCTAGTGAGGCAAGTCCTTCGTGGGCGATGGCCATGGTGGGATAGACAAGGTTGCTTCTTCGTGGACCCTTCGTGGGTGGAGCCCTCCGTGGACTCGCGCAGCCGTTACCCTTCGTGGGTTGAAGTCTCCATCAACATGGATGTACGATAGCACCACCTATCGGAACCACGCCAAAAACATCCGTGTCTCCAATTGCGTTTGAATCCTCCAAACCCTTCCCTTTACTTTCTTGCAAGTTGCATGCTTTACTTTCCGCTGCTCATACACTCTTTGCATGCTTGCTTGATATGTATTGTGATTGTTGAAGTTGTGCTTAAACTCCACTTATACCTAAAGAATCTTAAAAACTGCAACTTTGGTACTTAGTGTCTAATCACCCCCCTCTAGACACCTCTTCTCAAGGTCCTACACTTGTTCATGATATTCGTTTTTTATCCATGCTATAATTGTATTGATAGGAAACTCAGATACATGTGTGGATACATAGATAACACCATGTCCCTAGTAAGCCTCTAGTAGACTAGCTCGTGGATCAATAGATGGTTACGGTTTCCTGACCATGGACATTGGATGTCGTTGATAACGGGATCACATCATTAGGAGAATGATGTGATGGACAAGACCCAATCCTAAGCCTAGCAAAAAGATCATGTAGTTCGTATGCTAAAGCTTTTCTAATGTCAAGTATCATTTCCTTAGACCATGAGATTGTGCAACTACCGGATACCGTAGGAATGCTTTGGGTGTACCAAACGTCACAACGTAACTGGGTGTCTATAAAGGTGCACTACGAGTATTTCCGAAAGTGTCTGTTGGGTTGGCACGAATCGAGACTGGGATTGGTCACTCCGTGTGACGGAGAGGTATCTCTGGGCCCACTCGGTAGGACATCATCATAATGTGCACAATGTGACCAAGGGGTTGATCACGGGATGATGTGTTACGGAACGAGTAAAGAGACTTGCCGGTAACGAGATTGAACAAGGTATCGGGATACCGACGATCGAATCTCGGGCAAGTACTATACCGGTAGACAAAGGGAATTGTATACGGGATTGCTTGAATCCTTGACATCGTGGTTCATCTGATGAGATCATCGTGGAACATGTGGGAGCCAACATGGGTATCCAGATCCCGCTGTTGGTTATTGGCCAGAGAGCTGTCTCGGTCATGTCCGCATGATTCCCGAACCCGTAGGGTCTACACACTTAAGGTTCGGTGACGCTAGAGTTGTTGTGGGAATTAGTGTGCAGTTACCGAATGTTGTTCGGAGTCCCGGATGAGATCCCGGACGTCACGAGGAGTCCCGGAATGGTCCGGAGGTAAATATTTATATATGGGAAGTCCTATTTTGGCCACCGGAAAATATTCGGGATTTTTCGGTATTGTACCGGGAAGGTTCTAGAAGGTTTCGGAGTGGGGCCCACCTGCATGAGGGGACCCACATGAACGTGGGTAGTGGGGGCAAGGCCCCACACCCCTGGTCAAGGTGCACCAAGATCCCCCCTTAGAAGGAATAAGATCATATCCCGAAGGGATAAGATCAAGATCCCTAAAAAGGGGGGATAACAATCGGTGGGGAAGGAAATGATGGGATTTCTTTCCTCCCACCTTTGCCAATGCTCCAATGGACTTGGAGGGCAAGAAACCAGCCCCCTCCACCCCTATATATAGTGGGGAGGCGCATGTGAGCTTCACCCTTGCCCCTGGCGCAGTCCTCTCCCTCCCCAACACCTCCTCCGTAGTAGTAGTGCTTGGTGAAGCTCTGCCGGAGAACTGCAAGCTCCACCACCACGCCGTCGTGCTGCCGGAGCTCTCCCTCAACTTCTCCTCTCCCCTTGCTGGATCAAGAAGGAGGAGACGTCCCCGGGCTGTACGTGTGTTGAACGCGGAGGCGCCGTCCGTTCGGCGCTAGATCGGATCTTCCGCGATTTGAATCGCCGCGAGTATGACTCCATCAACCACATTCTTGTAACGCTTCCGCTTAGCGATCTTCAAGGGTATGAAGATACACTCCCCTCTCTCTCGTTGCTAGTATCTCCATAGATAGATCTTGGTGATGCGCAGAAAATTTTGAATTTCTGCTACGTTCTCCAACAGTAACATGGTCTTTTATCATGTCATTTAATAACCTCTAGTCCATGTTTAGTCCCTGGAACCAAGCAGGTAGGGACTAGGGAGTTTTTAACCAAACAGGGCCATAGATTAACAACAGCTAATGAGTTGCACGGGACAGTGGACGCACCAGCACCATGTGCATCTACCGATGTAATGTGGTCATGCATAGTCTGTTGCAACAAAGAACAAACAACCAAGGAGCATATTTGTGTTGGTCCCAGTTTTGTTATCTTTAGACACCTTTCCCTATGTGAGCGCAGCAAATCTAGTCCTGCTCAAACTCTACAGCCTTGTCCCTTCCTTTCCTTTTTGAACTAGTACTTTTTCCCCTTCCTTTCCTCTTTGAACCACGTCCTAGATTTATGCGATACAACTTTCCCCACTACTTTCCCCCATTCCTTTCCTCTTTGAACCACATCCTAGATTCATGCTATACAACTTTCCCCCTTCATTTCCTCTTTGAACCATGTCCTAGATTCATGCTATATACAACTTTTCCCACTACTTTCCCCCACTCCTTTCCTCTTTGAACCACGTCCTAGATTCATGGTATACATGCAGCTAGAGCAATGCATGTGGAGTAAGTAAAATATACCTTAAGGTTCTTGGGGCGTGGTTCGGTGGGCGACGGGACGGCGGCGAAGAAGAAGGGGTCGGAGGCCCTCCCACTCCGCCGCTGGGTGGAAAGTGAACAGCAGCGCCGGTAGTGGATTCCCTCCCTCACCGACGGCGACAGCGTCAAGTCTCCTTCCCTTCCCGGTGGATGGATCCTGCCGGCTCTTTGAGCAGCAGTGAGGGGAGAGAGAGGCCAACGAAGTCTTGTTTAGATCTGGAGAGGGCGAGAGAGTGTGAAGAGAGCAACTACAAGCGCTGAGGATCCAGCGGGAGAGGGCGAGAGAGTGTGAAGAGAGCAACTACAAGCGCTGAGGCTCCAGCGTGTATATATATACTGGATAGAGAGTGTGAAGCGTGCAAACCCTAGAAAACATTTTGACCAGTCAAAGAATCCTCCTGGGAAAAAATATGCTCAAGTGTAGTTATCGAACCCGAGACCTCAAGTTTGATGAGCGAACAGGCTAACCAGCTACACAACCCTCCCGTTATGTTCAACGAGAGGAAAATAACCTTGTATACATTCATGCATTCGTGCGACAGGCATGCCGTGTTTTTTTTGTGTGTGTGGGAGTCATTAGGATTTCAATCATAATCGTGTCATGTGGCTTTGGTGGTAAGACTATCCACAGTGGTGCAGAAATAATGCAGCCTTAGTCACCTTACCTCTCTCCACGTAGTACGTTGGGTCCCACCAGTCAGAGGGTGAAACAAACAAATTAATAAGAAAAATTAAAAGTGCCAGCAGTGTATCTTACTACCTCACACATCTCGCTACTGCTCGGGAACACTGTCCAATTGATCCCTCTGTTTGCTCACGTGCTATTTTAAGTGAATCCTTATTATAACATGCACACAAATTTTGGGCACTTGTATTCGACTTAAGTCAGTGTGCCACCGTATCTCGTATACTTACTACTCCCTCCGTCTAGGTGTAATAAGTCATGTTAGAAGGTGCAATGGGACCAAGGTGCGTGCGTGTGCGTGTGTGTGTTTAACAACATGTGTGTGTTAGAGAGTGCGATAGATCGACCTACTCCTACAGAGATATGGTGTGTAGTGTACGGTTTTAGCTGCGAGAGTTGGTGCATCCTCTCGTTTCCGGGCGTGTCCGGTAGGGACATGCGGACAGCTGCCACGCCCGCTCCTGACCAGCCTGGCCCACCCAAAGCCCCTCCACCGCCCGCGCGCGCTTCCCGCCCGAAACGGTCAGCGCCGCTCCAAAGAATCGGTGCCGCATTCATGCTCGGGCAGAGCGGACGCGACCTCTCACTGGCGCAAGAGTGATGGTTGCTTCGTCCGTCCAACTTACTGCTGGGTCTATGTGATTTGACGGCTCATTGGTCTTTATTACTAAGGTGGTAGGACTGCTGGATGTCCCATGCTTTCGGCGAAAGGAGGTAGTAGATTACAATTTTCTCCATTCTTACAGCGGAGGAGTGCAAGAGCAGTGAAAACACGCAGGCTCAGTGATTACATGGCCCACCTCACACTATCACTGTGCGACACCTAACTCTTTACATAGTACTCCCTCCATTCCTAAATATTACTAGATGAGTCCCCGCTCGTTGCCGCAGAACAGCGGTATATCTCTCTGCGCAAAATTATCGATTTCACAGAACTAAAAAAAATCTATAACCGCATGACAAATGTGGTAGCCAAACTAAATAAACTCCCATCATCATTTAGATCATCCCACATAAGGAAAAAAGATCAGCCAACTCCTACTGCATAATGGGATTATATTTTTCTTTTTGACATGTTAATGGGACTTAAAAGCTCCCTTACATGCATGCTACCGGTGCATGCTTGCATGCAGACATGTTAATGTGATTTAAAACCCACTCACATGCATGTGCCACGGTATTTCTGCATGCTTGCATGTGGCTTAGTGCTGAGCCTCTCAACGTCTAGATCAGATGGCTATTATGACTGATTTACTTCATCTAACGGCTACGTCAATTTTGATGATGTGGCTCAAGGAGAGGATAGAGAATTCCTAGTAGTGGGGGCTAGCTATTACTAGTAGATAAGTCTTTATAGAGATTCCACTAGGTGAACTACATACGGAACAAAATGAATGAATCTACACTTAAAATGCATCTACATACATCCGCATGTGGTTAATGGTGAAATCTCTACAAAGACTTATATTTAGGAACGGAGGAAGTACTAGTATAGTACTAGTACGTACTATAATTTATCAGCGAGATAAATTTGTACAATGCTATGAAGCTTCCAGCTCCTGTTACATGTATCTTGCGTCCAAGGTTGCCCGTTGCAACATTTCAACAATACAAAGGAGACTAACATGCATGCTATTGCATCTCAATGATTGACAGATCATAGCAAATATGTACTCCCTCAGTTCCAAAATAAGTGTCTCAACTTTGTGCAATCTTTAGTACAAAGTTGTACTACTACTAAAGTTGACACTTATTTTAGAATAGAGGCAGCTAAAGAAAAAAATGATCCGTGCAGTCCCTAGCCCTTGAACCGTGAACCCTGACCAGGCTTCAATTTGCTGGCAACGTTCGAGCTTCCTAATAAATGAAGTTTGCAACCTTTTGACCATCAGATCATTTTGTGTAGTTTCACCAAAATCGAGATGAGCATCCCTGTGGCAAAGAAATTGAAGAAGCGTGATTAGAATAAGATTACAGGGACTAGTTGATGAGACATAAACTCATCACGAATATAGTACGGAGAAGCCAGTAAAGGTATCAGGTATGTGCGGGGCAAAGAAGTAGAGAAATATCCACAGGGAGTGATGTGGGCAGCTGGAGCAATGGTGCAAGCCGGCTGTAAAGGGAGTTGTACCTGAGGGACATAGCTCGACCTTGAGGAGGGCGGCGGGAGGCGGCAACTGCCCATGTCACGGCAGTGAGTAAGGGACGAAGGCAATCTCACCGGCTTTGTAAGAGAGAACGGCGGGGACCCCTAATCGGGACGTGCCGACAGTGGGTTTTCGCTGTCGGCGACGGACACCGCATCTACACTAAGCATCCAGCCCTTCCCCAAGCGGACGTGATCCATCGAGATGTTAGAGATGTGGCCACAGTCATTTTGTGCGAGAGAGTGTGAAGAGAGCAACCCCAGCAAGCAACCGTGTAGGCTGGCCCATCCTGACTATGTATATAGTGGAGCGGTTTCCTTTTCTCTCCATATGAACCTATCGTATTGTGTACGTGCCACTGAAGAAAAAAAATTATTTATAAATGACGCGGCACCTACTACTCGTTCTCCTATAACCTTGCGCTTGGCATCTCCAAAATATTAACCTTGCGATTGGCTCTTTGCCTCTTCAGGAAGTCGAGCAATAATGGTAGTGCAGTATATATCGTTCTGGCTATATGAGACCGAATGAATTGCTGCACGTCCACCACGTGAGCGAGGTTCGAGGGGCGAGGGAGAGTGCTACTACATACGGAGCAAAATGAGTGAATGTACACTCTAAAATACGTCTATATACATCAGTGTTTGGAGTATGTACTAGTAGTTCATATTGAAATCTACTAAGGACATATATATTCCAAACAATATGATATAATCTCTATAACCAAGGTAGTAGGGACGAGGAGTAAACGGAGGGAGTAGTAAATTTTTCTCCTTGTCCTGCGAGCCATCTCGCGCATGGGTGAGGGAGGAGCAAGCTTCACCTCATCCTGCGAGCCACCGCGCCCGTGGGCGGGGGAGACGGCGTACTAAGCAAGCTTCACCTCATCCTGCGAGCCACTGCGCCCGTGGGCGGGGGAGACGGCGTACTAAGCAAGCTTCTCCTCATTCTGTGAGTTGACGAGACACATCAAAAGTACTCCAGTGTATAGAGCCTTGCCTCTAAGGTAGGCCCCAAATGGTTTGCCTCTTTTTTTAATTTAACATAATGCGTCAATTCGCAATTTGTTTGTTCACCCGTGGTAGACGATCCTCCCTCCACCAAGTGGACAACCAGTACAGTGCCAAATTACCACGTGGGCTGCCTTTTTCATACAGAAATGAGCTCCACCGTGTACCCGCGCGGGTGTGGTTGGGAAAGAGACGGGAGTACGTGCGCCGTGCATGCACCTCTTCTCTTTGTGCACGTCCCCCACCTACGTGGGTGTGTGTGAGAGATACAAACCGTGTTCGTGAGTGTTTTTTGTTTTGTGGTGGGGGGGTGGGGGTTGATTTCGTGAATTATTTGTGGGAATATGTGTCGATGACATCTCAAACAAAATTTTGCATGCAATGTGTGTGAAATGGAGGCCTATCCATATCATACATAGAGGGTCGGGCAATCCACGAGAAGAAAGGGAGGGGTCATAGCTATCGATAGAGTCGAAGAGAGGATCAAGTACGGGTGGGTGCGAGATCGATGAAGAGAGCCATCGAAATTGCGTGTGTGTGTGCAAGTCAAAGATATAGGGCGACTGGCCTACCGGAACGTTAGAGGGAACATGTCAAGTTTGTGTGTGGCAGGGAGACATGACTAGAGCGCTTGATGTATCGGTGTGTGTGGGGGGGAGGGGGTGGGGGGAGGGGTAGGCAGAGGCCTAACTATAGAGGTAGAACGACTCGTATATGTGTTGAGAAGGAGATACCCAGCTATGTCATGAGGGAGATCGGTCGACATCCATACATAACTGAAGGACGGGAAATATGATGGGACAGAGAGAGATAGGAGATAGAGAGAGGGAGGGAGAGGGAGGGAGAGGGGTAGAGTGCTGGATGGGTGATGGAGTTGCTTCTCGGAGATGTTGGGAGAGGCCTACTAGACAAACTGAGGGTGGAACTGCAATGTTATCAATAAGAGTGGGATGTGTTTCTTTGTGTGCCTGTGCGTGATAGATCTGTCAGGACGCATCCATGGATGATGAAGGGGAACCATGTGTTTGGTAAGCAAACCTAACTAGATCGGTAGATCAATTGTTGTTTGTCGGAGGAAGGGAGAGACACAACTAATGAGGTAGATCGATCGATGTGTGGGTAAAAATGAGTTATAAGGACCTAGCTAGCTATATGTATAGCGAGAGATCGGTCGGCATACGTCCATTTGTTAGAGGCAAATAAGGCCCAGCGAGACGGATAGATAGAGAGAATGGAGCTAGGAGGTGGTGCGAGAGGCCCAACTACTAGCTAGATAGGGGGAGGAGTGTGCGGTTGTGAGATCAATTAAAAGAGGGGTGAGAGTTTACACGTGTGTCTGACCATATGAGAGACACGAGGCAAGGACACATAAAGGAGGAGATTGAAGCTGTGTGTGTATGTTGTAGGCAGGCATCGCTGGAGAGGTTTATTGATCGGTGTGTGTCGGAAAGGAGTTGTGGAGACTCTGGGAGAACGACCTAAAGGAAAAATGAATGTGCCCGGTGGATAGAATGCCGAGGGAGGGGGAGGGCGAGGAGGGCGTTTGCATGCACGAGAGAAAGTTAGTGGTAGCTACAAAGGTTAGAGGACTGTGTGGGTGTAAGAGACTAACAAAGATCATAATTTGATATGAAAGCGGATTCATATATTTGAATAGGAGATCATAGTGATTTAAACATTGCATGCATGAATATAGCGGTGATACATGTGTTGTGCACATGTTATACCATAATGTGATAATGCATGGCGTTTGCAACTCACAGCTAAATGCCGAACAATCTAAACCATACTATACATCAAACAATCTCACATTTTATTTGAATTTGTGATAATGTGCGGCGTTTGCAGCTTACAACTAAATATCGAGCAATCTAAACAATACTATACATCGAACATTCTCACATTTTATTTGAATTTGTGGTAATGTGTGGTGTTTTCAACTCACATCTAAATACTTGTAGGCGTAGGTGGCGGGGCACCACACATAATGTGATAAACACATTATACATATGAGACATGGTTTAGATTATGAAGATCTAGCTAGATCTAGAAATGTAATGTGATTTGAAATCAAAATAAAGTGGATTCAAAAAATCTAGTTCGAGTTCATATAGTACACATAGTTCATATGTAACTCGATACTGATCATGTGGTGTGCTGTGAAGATAATACACAAACGATGGTTTAACTTGACAATAATGATGATTGTAGATCTTACTAAAACAGAAAAACGAATTCAAATGCTTTGACTTCAGAACAATCATTACTGTAGATCTTATTAAAATTTAGTTCATATTGAAGCGGTAGTATATACGTTTGGAATGCACTAAAACGTTCATTTGAGTAGTAGGTTGCATGCATTATACACGTAGCGAAATATTTTAATTGAACATAACATGAATTCAAAGTTTTGAATGACATTTGTAGTGCACATTGATTTGGTACAGTGCACGTTAGGCTTGTCCGGAAATTTCAACCCACGCCTTGTTAGCCCGAAATATTTAAGATATATCTTTGTCTCGTTGTGCTCCGACAACTCCCTCCATCTCAACCCGTGCCTTGCTATTCCGAAATTACAACGCGCGCGAACACTCCCACCTCCTGTGAAATCCCGACACGCGAAATGCCCATGGTACCCCTGAACAGAAAGAACCGCCTCAAATCGGTGGGGGTACTTTCGTAACTTACCCCACATTTCGGACAAGCACGTCTCTAAGCCATGGTTCCCCACTTCCATCCCATCCACCCACCCATTCGTACACCGAGGCCGCGAAAACCCGCGACGAAACCCCACACCCTGCTCCGTCCGCCACCCAGCCGGAGCTTCTTCTCCAACGACGTCATCCACAGCAACACCTCGACGTCCCTCATCCGCCGTATCAGATGAGGATCCGTCATCGATCTCATCATCCCGCCGGTTCAGCCACCCCATCCTCCACCTCCAAGGAGCTACCCCGACGTTCCCCTCGTCTTTCGCGCCACCTCCATTCCCACACCGCCGTCTTCACCTGCACCCACTATTTTAAATAGCCTGCTATAGCTCCGCTATAGCACGCTATAGCATTTACAAAAGGTCTTGCGCTAAGTGACTTTGGTCCAAACAATTGAACAAACATTTTAAATAGCACGCTATAGCATTTGGAAGAGGTCCGCTGCTAAGATGCTTAGCGTGCTATTTAAAATTAAGCCTGCACCACCGGAAGAGCATCATCATCACCGTTTCCTTGGATGAAGCTGCGGCCTAATCGGCGCCACCAAAGAGGTTCTACACTAATCGCCGCATTTTCTTCTTGATTCGATCTCACGGTGCTGCCGGCGCTCGGTCTCGAGCTGACACGGCGCGGCTCCATCCACGGCGGCATCGCTGGCCACTTCCTCCATGGCGTCGCTCCCTCGGCGGCGACGTCCACATCAGTAGGAGCTGCTGCTGCTTTAGCTCTCACTCGCACTGCTGCTCTGCTCTTGCTCTCGGTCCCCTGCCTAGTCTGCTTTTGTTATTGCTCTTGCTCGCGCTGCTGCTCTCGCTCTTGCTCTTGCTTACGATGCTGCTCCGATTTGGCTACACTTCAGTCGACTGAATCGACTTTTGGTCAGTCGATTTTCAAGGGGTGGGCTCACCGGGGTGAAGGAAGAACCAGCTGCAGTGGGGAGGAGGCTCACCGGAGAGGTACCCCACTATCTATCTTAGGGTTCAGGATGGGGGCAGTGGTCACCGGCGGTGGCGGGGCGTTGGCGGGGCGGTGGCGTGGGAATCGCCGGAGAAAAAGCTCGGCACGGGGGGGGGGGGGGGGCTAGAGGGATGGCCGGGGCGGCGCCGGACCGGCGGTGGGGAATGTTTTCAGGGCGGGCAGGGCGGCGCACCACCGGCCGCGGGCGACGGGGGGCTGCTGTTTGGTCGGTGGTGGCTGGCGGCTCAGGGGGGTGGAGGTTGAAGATGAACCGCAGGCCCTTGATTTCGTATCCAACGGCTGCAAAATGGACTGACGAGAGATGAAAAAGTCAGTCGACCGACGTGTAGCCTCACCTTGCTAGTGCGTTCAGTTTCGACAGCAAAATTCAGTTTCAACAGCAAAATTCAGTTTGGACAATTAGGTTCAGTTTCGATAGTTAAGTTCAGTTTCGACAATTAAGTTCAGGATGAGCAGCTGATGTATTTTACATCTAGCACTTTGTGGTTATATATTTTACGTCATGTATTGGAGATGCTATTAGAATTCCACTCAGGTTAACGTTGTTCGTTGTCTCTCTTGTCCTGCTTCAGCCTCGGCGTCGTACAACTCACCGGAGCTGCTCCAACGACGAAACCCTCCAGCACAGCGGAGCAGTACCTCGGGCTCCATCTCCAGACGCCTAAGATCTTCTTCCCCTCCTCCAACAGCAAAGTCAGCCGGAGCATCCTCACCGGCCAACCCAATCACACTGAGATCGACATGGCTTCGCCAAAGAGGTTGTACACTTGTTGCATCTCTTTTTTACTCTACATGTTATATATATTTTCCACTGAGCACAAGGATTTGTTCCTTTAGTGTCTCCTTGAAAGAAAAGACGTAGGAATTTTAATTTTCACTTGTCCTCCTTTTCAAATTCCTATTCATGAAGCACAAGACTAAGAGATAGTAGCATAATAGCATTATAACCGAACATTTTCTTGTGGTTTGACTTAATCTCACCATGCTTCTTTGCATCCTGTGATTTTCCAATTGTTGTGAATCAAATACCCAGATTGGCAGAAATCCGGTGTTTTTAAATTCTCTGTTTTGCACGTGCATTCCTATCCTACTGTTGTCTATTTCCTATCCCTACATTTTTGGAATCCTCCAATTCAAACGAGCCCTTATAGAATTACTTCTCTTATAGATAGTTGTCAATGAAAACCTTGCGTGGTTTGTCCCTGTCCTACTGCGCCGTCGTCCACCCCAGCTCAGCTGCTCCAACGACAGAAGGGTCCAGCAAAGCAGGGATAGCCTCCAGACTATCTTTCGCCGTCTCAGATCTTCTTCCTCGCCGCTGGCAGTCATGAAAACTGCATTACCATCATCAACCAAGCAGATGACCTCGAGGACTACACGGGTCCGCAAGAGAGGTCACACTCTTTCGTGTCTGCTTACGTTATGCATCGCTTAATATTACATGCTACTTTATCATCCTGTTCACCGATTAGACTCTGAGTTAGCTCCAAACTAATGGTCAAACTTGAGTTTTTAAATGGTTGTGGGGTACATATCGGGGCCGCTACCAATAGTATCTATCTACTATCTGGTTAATCTCCGGTGTCTACTATGAGTTTCATGTTGGGTGGGAAACAAACAGTAAAGAAGCCATTATCTGTATTTATTAACTGAAGCCATTATCTGCCTGCTATTATTGGTTTTGGGTCTATCCACATGTTGCTACCATCACTCTGGATTTCTGCATGCACTCCTTACATAATCTCACTATGTTTCATTCCTATGCATGACAGTTATTGTAAACAATGGAACTGAACATGTAGAGCAAAAGAGACGAGCCTTGCGTGGCAATAAAATTTCATGCAGACGTCGCTCCATGGTAGGCGCAAAGGCAGCCCCCCTCCACGCATTTTGGATTGTAATCGAGAGGAAGATATCTGTTCTGAGGGGGATTCAGAAGGAGAAGATAACTCCTATTTACCCCTGAGGTCTTCGCTCTAACTTGGCATTCTGATGTTGGTTATATCATGCATATGGTGTCTTGCATTGCTTACTTTATACATCAAATATGTCATCTGCTTAGTTTAGACATCCTTTGTGCGAATGCCATCTATTTAGTTTATTCATCGTTTATGTGAATTATGCAACGCCACCTTGTTTAGCCAGGCATCATATATGTGAATTTTGCAATGCCATCCTGCTTAGCCAGTCATATTATATGTAAATTATATCAGGCCATCTTTTTTTTGTTACACATTACATTCGTCAACAATGTTAGTACATTCAACTGCTCTTCGTGTGCATCAGCCATTTGACACGGTGATGGCAAATTCTGGAGTGAAAACTAGGTCTTCTGAGCAGACTATGCTATCTGATGAAGCGCATATCTCGCTGGTTATGGATAGCTCCTCAGAGGAGGATTTAGAGACAGATGACCAGTCCTATTCCCCCCCCCCAAGGTGTATGCTCTAACTTGGCAGGGTTATGTTGCTCATATCGTGCATATGGTGTCTCGCATTGCTATGCCATTTGATTAGTTTAGACATGCTTTGTGTGAATGCCACATGTTCAGTGTCTAATTACCATATATGTGAATTATGCATTGCCATCTTGTTGCAAGACATTATATATGTGAATTATACAATGCTATCTTGTTGCAAAGGCATTATATATGTGAATTATGCAATGCCATGCTGTTTAGCCAATCATCATGTATGTGAATTATATCATGCTATCTTTTTTTGTATTACGTGTTCCATTTGTCGACAACGTTTGTATATTCAACTACTCTTCCTATGCATTAGCCATTTGAAGCGGTGATGGAAGTATCTAGAGTGAAAACAAGGTATTCAGAGCAGACAATGCTACCTGCTGAAGCAGACATCTTGCTGGCTATAGAGAGCTCCTCAGAGGAGGATTCAGAGACTGATGACCAGTCCTATTTCCCCCCTGAGGTCTATGCTCAAACTTGGTAGGGTTATATTACCCATGTCATGCATGTTGTCTTGCATTGCTTAGTTTTTACATCATATATAGATTGCCATCTGCTTACTTGCTTACTATATAAATCATATATTTGAATTATATCATGCCATCATGTTTACATAGTACATACACATCATCTATCTGAATTATGGCATGGCAACCCATTTAATGAAGACATCATATAGTTATATCATCTCATCCTATTTAGTGTTTACAGTCATCATATTTAGAATTATGGCATTCTATCCATGAATGTATGTGAATTATGGCATGCCAACCTATTTAATAAACACATTATATAGTTGGGTTAATTATCCTTTTGCCCTCAGTGGTGTCTCTATGCTCAGTTTTGCCCTCAGATGCAAATTGTGCTCAGTTTTGCCCCTAGTCCATGCACAGCTACTATGACGAGGCCAAACGGCCATATTTGAGTCCATTCCGTCCGCCAGCGTTAAGTTGTGGGTCCAGAGCTTACATGTGGGACCGCGTGGACGTGGGTCCGCAGCTTACACCTGGGACCGCGTGGACATGGGTCTGGAGCTGACATGTAGGCCCGTGCAACTAAATCCCCAAATCATTCGTAGCTACTCTCTGCCCATCCGCTTCCCCGCCGGCCGGCTGACCTGCGCCGCCGCCGGCACTTGCGCCGCGGCGAGGACCTGCCCCGCCACCAGCTGCACGCCTACTCCACCGCTACCTTTCTGCGCCTACACTCCACGGCTGCCTGCGACGCCCACCACCTTCCTGCGATGCCACGGGTGGGGCGCCCGCCACCTGCTCGACCCGCGGCGCGGCCTCCTTCCGTGCGCCCGGCCGGAGCGCTCAAAGGTGGGGGGCTGCTGGAGCTATTTGAACTAGGTGGAAGAACCCTAGGCCGAAATGGAGAGCAGCGGCGACCCGGAGTATCTGGCGAGGCAGGCATCGGGCAGGAGATCCGCCGTGTCCACGACTGGGTTCCCGAGGGGTAAGTCTTGCCTCCTGTTTAGAATGAGCTTAGTTGTGCATTTGAACACTCGATTCGAGTAGGTTTGCCCAATTAGTGTGCTGATTGCGTCTCTATTTTTCACCGGTTAGGATGGAGTTGCGGTTTGCTTTCTTGATGCACATTAGAAGGGACCGATACACGTTCGACGCAAAGGATCAGAAGAAATACCAAGGAGGTTTTGATTATCGGTTGCCAATGGCTAGTAATTGGAGTTTCAGACAATTTGGGGAGGTAATTTGTAGCCAATATCCTTGGGGTTTGCTTGATGAAGTGGTATACAAATACTATGATGGGGAAAAGAAATGGGTGATAGTTAGTAATGATGAAGAGCTAGCTACCATGTTTGTTAGGCATAAAGAGAAAGATAATTTTCATGTGAGGATGCAAGTTGATGTGCTTGAGCAGGCATTTGGACCTAGGATGACGGGTGCAACATCTCGGGGAGAACCAAGTCGTCGTAATGGCATCTCTAGCCAGAACAGTTCAGTTGGTGCACGGCGACGTGGTGGCTCGACAAGTGTGGGCAACAGCAGTAGGGTCCCCCTTGAAGTGGAGCATGATGACTACAATTCTGGGGTCGATGAAGAGAAGCTATATTCTGATGTTATTCGGAATTTACGATGGGCACCTCGGGCTGATAACCAAGATGAGGCTCACAATGCAGTCCGTGTGGATGATGACGCGGTGGGTGAGGACGATGACCTTGTAGCTGTTGAATGGGACCCTTTGAACCCTAATTTGGAAGAAGGTATAGTTTTTGCATCCATTAATGAGTGTAGAAATGCAGTTGTGACATACTGCATCAAGGTAGAACGTACTTTCAAAGTTGACAAGAGCGATCAAGTACGTTACAGAGTGCACTGTCCGACTGAGGGTTGTCCATGGAGGCTGCTCGCATCTAAAATGCGAAATAGCACTAATGTTCAGGTCAAAGTGAACCCTTTTAAGCACACATGCCAGGAGTCAACCCTTAGGAAGGATACAATCAGTAGAGCCAAGTCAAGATGGGTGGCAGAAGAAGTAAAGAAGTGGGTGAAAGAAAACCAGCAAGTGGGTCCAAAGGAATTGCAGAAGAACATCAAAGATAAATTCAAGATAGATTTACCATACATGAGGTTGTTCAATGGTAAACAACAGGCTATGGATTCTATGTATGGTAACTGGCAGGAAAGTTTTCAATTGTTGTATTCATTCAAAGGTGAAGTGGAGAGGACAAGCCTAGGTAGTATTGTATATATTGATCACCACACCGTGGAGTACACATTCAGGGGAGTGACAAAGACCAAGGAATGCTTTAGGAGGGCTTTTTTCTGCTTTGAGGCTTGTCGTCGGGGTTTTTGGCAGGTTGCAGGCCTTATTTGGCTATTGATGCCACTTTTCTCACAGGGAGGTTTAAAGGACAGTTAGTAGCTTCTTGTGCAGTTGATGCACACAGTTTTGTATTTCCAGTTGCCTACGGTGTGCTGGAGATAGAGTCTGAGGAGAGCTGGACTTGGTTTTTGCATAATCTGCGCCGGGCTATTGCACATCCCAATGGGTTGGTCATTCATACAGATGCCTGCAAAGGTTTAGAAGTGGCCGTGGACAATGTGTTCCCTGGAGTAGAGCATAGGGAATGCATGCGTCACCTTGCTGCAAATTTCATAAAGAAATTCAAAGGAAAGGTGTATACCGACAATTTATGGCCAGCATCTTTGACTTGCAGTGTGAAGAAGCACAAGTACCACTTGAGGCAGTTATACTTGAATCCCAAAGTGAAAGAATACTTGGAAACACACCACTCCAAGTTATGGGCCAGAAGCCAATTCAGTGAACTGAGCAAAGTTGACTATGTGCACAATAATCTAGCAGAGTCTTTCAACTCAACGATCCGGAAACTAAAGGGTCATTATGTGGTGGATTTGCTGGACAGGATAAGGATAGAATACATGCAAAAATTTCATTATCGTGCAGGAATAGCCGAGGAAAAATTCATGGGCCACATTATCATCCCTGCCATGTTGAATGAGCTGATGCAGAAAACAACATGCTTGGAAATGAACATGACTCTTTGCTCGGGTACCACAGCAGAGATATCATATTTGGATAAAGAGAAGATGGAATGGAGATATCCGGTGGATTTAGAAGCTAGAACTTGCAGTTGTAGGCAATGGCAGATAACTGGGTTGCCATGCATTCATGCCTTGTTTTTCATCACTTCTCTCCCTGGTCCAGCAGGGAACATTCAGCAGTATGTGCATGATTACTACTCTGTTGCAAGGTTCAAAGCCACATATGCTTATGCCTTGCCTGCTATGGAGGGAAAACAACAATGGGACATGGTGGACCCTGGTTTCAAGCTTTGCGCTCCAGTTCTGAAAAGAGCAGCAGGTAGACCAAGGAAGACTCGAATCAGACCTCGCAGCGAAGGAGCTGGACTTGGAGCGAGGAAGCGTAAGTGCACAAGATGTGGTGGTTCTGGTCATTTTGGTAAGTATTGTGATAACACAGTAGATCCAGCGTTCGAAGAGAGTTTCGATGAAGGCTTCGATGAAAATGATGGACAACAGCTGGTTGCATCAGATGAGGATTTTGACGAGGTTCGAAATGATGATGGTCAACAGCCGCATGATTTTGACGATGATCCAAGTGAGGCTCCAAATAGTGATCATGGTGATCCAAGTGAGGCTCCAAATGATGATCATGGTGATCCAAGTGAGGCTCCAAATGATGATCTTGGTGATCCAAGTGAGGCTCCAAATGATGATCTTGGTGATCCAAGTGAGGCTCCAAATGATGATCCAAGTGAGGCTCTAAATGGTGACCAACCTTCTGTTGTTGTGAGTTCTGCTAGGTATGGAAATCTTGCAAGGGTCAAATACTACTGTACATTTATGGGTCACTTGACATGATCTCATTACCCTTTATGCTTTGCACAGCTCTATGATAGGTTTGAAGAAGACGCACAAGGTACCGACAACCAAGAGGAGAAGAGAAGAAGCAATGAGCACAAGGTGCACGAGGAGCAAAGTGATGGCAAGAAGCTCAAGGAACAGACAAAAGCCCGAACGCTATATGTGAATAATTATGAAACATTATGAATAATGTTGTATTTCTGTTGGATGATGTTAGAACTATGTTTGACATGATGGTTAAATCTGTTGGATGATGTTTGAATGAGCACATGGTTTTTCCATTTTTTTGATTCTTTTGAATTTGTTTTGCTCATTTGAATTCTGGTCAAACCTAACTTTGACCATGATTTAAACAAGTCTAAAACATCAAAATGAAGAACTAAGCCTGGATCCTTCTTAGTCAGTCCAAAATGAAGCTGCGGTGAGGTTTTTGAACTTTTCATGAAAAATGTGCTAAAATGAGGGTCCAAAGGTAGGGTAAATGGCCTCATCTCTAAGCAAGGTTTTTTTCGACCTTGTCTAAATCAGCCAAATAACTTTCCTAAACATATATTCTATATATACGGACTATGTGCGCTGGTTTTTTCATTTTTTTGATTTTTTTAAATTTGTTTTGCTCATTTGAATTCTGGTCAAACTTAACTTTGACCAAGATTTAAATAAGTGTAAAACATCAAAATGAAAAACCAAGCCTGGATCCTTCTTAGTCACTCTAAAATGAATCTGTGGTGGGTTTTTTGAAATTTTCATGTTTATTTCCCCAAAACACTTCTCTTCACTTCATACAAAAGAGTTTGAGATACTCGAGATATCATACAAATACACATGAACTTATCGTTTAAATGTATGTAAACCTTATTTATCAACTTAAATCGTTAGTATATGACATAAGAAGACTATGTGCGCTGGTTTTTTATTTTTTTGATTTTTATTTAATTTATTATGCTCGTTTGAAATCTGGTCAAACATAGCTTTGACTGCTCCAAACCCCTCCCAAACCCCGCTAACCCTAGCGCTGAACCAGGACCGTTCATCTAACCCTAGCGCTGAACAAGGGTCGTCGATCTAACCCTTCTAGAAGGAATATGTGGGGAGGAGGGGGGCGATCCACGAGATGCAATCTGATTGGCTGGGAGATTCTTTTTTTAAAACAAATATCGGGCGCGCTGGATGGACCATTGGGCCGTCTCGTTGTCTGGGCCTGAGACCACAGTAAATAGCCCGTCTCAGCCTTTCCAGGCCTTGCATGCATGCATGGGAGGCGGCGACGTCCATAGGCTGCAACGTGGGTTTGCATGCGCGGGAGGCTGCGACGTGCATGCATGCGAGCGAGTCGAGCGAGGCGTGCTAGGCGCGCTAGGCTAGCGAGGCCAGCTAGGTGGTTCAACGAGTCAGATGCACCGTCCGGTCAAAGAGCTATGCAGTGATTCAAATGCGCGCACGCGCCCCATGCATGCATCGTTTTTGTGCAAAAATTTAAGAGTGCAAAGCGTAACGGATACACACACGCGTTCGGGTTCACACACGCACCGTTCTCACCCTTTCTCTCTTCCTCTCCCACCCACAGGCCTATAAATGGGGTGCCTATCTTCCTCTCCCACCCATAAGCCAGATCCGATCCATTCTCTCCAACTTCAAACACCCAATCGACCGAGCCCTCCCCAAGCAAGGCCATGCAGTTCAATGGGCCGACCTTCAGCCGTCCGCCTGTCGTGCCGGAGCGGCGCTACCCACCGGGCGTGCTCATGGAGAGGGAGCTCCGCGTGTGGGCTTTTTCAAGGTGGAGGGGTTCCGTCGAACTCACCCGCGCCTTCCTCAGAGCCGGCTATGCCCACCTCCCACGGGGCTCGCCGAGGATGTTCACCCTCAACAAGGTTCGTGACCACGGCGACATCCTCCTACTGCTCACGGCCACCTTCACCAACTCGTTTAACACGCGCGAGCTCCTCGGACAAGTCTTTTGGTGCGGCTGCGAGGCCATCTTCTTCACCGTCTACAACATCTACACCAACTACGAGAACATCTTCCCCACTCCAGCCGGGATGCACTCCCTTCCCTACGACGACGAGGAGGAGGTGTGAAGATGAAGATGGTGTTGAAGGGGCGCGCGCGGACAAAGTGGAAGGAGGAGATCAAGATGAAGATTGTTTCGTTTTTTATTTGTTGCTTTTCTATGTCGTGTCGTGTCGTGTCATGTTTCGTCATGTGTCCATGAACTGTCCGTGAACTTCTATTATTGTAATGGTACTTGTGTTGCATCTTATCTAAGTTATTTATTAGGGTTTATTATGTGTGTTAAAAAATGTCCGTGCCCAAGCATATAATTTCTTCCCTAAACCAAGTCATGAAGCTCGAGAACTTGTGGTTGTCATCCAAAAGAGGGGGTGAGAAGCCCTCCATTTTATTCAAAAAAAAATAAGTCATGAACTAACATGCAAATTTAATCCGTTTAAATCCTAAACCAAGTGCCACTCTAACACTAAACCAAGTGCCACTCTAATCAAAACCACATGGCAGTGCAAACATACGTTTTCACGGTCTCACATTTTTTGACAAATTTCAGAGTCTCACTATGTATACGTTTCTTCCCTACCCATGTCAAACTCTTGCCATCTGTCCTAGCGGTTACCAGCGCAGCCCTAAACACCACAAACCCACGCGGTCTTGGGTTCGAGTCCCCATCCGCACCAATGTTTTGTGCATTTTTCCACCCTTCATTTTTTTTGACAAATTTCACAGTCTCACTATGTATACGTTGCTTCCCTTCCCATGTCAAACTCTTGCCATCTGTCCTAGTGGTTACCAGCGCAGCCCTAAACACCACAAATCCACGCGGTCTTGGGTTCGAGTCCCCAGCCGCACCAATATTTTTGTTGCATTTTCCACCCTTCATTTTTTAGAAAAAATAGTTTCTACTCAATGTAATGCCCTTAAAAATGTTCATTTATTTTGGCACTAGGTGTAAACATCTACCAGAGCTGAGGAACATTTTCCATGACATTTTGGTCTTTGATTTAAATCACGGTGTATTTGAATTGGATTACTTAAATTGCTATTAAATATTTAACAGCTCCAAAAAATTTCTACCCTTAATTGTTTGGCTCTAGAATAATTCATTAGCTACATTTCATTGATCAAAAGTTTCTGAATTCTTCATTTCTTCTCCTTTTTTTCAACATATTTAAATGTTGGTCACTTCTTCTCTTTTTTTCAACAACAACAACAACAACAACAAAGCCTTTAGTCCCAAGCAAGTTGGGGTAGGCTAGAGGTGAAACCCATAAGATCTCGCAACCAACTCATGGCTCTGGCACATGGATAGCAAGCTTCCATGCACCCCTGTCCATAGCTAGCTCTTCGGTGATACCCCAATCCTTCAGGTCTCTCTTAACGGACTCCTCCCATGTCAAATTCGGTCTACCCCGCCCTCTCTTGACATTCTCCGCACGCTTTAGCCATCCGCTATGCACTGGAGCTTCTGGAGGCCTGCGCTGGATATGCCCAAACCATCTCAGACGATGTTGGACAAGCTTCTCTTCAATTGGTGCTACCCCAACTCTATCTCGTATATCATCATTCCGGACTCGATCCTTCCTCGTGTGGCCACACATCCATCTCAACATACGCATCTCCGCCACAGCTAACTGTTGAACATGTCGCCTTTTAGTCGGCCAACACTCAGCGCCATACAACATTGCGGGTCGAACCGCCGTCCTGTAGAACTTGCCTTTTAGCTTTTGTGGCACTCTCTTGTCACAGAGAATGCCAGAAGCTTGGCGCCACTTCATCCATCCGTCTTTGATCCGATGGTTCACATCTTCATCAATACCCCCATCCTCCTGCAGCATTGACCCCAAATACCGAAAGGTGTCCTTCCGAGGTACCACCTGACCATCAAGGCTAACCTCCTCCTCCTCACACCTAGTAGTACTGAAACCGCACATCATGTACTCGGTTTTAGTCCTACTAAGCCCAAACCCTTTCGATTCCAAGGTTTGTCTCCATAACTCTAACTTCCTATTTACCCCCGCCCGACTATCGTCAACTAGCACCACATCATCCGCAAAGAGCATACACCATGGGATATCTCCTTGTATATCCCTTGTGACCTCATCCATCACCAATGCAAAAAGATAAGGGCTCAAAGCTGACCCCTGATGCAGTCCTATCTTAATCGGGAAGTCATCAGTGTCGACATCACTTGTTCGAACACTTGTCACAACATTATCGTACATGTCCTTGATGAGGGTAATGTACTTTGCTGGGACTTTGTGTTTCTCCAAGGCCCACCACATGACATTCCGCGGTATCTTATCATAGGCCTTCTCCAAGTCAATGAACACCATATGCAAGTCCTTCTTTTGCTCGCTATATCTCTCCATAAGCTGTCGTACCAAGAAAATGGCTTCCATGGTCGACCTCCCAGGCATGAAACCAAACTGGTTTTTGGTCACGCTTGTCATTCTTCTTAAGCGGTGCTCAATGACTCTCTCCCATAGCTTCATTGTATGGCTCATCAGCTTAATTCCACGGTAATTAGTACAACTCTGAACATCCCCCTTGTTCTTGAAGATTGGTACTAATATACTCCGTCTCCATTCTTCTGGCATCTTGTTTGCCCGAAAAATGAGATTGAAAAGCCTGGTTAGCCATACTATCGCTATGTCCCCGAGACCTTTCCACACCTCAATGGGGATACAATCCGGGCCCATCGCCTTGCCTCCCTTCATCCTTTTTAAAGCCTCCTTGACCTCAGACTCCTGGATTCGACGCACAAAACGCATGCTGGTCTCATCAAAAGAGTCGTCCAGTTCAATGGTAGAGCTTTCATTCTCCCCATTGAACAGCTTGTCGAAGTACTCCCGCCATCTATGCTTAATCTCCTCGTCCTTCACCAAGAGTTGGCCTGCTCCGTCCTTGATGCATTTGACTTGGCCAATATCCCTCGTCTTCCTCTCTCGGATCTTGGCCATCTTATAGATGTCCCTTTCGCCTTCCTTCGTGCCTAACCGTTGGTAGAGGTCCTCATACGCCCGACCCCTTGCTTCACCAACAGCTCGCTTTGCGGCCTTCTTCGCCATCTTGTACTTCTCTATGTTGTGTGCACTCCTATCCAGGTATAGGCGTCTAAAGCAATCTTTCTTCTCTTTAATCGCCTTCTGGACATCATCATTCCACCACCAGGTATCCTTATCTTCGCTTCTCCTTCCCCTGGACACTCCAAACTCCTCTGAGGCCACCTTACGAATGCAAGTCGCCATCTTCATCCACACATTGTCCGCATCCCCTCCTTCCTCCCAAGGGCCCTCCTTAATGACCCTCTCCTTGAACGCCTGAGCTACCTCCCCCTTGAGCTTCCACCACTTCGTTCTAGCGACTTTAGCCCGCTTATCCCGCTGGACACGAATCCGAAAGCGGAAGTCAGCAACCACCAGCTTATGCTGGGGTACAACACTCTCTCCAGGTATCACCTTACAGTCTAGGCACGCACGCCTATGTTCCCTTCTCGAGAGGATGAAATCAATCTGGCTAGAGTGTTGGCCACTACTAAAAGTCACCAGATGTGATCCTCCCTTTCTAAAGAGGGTGTTGGCTACAATCATGTTGTAGGCTAGAGCAAAGCTTAAGACATCTTCTCCTTCTTGATTCCTGATGCCATAGCCAAAGCCCCCATGCGCCCCTTCAAAACCTGTGTTAGATGTACCCACGTGGCCATTGAGGTCTCCTCCTATGAAGAGCTTCTCACCAATCGGTACACTCCTAACCATGTCTTCTAGGCCTTCCCAGAACTCCCTCTTGGTGTTCTCATTGTGGCCTACTTGCGGGGCATACGCGCTGATAACATTGAGAACCAAGTCCTCAACTACCAGCTTGACCAGGATAATCCGGTCCCCATGTCTCTTGACGTCTACCACTCCATACTTGAGGCTCTTGTTGATCAAGATGCCTACGCCATTTCTGTTTGCAGCCGTCCCCGTGTACCATAGCTTGAAGCCGGTATCCTCCACCTCCTTCGCCTTTTGTCCTCTCCATTTGGTTTCTTGGACGCAAAGGATATCAACACCTCTCCTCACCGCTGCATCAACTAGCTCCCGAAGCTTCCCTGACAGAGACCCTACGTTCCAGCTACCTAAGCGAATCCTCTTAGGCTCGGCTAGCTTCCTTACCCTTCTCTTTTTTTCAACATTTAAACAAATTTAACCAACATTTAAACTAGGTGAATTTCTCATACAATTTCAAGATTACAAATTCCTCCATAATTCGTGCCTTTCCATACATTTTCAACATTACAACCAGTGCGATTACCATACCTACAAATGCCCAAAAGTATTTGCAAATGGGTATTGGTAGTGCTTGATCTTCAAGCTTCCTAACCTTCTTCTTCAGCATCCTCAGCTCAACAGCTAGCTCTCTGTCAGTGCGTGCTTCGCCCTCCAACTCTTCTTCCGGAGCTCGTGCTGCGGCCACTGCAGTTTGTGGCAGCATGCGCAACCATTCGCCATGCTTTTCTTGCAGTTCATTTATGAGAGTCTTGGCCAGAGCATCGACCCAAAGAAAGAAGCATGTCACCTGCATGAACACGGAACCTATCAACCGATTGCTCAAAGATCCCGACCACGAAAATGGTGCAATTGCCCCGATTCTTACCCCATTCTCGCTGCACATGTAGAACGGACGATTGTGGTTCCTCGGTGTGTGAGAAACCCTCCGATCAACGCTCGCCCGGCACCGCGGACAGACGAAGACAGGCATCTCCACACGCGCCCGGCTCTGCATCCGCGAGGTGGCGCGGGAGCTTGCGGAAGACATGGAGCTCGGAGCCGAATGGGATCTCAACGCCGCCGCGCCCTCCACAGCTAGCTTCCTACCACCGTGCCCTCCACAGCTAGCTTCCCACCGCCATCATGCTCTCGCTCTCTCGCCGTGGTTAGCACCGTGCTCTCTGTCGCCGTGGTCACCGCCGCTGTCGCCCGCTAATATAGCACACCCGCAACGGCTCTAAGCTCAACGGCTCTCTGCTGGGTCCCGCAAGCCACGCGTGAAACGGTCTGAATAAAATTGGCCGCCCCTGTCACCTGGTCCCACCTGTAAGGGCCGAGTCAAAATGTTGACCTGACGGAGACGCCAAAGTTCACAGAACGAGTCGGTGCGCACGGACTAGGGGCAAAACTGAGCACAATTTGCATCTGAGGGCAAAACTGAGCAGATGGACACCACTAAGGGCAAAAGGATAATTAACCCTATATAGTTATGTCATGTCATCCTGTTTACATAGTCTCATATTTTGAACTATGTCTTTCCATCTTTTTTAGTTAGCCATCATAATGTGAAATTGTGTCATGCTATCCTGTTTAGTTAGCCATCATAGATGTGAAATTGTGTCATGCTATCCTGTTTGGTTAGACAACATAAATATGAATTATTTCATGCTCTCTTTTATTCCCCACTATCCATTCCACCTGTCTATCATACAATGTCTATACTTTCAATTACTTTTCTTGTTTATCAGCCATTTGAATTGGAGAGCGTGATGGCAGTATCTAAGGGAGTAACAACACGGTCTTCAGAAAAGATAGTGCTACCAGTTCATGCAGATAGAACCATGGTTTTACTTTCCCAAGGACCAGATCCACCACACATAACCCAGACTCTGGCAGATTGTACCCCTACCCAGTTGGACAGAGAACCAGCTACACCCCTTTTAACCCCAACCCCGACAGATAGTAACCCAGTTCCACTTGACATAGTGCTGTCTCCACCACAAAGCACCCAAACACGAGCGGTTAGTAAGGGAACTGCAGTGCCCAAAGCACGAGGACCACCACTCCGAATCCCAACTCAATGCTTAAAGGAGAAGAAGATTTGTTCTCAGGTTAGGTTCTGTAGCTATGGTTCATACTCCTTTGCTCTTGCATTACTGTATTTACTCCTACCAACTATTTTCAAATTTGAAGGATGGAATTGAAACTCCAATGGCGCAACAGGTATGTTTTAAACCTGTTTCTTGAACTGGTTTGCTGTTGTAACCTGCTCTATGTTGATTTCAGTTTCAATTGAATAAACAGTTATGTTCTCATGTCATGCACATTACAAGTGTTGTTATTGCTCTATAGTTACCCACACTTATATTCTGTCTATTCTTCTTTGTCTTGAACAAATATTATTTGAACTATGTCTCTATCTTGATTTGGCAACAAAAACTAGAATGATATAGACCATAAAGTGACCATGGCACATAGATATATGTTTGTTTCATGCTGTTATCCTGTCCACTTTACTACTGAACTCATTTACCAAAATGAGTTTCATATACAACATGGTAAACATGTGATGTGTCTGCTTGTTTCTCTTTTAGAATGCGGACAATATATTGGAGAATAGTACCGCGTTATCCAATGTCAAAGGATATGGTTCAAGATAGTGAGACATCCCTGTTGGTCTCCAAGAAAGCTGATAAAAACTATCTTAACGGCAGTGAGGGAACCCAAAAGTCCTGTCTTGATGTAGTGTTCGAGTTACTGGCCACTACTGCTAGCACAAGCTCTTCGAACTTGCTGCCTGAATCAGTTCGCCTTCTTGAGTCTCAAGTTCAAGTTGAAAGACATCGATCAGATGTGCTGCGACAGGAAGCTGAAGGACTGAGGAAGTCCCTGCAGAATTCAGATGCATATTTTATGGTGAAACAACAAGCGCTGGAGGATTTAAGCGCCAAACAAGAGAAAGTTAATAAGCTTGCTAAGCATCTTGCCAGCATTATGGGTACCCAGGATATTGTTTCTTGAGATCTTCTGAAGTGGTCTCAGTTCTGGATTTGTTTTGCTACAGCGTTTATTTGCGCTGGTCGCCAACTTTGACAACCAGTATATATGATATGCTGCTTTGTTCCCTATATTTGCACTGGTGGCGAACTTTGATGCCCAGTGAATGTAATATGTGTAATAGCCGTGATAACCTAGCATAAGTTGCTTGCTTATTTATTTCCTTGTTGTCTTGTTTATTTGTTTGCTTGTAGTCAGTGCAGTTCTTTTTAAAACTAGGCCACAATAAGCATGGGCTAATATTTACTGTAGTGACACTGGGCCTCCTACGGGCCGTAGAAATAGTGGGCCTTCTACGGGCCGTAGAAACAGTGGGCCTTCTACGGGCCGTCGAAACAATGGGCCTTCTACGGGCCGTAGAAACAATGGGCCTTCTATGGGTAATAGAAACAATGGGCCTTCTACGGACCGTATCATCAATGGGCCTTATACGGGTCGTATGACCATAACGGGCCATCGTGAATAGGCTGTATTTGATGATGCTATGAAAACGGCCCAACATATTAACGGACCACAAATGGGCCGATGTAACCATGGGCTGAATTTGGCCCACAAGCAGAAAATGACAGTAACGGGCCGTAAGTAAACGAATGCTGGAAATGAGCCCAAGAATAAATGGGCTCTGAGAAGGCCGAGAGATAACATTTGCTAGAAACGGCCCAACTGAATAACGGGCCCTTAATGGGTATAAAGTGATATACTGTTCATTACGGGCCAGTTTCACCACGGGCCGTTAGTGGGTGTAAAGTGATACACTGTTCATTGCGGGCCAGTTTCACCACGGGCATATGGGCCGAAAGACGTCATGGGCCAACATGGGCCAGAAGTGAAAACGGGCTGGAATCATATTGGATGGCTGAGATGACGCTACTGGGCCTAATTCGGATAGGGCGTAACGGGCCTTGGGTTAGCGGGCTGTAAATGGGCTATATGCGAACATGCCGTTAACAGGCTTTCCATGGGCCGGCCCGCCACCTTTTGACCAAGTCAAACGGGCCGGCCTTTTCAAAGGAATGGGCCTCTGTTGGGCCGTGCCACGTGTTGACGTATCATAGGCGTCTTCTGTCCAATGAGTGGATGACATCTGTCCCAATGGTGAGCCGACACGTATTTCCTCCAGCCAATGATGATTTTACACTTGGAAAATTCCCATTGGTCGGGGCTGTTAATGGGTTATTGGATACAAAACCCGACCCGATAGCTTAACGGCGTTCCGTTACGGTGGATGCCACGTGTCGGTCACCCTTGACGAAAGCAGTTCCGTGACGCGCGATTTATCGTCATGGAAGTGGACACTTCCGTGATGATAATTTTGGTAATGTCATCGAACACTTCTACGACAGCACAGGTATGACTATCTTGAATCTGTCATAAATTTGTCATGGATGTACATGCATGACAAAAACCGCGACCTACTGTGACAAACACGTATCATCACGGAAGTGTACTTTTTTTGTAGTGCACCCCCTCCAATTCAAATGGCTGATAAATAAGAAAATAAATTGAATGTACAAACATTGTATGATAGACAGATGTGGTAATTCACATATATGTTGTCCAACCAAACAGGAAAACATAACATAATTTCACATATATGATGGCTAACTAAACAGGATAGCATGACACAGTTTCAGATATATGATGGATAACTGAACATGATATAATGGCATAATTCAACATATGATGAGTATCTAAACAGGATGACATGAAAAAACTATATGGTGTCTTTATAAAATAGGTTGGGATGAAATAATTCACATACATGTTGTCTAAGTATACAGGATGCCATGATATAATTGACATAATTGATTCATATACTAAGCAGCTGGCACTCGCATGTATGATCTCTAAACTAAGCAGATGGCATTGAATACTATGCATATGATGTCTAAACTAAGCAATGCAAGACACCATATGCATGTTATGAGAAATATAAACATTGCAAATTAGAACATACACCTCAGGTGGGATATAGGACCCATCATCTGTCTCTGAATCCTCCTCTAAGGAGCTACCTGTAACCATCGAGATATATGCTTCAACAGGTACCATTGCCTGCTCTAATGACCTTGTTTTCACTCCTGATTTTTCCATAACCGGCTCAAATGGCTGATACACATGAAGAGTAGTTCAATATACACAGATTGTCGACAAATGGAATACGTAAAGAGAAAAAAGGATGGCATGAGATCATTCACATATATGATGCCTGGCTACATGGCGATGCATAATTCACATATATGATAACTGGCTGAAAAGCATGGCATTGCATAATTCACATATCTGATATAGAAAGCAAACATGAGGCATTCACACAAAGCATGTCTAATCTAAGCAGATGGCATGGCAATGCAAGACACCATATGCATGATATGACCATATAACCCTGCCAAGTTAGAGCATGCACCTAGGGGGAATATGACTGATCATCTGTTCTGAATCCTCCTCTGAGGAGCTATCTATAACCAGCAAGATATCTGCATCGCCAGGTAGCACTGACTGCTCAGAAGACCTTGTTTTCACTCCAGATTTTCGCATGACCGACTCAAATGGCTGATGCACAGGAAGAGTAGATAAATTTATAAACATTGTTGACAAATGGAATACATTATGAAAAAAATATGGCACGATACAATTCACACATACGATGACTAGCTAAACAAGATGGCATTGCATGATTCTCGTATATGATGCGTGACTAAAGAAGATGGAATTGCATAATTCCCATATACTCCCTGCATTCCTAAATATTTGTCTTTTTAGAGATTTCAAATGGACTACCACATACGGATGTATATAGACATATTTCAGAGTGTAGATTGACTCATTTTGCTCCATATGTATTCACTTGTTGAAATCTCTAAAAAGACAAATATTTAGGAACGGTGGGAGTATGATATAGAAACCAAATAGGCATCGTTCACACAAAGCAAATCTAAACTAAGTTGATGACATATAAGATGTATAATGTAAGCAATGCGAGGCGCCATATGCATGATATGACCAACATCAGCATGCCAGGTTAGAGCAAACACCTCAGGGGGTAAATATGAGTGGTCCGCTCGCTCTGAATCCCCCTCTAAACAGTTATCTTCCTTTGGAATACAATCTGGAATGGCAGGAGGGGCCCCCACTTCGCCCACCATGGAGCGGCGTCTGCATGACATTATATTCCCACGCAACGGTCTTCTCTTTTTCTCTACATGTTCAATACGATTGTGTACAATAATTGACCTGCATAATAAAAAACATAGTTAGATTATGTAAGGCCTAAGGGGTGCATGCAGAAATCAAGACTAATGGTAGAAAACGAGTGGATAGATCCAAAACTAATGATAGCAGGTAGATTATAGCTTCAGTTTAAAAAGATAGATGATGGATCATCTACTGTTTGTTGCCCACCCAACATGAACCACATAGAAGACCCTAGATGAACTAGATAGTAGACAGATACTATTCATTGCTGCCTTGATATGTGCCCCATAGGCATTTTAAAACTCAAGTTTGAACATTAGTTTGGACCTGACTCGGAGTCTAAGAGGTGCACAAGACGATAAAGTAGCAGATAATAATAACCGATGTATAACATAAGCAGACACGAAAGAATGCGACCTCTCTTCCGGAACTGTGTAGTCCTTAGGTTCATCTGCTCAGTCGATGATGGTAATCTAGTTGGCGTGGTTACCGGCAATGGGGAAGATGATCTGAGGCGGCAAAAGAAAGTTTGCAGGGGGAATCTCTGCTGCAGTGAACGCTTCCGTCGATGGTGCACCTTAGGCGGGGTGGATGACGGCACCGCAGGAGCAGGACATAACACACCGACTTTTCTTTGACACCTATCAGAAAATGAAGTAAATCTGTAAGGGCTCCTTTGAATTGGAGGATTCTATAAACGCGGGGATAGGAAAAACATAGGAATAGGATAGGAATGCACGTGCAAAATAGAGCATTTGCAAACATATGATTTCTCTCAACCTGGGTGTTTGGTTCACATGAATTGGAAGAACACACGAATGGAGAAGCATGGTCAAATTAAAGTCAAACCACGTGAAAATGAAAAAAATAAGAATCTTATTATGCCAGTAATGCAATTAGTCCTATTCTTCATGCATATTAATTTGAAAAGGACATCCAAGTGGATATTAAAATTCCTACATTTTTTCTTTGAAAGAGACACCAAGGGAAAAAATCCTCCAGTTTTGCTTTGCTCCATTCCTTCTAACCAAATGCACGAATGGTAGTACCATAGTAAAGTTTCCAATTCCTATGTTTTCCTTCACTTTTTCTTTGAACCAGTGGCGATTCTAGTAGGCAGTCTTCAACAGGCTGAAGCCTTCCCTCAAAATATTTTGTGAGCTTAGATTTGGTCCACATTAGTATAATATAATGGCTATCTTGCTAAACCGATTAAAATTGTGATTCAAAAGAGCATTTAGTTTTCTCCCTGATAACTTTGTGACCACGATTCATTTATTTCTAGATTTGGAACTGCTTTGAACCAAAGGATCCATGAGGGATCCACATAAATGCAGAGTAACAAAGTGATGCGAGGAGTTTACAACCTCTTTGGCATAGCCTTGCCGACCTCAGCATCATTGGGTTGGACGTGGAGGATGGTGATGCTAGTGTGACTTTGGAGGCGGGGAAGAAGATCTGAGACATCTGGATATGATGTCGAGGGTACTGCTCCGCTGTGATGGATAGTTCCTTTGTGGGAGCATCTCCGGTGAGGTGTACGATGGCGAGGCTAAAGCAGGACAAGACAGACAACGTTAATCTAAAGTGGGACTCTAATATCATCTGCAATAGATGATGTAAAATACATCACCAAAAAAAGTGCTAGATGTAAAATGCATCAGCCATGCCACGGCCGCTCCGACAGATGTTGTAAATATTGTTCACTCTGAACTTAACTGAAGAAACTGAACTGTATAGTCGAAACTGAATTTTACTGTCGAAACTGATTGAACTAGTGGCAGAGCATTGCAATAGAAGTTTAGGGCATTCGAGAACTAGTAGTAGAGAAGCAGTGATCTAAATTAGCAGCCGCTCAAGCAGGGAACGCACTAGCAGAGAGAAACTCGTGCAGCAACACCGCGAGCGAGTGCTAAAGCAGCAACTCATGTAGCTGCCGGAGGTAATGCAACAACAGTAGCGGCGAGAGAAAGAGTAGAGTAGAAGCACGAACGAGAGCAAGAGCGGAGCAGCATCGCGATCGACAACAATAGCAGAGTAGAGCAGCAGCACGAATGAAAGCAAGAGTAGTGCAGCAGCACGACTGACAGCAAGAACACATTCGCAGCACGAGCGAGTGCCGGAGCAACAGTAGCTAGTGCCCGTGTGGAATTCGCCACCGAGGAAGCAACGTCATGGGGGAGTGACGCCGTGGATGTAGTGGCTGGCGACGGCGCCGTCGATGGCGCCCCGCCATGGCTGCTCGGTATCAAGCACCGGCCGCCCCATGAGATCGAATAAAATATAAAATGCAACGGTGAGTGCAGAACCTCCTTGGTGACGCCGAGTTGGCCTCGGCTTCATCGGAAGAATTGGTAAGGGTGCTGCAGTTTCGGTGGGGCAGGTCAAGACGGTGCTGTGGGGATGGAGGTGGAGCGGTAGACGAGGCGAACATTGGGGCAGCTCCTTGTACGTGGAGGATGGGGCGACTGATCCGGCGGGACGACGAAATCGACGACGGATCCTCATCCGATGCGGTGGATGACGGACAGTGAGCTGTTGCGATGGATGACATCGTCGGTGAATAGTCTCTGGCTGGGCGGCGGTCGGGGCCGACGGAGGAGCATGGGGTTTTGTGGGTTTGGCGGCCTCGCTGTACTAATTGGGGGGACGAAGGGGAAGGTAGGGGAGCCATGGCTTAGGGACGCGCTTGTCTGAAATGTAGGGTAAGTTACGAACGTACCCCCACCGGTTTTTACCATGCTATGTCAAGGTGCCATTTTCGGCTGAGGGGTAGAAAGGGGATTTTGCGTGTATGGGTCGCGGGACCGATTTCAAATGAGGAGGGAGCTTTCGCGCGCGTCGTGATTTCGGGATAACAAGGCGCGGCGCGAGTTGAAGAGGCGGGAGTTTCACAGCAGAAGAGACAAAAGATGCGGATTCCATGTTCGGCAGAACAAACTTAACGTGTACAAAAAACAATTCATATAAGACACAAGAGAGTGATGTCCCCTTTTACTATATTGCTATAAATGCCATTGAAAAAACTACAAGAAATCAAGAGAACAAGATTACCCTATACAGTACCAAATCAATTCGCACCCCCCGCAACAATAACAAAAAACAAATCAATTCCCACAACAAGAAAGAGTCATGTCCCTTTTTATATGATTACAAATGTCGGGATCTCGAATTTCAATTTTTGAATCCATGTTATTTTGAATTCGAATATATCGTTAGGTGACCTCGCGGTTTATAATGGATGTAGTCCTACATTTTGATCTTCCATCTTATATGAACATTTGACTCCACCCTATAAACATATATATTGTCGTCTACTTTATGGACTATATTTGAATCAATTTTCCTTATTTGAATACGATTGTTGTCAAGTTATACCATCATTTCTATATTGTCTTGATAACATAAAACATGCATATAGCAGTAATCATATTTCACTATGAACTACATGTACCATACGATATCCAATTCAAATATTTGTATCCATTTTATATTGAATTCAAATCACAATACATTGGTCTAGGTAGCGAGATGTTCGGGACAATCTAAACCCTGTTTTCATATATATAATTTTTGGCAGAATTGGGATAAGTTTTGGTATAAGCTTCTTGCAAACCGGAGATTCTCTTAACAAGCCTCGTGGTTCTAAGAGGGAACGTGTCACCTTTGTGTGTGAAATGATATACGCTGCCTCACCCTTGATTTTCTTTACAGAGGCAACATAGAACTATATGAGTGCCCTGTTAAATTTTGGAATTATTCTGGGTTCATTTGGCCTTTTTTATACACTAGCAAAACATGCCTGTGGGTTGAAACGGGAGGAAAAAAAGCATATTTCATACACACATCCGACAACATCAGCAAACAATATTCTTTAAAAAATCTTTATTGACACAACTTCAAAAAAATATGAAATCAACTTTAATCCACTGGTTTACATAAAACTCATATGAACAGTTTAATGTGCATCATGGGGTTGGTAGTGCACTATGCAAAACATAGAATATGATTATGTACCTGTTTTAACCTTTAGGATATGGTAGTTGATAGGAATCAACATCCCCTATAGTGTTAATAATAGATTATGTGAGAGCATCAGACTGTCATATCTATTAAATTTGAATAGGGTAGAAAACATATATAATAGACATTTATTAAATGCCCTGCATAGACAAGATATTAATTAAGAGTACAAATTTGTTAAATTTTGGAATTATTCCGGGTTCGTTTGGCCTTTTTTATACATTAATTGAGTTTCTGGACATTTAATTTGCGTAATTCAAATTTGAACTGCAAGCACATGCTCCGCTGCAGCAAAGTTGGTTGAAAAATCACATGTGTGTCCTTGGGTGAATTTCTAGGTCCCATGCAAGAAGTGGGAATGAAATTCAAACATCTGGGCGTCGTGACTCGGTCGAGAACATTGAGCTTGGTTTTTAAATTCCTGTAAATCCAAAACTTGCCTGGAAATCATGAAACTTGGCAATTGGCATGGTGTCATGGCATGGCACTAACATGCTGTGGCAAAAAAACTTGGCCGAATTGGAACAAGTTTTGGTATAAGCTTCTTGCAAACCGGAGCTTCTCTCAAGAAAGCTCGTGGTTCTGAGAGGGAACATGTCACCTTTGTGTGTGAAATGATATACGCTGCCTCCCCTTGATTTTATTTACAGAGGCAACATAGAACTATATGAGCGTCGTGTTAAATTTTGGGATATGTCCGGGTTCGTTTGGCCTTTTTTACACATTAATTGAGTTTCTGGTCATTTAATGTCCATAATTCAATTCTGAACTACAAGCACATGCTCTAGTGCACCAAAGTTGGTTGAAAAATAACATGTGTGTCCTCGGGTGAATTTCTAGGTCACATGCAAGAAACAGGAATGAAATTAAAATATTTCGGCATCATGGATCAGCCGAGAAAATTGAGAAACTTAGTTTTAAAATTCTTGTAAATCCAAAACATGCCTGAAAATCATGAAACTTGGCATGGTGTCATGTCATGGTACTAACATGCTGGGGTAAATTTTTTGGCCGAATTGGAACAAGTTTTGGTATAAGCTTCTTGCAAACCGGAGCTTCTCTCAAGCAGGCTCGTGGTTCTGAGAGGGAATGTGTCACCTTTGTGTGTGAAATGATATACGCTGCCCCCTTGATTTTCTTTACAGAGGCAACATAGAACTATATGCGTGTCATATTAAATTTTGGAATTCTTCCGGGTTCGTTTGGCCTTTTTTGTACATTAATTGAGTGTTTGGTCATTTAATGTGCATAATTCAAATTTGAACTACAAGCGCATGCTCTAGTGCACCAAAGTTGGTTGAAAAATCACATGTGTGTCCTCGGGTAAACTTCTAGGTCCCATGCAATAAATGGGAATGAAATTCAAACATCTACGGGCCGTGGCTCGGCCGAAAACATTTAGAAACTTGGTCTTTTAATTCTTGTAAATCCAAAACAAGCATGAAAATCATGAAACTTGGCTTGGTGTCATGACATGTGTCGGTATTCTGGGAACGGGGGTCCCCAGACTTGCCTGCCTGCGGCCTGCAGCGTGGCTCAACTAGTGGCCCAATACGGCCCGTCTTCATCAACAAACAGTCAAGACCTTCGCGAGGGGCCAAGCCTCGCGGGGCGGACGACGCAAGGCCTCCTCAGGGGTGGCCTCACCAGGCAGGCTCGTGAGGAGGCGGAGAGATCAAGGCGAGGGGTACCTCGCGAGGTGCTCATGACGCAAGCCATGATGACCAAGACCAGGCGGGCGCCAGGCGGGCGTCAGCCTGCACAGTTTCCTCGTTTCCTCTTTGGTGCAAATGGGGCAAGCGCAGACGCGTCGTACCGAGGCATCAGGCAAAGGTTTTCATATCGGTGCAACGAGACCAAGACCAGTAGAGCGGCAGGACGGAGGTCACCGTGGAGCCCAAGACGGCGTCATCACCAGTGCCTTTGGCAGTCGAAGACCACCTTTAGTCAGGATAGCTTGTACTAGCTATCCCCTTTCAAAATGCCTATTGTTGGATCCCTTCCCGCTCAACATTTGGGAAGAGGACCAGGATCTCTATAAATAGGGCTAGCCACCACAGTAGAAGGGGCATCTCATCTAGAGCCAAGAGAGACCAGATCCGACCTAGCTCATCCACACCACCACAAGAACACCTCTCCTCGCGAGGCTGTTCTTACTCTGTACTGTTCATCATCAGCCCAAGAGGCAATCTACCACACCACACACTGGATTAGGGTATTACACCACAACGGTGGCCCGAACCAGTATAAACCTCGTCTCTCTTGTGTTGTTCATCGTGCTAGCTTAGAATCACGGCGAGGTTGTGAGCGAGTATCGGTAGGGACAAGATCTTCGTGCGCACCCCAGAGTTCGAACCTTAAGGGTTTTGCCAGAACCCGATATCCGACATTTGGTGCGCCAGGTAGGGGTGCACCGAAATCTTCTTTCTGCCAATCTGCGTTCCACTGCTTTGTCGCATCCATGTCCGGCGACCCGACAACCAACGCCGACCGCTGAGCGGCATGGCCAGCCCATGCCGCACCGCCTGCCCAAGGAGACCTCAACCTCGCGCCTCAGGCAGCCCGCGCTCCGCAGAACGCTGCAGGGCGCGGGCGACGTGGTCAAGCATTGCCTGCCCTTACTCCGTGGCAGGTGCGATCAGCCGGAAGGGTCTCAAACCACGCCGCAGCCACGGCACTGCACACACGACGAGAACAAGCGAACATGAGGGCCGCGCTCACTATGGCTCGGGAGCTGCTGCGGTGCAGGTTGCAGGAGAGCGGCCGAGACGTGCTGCTGGAGCGCGTTGCCAAAGTCCTGGATGCCGCGGCTTCGAGGGCGCCCCCCTTCTGTGTCCAACTTCCGCCCCAGGCCCCAGTCAGATCACGTGGCGGTCCCATTCGCGCTCGTGCACCCTCGGGCGCACCCCAAGGCTATATCGACACTAGTTCAACCATCGGCGCCGGGCGTCAGGCTACACCAGCACCACCCCCGGTGAGCGAGGGCATGCGCATCGCCGCCTATGGTCCGGGCGGGCTGCCGCCCTACCATCCCCAAGACGGCGCGCTAGGCCAGGCCACATGGAGCGTGGGGCACTATGGCGAAGTCTTTGGGGCGGCGACCTCGGAGGCATACGTGCCCCACATGATGGATCGGGAGTACGCACTAGAAGACGACCCCGGCTCATTTCTCGGGTCAGGCTGGGAGGAAGAGACGCCAGAAGCCGAGCCTTTTCAGGAGCCCCAAGGAAGCCTCACCAACCGCGCTGGCAGCAGCAGCTATCGGGTACCGCTAATTCTTCAGGAGCAAGCTTATGCTAACCATGGGTCGCGGGAAGTTCATGTCACTACAGCGGAAGGCTGCCCCAGCTCAGCGGCCTCCCTTCCTCCAGGAGGGGCGCACTGGGGGCTGCAGGAGTGGGGCCGGGAGCTAGGCCCCTCCCCACAGTGCACGGAGCAAGGTTTTTCCCGGAGGTAGGCCCTTTGCCGGGGAGGTGCTGCAAAGCCTGCCCCCGGCAGAGGACCCGTGGTTGCCGGGGGAACCGCTGGCGTACCCTTTACCCCATTGGCGTCGTCCTTGGTCTTCGGCCGCCGTCATTGGTGGTCGAGGGTGGCGCCAGGCAGGGCCCTCGTCTGGCGATATGAAGCAAGGCCGGTACCTGTGAAGAAGGCCCAGTGCCTGTGAATTTCACCGCCCGTGCCACTCTCACGTAATAATAAGTTGGGGCTGTACACGCCCCGGAGTCTCCAGAGAGCCGCCCTCGGGCCTCGGGGGCTCCCTCCCACGCCCAGTGGCAGCACTTAGCTCCGTGCTGGTGGGAAGACGTCGAAGACTAGACTAGGTGCCGGACGCGGCCTTTTGCTTTTTTGCTTCCGTTTCAGTGGTCGAGCTTCCTTGCTTCGGATTTAAGTTGAAATTGAATTTGCATTTGCGTATGCGGGGGGGGGGGGGGTCTTGTCTTTCTCGTGTGATTTCTTGTGTTCTGGTTTCTGCCCTAGTTTGGAATTTGCACCAACTGCCTCCCCCTTGCGAGTCTCTCGCGGGCGGGGCTGGGCTAAGTGCACGCGCGCATGCCGTCCCGCGGCCGGCACTCGCTCTCACGAGGCCCTCACCACATGGTCAATAGGTCCCTCAGAGGAACCTCGGAGGTTCACAGCCTCGCGAGCCTATTCAAGGCTTGTCCTGGCTAAAGGTAACCACAACAACTAACTCATTGTAGGACCCGTAATATCATGCAGGCGCACATTTAGCGTCGCTCCTAAAAGAATGTGGACTACGATATTTTTACATGAGGGGCTTCCCCTCCCAAAATGCTCTCACAACCTTCTGGGTCGCGCCCGAGCTTTTGTGTGCAGGATAAAAAGTAGAGGAACACAGGATCAGTCAGACATATCACTCACTGCACCCTCTAGGTCGCCTCCGGAGGCATCACTGGCGCCGATGTCATTGTCACTGGCATCACCATCGCCATCATTGGCGACATCTTCACCGCCATTGACTACATCGCCTTCATCCGCGGCAACTATCAGCCCGTCGTTATCAGAAGCAAAGTCCCTAAAAAGTGCATCCACGTTGTCCTCTACCCACCACACCAGGTCGCCCCGGATGGCCTCGGGGACTGGGGCGATGACAGCATCGATGTCGAAGTGGGGATTTGCGTTCTGAAGGTAGCTGAAGACGCGGGAGAATGCACACCCGAGCAGGCTGTGGCTCCTCTCCTCGACAAGCTAGCAAGCCCTCTCGGAGCGATTCTCTAGGTGCGTCACCACATCACTGAAGAATTGGAGATGGCCGGCATAGTTGGCCACGTGAGGATGCGGAGCGTCCGCATAGCAGATATTGCCTAGGGCCGTGTTGGCCCTGTTCCTGAGCTCTTGGAGCATGGGGCCGTGCATGTGCTCCAACGTATGCCGTTGAAGAGTTTCTTCTCTGTTCTGCCGTGCAATGGACTCGGCGTCGTCAACCCACTGTTAAAGAAGAAGCAGCTCGGCACGGGTGGAGTCCAACTCAGTCTGCACCGAGACCAGCGCAGCTGTGGCGGCCTCTGCGCCTTGCTCCGTTTCAATCAGCTTGGACCTGAGGGCGGCAGTCCTGCCTGCAGCCTCGGCTTCAATCAGCTCCAGCCTCTGGTTATACCTGCGCCCAAGATCTGCGCGAGCTTCCGCCACGCGGCGGTCGACCTCCTCCTGGATTCGAGCCTCGCGCGCGCCAACCTCGTCCTCTACCCGGGTAACCTGGCACTCCCTCATCTCTAACCGCTCAAGGTCAAGATTGCGCTCAGCGGCCTCCAGTGTCAGCACTTCCTCGCACCTCCGGAGCTCCTCCTCCTCGACAGGCGTCCCCTTCAGTGATGCAAGGGCGGCCTAACGCAGCTCCACCTGCTGCTCTAGGGAAGCGCTCCAGGCTTGGAGCTCCCACCCGCGCTTCTCCGCTATCTTGCGTTGATGGTATGCTTCCCGAGCCTCCTCTATAGCTCGGGAGCAGGCCTTTCGCAAGGCAGCAAGGGATGTTTCGGCCTTCGCATTGTCAATCTCGCACAGATGATGCACGAGGATGACTGCCACCTTCAGCTTATGTCGCTCCTCAATCAGCAGCAGGCCTTCAGCTTCAAGACACGCGTCCACATCCGCAAGCTCTCCACCAAGTTGGCCCATCGCGTCCATCGCCTTCCGGAGGAACTCTTGATGAACGATGCTTCGCTCCCCGCTCGCCTGAGCACGTCGTCGATGCCGTCCACCGCCACCGGCGCTGGCGGCGGGCACAGAAGCGGTTCGCCCCCTTTCGGCAGGGGGCTGGGGGCTCGCGCACCAACGATTGCCGGACGGGCTCCGCAAGGGAACCGGACCGGCGCAGGTCCATCCCCTGAAGAAGAGCCAAGGACCGATGTCAACCATTCACCATCCATGATCAGAGGAGGAGCCCTGGGCAGGCTGGTCACACCCCAGGCAAGGTTGCGAAGGAAAGGCGGCAAGGGCACAGGCTCAAGGCACCTGCGGGCAGCCTTGATTCTCCGGTTGAGGCTGCATCAGGGGCAGCACCCAAGCTCGGGACGCTCAAGGCCAGCGATGAAGGCGAGGCCGGAGAAAGTTGCTTCTTGGGAGACTCCGCAGGCTTGGCAGGAGGGATCCTGAAAGGCCATAGTCAAGAAAGGGAGCAGCGACTGAGGAATTGCAAGAATGAGGTACTTACCCGTCTATGGCAAAGTACTTCCTATGGCGGTCGAAAGGGGCGTCCACTGCAACTCGAAGACTCCTTCCTCTTGAGGAGGGCGGCGAAGTCCACTTGGAACCGACCCAAGCACTCAACGTGAGGACTAGCACGCGGCGCAAATGAAGAAGCACTCAGGCAGCCAACCTCAGGGGCGCCATGGTGGGAGGAGCGATTTAGGCGCCACCTCCTGATGACCTGCCGAGGCCTCGGGGGCTCCGGCCTCGGGAGTCGCGGATTGCATCCACCCATTGACGACTGCCTCAAGGCGGGCTTCACGAGCTCCGGAAGATGGCGCTTCGGGAACCCCGTGCGGCGTCAGCGCCACAACACCCGAGCCTCCAGCCTCAAGCGATGCTTGCCTCCCTGCACCTGCTCCTGGGGCAAGATCGGCGCTAGCGGCGAGGAAGGGGGCCACATTGATAGGATTCTCGCAAGGCCCCGCAAGACCAACCGGACGCAACCCCCATTCATCAAAGAGAGGCATCTGTCTCGCGAACTCAGCCCCGCCCAAGCAGAGATACAAGAAGCTACCCCCGTGTCGTATATCGCCCAGCGACGGGTCGCCAGTGAAGACCTCAAGCACCTTCTTCAGCGTTTCGGGCGCCAGCTCTGTCTCCTAGAGCCTCATGTGGTCCTGGTATCCAGTCAGGGCCCACATCGGTCGTTAGTGGCGCTGAAGAGGAGCAACGCGACACTGGAGGAACTCCTTCACCACCCGGGGCACAGTCATGCCGAGCTCTCTGAAGCTCCTCAGTCAGTGCCAGACGAAGGAGAGCCGGGGGCTCACGAGTCTCTCATGTCCTCAACCCGTATTGGGGACAGCAGGAAACATCGGAGGCGAGATCAGGGGGCTGGGCACTCCGACATCCACATACAGCAATCGCATCCGGAACCCACTCGTGGAAGGCAGGAGGCCAAAATAGATCCCCGAGGCGGCCGTCTCTATCACGGCCTGGAAGCTCACGCACCCCAAGCATTGCAAGGGGTCGGTCAGGCGCAATGAGAAGAAGTGGCGTAGGAGGGCAACGGAAGGAGCAATGCCCACCATGGCTTCGCAAACAAAGGCGAAGACGGCGAGGAGGGTAATGGATTGAGGATCAAGATGCATCATATGGATATGATAATGGGAGAGCACCGCGTTGAAGAAAGTAGAGAAAGGGGGAACCAGGCCAGCCCACAGGGCGTCAACAAAGAATCAAACCTCCATGATGGTCCCGTCGATGGAGGCGTGGGACGTAGGCCAAGCCATCGTCTTTCCGCACTCATTGAAGCTGGAGGCAAGCGCGGAGCGGACCTTGCCCAAGGCTTCCAAATTGAGCACTAGCGACACATTGTCTGAAGAGATTGCCAAACTCATAACTCAGATATTCTCCCCCTCGATCAGATTGTAGGAATTTAATCTTCTTGTTATGATGAATCTCAACTTCACTCTAAAATTGCTTGAACTTTTCAAACGTTCCAGACTTATGGTTTATTAAGTAAATATACCAATATCTACTCAAATCATAGGTGAAGGTGAGGAAATAATGATATCTACCACGCATGTCAACACTCATCGGACCGCATACATCAGTATTTGTGATTTACAACAAGTCACTTGCCCTTTCCATTGTACCAGAAAACGGGGCTTTAGTCATCTTGCCCATAAGGCATGGTTCACATGTGTCAAGTGTTTCAAAATCAAGTGACTCCAAAAATCCATCAACATGGAGTTTCTTCATGCACTTTACACCAATATGTCCTAAGTGGCAGTGCCACAAGAAAGTGGTATTATATTATCAACTCTACATCTTTTGGCCTCAATGTTATGAACATGTGTATCACTACGATCGAGATTCAATAAACCATTCACATTGGTGCATGACCATAGAAGGTATTATTCATGTAAAAAGAATAACCATTATTCTCTTACTTAAATGAATAACTGTATTGAAATAAACATGATCTAATCATGTTCATGCTCAACGCAGACACCAACTAACATTTATCTAGGTTCAGCACTAATCCCGAAGGTAGAGGGAGCGTGCGATGGTGATCACATCAACCTTGGAAACACTTCCAACACAAAATGTCACCTCGCCCTTAACTAGTCTCCCTTTATTCTGTAGATTTTGGTTTGAGTTACCAATGTTAGCAACTGAACCGGTATTTATACCCAGGTGCTACTAGGAGTAATTGTTGGGGAACGTAGTAATTTCAAAAAAATTCCTATGCACACGCAAGATCATGGTGATGCATAGCAACGAGAGGGAAGAGTATTGTCCACGTACGCTCGTAGACCGTAAGCGGAAGCGTTATGACAACGCAGTTGATGTAGTCGTACGTCTTTACGATCCGACTGATCCAAGCACCGAACGTACGGCACCTCCGAGTTCAGCACACTTTCAGCTCGATGATGATCCCCGGACTCCGATCCAACAAAGTGTCAGGGATGATATCCGTCAGCACGACGGCGTGGTGACGATGATGATGTTCTACTGACGCAGGGCTTCGCCTAAGCACCGCAACGATATGACCGAGGTGGAATATGGTGGAGGGGGGCACCGCACACGGCTAAGGAATGATCACGAAGATCAACTTGTGTGTTCTAGGGTGCCCCCCTGCCCCCGTATATAAAGGAGCCAAGGGGGAGGGGGCGGCTGGCCAAGGAGGGCACGCCAAGGGGGAGTCCTACTCCCACCGGGAGTAGGACTCCCTTCTTTCCTAGTTGGAGTAGGAGAAGGGGGAAGGAGGAGGAAGAGGGGGGAAAGGGGGGCCGCCGCCCCCCTCTCCTTGTCCTATTTGGACTAGGGAGGGGAGGGGGCACAGCCCACCTCTTGCCTCCTCTCCTCTTCTCCCTTAGGGCCCATGAAGGCCCAATAACCCCCGGGAGGGTTCCGGTAACCCCCCGGTACTCCAGTAAAATGCTGATTTCACCCGGAAAACTTCCGATATCCAAACATAGGCTTCCAATATATCAATCTATATGTCTCGACCATTTCGAGACTCCTCGTCATGTCCGTGATCACATCCGGGACACCGAACAAACTTCGGTACATCAGAACTTATAAACTCATAAAACTATCATCGTAACGTTAAGCGTGCGGACCCTACGGGTTCGAGAACTATGTAGACATGACCTAGAACTATTCTCAGACAATAACCAATAGCGGAACCTGGATGCCCATATTGGCTCCTACATATTCTACGAAGATCTTTATCAGTCAAACCGCATAACAACATAGGTTGTTCCCTTTGTCATCGGTATGTTACTTGCCCGAGATTCGATCGTCGGTATCCAATACCTAGTTCAATCTCGTTACTGGCAAGTATCTTTACTCGTTATGTAATGCATCATTCTGTAACTAACTCATTAGCTACATTGCTTGCAAGGCTTATAGTGATGTGCATTACCGAGAGGGCCCAGAGATACCTCTCCGACAATCGGAGTGACAAAACCTAATCTCGAAATATGCCAACCCAACATGTACCTTTGGAGACACCTGTAGAGCTCCTTTATAATCACCCAGTTACGTTGTGACATTTGGTAGCACACAAAGTGTTCCTCCGGTAAACGGGAGTTGCATAATCTCATAGTTACAGGAACATGTATAAGTCATGAAGAAAGCAATAGCTACATACTAAACGATCAAGTGCTAGGCTAACAGAATGGGTCATGCCAATCACATCATTCTCCTAATGATGTGATCCCATTAATCAAATGACAACACATGTCTATGGTTAGGAAACATAACCATCTTTGATTAATGAGCTAGTCAAGTAGAGGCATACTAGTGACGTTATGTTTGTCTATGTATTCACACATGCATCATGTTTCCGGTTAATACAATTTTAGCATGAATAATAAATATTTATCATGAAATAAGGAAATAAATAATAACTTTATTATTGCCTCTAGTGCATATTTCCTTCAGTCTCCCACTTGCACTAGAGTCAATAATCTAGTTCACATCACCATGTGATTTAACACCAATATACACATCTGTATGTGATTAATACCAATAGTTCACATCGTCATGTGATCAACACCCAAAGGGTTTTACTAGAGTCAATAATCTAGTTCACATCGCTATGTGATTAACACCCAAAGAGTACTAAGGTATGATCATGTTTTGCTTGTGAGAGAAGTTTAGTCAACGGGTCTGTCATATTCAGAGCCGTATGTATTTTGCAAATATACTATGTCTACAATGATCTGTACGGAGCTACTCTAGCTAATTGCTCCCACTTTCAATATGTATCCAGATTGAGACTTAGAGTCATCTGGATCGGTGTAAAAGCTTGCACCGATGTAACTCTTTACAACGGGCTCTTTTATCACCTCCATAATCGAGAAATATTTCCTTAGTCCTCACTAAGGATATTCTTGACCAATGTTCACTGATCTACTCCTAGATCACTATTGTACTCCCTTGCCAAATACAGAGCAAGGTATACAATAGGTCTGATACATTGCATAACATACTTTATAGAACCTATGACTGAGGCATAGGGAATGACTTCCATTCTCTTTTCTATTTTCTGCTATGGTCGGGATTTGAGTCTTACTCAATTTCATACCTTTGCAACACAAGCAAGAACTCTTTCTTTGACTGTTCCATTTTGAACTACTTCAAAATCTTGTCAAGGTATGTACTCATTGAAAATCTTATCAAGAGTCTTGATCTATCTCAATAGATCTTGATGCTCAATATGTAAGTAGCTTTGTCGAGGTCTTTCTTTGAAAAAAACTCCTTTCAAACACTCCTTTATGCTTTGCAGAATAATTCTACATTATTTCCGATCAACAATATGTCATTCACATATACTTATCAGAAATGTTGTAGTGCTCCCACTCACTTTCTTGTAAATACAGGCTTCACCGCAAGTCTGTATAAAACTATATGCTTTGATCAACTTATCAAAGCGTATATTCCAACTCCGAGATGCTTGCACCAGTCCATAGATGGATTGCTGGAGCTTGCATATTTTGTTAGCACCTTTAGGATTGACAAAACCTTCTGGTTGCATCATATACAACTCTTCTTTAAGAAAACCATTAAGGAATGCAGTTTTGACATCCATTTGCCAGATTTCATAAATTGTGGCAATTGCTAACATGATTCGGACAGACTTAAGCATCGTTACAGTTGAGAAAATCTCATTATAGTCAACACCTTGAACTTGTCAAAAACCTTTTTGCGACAAGTTGAGCTTTGTAGATAGTAACACTACTATCAACGTTCGTCTTCCTCTTGAAGATCCATTTATTTTTCTATGGTTTGCCGATCATCGGGCAAGTATACCAAAGTCCACACTTTGTTCTCATACATGGATCCCATCTCAGATTTCATGGCCTCAAGCCATTTTGCGGAATCTGGGCTCATCACCGCTTCCTCATAGTTCGTAGGTTCGTCATGGTCAAGTAACATGACCTCCAGAATAGGATTACCGTACCACTCTGGTGCGGACCGTACTCTAGAAGACCTACGAGGTTCTGTAGTAACTTGATCTGAAGTTTCATGATCATCATCATTAGCTTCCTCACTAATTGGTGTAGAAATCACTAGAACTAATTTCTATGATGAACTACTTTCCAATTCGGGAGAAGGTACAATTACCTTATCAAGCTCTACTTTCCTCCCACTCACTTCTTTCGAGAGAAACTCCTTCTCTAGAAAGGATCCATTTTTAGCAACGAATATCTTGCCTTCGGATCTGTGATAGAAGGTGTACCCAACAGTTTCCTTTGGGTATTCTATGAAGACACACTTCTCCGATTTGGGTTCGAGCTTATCAAGTTGAAAACCTTTTTCATATAAGCATCGCAACTCCAAACTTTAAGAAACAATAGCTTAGGTTTACTACTAAACCATAGTTCATACGGTGTCGTCTTAACGGATTTAGATGGTGCCCTATTAAACGTGAATGCAGTTGTCTCTAATGCATAACCCCAAAACGATAGTGGTAAACCGATAAGAGACATTATAGATCGCACCATATCTAGTAAAGTACGATTATGACGTTCGGACACACCATTTCGTTGTGGTGTTCCGGGTGACGTGAGTTGTGAAACTATTCCGCATTGTTTCAAAGTAAAGCAAACTCGTAACTCAAATATTCTCCTCCACGATCAGATCGTAGAAATTTTATTTTCTTGTTACGATGATTTTCCACTTCAGTCTGAAATTCTTTGAACTTTTCAAATGTTTCAGACTTGTGTTTCATTAAGTAGATATACCCATATCTGCTCAAATCATCTGTGAAGGTGAGAAAATAACGATACCTGCCGTGAGCCTCAATATTCGTTGGACCACAAACATCAGTATGTATGATTTCCAACAAATCAGTTGCTCGCTCCATAGTTCCGGAGAATGGTGTTTTAGTCATCTTTCCCATGAGGCACGGTTCGCAAGCATCAAATGATTCATAACCAAGTGATTCCGAAAATCCATCTTTATGGAGTTTCTTCATGCGCTTTACACCGATATGACCCAAACGGCAGTGCCACAAATAAGTTGCACTATCATTATTAACTTTGCATCTTTTGGCATTAATATTATGAATATGTGTATCACTACGATCAAGATTCAATAAACCATTACCATTGGGTGTATGACCATAGAAGGTTTTATTCATGTAAACAGAATAACAATTTATTCTCTATCTTAGATGAATAAACGTATCGCAATAAACATGATCTTATCATATTTATGCTCAACGCAAACACCAAATAACATTTATTTAGGTTTAACACTAATCTCAAAAATATAGGGAGTGTGTGATGATGACCATATCAATCTTGGAACTATTTCCAACACTGATCGTCACTTCCCTTCAACTAGTCTCTGTTTATTATGTAACTCCTGTTTCGAGTTACTAATCTTAGCAACCGAACAAGTATCAAAAACTCAGGGGCTACTATAAACACTAGTAAGGCACACATCAATAATCTGTATATCAAATATACCCTTGTTCACTTTGCCATCCTTCTTACCACCAAATATTCAGGGCATTTCCGCTTCCAGTGACCATTTCTTTTGAAGTGTAAGCACTCAGTTTCAGGCTTTGGTCTAGCTTTGGTCTTCTTCACGGGAGTGACAACTTGTTTGCCATTCTACTTGAAGTTTCCCTTTCTTTCCCTTTTCCCTTTTCTTGAAACTAGTGATCTTTGTCAATCATCAACACTTGATGGTCTTTCCTGATTTCTACCTTCGTCGATTTCAACATCACGAAGAGCTCGGGAATCGTTTTCGTCATCCCTTGCATACTATAGTTCATCATGAAGTTCTAGTAACTTAGTGATGGTGGCTAGAGAATTCTGTCAATCACTATCTTATCTAGAAGATTAACTCCCACTTGATTCAAGCGATTGAAGTACCCAGACAATCTGAGCACATGCTCACTAGTTGAGCGATTCTCCTCCATATTTTAGCTATAGAACTTGTTGGAGACTTCATATCTCTCAACTCGCGTATTTTCTTGAAATATTAACTTCAATTCCTGGAACATCTCATATGGTCTATGACGTTCAAAACATCTTTGAAGTCCCGATTCTAAGCCGTTAAGCATGGTGCACTAAACTATCAAGTAGTCATCATATTGAGCTAGCCAAACATTCATAACATCTGCATCTGCTCCTGCAATAGGTCTGTCACCTAGCGGTGCATTAAGGACATAATTCTTCTGTGCAGTAATGAGGATAAACCTCAGATCACGGATCCAATCCGCATCATTGCTACTAACATCTTTCAACACAATTTTCTCTAGGAACATATCAAAATAAACATATGAAAGCAACAACGCAAGCTATTGATCTACAACATAATTTGCAAAATACTACCAGGACTAAGTTCATGATAAATTTAAGTTCAATTAATCATATTACTTAAGAACTCCCACTTAGATAGACATCCCTCTAATCCTCTAAGTGATTACGTGATCCATATCAACTACACCATGTCCGATCGTCACGTGAGATGGAGTAGTTTCAACGGTGAACATCAATATGTTGATCATATCTACTATATGATTCACGCTCGACCTTTCGGTCTCCGTGTTCCGAGGCCATATCTGTTATATGCTAGGCTCATCAAGTTTAACCTGAGTATTCCGCGTGTGCAACTGTTTTGCACCCGTTGTATTTGAACGTAGAGCCTATCTCACCCGATCATCAAGTGGTGTCTCAGCACGAAGAACTTTCGCAACGGTGCATACTCAGGGAGAACACTTCTTGATAATTTTAGTGAGAGATCATCTTAAAATGCTACCATCAATCAAAGCAAGATAAGATGCATAAAGGATAAACATCACATGCAATCAATATAAGTGATATGATATGGCCATCATCATCTTGTGCTTGTGATCTCCATCTCCTAAGCACCGTCGTGATCACCATCGTCACCGGTGCGACACCTTGATCTCCATCGTAGCATCGTTGTCGTTACGCCATTTATTGCTTCTACGACTATCGCTACCGCTTAGTGATAAATTAAAGCAATTACAGGGCGTTTGCATATCATACAATAAAGCGACAACCATATGGCTCCTGCCAGTTGCCGATAACTTCGGTTACAAAACATGATCATCTCATACAGTAAAATATAGCATCACATCTTGACCATATCACATCACAACATGCCCTGCAAAAACAAGTTAGACGTCCTCTACTTTGTTGTTGCAAATTTTACGTGGCTGCTACGAGCTGAGCAAGAACCGTTCTTACCTACGCATCAAAACCACAACGATAGTTCGTCAAGTTAGTGCTGTTTTAACCTTCGCAAGGACCGGGCGTAGCCACACTCGGTTCAACTAAAGTTGGAGAAACACACACCCGCTAGTCACCGGTTTGCAAAGCACGGCGGTAAAACTAGTCTCGCGTAAGCGTACACGTAATGTCGGTCCGGGCCGCTTCATCCAACAATACCGCTGAACCAAAGTATGACATGCTGGTAAGAAGTATGACTTGTATCGCCCACAACTCACTTGTGTTCTACTCGTGCATATAACATCAACGCATAAAACCTAGGCTCGGATGCCACTGTTGGGGAACGTAGTAATTTCAAAAAATTTCCTACGCACACGCAAGATCATGGTGATGCATAGCAACGAGAGGGAAGAGTATTATCCACGTACCCTCGTAGATCTTAAGCGGAAGCGTTATGACAACGCGGTTGATGTAGTCGTACGTCTTCACGATCCGACCGATCCAAGCACCGAATGTACGGCACCTCCGAGTTCAGCACACGTTCAACTCGATGACGATCCCCGGACTCCGATCCAGCAAAGTGTCGGGGATGAGTTCCGTCAGCACGACGGCATGGTGACGATGATGGTGTTCTACTGACGCAGGGCTTCGCCTAAGCACCACAACAATATGACCGAGGTGGAATATGGTGGAGGGGTGCACCGCACACGGCTAAGGAACGATCACAAAGATCAACTTGTGTGTTCTAGGGTGCCCCCCTGCCCCCATATAACAAGGAGCCAAGGGGGAGGGGGCGGCCGGTCAAGGAGGGCGCGCCTCCCTTCTTTCCTTGTTGGAGTAGGAGAAGGGGGAAGGAGGAGGAAGAGGGGAAGGAAAGGGGGGGCGCCGCCCCCCTCTCCTTGTCCTATTCGGACTAGGGAGGGGAGGGGGCGCAGCCCACCTCTTGCCTCCTCTCCTCTTCTCCCTTAGGGCCCATGAAGGCCCAATAACCCTTGGGAGTGTTCCGGTAACCCCCCGGTACTCCGGTAAAATGCCGATGTCACCCGGAAAACTTCCGATGTCCAAACATTGGCTTCCAATATATCAATCTTTATGTCTCGACCATTTCGAGACTCCTCGTCATGTCCGTGATCACATTTGGGACTCTGAACAAACTTCGGTACATCAAAACTTATAAACTCATAAAACTATCATCGTAACGTTAAGCGTGCGGACCCTACGGGTTCGAGAACTATGTAGACATGACCTAGAACTATTCTCGGTCAATAACCAACAGCGGAACCTAGATGCCCATATTGGCTCCTACATATTCTACGAAGATCTTTATCGGTCAAACCGCATAACAACATACATTGTTCCCTTTGTCATTGGTATGTTACTTGCCCGAGATTCGATCGTCGGTATCCAATACCTAGTTCAATCTTGTTACCGGCAAGTCTCTTTACTCGTTATGTAATGCATCATTCCGTAACGAACTCATTAGCTACATTGCTTGCAAGGCTTATAGTGATGTGCATTAGTAAGAGGGCCCAGAGATACCTCTCCGAGAATCGGAGTGACAAAACCTAATCTCGAAATACGCCAACCCAACATGTACCTTCGGAGACACCTGTAGAGCTCCTTTATAATCACCCAGTTACGTTGTGATGTTTGGTAGCACACAAAGTGTTCCTCCGGTAAACGGGAGTTGCATAATCTCATAGTTACAGGAACATGTATAAGTCATGAAGAAAGCAATAGCAACATACTAAACGATCAAGTGGTAGGCTAACGGAATGGGTCATGTCAATCACATCATTCTCCTAATGACGTGATCCCGTTAATCAAATGACAACACATGTCTATGGTTAGGAAACATAACCATCTTTGATTAATGAGCTAGTCAAGTAGAGGCATACTAGTGACGTTATGTTTGTCTATGTATTCACACATGTATCATGTTTCCGGTTAATACAATTCTAGCATGAATAATAAACATTTATCATGAAATAAGGAAATAAATAATAACTTTATTATTGCCTCTAGGGCATATTTCCTTCAGTAATAGTAAGGTACACATCGTTAACACGTATATCAAATATACTTTTGTTGAAGTTGCCAGCCTTATTATCTACCAAGTATTTGGGGTAGTTCCGCTTCCAGTGACCGTTCCCCTTACAATAGAAGCACTTAGTCTTAGCACTTGGATCGGGAGTTCACAGGACGGATCATGATTGGATCGCGAATACGTTCGACTGCATCAACCACGTTTCTTAACGCTTCCGCTTAGTGATCTACAAGGGTATGTAGATTCAATCTCTCCTCTCATAGATGGTCATCTCCTAGATTGGATCTTGGTGAGCGTAGGAAATTTTTTGTTTCCCATGCAACGTTCCCCAACAGTGGCAGCATGAGCTAGGTCTATGCGTAGATGACATCACGAGTAAAACACAAAGGAGTTTGTGGGTGTTGATATTCAGATTGCTTCCTTCCTTGGTCTTTTCTTGATTCGGCGGTATTATGGGATGAAGCGTCCCAGACCAACTTTACATGTCCACATACATGAGACCGGTTCCATCGACAGACATGTGACTTTGTTGCATAAAGATGGCTAGCGGGTGTCTGTCTCTCCCACCTTAGTTGAATCGGATTCGACAAAGGCGGTCCTTGTAGAAGGTTAAATAGCAACTTGCATGTCACTGTTGTGGCATTGCGTAGGTGTGAAACGTTCTTGCTAGATACCCATAGCAGCCATGTAAAACATGCAACAACAATTAGAGGACTCCTAACTTGTTTTAGCAGGGTATGTTGTGATGTGATATGGCCAAAGACATGATGAAATATATTTGATGTATGACATGATCATGTTTGTAATAGTTTATATCGACTTGCATGTCTATGCATACGGCAACCGGCATGAGCCATAGGGTTTTCTTTAATTATTGTATGACCTGCGTGTCAATCATTGTCGATGTCAAAACCGGCAGATCTCGGGTAGGGGGTCCCGAACTATGCGTCTAGGCGGATGGTAACAGGAGACAAGGGACACGATGTTTTTACCCAGGTTTGGGCCCTCTCGATGGAGGTAAAACCCTACTCCTGTTTGATTGATATTGATGATATGGGTAGTACAAGAGTGGATCTACCACGAGATCAAGGAGGCTAAACCCTAGAAGCTAGCCTATGGTATGATTGTTGTTCGTCCTATGGACTAAAACCCTCCGGTTTATATAGACACCGAAGAGGGCTAGGGTTACACAGAGTCGGTTACAATGGTAGGAGATCTACATATACGTATTGGCAAGCCTGCCTTCCACGCCAAGGAAAGTCCCATCCGGACACGGGACGAAGTCTTCAATCTAGTATCTTCATAGTCTTGGAGTCCAGCCAATGATAATAGTTCGGCTATCCGGACACCCCCTAGTCCAGGACTCCCTCAGTAGCCCCTGAACCAGGCTTCAATGATGACGAGTCCGGCGCGCATATTGTCTTCGGCATTGCAAGGCGGGTTCCTCCCTCCGAATAATTCATAGAAGATTGTGAACACCAGGATAGTGTCCAGCTCTGCAAAATAAATTCCACATACCTCTGTAGAGAGAATAATATTTACACAAGTTCAATCTGCTGACGTATTTCGTGGCGTGACGTCACACCACGGCCAAGCCTTTACTCGAATCGTTTTATTATTCCACCTCAGTGCGTTTAGCGAAGCGGTTTCCTTGGCACGTCTTGTCGAAGCAGAGATCGTGTCCCCTTATTCCGGGATTCTCATCAATACGGACGTGGGTAACCCAACCGCGCCATTGATTGTGGCACTTGGGAGATAAGTGTTTTACCAGGCTGGTGGGGATGCATAGTTCTGTCCTCCCATATATAAGGGGATAAGGATCCACCTTTTTACCTACGCCTTCTTCCTCCTTGGCTTATCCATCTCGGCGCACTCGAGCTCCAGCGCCCAAGTCCGCACATCTCACCTCAACCCTCTCCAACCATATCCGGAGCGGGAGGCAAGTGGATGGCCTCCTACGTTACAGAGGGGCACATCAAGAAGCTGCACCGCGCCGGATATTTGTCCAGCGACATCGCGCATCGGCTCCCTGACGAGGGGCAGCTCATCCCCACCCCCAGGCCCCATGAGAGGGTGGTATTTCTTCCCCATTTCCTCCACGGACTGGGCTTCCCACTCCACCCCTTTGTCCGGGGGCTCATGTTCTACTATGGCCTGGATTTCCATGATCTGGCCCCGAATTTCATCCTCAACATCTCGGCGTTTATCGTCGTATGCGAGGCCTTCCTCTGCATCCAGCCCCACTTCGGCTTGTGGCTAAAGACCTTCAATGTGAAGCCAAAGGTTGTGAAGGGCAGCCAAGCAGAATGCAGAGGCGCCATGGTGGGCAAGATGCCCAACGTCACTTGGCTTGAGGGCGCCTTTGTGGAAACCATCAAAGGGTGGCAATCGGGGTGGTTCTACATCACCGAGCCGCGTGACCCTAAATGGGCAGCGGCCCCCGAATTCAGATCTGGCATCCCCATGCGGCACACTTCCTGGAAAGAGAAGGGCCTGCTGTGGGGTAGTTCGGAAGAGCTGACCGGACTCCAATCCTGTCTCCAAACCGTGGTGAACAAGAAGCTCAAGCTTGTCAACATAATCCAGGTCATGCTCATCCACCGGATTCTCCCCTGCCAACAGCGGGACTTCAACTTGTGGGAGTTCGATCCGGCACAGCACCGGACCTTGAGCGGGCTCTTCGACACTACGTACAAAGAGGCCTGGAGGGTGCTGTTCAAGGGCGCCGAGGCTCCCGCATCCGCTACCGAAGATAGCGGATTCAACTCGCAGCGTCCGGCTGGCGATGTAAGCCATGTTCTCCTTTATGGGACATTTGCTTTTCATAGTTTGACTCCATGTGGGATCTAAACTCCCAATACCTTTAACAGGCCTGGCAGGAGACGTCCGGACAGGTTAACTGTCCGGCTCCCCTTCCAGAAGACCCAGCGGATGCCCGTCTGACAGGGCTGCTGGTCCCGGCACCTTACATAGTGCCGGAGAGGAAGGCCAAGAAGAAGGCCACGGGAACCCGGAGGAGTTCCCGGCATCAGGTGTTCTCGGATTCATCGTCCGATGACTCCGAGGCGGACTCCTCCCATGAGGACAAGGAGGAGAAGAAAGAGGCCTCTCCCCCAGCGGGGGGAGAGAAGAAGAGGAAGGCTTCCCCAACGAGGGAGGCTGAAGGGTCCAAGAAGGGAAGGACCCTTCCCCCGGACTGTTCCGCCAACGTCGGCGACGGCGACGAGGAGTGGCCCCCAAGGGCCAAGCCCCTGGCGAGATCGTAAGTATCCAGACTCCTGAATAACTCATAATTGTTCTTTTTGTCGCATAGCATCTATTAACGCTGCATACAACCCTGTAGTCCGCCCAAGGACGATCTTCCCGCTTCGTCGAGCGGGTCCTTGGGTACGTCGGACGTGAATAGCACTTCACTTCCGACCGCCTCCTCCCCCCATGACGCCGACGACGCCGAGGTGGGATCTCGGAAAGGGGCCCACCAGGAGGAGGAGGCCCCGGAGGTGCCGCTAGGCAACCTCCTGGACTTTGGACCGGATTCCGCACCGGAACCTGCAGTGGTTCCGGAGTCCGGCGGGCGGCCCCTTTTTAAGAAGGGCAAGACTGTGACACCGGCAGCCTCCGTCCAACCGGAGGCGCCGGATAACTTGCTGGAGGCGCTCAATGGCGCTTCCATCGAAGAGGAACACCGCACTGTCATGAGTGCGGTGATTCAGAAGGTTCAGATTGCCAAAAGCGGGCTGACCGAAGCCTGCAGCAGCCTTCTAACAGGCTTTGAGGTAAGAATTTTAAGATATGTAAAATAGTACTGCATAGACAGTAGCCCCTGATGCTCGGTTCGGTGTTCGGAAAGAAAAGCCAGACTGAGGATCTAAAAAGATATATGCAGGAGTCTTAACTAAAATATGTCAATATGGGAATGCAGGCTACACTGCTGACCTCTGCCGCACTAACTGCGGAGGTCAATGCCTTGAAGCAGAGCCTCGAGCGGTCCGAGAGCGAGCTCGGCCGTGCCAAGAAGCAGCTCAAGGACAAGGAAGGTGAGTAACACCTTATTAAAACTGTACCTTACAGAAAAGGATTTGGTTGCAAGAGGAATGACAAGGATAACATGGGTACTTCAGGGGCTACGAACGAGGTGGCGACCCTGAAGGAGGCGGTGTCCGTGGCCGAATGCAATGCGGCCGTGGAACGCGCCGAGCGAGAGAAGCAGGAGGCGCGGGTGGCAGAGGTACGGCAAGAGCTCCAGGCTCTCGTGGAAAAACATGAGAGTTTGGAGAGTGACTCGAAGACTCGAGAGTCCGAGCTTGCGTCAGCTCTTGAGAGTGCCAAAGCCGCTAAGGCCGAAGCCCACAAGGCCCTCTAGGAAATCGAGGCATTGAAGAAAATAGCGGCGGGTAAGGCATTCTTCATGCAAAGCAAGCATGTAAAAGTGAATTACCTGTTACTTACCCGAATTCGGAGCTCTCCAGGAGCGTTTGCAGATCTGCCCCATAGCGTGTCCGATGCTGCCGCTTTCTATAGAGCCGAGGAGGGGAGCTCGATGGAGAAAGTGTTCTGGTCTCAGTATGCTGAGGCTGGACATCCGGTGCCCCTTAGCGACTAGCTGAAGCAGCTGGTCGAGCTCCACAAGGTGGCCGAACAGGCCATGAAGGGCCTCATAGTTCGGCTGTGGCCTAAAGAGGCCATGCTTGGGAGCTACTTCGGCCTAGTGCAGCGGCTGGTGGATGCTTGTCCATGGGTTGAAGTCATCAAGCACTCCGCCTGTATTGAAGGTGCCCGTCGGGCCCTTGCCCGTGCTAAAGTACACTGGGGCAGGATGGACGCTGAGAAGCTTGTGACGGACGCGCCACCGCCGGGCAAGGAGTATCGCACACCTGAGATGTATTATAAGGGTGTCCTGAAGGGTGCCCGCATTATTGCGGGTGAGTGCTCCAAAGATGTAATATTTGAGTAGACTCGCATTTTGTTATCCTGTGCGCTGAAAACTTTGTTCATATGCGCTAAGCAACGCTTGTTAATTTAAAATATTACCTTCTGTGCGGCCGTTTATCAAATCTGAGAGATGGCAAGTCATCGGCTTCAGCCCCCATGCCACGAGTGCTGGGGTGTTCGGGATAAACTTGAGCGCTCTTGTTCCCATTTTTGGGTCCATCTAGGGAGGCGCTCAACACAACGAACGAGGCAACCGGACTTATAATGCTTGAACACTCTCACTTAGCCATAGAATTCTGTAATTTTAAATTTCGGCGAAGCCCCTAGTGTTCGGAAGGCCGAATTCGGGGCGCTATCCACGCCTAGGCTGGACAAAGCCGGTTCCTCGCTCTAAGCGGCATAAGTCTTTAGGGACTCGAAAAAACCTCTCGAATAGCGACCAGCTCTCGCCCCATCATGACGGTCAGTTTTAGCTTTCTCCACTGAGGTGCTCGCCCAGCTCAACTGGGGCAGAATCGCAGTGGTTCTCCCAGCGCTACCTTAGCCGATATAATGGAACGCAAGGTACCAAAACATGGGAGCCGGGAAAACCCAACTATTGACCCAAGACATGATTCGGTGCCGATGCATATAATGCTATAAGTTCGGGGTGCCGTAGTTGTGAAAGTGTTCGGACTTATCACACCATAATGTGGGGAACTTAAGCCCATGGTGTATTTAGCCGTACCAAAGTGTACGGATGCAACATGTCATAAATGAACATATGTATAAGAAAGGAATGCAATTATAGGCAAAAAGCTATGCATTGTTTATTCAAAAGATACTGCCATGAATGCAGAACGATACAAATAGTGCGATAAGCAATGGGTGGAACTATTTAGCATGTCCCCTTCCAGGGGTAGGCTGCGGAATGGTGTATAAAACAGGTATAATGCTCGTAATGGAGACCACCTGGATACTCGTCGTGGCCTTTCTTCTTCCCTGGCTGTTGTATCATGAGTCCGGTGTGTCTGCTGCCGGACAGGGCCTCTGGTAAACGGAGTCCTGAGGAAAAAAAGGAAAAAAGAAAGATGATGACCTATTTGGGAGCCCCTGGTGTGGTTGAGCCGCACTCTGGGCCTGCCGTGGTCGTGCCCCTCCCCCTATGCCCATGGTATCTCCAGAGCATAGTGATGTACGCGAGGTACTGGTTTTGCAATTTTGCGAGGGCTGGGGTTGGGGCCGCATTGCTACGCGTGCTCGGAACGTGCTAGGTGGTCTTGTTGTAGGTTACTCCGGGCGCGCTTTGCGGTGTCCGGTCGCTTAATGGCCGGACTCGAGAATTGCCTTAAGAGGCTGCTCTGCAATTCTGCCGCGAGAGCCGCCGTATGCTCCTCCGTTCGGAGAGAGCGTTCAGTGTTTCCGTTGACCGTGATGACTCCACGAGGGCCTGGCATCTTGAGCTTGAGGTATGCGTAGTGCGGCACCGCATTGAACTTTGCAAACGCGGTTCGTCCGAGCAGTGCGTGATAGCCGCTGCAGAACGGAACGATGTCGAAGATTAACTCCTCGCTTCGGAAGTTATCCGGGGATCCGAAGACCACTTCCAGTGTAACTGAGCCTGTACAATTGGCTTCTACACCTGGTATGACGCCTTTGAAGGTCATCTTTGTTAGTTTAATCCTTGAGGGGTCTATGCCCATCTTGCGCACTGTATCCTGATAAAGCAGGTTCAGGCCGCTGCCGCCGTCCATCAGGACTCTAGTGAGGTGAAACCCATCGACGATTGGGTCTAGAAACAATGCGGCGAACCCGCCATGGCGGATGCTGTTGGGGTGGTCCCTTCGATCAAAAGTGATCGGGCAGGAGGACCATGGGTTGAACTTTGGGCGACTGGCTCCATCGTGTATACGTCCCTGAGTGCACGCTTCCGCTCCCTTTTGGGTATGTGGGTTGCGTATATCATGTTCACCGTCCGCACTTGTGGGGGGAAACCCTTCTGTCCTCTATTGTTCAACGGCCGGGTCTCTTCCTCGTCATCGCTATGCAGCCCCTTGTCATTGTTTTCGGCAATTAACTTGCCTGCCTACTTGAATACCCAACAATCCCTGTTGGTGTGATTAGCTGGATTTTGGGGGTGCCGTGAATCTGGCACGAGCGGTCAAGTATTCGGTCCAAATTGGACAGGCCCGAAGTAGTTCTTTTGAATGGCTTTTTCCGCTGACCAGGTTTGGAGCCTCTGAATCCGGCGTTGACTGCCGTATCCTCAGTATTATCGCTGTTAATGCGGCGTTTGTGCTTGTTGCGACGTGACCTGCCATTACGGTCCTTGATATCCGGACAGCCAGGATTTTTGTTGAGGTTGTTACTGCGGGCTAGCCAGCTGTCCTCTCCCGCGCATAAGCGGGTCATGAGTGATGTGAGGGCTGCCATAGATTTCGGCTTTTCCTGTCCTAGGTGCCGGGCAAGCCACTCATCGCGGATGTTATGTTTGAAGGCTGCGAGGGCCTCTGCATCCGGACAGTCGACGATTTGATTTTTCTTGGTTAAGAACCGTGTCCAGAATTGTCTGGCCGATTCGTCTGGCTGCTGAATTATGTGGCTTAGGTCATCAGCGTCTGGTGGTCGCACATATGTGCCCTGGAATTTATCAAGGAATGCGGCTTCCAGGTCCTCCCAACACCCAACTGATTCTGCTGGCAGGCTGTTAAGCCAATGCCGAGCTGGTCCTTTAGGCTTGAGTTGGAGGTATTTGATGGCATGAAGATCATCACCGCGGGCCATGTGGATATGAAGGAGATAATCTTCGATCCTAACCGCGGGGTCTGTTGTGCCATCATAAGGTTCAATGTTCATGGGTTTGAACCCTTCTAGGATTTGATGATCCATTACTTCATCTGTGAAGCATAGTGGATGTGTGGTGCCTCTATATTGCGCTATATCACGACGTAGCTCAAGCGAGCTTTGTCTACTGTGTTCGGCCCGGCCAGAATTGTTGTATCCGGCGCGACGGTTGTCGTCGCGTATCGTGGGGCGCCCACGCGATCCGTAGATCGATCTTGATTGTATTGCCTTATCCTCCAATATGTCTCGCAAGTCCGGTGCATTCCCCCGTGGCTTTGTACTTTTTGAGCGGTGCCGGGGTACGGCTTTAGTGGAAGGCCTAGAGGCCTCTCTGTCACAGCCACGAGGTGGCCGGTTGGCCGTATTGTGCGCTGGTGATGCTTCCTCCTCTAATCGGGGCAGCAGCTTGCGTTTGGGGTAGCTTTTGGAGGGGCGTTCGAGTTCATACTCTTCGGCCGCAAGGACTTCGGTCCATCTGTCGGCTAGCAGATCTTGATCAGCTCTAAGCTATTGCTGCTTTTTCTTGAGGCTGCTTGCCATGGCCATAATCCTGCGTTTAAAACGCTCTTGTTCGACGGGATCCTCAGGCACGATGAATTCGTCGTCGTCGAGGCTTGCCTCGTCTCCGGAGGGAGGCATGTAATTATCGTCCTCTACCTCTTTGTCTGCCGCTCTCTCATGAGGGCTGGCTTCTTCATCCTCCTGTGCTGAATCTTGCTGGAGGGGTTTGTCTCCGGCACTGTCCGGAGTGTTATTGTCTTCGGTGCCGGAATCTCCATTCTTGCTGTGGCGGGATTTAGAGCGGCGCCGCTGACGCCGGCGCTTAGGCTGTTTCTTGGAGGGGTCTTCCTCCGCTGTTCCCTCGCCATTCCCATCCTTTGGGGTGTCCACCATGTATATGTCATATGACGAGGTGGCTTTCCAGTGCCCCGTAGGCGCTGGTTCGTGGTCGTCTCCGGCATCATCGTCCATACCGTTGATGTCTTCGGAGTCGAAGTCTAGCATGTCGGTGAGGTCGTCGACAGTGGCTACAAAGTGGGTGGTGGGTGGGCTTTGAATTTCTTCGTCGTCCGCATCCCAACCGTTCTAGACATAATCCGGCCAAGGCTCTCCTGACAAAGAGAGACACTTTAGCGAATTCAGGATGTCGCCAAAAGGCGAGTGCTGAAAGATGTCCGCAGCGGTGAACTCCATGATCGGCGCCCAATCGGATTCGATTGGCAGGGGCGCGGGAGGTTCGGGGCAGGGTCAGTATTCGGCTCCATCGCCGTAGAGGTAGCAGCCCCCGAGGCGGTGTCTAGCCACCCATCCTCGGTCGGCGCAGTCGGCTCCGAGTTAAGGGTCAGAGCGGACTCTTGTGCAGCCTCCAGGGCACCGTCGGGCAGCAGAGCTAGATCATGCCCATCGTGACGGTGCGGCGCGCTCGGCTGTGGCTCGAATCCGTCGAAGATCAAGTCTCCACGAATGTCGGTCGTGAAGTTCAAACTTCCAAATCTAACCTGACGGCCAGGGGTGTAGCCTTCGATCTGCTCCAGATGGCCAAGCGAATTGGCTCGCAGTGCAAAGCCGCCGAATACGAAGATCTGTCCGGGGAGAAAAGTCTCACCCTGGACCGTGTCATTGTTGATGATCGAAGGAGCCATCGGGCCTATAAGAGATGACACAGAGGAACTCTCAATGAAAGCACCAATGTCGGTGTCAAAACTGGCAGATCTCGGGTAGGGGGTCCCGAACTGTGCGTCTAGGCGGATGGTAACAGGAGACAAGGGACACGATGTTTTTACCCAGGTTCGGGCCCTCTCGATGGAGGTAAAACCCTACTCCTGCTTGATTGATATTGATGATGGGTAGTACAAGAGTGGATCTACCACGAGATCAAGGAGGCTAAACCCTAGAAGCTAGCCTATGGTATGATTGTTGTTCGTCCTATGGACTAAAACCCTCTGGTTTATATAGACACCGGAGAGGGCTAGGGTTACACAGAGTCGGTTACGATGGTAAGAGATCTACATATCCGTATTGCCAAGCTTGCCTTCCACGCCAAGGAAAGTCCCATCCGGACACGGGACGAAGTCTTCAATCTTGTATCTTCATAGTCTTGGAGTCCGGCCAATGATGATAGTTCGGCTATCCGGACACCCCCTAGTCCAGGACTCCCTCAATCATTAAGCATTGTGTAATGCTTTACTTTATCGCTAAGTGGTAGCAATAGTAGTAGAAGCATGGTGGCGTAGCAACCCCGATGGCGAAACGATGATGGAGATCATGGTGTCATGCCGGTGACGATGGAGATCATGTCGGTGCTTTGGAGATGGAGATCAAAAGCACAAGTTGATGGCCATATCATGTCACTTATGATTTGCATGTTGATGTTAATCCTTTTATGCATCTAATTTTGCTTAGGACAAGAGTAGCATTATATGGCGATCCCTCACTAAAATTTCAAGATAAAATTGTGTTCTCCCCAAGTGTGCACCGCTGCGAAAGTTTGTCGTTTCGAAGCACCATGTGATGATCAGGTGCGATAGACTCTACGTTCACATACAACGGGTGCAAGCTAGTTTTGCACATGCGGAGCACTTGGGGTAAACTTGGCGAGCCTGGCATGTACAGACATGGCCTCAGAACACAAGAGACCGAAAGGACGAACATGAGTCATATAGTAGATATTATCAACATGGAGATGTTCACCATTGAAACCATCTCATCTCACGTGATGATCGGACTTGGGTTGGTGAATTTGGATCATGTTACACTCGGATGACCGGAGGGATGTCAATTTGAGTCGGAGTTCGTAAGTAGTATGATTAATTGAACTCATTATCATGGACAATAGTCCAAAGTTGCCTTTGCAAATTGATGTTGTAGAACAATAGCCCGCGATGTAGCTCCCTATTTTAATACGTTCCTAGAGAAAGACTAAGTTGAAAGATATTGTAAGCAATTATGCGGACTAGGTCTGTAGTCTGAGGATTGTCCTCACTGCTACACAGAAGTCTTATGTCCTTGATGCACCGCTCGGTGTACCAACCCCTCTAGCGTCGTTTGTGGATGTTGTGAACATCTAGCAAACACGTTCGAATGACTACTTCATAGTTTAGTGCGCCATGCTTTACGGCTCAGAATCGGGACTTCAAAGACGTTTTGAACACCATGGAACATATGAGATGTTCCAAGAGATGAAATTGGTATTGTAGGCTCATGCCCATGTTGAGAGGTATGAGACCTCTGACAAGTTCTTTGCCTACAAGATGGAGGAGAATAGCTCAGCCAGTAAGCATGTGCTCAGAATGCCTGGGTGCTACAATTGCTTGAATCAAGTGTGAGTTCATCTTCTAGATAAGATAGTGATTGACAGAGTTCTCCAGACACTATCACCAAGCTACTAGAACTTTGTGATGAACTATAACATGCAAGGGGTGGAGATGATCTGGGAGATGTTCGTGGTAGGCCACGGAGGTAGAATCAAGAAGGAGCATCAAGTGTTGATGGTTAACAAAACCACTGGTTTCAAGAAGGGCAAGGGCAAGAAGGGAAACTTCATGAATGGCGAGCCAGTTGCTGCTCTAGTGAAGAAATCCAAGGTTGAACCCAAACCCGAGACTAAGTGTTTTTATTGTAAGGGGAACGATCACTTGTAGCAGAGCTACCCCAAATACTTGGTAGATAAGAAAGCTGGCAACTTCAACAAAGGTATATTTGATATACATGTTACTTTTTTAAAAGGAAAAGGTAGATCATGATCTACCTTATGCATTCAAAACGGGGTAAAAACCCGGATGACAGTAGTCATATTACATCAAGGTGGTGTGTTGAAGCACAGCAAGTGCAGCAGGCCACCACCAAGCCTAACATGAAGGAAAGAGGTAAAAGAGAGGGGGGTTAGGCTTGGAGGAAAAGAGCAGCGTAATTACACAGGGTGGTTGAGTCTTGGTCTCTTCGCGCTCTATTTTTCCAGAGGTGAAGGAGCTGGTGGATCTCTTTGAAAGTCCGATTTGCAGTCCATGCCTCTGTCCTGAAGACAAGAGCATTCCGGGATGTCCAGAGAGCAACCGCAACCGCCGCAAAGAGGACGTGCCATAGTTTACCATGCGCGGCCGTGGACTCCTCCGATAAAATGAAGGTTTGCAAGTCTGGGCAAGCATTTGCAATACCATGTAGACCGACCTCACTCCAGACTGCATCAGCTAACCGACATCGTAGCATCAGGTGGTGTATGGTTTTTGATGCGGGGCACCAATCACAGCCATTATGAGTTGTGATCCTCCATTGTTTCTTCAGCATATTGTCCCTTGTGTTTACCCGGCCACGGGTTGCTAACCAGAGGAAAACTCTATGTTTATTAGGTATAATGCTATCCCAAATCTTGTCTTTCAAGGGGCAGTGGAGCCCCTTAAATGTGAGCATCTCGTAGAAGAAGCGTGTTGTAGGTTTGTTATGTAGGCAGATTGGCATCCGTGAGTCAGCATGCTCTTCCATGGGTTGGATGCCATCCAAAGCGTCGTTTAAGACCTGCAAATCTCTGGCGGCTGTGGCAGTTAGATTTGGGTGCAGCTTGATTTCCCAAACGCCATTAGTGAATTGAGATGCAACCGAACAGCTCTTGTTTCTAGCAAAAGAGAAAAGCGTGAGAATTCAAGTCTTCCGCATGCAAGCCATGAATCTTTCCAGAAGGAGATCCTGGACCCGTCGCCCAAAATGCACCTGGTAGTTTGAATAACATGTTGTATGGTTGACTGCAGGCAGCGCCAAATGGGAGTGTCCCCACTCCGTTTACAATCTGGGAGTGTGCTACTCCAGTATCTTCTGGCGAACCATTCATAGCATGGGGCTCCGTGGCCTTGCAAAATGTTGGATGTAAGCTTGCAGATCATTGCCATGTTGTGTTCTTTTAAGTTTATGAGGCCAAGCCCTCCATTAAGCTTTGGTAGAGTGACAAAATCCCACGCTACCAAGCAGTGTCCACCATTTGACGAGTTCTTTCCTTGCCAAAGAAAGCCTCGTAGTATTCGCTCCAACTTGTCCAGGGATTGTTGTGGCCAGATGAAGCATGCCATGAAGTAATTGGGGAGGGATGCAAGCACAGAATTAACAAGGGTGAGACGGCCGCCCCAGGAAAGGAAAGTGGCGAGCCAGCCGGATAGCCTGCGGTCAACCCTATGAATGACTGGCAGAAGCATCCCATGGCTGATTTTCTGTGTGGACACGGTAAACCCAGGTAAGTGCATGGGAAAGAGGAGGTTGGACACTGCAAAATGTCAGCCACTCTATTGGTAGTGGTTTCATCCATGCATATTGGCACGAAGATGCTTTTGTTGATACTGATTTGCAGTCCAGTGAAGTCGGAGATGTTGGAAATATGCCCTAGAGGCAATAATAAATTAGTTATTATTATTATATTTCCTTGTTCATGATAATCGTTTATTATCCATTCTATAATTGTACTGATAGGAAACTCACATACATGTGTGGATACATAGACAACACCATGTCCCTAGTAAGCCTCTAGTTGACTAGCTCATTGATCAATAGATGGTTACGGTTTCCTAACCATGGACATTGGATGTCATTGATAACGGGATCGCATCATTAGGAGAATGATGTGATGGACAAGACCCAATCCTAAGCCTAGCACAAAGATCGTGTAGTTCTTATGCTAAAGCTTTTCTAATGTCAAGTATCATTTCCATAGACCATGAGATTGTGCAACTCCCGGATGCCATAGGAATGCTTTGGGTGTACCAAACGTCACAACGTAACTGGGTGGCTATAAAGGTACACTACGGGTATCTCCGAAAGTGTCTGTTGGGTTGGCACGAATTGAGACTGGGATTTGTCACTCCGTGTGACGGAGAGGTATCTCTGGGCCCACTCGGTAGGACATCATCATAATGTGCACAATGTGACCAAGGGGTTTATCACGGGATGATGTGTTACAGAACGAGTAAAGAGACTTGCCGGTAACGAGATTGAACAAGGTATCAGGATACTGACGATCGAATCTCAGGCAAGTACTATACCGGTAGACAAAGGGAATTGTATATGGGATTGCTTGAATCCTTGACATCGTGGTTCATCCGATGATATCATCGTGGAACATGTGGGAGCCAACATGGGTATCCAGATCCCACTTTTGGTTATTGGCCAGAGAGCTGTCTCGGTCATGTCTGCATGATTCCCGAACCCGTAGGGTCTACACACTTAAGGTTCGGTGACGCTAGAGTTGTTATGGGAATTAGTGTGCAGTTACCGAATGTTGTTCGGAGTCCCGGATGAGATCCCGGACGTCACGAGGAGTTCCGGAATGGTCCGGAGGTAAATATTTATATATGGGAAGTCCTATTTTGGCCACCGGAAAATGTTCGGGATTTTTCGGTATTGTACCGGGAAGGTTCTAGAAGGTTCCGGAGTGGGGCCCACCTGCATGGGGGGACCCACATGAACGTGAGTACTGGGGGCAAGGCCCCACACCCCTGGTCAAGTTGCACCAAGATCCCCCCTTAGAAGGAATAAGATCATATCCTGAAGGGATAAGTTCAAGATCCCTAAAAAAGGGGGATAACAATCGATGGGGAAGGAAATGATGGGATTTCTTTCCTCCAACCTTTGCCAACGCCCCAATGGACTTGGAGGGCAAGAAACCAGCCCCCTCCACCCCTATATATAGTGGGGAAGTGCATGGGAGCTTCACCCTTGCCCCTGGCGCAGCCCTCTCCCTCCCCAACACCTCCTCCTCCTCCGTAGTGCTTGGCGAAGCTCTGCCGGAGAACTGCAAGCTCCACCACCATGCCGTCGTGCTGCCGGAGCTCTCCCTCAACTTCTCCTCTCCCCTTGCTGGATCAAGAAGGAGGAGACGTCCCCGGGCAGTACGTGTGTTGAACGCAGAGGCGCCGTCCGTTCGGCGCTAGATCGGATCTTCCGCGATTTGAATCGCCGCGAGTACGACTCCATCAACCACGTTCTTGTAACGCTTCCGCTTAGCGATCTTCAAGGGTATGAATATGCACTCCCCTCTCTCTCGTTGCTAGTATCTCCATAGATTGATCTTGGTGATGCGTAGAAAATGTTGAATTTCTGCTACATTCCCCAACAGTGGCATCATGAGCTAGGTCTATGCGTAGTTACTATGCACGAGTAGAACACAAAGCAGTTGTGGGCATAGATGTTGTTAGTTTTCTTGCCACTACTAGTCTTATCTTGCTTCGGCGGCATCGTGTGATGAAGTGGCCCGGACCGACCTTACACATACGCTTACGTGAGACAGGTTCCACCGACTGACATGCACTAGTTGCATAAGGTGGCTAGCGGGTGTCTGTCTCTCCCACTTTAGTTGGAGCGGATTTGATGAAAAGGGTCCTTATGAAGGGTAAATAGAAATTGGCATATCACGTTGTGGTTTTACGTAGGTAAGAAATGTTCTTGCTAGAACACCTATAGAAGCCACGTAAAAAAAACTTGCAACAACAATTAGAAGACGTCTAACTTGTTTTTGCAGCAAGTGTTTTGTGATGTGATATGGCCAAAGGATGTGATGAATGATATATGTGATGTATGAGATGATCATGTTCTTGTAATAGGAATCATGACTTGCATGTCGATGAGTATGACAACCGGCAGGAGCCATATGAGTTTTCTTTATTTTTGTATGACGTGCATGTCATTGAAGAACGCCATGTAAATTACTTTACTTTATTGCTAAACGCGTTAGCCATAGAAGTAGAAGTAGTCGTTGGAGTGACAACTTCATGAAGACACGATGATGGAGATCATGGTGTCATGCCGGTGACGATGATGATCATGGAGCCCCTAAGATGGAGATCAAAAGGAGCAAAATGATATTGGCCATATCATGTCACTTTTTGATTGCATGTGCTGTTTATCATGATTTTGCGTCTTATTTGCTTAGAACGACAGTAGTAAATAAGATGATCCCTCACAATAATTTCAAGAAAAGTGTTCCCCCTAACTCTGCACCATTGCGAAGGTCCGTTGTTTCGAAGCACCACGTGATGATCAGGTGTGATAGATTCTAACGTTTGAATACAACAGGTGTAAGCCAGATTTACACACGCAATACACTTAGGTTGACTTGACGAGCCTAGCATGTACAGACATGGCCTCGGAACACGGAAGACCGAAAGGTCGAGCATGAGTCATATAGAAGATACGATCAACATGAAGATGTTCACCGTCATTGACTAGTCCGTCTCACGTGATGATCAGACACGACCTAGTTGACTCGGATCATGTAATCACTTAGATGACTGGAGGGATGTCTGTCTGAGTGGGAGTTCATAAGATGAACTTAATTATCCTGAACATAGTCAAAAGATCTTTGCAAATTATGTCGTAAGCTCACGCTTTAGTTCTACTGTTTAGATATGTTCCTAGAGAAAATTTAGTTGAAAGTTGATAGTAGCAATTATGCGGACTAGGTCCGTAAATTGAGGATTGTCCTCGTTGCTTCGTAGAAGGCTTATGTCCTTAATGCACCGCTCAGTGTGCTGAACCTCGAACGTTGTCTGTGGATGTTGCGAACATCTGACATACACGTTTTGGTAACTACGTGATAGTTCAGTTAAACGGTTTAGAGTTGAGGCACCAAAGACGATTTCGAAACATCGCGGAACATATGAGATGTTTCGAGGGCTGAAATTGGGATTTCAGGCTCGTGCCCACGTCAAGAGGTATAAGACCTCCGATGATTTTCTTAGCCCGCAAACTAAGGGAGAAAAGCTCAATCGTTGAGCTTGTGCTCAGATTGTCTGAGTACAAAAATCACTTGAATCGAGTGGGAGTTGATCTTCCAGATGAGATAGTGATGTTTCTCCAAAGTCATTGCCACCAAGCTGCTTGAGCTTCGTGATGAACTATAACATATCAGGGATAGATATGATGATCCTTGGATATTCGTGATGTATGACACCGACAAAGTAGAAATCAAGAAGGAGCATCAATTGTTGATGGTTGGTGAAACCACTAGTTTCAAGAAGGGCAAGGGCAAGAAGGGATACTTCATTAAATGGAAAATCAGCTGCTGCTCTAGTGAAGAAACGCAATGAACCCAAACCCGAGACTAAGTGCTTCTGTAATAAGGGGAACAGCCACTGGAGCAGAATTACCCTAGATACTTGGTAGATGAGAAGGCTGGCAAGGTCGATAGAGGTATATTGGATATACATTATGTTAATGTGTACTTTACTAGTACTCCTAGTAGCACCAGGGTATTAGATACCGGTTCGGTTGCTAAGTGCTAGTGACTCGAAAGAAAAGCTACGGAATAAACGGAGACTAGCTAAAGGTGAGCTGATGATATGTGTTGGAAGTGGTTCCAAGGTTGATGTGATCAAGCATCACACTCTCCCTCTACCATCGAGATTGGTGTTAAACCTAAATAATTGTTATTTGGTGTTTGCGTTGAGCATAGACATGATTGGATTATGTCTATCGCAATACGGTTATTCATTTAAGGAGAATAATGGTTACTCTGTTTATCTGAATAATACCTTCAATGGTCTTACACCTAAAATGAATGGTTTATTGAATCTCGATCGTAGTGATACACATGTTCATGCCAAAAGATATAAGATAGTAATGATAGTACCACGTACTTGTGGCACTGCCATGTAAGTCATATTGGTATAAAATGCATGAAGAAGCTCCATGTTGATGGATCTTTGGACTCACTCGTTTTTGAAAAGTATGAGACATGCGAACCATGTCTATTGGTGTATATGCATGAAGAAACTCCATGCAAATGGACCGTTTGGACTCACTTGATTTTGAATCACTTGAGACATGCAAGTCATACCACATAGGCAAGATGACTGAAAGCCTCGTTTTCAGTAAAATGGAACAAGAAAGCAACTTGTTGGAAGTAATACATTTTGATGTGTGCAGTCCAATGAGTGCTGAGGCACACAGTGGATATCATTATGTTCTTTCTTCACGGATGATTTGAGTAGATACTGAGTGTATTTACTTGATGAAACACAAGTCTGAATTATTGAATGGTTCAAGTAATTTCAGAGTGAAGTTGAAGATCATCGTGACAAGAGGATAAAATGTCTATGATATGATCATAGAGATGAGTATCTGAGTTACGAGCTTTGGCATGCAATTAAGACATTGTGGAAATTGTTTCACAATTAATACCGCCTGGAACACCATAGTGTGATGGTGTGTCCGAACATCATAGTTGCACCCTATTGGATATGGTGCGTACCATGATGTCTCTTATCGAATTACCACTATCGTTCATGGGTTAGGCATTAGAGACAACCACACTCACTTTAATAGGGCACCACGTAATTCCGTTTAGACGACACTGTCTGAACTATGGTTGTCGTTTCTTAAAAGTTTGGGGCTGCGACGCTTATGTGAAAAAGTTCCAGGTTGATAAGCTCGAACCCAAAGCGGATAAAATGCATCTTCATAGGACACCCAAAACAGTTGGGTATACCTCCTAATTCAGATCCGAAAGCAATAGGGATTGTTTCTTGAATCGGGTCCTTTCTCGAGGAAAGGTTTGTCTCGGAAAGTTGAGTGGGAGAATGGTGGAGACTTGATGAGGTTATTGAACCGTCAACTAGTGTGTAGCAGGGCACAGGAAGTTGTTCCTGTGGCACCCACACCAATTGAAGTAGAAGCTTATGATAGTGATCATGAAGTTTCGGATCAAGTCACTACCGTACCTCGTAGGGTGACAAGGATGCGTACTACTTCAGAGTGGTACAGTAATCTTGTCTTGAAGGTCATGTTGCTAGACAACAATGAACCTACGAGCTATGGAGAAGCGATGGTGGGCCCATATTCCGACAAATGGTTAGAATCCATGAAATCCGAGATAGAATCCATGTATCAGAACAAAGCATGGACTTTGGTGGACTTGCCCGATGATCGGCAAGCCATTGAGATAAATGTATCTTTAAGAAGAGTGACGGACGTGGACGGTAATGTCACCGTCTATGGAGCTCGACTTGTGGTGAAGAGTTTTTTCACAAGTTCAAGGAGTTGACTACGATGAGATTTTCTCATCCGTAGCGATGCTTAAGTCCGTCGGAATCATGTTAGCATTAGCTGCATTTATGAAATCTGGTAGATGGATGTCAAAACGAGTTTCCTTACCAGTTTTCATAAGGAAAGGTTGTATGTGATACAATCAGAAAGGTTTTGTCGATCCTAAGGATGCTAAAAGGTATGCTAGCTCTAGCGATCCTTCCATGGACTTGAGAGAGCATCTCGGAGTCAGAATATGCGCTTTGATGAAATGATCAAAGATTTTGGGTTTGTACAAAGTTTATGAGAAACTTGTATTTCCAAAGAAGTGAATGGGATCACTATAGAATTTCTGATAAGTATATGTTGTAAACATATTGTTGATCAGAAATGATGTAGAACTTCTAGAAAGCATATAGGGTTATTTGAAAAGTGTTTTTCAATGGAAAACCTGGATTAGGCTACTTGAACAATAAGCATCAAGATCTATAAGATAGATCAAAATGCTTAATGGTACTTTCAAATGAGCACATACCTTGACATGATCTTGAAGGTGTTCAAGATGGATCAGTCAAAGGAGTTCTTGCCTGAGTTGTAAGGTATGAAGTTAAGACTTAAAGCTCGACCACGGCAGAAGAGAGAGAAAGGACGAAGGACGTCCCCTATGCTTTAGACGTAGGCTCTACAGTATGCTATGCTGAGTACCGCACCTGATGTGTGCCTTGCCACGTGTCTGGCAAAGGGGTACAAGAGTGATCCAGGAATGGATCATTGGACAGCGGTCAAAATTGAGTAATAAGGACATGTTTCTCGATTATGGAGGTGATAAAGAGTTCGACGTAAAGGGTTACGTTGATGCAAGCTTTAACACCTATCCGAATGACTCTGAGTAGCAAACCAGATACATATAGTGGAGCAACCATTTGGAATAGCTCCAAGTGGAGCGTGGAAGAAGCATTTACAATATGACCTAGAGATTTGCAAAGTACATACGGATCTGAATGTTGCAGACCCGTTGACAAAAACCTCTCTCACAAGCAAACATGATCAAACCCCAGAACTGATTGAGTCTTAATCACATGATGATGTGAACTAGTTTATTGACACTAGTAAACTCTTTGGATGTTGGTCACATGGCGATGTGACCTGTGAGTGTTACTCACATGGCGATGTGAACTAGATTATTTACTCTAGTGCAAGTGGGAGACTATTGGAAATATGCCCTAGAGGCAATAATAAATTAGTTATTATTATTATATTTCCTTGTTCATGATAATCGTTTATTATCCATGCTATAATTGTATTGATAGGAAACTCAGATACATGTGTGGATACATAGACAACACCATGTCCCTGGTAAGCCTCTAGTTGACTAGCTCATTGATCAATAGATGGTTACGGTTTCCTGACCATGGACATTGGATGTCGTTGATAACGGGATCACATCATTAGGAGAATGATGTGATGGACAAGACCCAATCCTAAGCCTAGCACAAAGATCGTGTAGTTCGTATGCTAAAGCATTTCTAATGTCAAGTATCATTTCCTTAGACCATGAGATTGTGCAACTCCCGGATGCCATAGGAATGCTTTGGGTGTACTAAACGTCACAACGTAACTGGGTGGCTATAAAGGTACACTACGGGTATCTCCGAAAGTGTCTGTTGGGTTGGCACGAATTGAGACTGGGATTTGTCCCTCCGTGTGACGGAGAGGTATCTCTGGGCCCACTCGGTAGGACATCATCATAATGTGCACAATGTGACCAAGGGGTTGATCACGGGATGATGTGTTACGGAACAAGTAAAGAGACTTGCCGGTAACGAGATTGAACAAGGTATCGGGATACTGACGATCGAATCTCGGGCAAGTACTATACCGGTAGACAAAGGGAATTGTATACGGGATTGCTTGAATCCTTGACATCGTGGTTCATCTGATGATATCATCGTGGAACATGTGGGAGCCAACATGGGTATCCAGATCCCGCTGTTGGTTATTGGCCAGAGAGTTGTCTCGGTCATGTCTGCATGATTCCCGAACCCGTAGGGTCTACACACTTAAGGTTCGGTGACGCTAGAGTTGTTATGGGAATTAGTGTGCAGTTACCGAATGTTGTTCGGAGTCGCGGATGAGATCCCGGATGGCACGAGGGGTTCCGGAATGGTCCGGAGGTAAAGATTTATATATGGGAAGTCCTATTTTGGCCACCGGAAAATGTTTGAGATTTTTCGGTATTGTACCGGGAAGGTTCTAGAAGGTTCCGGAGTGGGGCCCACCTGCATAGGGGGACCTACATGAACGTGGGTAGTGGGTTCAAGGCCCCACACCCCTGGTCAAGGTGCACCAAGATCCCCCCTTAGAAGGAATAAGATCATATCCCGAAGGGATAAGATCTAGATCCCTAAAAAAGGGGGATAACAATCGGTGGGGAAGGAAATGATGGGATTTCTTTCCTCCCACCTTTGCCAACACCCCAATGGACTTGGAGGGCAAGAAACCAGCCCCTGGCGCAGCCCTCTCCCTCCCCAACATCTCCTCCTCCTCCGTAGTGCTTGGTGAAGCTTTGCCGGAGAACTGCAAGCTCCACCACCACGCCGTCGTGCTGCCGGAGCTCTCCCTCAACTTCTCCTCTCCCCTTGCTGGAGCAAGAAGGAGGAGACGTCCCCGGGCTGTATGTGTGTTGAACGCGGAGGCGCCGTCCGTTCGGCGCTAGATCGGATCTTCCTGTGTACCTTTGATCAGCAACAAAGTATCGTCGGCATACTGCAAAACTGGAAAATGCCCATCAACGTTGAGGGGATGGTGGAGAGTCCCCAAATTGTATTCAGAGATGCACATTTGCTGCAGAACGTCAGCCATGAGAATGAATAGGTAAGGGGATATAGCATCTCCTTGTCTTAGGCCACTCTACAGTTTAATCTGTTCCCCAATTTGTCCATTGATCAAAACAATTGAGGAGCTAGAAGAAAGCAAACAGTTGATCCAACATTTCCATCTGGCACCGAAGCCTCGGGAGTCCATGATTTGGTTCAGAGCGTCCCAACTCACACTGTCAAATGCCTTTCTGAAATCCAGTTTGAGCACAATCATGGGGAGGCGGCATTTATGAGCCTGCTATACCATGTTTGCAGCAAGGATAAAATTTTCCACTATACATCTTCCAGGTAGAAATCCAGACTGCAAAGGATGTACCAATGATGTAATTATGCCTTGGAAGCGGATGGCGAGAACCTTAGAGGTCAACTTGGGCAAACTATGCACCAAAGATATAGGGCGGAAATTCTTGATGTCCACCCGGTTGTCTGTTTACGGTGGATGTGTTTACCCCTCGCAAATCAGCCCTGCAGTGATATTTACCACTAGTAGCACCTAGGTATTAGATACCGGCTCGGTTGCTAATATCGGTAACTCAAAACAAAAGTTGCAGAATAAATGGAGACTAGCTAAGGGCGAGGTGACGATGTGTGTTGGAAGTGTTTCCAAGGTTGTTGTGATCACCATCGCACGCTCCCTCTACCTTCAAGATTAGTGTTAAACCTAGATAAATGTTATTTGGTGTCTGTGTTGAGCATGAACATGATGAGATCATGTTTGATGTAATGCGGTTATTCATTTAAGTCAGAGAATAATGGTTATTCTATTTACATGAATAATGCCTTCTATGGTCATGCACCCAATGTGAATGGTTTATTGAATCTCAATCATAGTGATACACATGTTCATAATATTGATACCAAAAGATGCGAAATTAATACTGATAGTACCACATACTTGTGGCACTATTGCTTAAGTCATATTGGTGTAAAGATCATGAAGAAACTCCATGCTGATGGACTTTTGGATTCACTTGATTTTGAATCACTTGACACATGTGAACCATGCCTTGTGGGCAAAATGACTGAAACCCCGTTTTCCGGTTCAATGGAACGGGCCACTGACTTGTTGAAAATCATACATACTGATGTGTGCGGTCCGATGAGTGTTGACGCGCACGGTGGATATCGTTATTTCCTCACCTTCATCGATGATTTGAGTAGATATGGGTATATTTACTTAATAAAGCATAAGTCTGAAACATTTGAAAAGTTCAAGCAATTTCAGATTGAAGTTGAGAATCATCGCAAGAAAAAGATAAAATTTCTACGATTCAATCGAGGGGGAGAATATCTGAGTTATGAGTTTGGCAATCACTTAAGACAATTTGGAATTGTTTCACATTTGAGGCCACCTGGAACACCACAGTGTAATGGTGTGTCCAAAAATCGTAATCATACCTTATTGGATATGGTGCGTTCTATGATGTCTCTTGCTGATCTACCACTATCATTTTGGGGTTATGCATTAGAGACAACTACATTCACTTTAAATAGGGCACCATCTAAGTCTGTACAGATGACATTGTATGAACTGTGGTTTCACAAGAAACCTAAGTTGTCATTCCTTAAGGTTTGGGGTTGTGATGCTTATGTCAAAAGGCTTCAGCGGGGAAAATCTCTAACCCAAAGCGGACAAATGTGTCTTCATAGGATACCCATAGGATACCTTCTATCTCAGATCCTAGGGCAAAGTGTTTGTCGCTAAGAACGGGTTCTTTCTCGAAAACGAGTTTCTCTCGAAAGAATTGAGTGGGAGGAAGATAGAACTTGATGAGGTTGTTGAACCTTTACTTCAACTAGAAAGTAGCGTAGCACGGAAAGATGTTTCTGTGGCACCTATATCACTTGAAGAGGAAGCAAATGATGATGATCGTGAATCTTCAGATCAAGTTACTATTGAACCTCGTAGGTCAACAAGTGTTGGTGGGAAACGACACCTATGGGATCACTGGAATCCCTACTACGGTTGCAGGGCGCGGGGACCGTGAGAAGAGCGGGACCAGCAGACAACACAAAGGGGATTTACCCAGGTTCGGGCCGAAAAGATGCGTAAAACCCTACGATCCTGCTTTGGTGGATGTATTTAGTGTTTTGGAGTTCTTGAACTAGCTCTGGGTGCTGCTAGGTTCGAAAGAGCCGAGTCCTTCTCCAGTGCGCCATGGGCCTCCTTTTATAGGCGAAAGGGGCTGCCACACTGGCACACAGGAGGTGGAAAGTGCTACAGCGCTGTGATCTTATCGCTGGTATTACAGGACAAAGTGCATTTAATACGAGGCTTAGGTGTCCCTTCACTTTATCGGGGGAGGGAGCGAGGCCCGTCCGGTCCATCGCCGCTCCTCCTCGCTTCGACACACATCGTGGCCAGCGGTGCATGCGGTGCCATGTAGGTAGGCATGCAGCTGAGGTGGCGCGGTGGTGGAGCCTCCACGAAGGGCTGTATGTTGCCACGCAGGTGCCTGCCAAGCTGGTTGGGTCGACAGCTACATGCGAACGGCGGCGGAGACTTGGCTGGTGTGGGCCTGGTAGTGGCCCTGCTGGCGCGCTTAGCGAGGGTCTTGTCGGGTGACCCGGCAAGAGTCTTGCCGGGTGGCCCGGAAAGGATCTTGTCGTGGTGCGCTGGCGTCCCTGGCAAGGATCTTGCTGGGGGTCTTGTGGGTTTCTTCGGTGAGGATCTTGGTGAGGATTGTTGCCTTCTTACCCTCATTTGATCTTGACCATTCTATGTCTTCACAAAGATCTGCATGCCACCACGGAGGTGCCTCCCGAGCCCTGTCCCAATGCGTTTGTCTAGTGTTGGTGGGCTCAAAGGTGGCTCACTCAGCTGGTGTGGGCGAGATGCCCCGGCAAGGGTCTTGCCGGGGCCGCTGAGGCCGCCTTGGCAAGGGTCCTTGCCGGGGAAACCAGCTTCGTCGATCCGATCTTTGTGGCCTTGGTCCTTGTCGTTGCTTTGTTGGTCTTGTGCCTTTGGCTTCTCTCCGGCTTCCCTTTCCTACCCTGTTATGCATGACCGTGGCGGGGGGCTCTGACTGCCCGTGCACAAGTAAAGGGGTCAAAAGCAGAGCCCCTACTTTTGTACACCGACAGGAGCCCCCGGGCCTGGGCCATACATAAGCGCAGCACGTTGTTGGGCCAGGCCCAGAATGGTGCACGGGTAGTTGGGGCGGATTTTACCGCGATAACTACTCCGTCCGCTGTGCTTCCCCATGACCCGCGTTAAACGCGCGACGTGGGGGTCGTGTGCGTGCGCGTGACGTGGGAGGCATGCATGGGACAGCGTTCGCACGCATGCGTCGTATCGCAGTTAATGGGAAAGGAGGCGGCCAGCGCCTTCCCCATAAAAAGGAATAACCGCGGGCGCGCTGCTCACTTTACCCCCCCCCCCCTGCGCCTTTCTCCAATCTTAGAACCGCCGCCCCCTTTCTTCCTTCTTCTCGAGCCTCTCTGCCTTCGTCCGTCACCGCCGTGCCTCTGCCATCCCCTCCTCTTTCGCTTCCCGCAGTCGCCATGGCACCCAAGTCCACAAAAAGCAAGGGAGCGGCAAAGGACACCGGGGTGACGGAGCAGCCGGAGAGCGAGCTGGTGGCACGATGGGCGCAGTCCGCTTACTTCCCCTCGATGGTCGGCGTGCCCGAGCTCCGGGAGATGTTCAAGGACCTGTGGGGAGTGAAGATAGGGGGAGAGAAGACGGGGCATCCAGCCACGCACGTCGTCCCGGCCAGCGCCGGGCCTTCCCCAAATCGGTACCCCTTCTTCGTCGACTATTTCTCCTATGGGCTCTATCCCCCCTTTTCTGATTTCTTCAAGGACATCATGCACACCTACGGATTCCGTCTCCTGGATTTCACCCCGAATGTCGTGGCGTGCATGGCCCTCTTCGCCCATCTCTGCGAGGGCTTCGTCGGGGTGCACCCCAGCACGGCGCTCTTCCGCCATTACTTCTCCCCTCGGATCCAAAAAGGGGGCACCATTGCTGGCTGCATCGCCTGGATCCCGAGGGCCAAGGGGGCGTACCCGGATGGCGCCACGAAGGAGTGGTGGGAAGAATGGCGGGGCCGGTGGTGCTGGATTGAGGAGGAGGACCTGCCAGCATTCCGCGAGGTTCGCCAGAAGCCGCCATTCCGTGGCGACGATTGGGGCAACGTCGATGCTGATGATGCAAAGCTTACGGTCGCCACCACCAGGATTCTTCGGCTCACCTAGGCCGGGCTCACCCTCGAGATGATCGGGGCGGACTTAATTTGTTGCTGGATTGCCCCTCTGCATGACAAGGGGAGGCCGGCCTGGCTCTTTGTGAACACCGCCGACATCATGAGGCTCCGCCCCGGCCTCGATAACAACCTGACGGTGCTGAGGCATGCCCATCTCTGCCAACGGATCTTCCAGCTCGAGGTTGACGACGAGGGAGAGGTCGAGCGTCCGGCAAGCTTGCCAGGGCCGCAGCGAAGGCTAGCAAGGTCGACAAGGAGCCCGTTTTCATGCTACCAGCGGGAGTGGTCCCGCTGAGCAACAACTCTCACCGGAACGAGATCATTTCCATGATGCTGCTCTTCAACGCGCATGGACTTGACTCAAACTGGGTTGAGCCGGACGGGCTCGTGGTGCAGGAGTTCTTCGACACCTTGCATGAGGTGTACATCACCGCTGAGCCGCGGCTCATCTAGGACACCTCTCCCGCGGAGCTAGATTATATCGCCGCCAGGGTGGAGGAGGCGAGGATTGCCGAGGAGGAGGCAAAGCTCATCAGGGAGGCTGGCAGCGCTGGCGGTGTGGTGGACAAGGCCGCGGCAGAGGCAGAGGAGGGGGAGCTCGCCCGGTGGGCAGCAGCCGCTAGGGAGGCCAGCGACGCCGACACCGGGGCTCCCCTCATTGAAGACGCCGCCGATGGGTCGTCGGAGGAGGAGGGCGAGGGGGCGAAGACCGCAACTGCCGATCCTCCAATCACAGGAAAAGGGCGGGCCCTGCAGCGAGCCATCTCCGGTGAGCCGGTCCACCTCGACCGGGCCGCGCAGCCACGGCAAGCCCAGGAAGCGCCCGTGCGCCAGACGAGGGCGGTGGCGATGAAGAAAAGGGCAAAAGCCGTGGCATCGAAGAAGAAGACATCTGCTTCTTCATCGTCCAAGCGCGCCCGGACGCCATCGCACCGGCGAACATCGGCGCGGGTATTGCGTTTGACTTCGGGCCTCTCAGCCTGGAGAGAGAGTTCGGGCCTCTCAGCCCGGAGAGAGAAAGGAAAGCAACAGAGGAGGAGGAGGAAGAGAACGAAGAGTAAGCTTCTACTTTCCTCCCTCATTCCTTACACTTCTCCTGATGCTGTTGCTCACTTGTCTTCATCTTGCAGGGATGTGGAGACGCTGGCCCAGAGGATAAAGAGGGCCAGGATTTCAGCGAGTGGCCAGCCCACGACAGTCACCTCTAGTATGCCACTGGTGGTGTCGAGCAGCCCGGACAGCAGCCCCCAGCCCAGCCCCCAGCGTGAGTCCATCACCCACCCTCTATCAACGTGCGTCATGCATGATGCTTCAGTGTTCACTGTGCCATGGATGCAGGAGGGGAGTAGCGCCAAAGGGAGCCATAGAGGGCTCCTCCGATCGTGCCGCCTCCATCAACTACACTGCCCCAATTGGCGTACCCGGCAAGGGCACCAAGCACCCAGGCCGTGCACACGGAGGAGGGGGAGGAGAACGCAGGCGCCGGTGGCTTTGCCTTGACGCCAGACCTTGGAGGAGAAGGGGCTGCCTCCTCTCGGCCCGGCACGGGTAAGCCACTCGCTCTCCACTTCTGCTTGTGTTCTTTCTTTCCTTTTTTCCTTACTGGCTTTCGATCTTGGCTCCATCCCGTCTCCTTCTTGGGATCTAGACCCCTCCTCGGTGGGCTCAGAGGACGTCGACGCCGCCATCAAGGACATCACCACGGATGCCGTGGCGGAGGCGAAGAAGATTGCTGCTGAGGAGAGTGCCAAGGGCGCCGCCGAGGATGCCGCCAAGGGGCCTGCCGAAGAGCCCGGCAAGGGGCCTGCCAGGGACGCCGACAAGGCTGCTGCCGAGGAAGTGGTGTTTGACGACCTGCCCTCCTCCTCCGCCACCTCTAGCTCCGGTAGTTACCTGAGGGTAAGCGACGACCTCTTCGTCCATCTCCTTTGCGCGTCGAGCACCAGGGCTCCCTTTGAGGGAGAGGTGTTCGACGAGGAAGCGCTCGCCGCCGCCGGGCTCGAGGTCGTCAATGAGCCGGGCGTTGGTGGCGCTGGCTCCCAGGGGGAGCGGCTGCTCCAGGACATGGGTGCCAGCTTCCGGAAGCTCCAGGCGCTCCACCGCGCCCTCCTGGACAAGGTCAAGTCCAGGGCAGCGGTGGTGGAGAAGGCGGAGGAGGACTTCGGAGGGCGCGTTGCTGAGGCGCAAGACTGGTTCCGCTAGGCCCAGGATGAGCTGAAGGCCGCTCAGGGCGAGCTGGCCAAACCGTGAGGTGGAGCTCGCCCTGAAGCTGGCCGACATCAAGAAGGCCCAGGAGACGGTGAAGAAATTGACCGACGAAGCCAAAGCCGCTCGGACCCAGCACGGGGCCACACTGAAAACCCAGGAAGAGGACCTTGCCGTGCGCGAGGAGAGGTTTGCCGCCATGCTCCATGGCAAGGACGAAGTGATGGGCAAGCTCGTCCTGCAGCGGACCCAAGAGCCGGAGCGGAGGCATTAGGAAGCACTTAACGCCCAGGCTCAGGCCCACGCCGGCAGGGTGAAGGAGTTGGAGGGGCGAGCTCTGAAGCTGGCCCAGGAGAAGGATACGCTCAACAGCGCTCTGACGGTGGTGCAGGGTGAGGTCATCAGCAAGGCCGGAGAACTCTCCGAAGCCAAAAACTCCATTAGCGACCTCAAGCTGAAGCTGGGAGCTCTCGAGAAGATGCTGTCAGAGGCCAGAACCCGGGAGGGGATCCTGACCAAGGAGCTAGCGACAGAGAATCAGCGGTGGATAAATGAGACCACCAACCTCGAGGACCACGTGGCGGGCGAGAAGCGTTGGCTCGAACGCCTTGCCGTCGTTGCGAACTCAGCCGCCGATCAGCTGGCCAATATGGGGATGACGGAGATGAGCTACGCCCCAGAGGCGAACCTAAGCCCCAATGCCAACCTGACCATATATTTTGAGAAGGTCGTCGGCGCCCTGAAGCAGCTTCACTCCAACCGGGCGGCCTCCCCGGCCGAGGAATCCCGGATACTCTACCGGCGGACCATGAACAGGGTGCTCACCAAGATTGCGCACTGGCACCCAGACCTCAACTTCGGAGCTGTGCTGAAGAGCTTGCCGGAGGATGCCGACCTCGCGGCTCTCAATGAGCGTATCCAGCACATCCTCAGCCACATCGACAAAATCAAGAGGTTGGAGGGCCAGCGCCAGGACTAGGCATCCCGTTCTTCGTCACTGCTGCAGGTTCATGAACAAGGCAATGCTATCTTTAGTTAGAACCGCGGCGGAAATTTGTGTAATATAACTCTGCAGTGCCCCTGAAACTATGCATGTTATTTTCCTGTTCGATTTTCCTTTGTATGTCCACCCCACATCGACCGGGTAAGCTTGCCGACACGTAAACCCAGGGCGGCGCTTTGAGGACGGATCATCATTAGCCTGCCGGTTGTGCTTGTTGCCGGGTGAAGCACCTTGCCGCCCTTGGCGAGGCTGCTCGATCTGTCGAGCTTGACTCGAGTCAGAACCAAGAGCATTGCCGATGACGAAAGGTTACACTGCCGCTCTCGACGCGGCCACATGAACTGTTGAGCGGACTCGAAACAGAACAAGGGAGTTCCCGGTCACAGGAGGCCCCCTCTGCGTACAGGCTCTCCATACATAGGCCGAACCGTCGAGGATGATAACCTTATGTTTAAGGAGAACAAATTAAAATTTCAGCATGACTTAGCTCTCTCGTCGCCACCTCGTCGTCCTTCGCACCAACGGGCAGTGCTGCCTTCTCCGCAGGAGCTATGCCAATGATGAACTTCTAGGCCTACCACTGGACTCGATTCTCACAATTGCGCCCCCTACCTGGCGCGCCAAAGATGTCGGTGGGAGACGACACCTATGGGATCACTGGAATCCCTACTACAGTTGCGGGGCGCGGGGATTGTGAGAAGAGAGGGATCAGCGAACAACACAAAGGGGATTTACCCAGGTTCGGGCTGCAAAGATGCGTAAAACCATACGATCCTGCTTTGGTGGATGTATTTAGTGTTCTGGAGCTCTTGAACTAGCTCTGGGTGCTGCTAGGTTCGAAAGAGCCGAATCCTTCTCCAGTGCGCCATGGGCCTCCTTTTATAGGTGAAAGGGGCTTCCACAGTGGCACACAGGAGGTGGAAAGTGCTATAGCGCTGTGAGCTTATCGCTGGTATTACAGGACAAAGTGCATTTAATGCGAGGCTTAGGTTCCCCTTCACTTTATCGGGGGCGTGATCGAGGCCTGTCTCGTCCGTCGCCGCTCCTCCTCGCTTCGACACGTGCCCTGGCCAGCGGTGCATGCGGTGCCATGTAGGCAGGCAGGCAGCTAAGGTGGCGCGGTGGTGGAGCCTCCACGAAGGGCTGTATTTTGCCACGCAGGTGCCTGCCCAGCTGGTTGGGTCGGCAGCTGCATGCGAACGACGGCGGAGACTTGGCTGGTGTGGGCCTGGCAGTCGCCCTGCTGGCGCGCTTGGCGAGGGTCTTGTCGGGTGACCCGGCAAGAGTCTTGTCGGGTGGCCCGGCAAGGGTCTTGCCGTGGTGCGCTGGCGTCCCCGGCAAGGATCTTGCTGGGGGTCTTGTGGGTTTCTTCGGTGAGGATCTTGGTGAGGATTGTTGCCTTCTTACCCTCATTTGATCTTGACCATTCTATGTCTTCACAAAGATCTACATGCCACCACGGAGGTGCCTCCCGAGCCCTATCCCAATGCGTTTGTCTAGCGTTGGTGGGCTCAAAGGTGGCTCACTCAGCTGGTGTGGGCGAGATGCCCCGGCAAGGGTCTTGCCGGGGCCGCTGAGGCCGCCCTGGCAAGAGTCCTTGTCGGGGAAACCTGCTTCATCCATCCGATCTTTGTGGCCTTGGTCCTTGTCGTTGGTTTGTTTGTCTTGTGCCTTCGGCTTCTCTCCGGCTTCCCTTTCCTGCCCTGTTATGCGTGGCCGTGGCGGGGGGCTCTGACTGCCCGTGCACGAGTAAAGGGGTCAAAAGCAGAGCCCCTACTTTTGTACACCGACAACAAGGATACGTACTACTCCTGAGTGGTAGGGCAACCCTGTCTTGGAGGTCATGTTGTTGGACAACGATGAACTTGCGAGCTATGGAGAAGAGATGGTGGGCCCGGATTTTGAGAAATGGTTAGAGGCCATGAAATCCGAGATAGCATCCATGTATGAAACCAAATTCTGGACTTTGGAGGTATTACCTAAAGGGCGAAAAGCCATTTAGAATAAATGGATCTTCAAGAAGAAAATGGATGTGGACTGTAATGTCAACATCTATAAAGCTCGACTTGTGGAAAAGGGGTTTGCACAAGTTCAAGGAGTTGATTACGATGAGACTTTCTCACCCGTAGCAAAGCTTGAGTCTATCAGAATTATGTTAGCAGTTCTTGTATTTTTCCATTATGAAATCTGGTAGATGGAAGTCAAAACAGAGTTTCCTTAATGGTTTCTATGAGGAAAGGTTGTATGTGATACAACCGGAAGGTTTTGATCCTAAGGATGCTAAACGGTATGCAAGCTCCAACAATCCTTATATGGACTGGAGCAAGCGTCTCGGAGTTGGAATATACGCTTTGATGAGGTGATCAAAGCTTTTTGGTTTTTACAAAGTTTGCAAGAAACTTGTATTTACAAGAAAGTGAGTGGGAGCACTACAACATTTCTGATAAGTATATGTGGATGACATATTATTGATCAGAAATGATGTAGAATTTATGGAAAGCATAAAGGGTTGTTTGAAAGGAGTTTTTCAAAGGAAGACTTGGGTAAAACTACTTACATATTGGACATCAAGATCTATAGAGATAGATCAAGACGCCTGATAAGACTTTCACGGAGCACATACCTTGACATGATTTTGAAGGAGTTCTTGCATGACTGGTAAGGTGTGAAGTTGAGTGAGACTCAAAGCTCGACCACGACAGAAGAAGAGAAAGGACGAAGGTCGTCCCCTATGCCTTAGCCATAGGCTCTTTGTGGTATACCATGTTGTGTACCGCACCTGATGTGCGCCTTGCAATGTGTCAGGCAAGGGGGTACAAGAGTGATCCAGGAGTGGATCACTGGACTGCGGTCAAAACTATCCTTCGAGGAATAATAAAACGTTTCTCGGATATGGAGGTGATAAAGTGTTCGGCATAAAGGGTTATATAGATGCAAAATTTAACACCAATCTGGATGAGTCTCGTAGCAAACCAGATACGTATAGTAGAGCAGCCATTTGGAATACCTCCAAGTGGAGCGTGGTAGCAGCATCTATGGTATGACATAAAGATTTGCGAAGTGCACATGGATCTGAATGTTGTAGACCCGTTGACTAAAACCTCTCTCACAAGCATAACATGATCAAACCCCATAATTCATTGAGTGTTAATCACATGGTGATGTGAACTAGATTATTGACTCTAGTAAACTCTTTGGGTGTTAGTCACATGGTGATTTGAACTATGAGTGTTAATCACATGGCAATGTGAACTACATTATTGACTCTAGTTCAAGGGGGAGAATGTTGGAAATATGCCCTAGAGGCAATAATAAATTGGTTATTATCATATTTCCTTGTGCATGATAATCGTTTATTATACATGCTAGAACTGTATTGATTGGAAACTCAAGTACATGGACAACAATGTGTCCCTAGTGAGCCTCTACTAGACTAGCTCGTTGATCAAAAGGTGGCTATGGTTTTCTAGTCATAGACATGAGTTGCCATTTGATAATGGGATCACATCATTAGGAGAATGATGTGATGGACAAGACCCAAACTATGAACGTAGCATATGATCGTATCAAATTTATTGCTATAGTTTTCTGCATGTCAAGTATATGTTCCGATGACCATGAGATCATGCAACTCACTAACACTGGAGGAGTACCTTGTGTGTACCAAACATCGCAACGTAACTGGGTGACTACAAAGGTGCTCTATAGGTATCTCCGAGGGTGTCTATTGAGTTGGCATGGATCAAGACTGGGATTTGTCACTCCATGTGATGGGGAGGTATCTCAGGGCCCACTCGATAATACATCACCACAATGAGCTTGCAAGCAATGTGACTAATGAGTTAGCCACGGGATCTTGTATAACAGAACGAGTAAAGAGACTTGCCGGTAACGAGATTGAACTAGGTATGGAGATACCAATGATCGAATCTCGGGCAAGTAACATACCGATAGACAAAGGGAACTACATACGGGATTAGCTGATTCCTTGGCATCGAGGTTCGACCAATAAGATCTTCGTAGAATATGTAGGAACCATTATGGGCATCCAGGTACCGCTATTGGTTATTGACCGTAGAGTTGTCCGTTCATACTTCTCGAACCAGCAGGTTCTGCACACTTAATGTTTGGTGACGATATAATTATAGTTGAGTCATTATGGTGGTTATCGAAGGTTGTTCGGAGTCCCGGATGAGATCCCAGTCATGACGAGGAACTCTGGAATGGTCCGGAGGTCAAGATTGATATATTGGACGAAGGGTATTGGAGTCCAGAATTGTTCCGGGCGTACCGGGTGTCGGTGTCAAAACTGACGGATCTCGGGTAGGGGGTCCCGAACTGTGCGTCTAAGGTCGATGGTAATAGGAGGCGGGGGACACGATGTTTACCCAGGTTCAGGCCCTCTCTATGGAGGTAATACCCTACTTCCTGCTTGATTGATCTTGATGAATATGAGTATTACAAGAGTTGATCTACCACGAGATCGTAATGGCTAAAACCCTAGAAGTCTAGCCTATATGATTATGATTGCCTCTACGGACTAAGCCCTCCGGTTTATATAGACACCATATGGGACTAGGGTTGTACAAAGTCGGTAACAGAGAAAGGAATCTACATATCCGAATGCCAAGCTTGCCTTCCACGCCAAGGAGAGTCCCATCCGGACACAGGTGAGAGTCTTCGGTCTTGTATCTTCACAACCCATTAGTCCGGCCCATGTCAACAAGCCGGCCGCCCGAGGACCCCTTAATCCAGGACTCCCTCAGGAGCCCCTGAACCAGGCTTCAATGACGAGGTGTCCGGCGTGCAGATTGTCTTCGGCATTGCAAGGCGGGTTCCTTCTCTGAATACTCCAAAATAGTCTTTGAACACAAGAATCGTGTCCGGCTCTGCAAAACAAATTCCATACATAACCGAGGAGAGTATAATATTTCATGAGTCCAATCCGCTGACAATTTTTCATAGCGTGACCTCACATCACCGCCCGACTATTATTTCGAACTGTTTTTTAGCCCGTCGCGCCATATTTCGAGATGCGGTTTCATTGGCACGTCTTGTCAAAGCAGAGATCATGTCCCCTTATTGCGGGATTCTCATCAACACGGGCATGGATAACCCAACCATTCTGTTGGCATGATTCCTTGGGAATATGCAGGTTTTAAGGCCTAGGAGGGGACATTTGATATTCATTGCCTTTATAAAGGGCCTAAGACCCGCCTTCTCTCCTTTACGCCAACCCTTTCTTCAACCTCTCCCCCCTCGAGCTCCAGTGCCCAAGATTCAATCTAATCGCTTCACATTTCCCAGCCATGTCCGGACCTAGCCCTCAAGGTCGGTGGGTGGCTTCCTCCGTCACAGAGGAGGATATCACGAAGCTTCGGGAGGCAAGATACCTGACCACGGAAATCCTCCAAAGGCTTCCTGCTCAAGGGCAGGTTATTCCTGCCCCTAGATTCGTCGAGAGGGTCGTATTCATCTCCCACTTCCTCCAAGGGCTAGGGTTCGCCTCTTCATCCCCTCGTTCGAGGGCTCATGTTTTATTACGGGCTAGATTTTCACGATCTAGCTCCGGACTCCTTTCTTCACGTCTCGGCGTTCATTATCACGTGCGAGGCCTTCCTCCGTATTCCCGCACACTTTGGCTTATGGCTCAAGACCTTCAATGTGAAGCCAAAGGTAGTCAACGGGAAACAGGTGGAGTGCGGTGGTGCTGCAGTGAGCAAACTTGCCAATACTACTTGGCCAAAGGGCTCCGAGGGAGTCTCGGATTAGGGGGTGTCCGGATAGCCGAACTATCACCTTTGGCCGGACTCCTAGACTATGAAGATACACGATTGAAGACTTCGTCCCATGTACGGATTGGACTTTCCTTGGCGTGGAAGGCAAGCTTGGCAATACGAATATGTAGATCTCCTACCATTGTAACCGACTCTGTGTAACCCTAACCCTCTTCGGTACCTATATAAACCCAAGGGTTTTAGTCCGTAGGACGAACAACAATCATACCATAGGCTAGCTTTTAGGGTTTAGCCTCTCTGATCTCATGGTAGATCTACTCTTGTACTACCCATATCATCAATATCAATCAAGCAGGAGTAGGGTTTTACCTCCATCGAGAGGGCCCAAACATGGGTAAAAACATCGTGTCCCTTGTCTCCTGTTACCATCCGCCTAGACGCACAGTTCGGGACCCCCTACCCGAGATCCGCCGGTTTTGACACCGACATTGGTGCTTTCATTGAGAGTTCCTCTGTGCCGTCGCCATCAGGAAGGATGCCTCATCCCGTCTTTAAAGACGACACTGTTGCTAAAGGAGCTTTGGCTATCAGCCAAACTCTCCGGCTCGGCGGTTTCCTTATGACCGCCTGTCCGGCCACCGCGCCGACGATGACTTCTCGGGTCATTGAAAGCAATCTTCACGTTAGCTCGGAACTCGCCGAGCAGTTAGATCCGATGGAGCTCTCTTCCTTAAACGAGCTCTTGGATCGCATCGCCGCCCTGGGAGTCGCTACAGACTACGATCAGATTTGTCCTAAACCCGATCCGAGAGAGATTAAGTCTCCCCAGGTTACCCACCACGTTGCTGTGGTAGAGGAACAATACAGCGACCCTTCTTCTATCTTAAGGACTAGCTATGTCTGGATTCCCGATCCCTCCATGCCGGATTCCCGCGGAGGGTAGGACGTTACTCAAGCCCTGAACCTCAAGTCAGGCAGCGGGCTAGATTAATGGGACAACATCCAAGAACCCAGGCTTCCAAGTTTGGAAACTACTTAGCCCCTGAGTCTTAAATTGGATGGGGTTCCGAATTTAATTCCACCCACCCACCCAAACATAAGCGATCTAACCAAAATCCGGCAAGAGCCTGCAGAAACAGTACACCATTACTGGGCCAGATTCCTCCTGCTTATGAACAGGATAAAGGACTACCGCGAGGAGGACACAATTTCATTCTTCTGCAATAATTGCACGGACAAGGGAATCCTCAATGCCGGAAGTCGTCGTGAAATTACACGCTTCGCTGACTTGGCGTCCATAGTACGAAAGTACTGTGCGATGGAAAGCGCCTGGAAAACCAAAATCAAATTGTGGGACAATCCGGCCCTGAATACAACCCCAATCCGAAATAAAAGGGTGCATTATCACCAGGCACCTCGGTTAAACACCAAAAAGCAAAAACCCTCTATAGGGCATGGAACCGTACTGGAAGGATGGCTCAATGGACCATGCAAAATTCATAGTACAGAGGGTGCCACTCCAACTCATAGCCTTAGAGAAAGTTGGATACTACGGCAGGTCGCCAAAAGTGTCGAAGAGCTTCTAACTCCAAAGCACCAGCCCAAGGATACCAGTACGGTATCAACAGTCTTCGAGACTTCCGCATCAAATAATATGCGGAAACAAACACTCCGTAGCCTTGCCGAAGTCTACCAAGTAGCAACAATAAACCCATGGAGTGACACCGATATTACCTTTAATGCCAGTGACGAACCTAAATTCCGAACAGCCCGAGCACCAGCCGCATTGGTCCTCAGTCCAATAGTGGACGGCTTTCGCCTTTCCAAGGTACTCATGGACGGTGGCAGCGGATTGAACCTCATTTACGAGGAAACCCTCCGAAAAATGGAAATAGACTGGAGCCGCATTGAGCGAAGTAGCACAACCTTTAGAGGAATAATCCCCAGTCGGGAAGCATGCTGTACAGGAAAAATCACACTGGATGTGGTGTTCGGCATGCCAGATAATTACAGGTCCGAGGAGGTCACGTTCCAAGTGGCCCCGTTCAGCAGCGGATATCACGCTCTATTAGGGCGAGAGGCATTCACAATTTTTCAAGCTATACCCCATTACAGGTACAGGAAGCTCAAAATGCCCGGGCCCAACGGAATCATCACTCTTGCTAGTGACCCGGACATAGCACTCCGCACCAAAAATAAGACAGCCACACTGGACCTTGAGGCACTATTCGAAGCCCTAGCGGCCGAGGAACTCACGGTGCTGCGCTCCACGGTGAATAGGGACGATGTGATACTCGATAAGAGATCCAAGTCCACCTCCTTTAAACCAGCGGACGAAATAGTCAAATTCCAAGTCCATCCAACGGACCCTACAAAAACGGCCTCCATTGGGGCACAATTAAACCCTGATGTAGACGCCGCACTACGAGAATTCCTACGCGAAAATTGGGACATTTTTGCCTGGCACCCTTCAGACATGCCAGGAATCCCATGCCGGCTGGCCGAGCATAGCCTAAACATACTAAAAGGATTCAAGCCAGTCAAACAGGCTCTTCTGTGTTTCTCCGAACCCAAGAGATAGGCCATGGGAGAGGAGCTAGCCAAATTATTGGAGGCCGGATTCATCAGAGATATAAAACATCCGGACTAGCTAGAAAACCTGGTGATGGTACCAAAGAAGGACAAATCCTGGCGCCTATGCGTCGATTTTAAGGACCTCAACAAGGCTTGCCCAAAGGATCCCTTCCCCCTCCCCGCATCGATCAAATTATCGACGCTACCACAGCAAACAATTCATTGTGTTTCCTCGACGCATACTCCGGCTACAACCAAATTAAGATGGCAGAGCCCGACCAGGCCGCAACGGCATTCATCACCCCATACGGCCCATTCTGCTTCAACACTATGCCCTTTGGGCTCAAAAACGCCGGTGCAACATATCAGCGCATGATTCAGACATGTCTGGCAAACTAGATCGGCAAAACAGTGGAGGCATACATAGACAATATGGTCATCAAAACCAAGCATGTCGAAACTCTAGTAGACGATTTGAGGCTCACGTTCAATAATCTCCGAACATATGACATTAAGCTTAACCCGGAAAAATGTGTTTTCGGCGTACCATCCGGAAAGCTCTTGGGCTTCATTGTATCCGGTAGAGGAATTGAAGCAAACCCAGCCAAGATCCGAGCTCTGTCACAATTGGATATCCCAAAGGATCTCAAACAAATACAAAAATTGACGGGATGCATGGCGGCTCTAAGCCGCTTTATCTCCCGTTTGGGAGAAAAGGCATTACCCCTTTATCGCCTCCTCCGACGCACCGAACACTTCGAGTGGACGGATGCCGCCACGGCTGGACTCAAAGAAATAAAAGCCATATTGGCAACAAACCCGGTCCTGGCCACGCCCAACATGGGCGAACCAATGCTATTATATATCGCGGCAACTCATCAAGTTGTAAGCGCGGTGCTCATTGTCAAATGAGAAACAGATGGACACAAGTTCCCCCTTCAAAAACCAGTTTACTACGTGTCCACTATCCTAACTCCATGCAAGTCACGGTACCCGCATTATCAAAAGATAGCGTATGCGGTGTTTATGGCATCCCGGAAGCTGCGACACTACTTTCAAGAGTGTTTGATAAACAGTAGCCTCCGAAGTACCTCTTAATGACATTATAAACAACCGCCACGCGATGGGCCGGATTGCCAAATGGGCCATTGAGCTCCTCCTGTTCGACATAACCTATAAGCCACGGCGAGCTATTAATTCGCAAGTTTTGGCCGACTTCGTCGCCGAATGGACTGAAGCCGAACTCCCTAAAGAGTACGACGCATATTCCAACTGGATAATGCACTTCGACGGCTCCAAAATGTTGGCTGGTCTGGGGGCTGGCGTCGTTCTGACGTCCCCAAACGGAGATACAGTTCAATACGTACTCCAGATAATGTATACAGACTCCAACAATGCAGCCGAATACGAGGCCCTTCTACATGGCCTCCGGATGGTAGTCTCCATGGGCATTCAACGCCTAGAGGTGCGCGGGGATTCGAACCTCGCGATATCCCAAATAAATGGAGACTTAGATGCCAAGGATCCAAAAATGGCAGCTTACCGCAACGCCGTCCTAAAAATGTCAGCTCGGTTTGAGGGGCTCGAATTTCACCATATAGCCCGGGATAACAACCAGACAGCGTATTGGAATGCATTGGCGCAAAGCGCGATGCCGTCCCTCCCAACATCTTCCTAGAGAGGCTGTTCAAGCCATCCGTACTATGGGAGGGGGAGTCCGGAAATAACAACCCGGACCCAACCGCACTGCCCGACACCGAACATTCTGACACAATTGGTGGTTCTGCCAACGAAGTAACATCCTCAGCCCACGTAATAATGGCAGTCATTGCCCCGTGGACGGAACCATTCCTAGCCTACCTAACCAGGCAGGAACTTCCCGAGGACCAAAACAAGGCCCGCTGCATAGTGCGGCGATCTAAAGCCTATAAGGTCCATGAGGGAGAGCTTTACAAGAAAAGCACAACCGGAGTCCTTCAAAGGTGTATCTCCGAAGAGGAAGGATGGAATCTTCTTGCTGAAATTCACGCCGGACTCAGCGGGCACCATGCCGCCGCCCGGGCCCTTGTAGGCAAGGCCTTCCGTACAGGATTTTATTGGCCGACGGCCCGGGCAGATGCTCAGGACTTAGTCCAACGGTGCGTCGGTTGCCAGCTCTTTGCTAATCAAAGCCACAGGCCACCCACCGCCCTCAAAACTATACCCATCACCTGGCCCTTTGCAGTCGGCAGGACAGTTTGGACGCCTTGGAGAAGGAGCGTGACGTGGCAAAAGCCCGTTCTGCATTCTATCAACAGCAGGCTCGAAGATATCAAAGCGGAGAAGTACGGGCCAAAACTTACAATGTTGGCGAATTAGTTCTACGCCTGCCAGACAAGAAAAAGGACAAACTCAAGCCCAAATGGGAAGGTCCCTTCTTCATTGACCAAGTTCTGACCGGCGGAGCGTACCGTCTGCGAAATGCATCGGATAACCGACTCAAGCCGACCATGGAACGCAGCCCGCCTCCGAAGATTCTACGCCTAGCACCGGATTGTGAATTCGTCTCCTTCCTCTGTCTATATTTTACACATTAGTTGTCTTCTGTTTCTCTCCTTCTCCCTCCTTTTCTCTTACAGCCTGAAGGCTCGTTTGCGCGTAGTTCACACACACTTGACACGCTATCCGCGCTCATTATACCTCGGGGCTTCTTTAACAGAAGCTTATTTATGCGGGCTTCATGCCCAACACATGTGTCACACTTCCACATGTACCTTTTATTCACCAATATATGCATCCATATGACTTAAGTTTTGGCCAAGATGGGTTGCCTGGCTCCTGTGCTTACCCCTACATTCTCGATTGTTCGGCTAGGTGGTAAAGGGAGCACCTCTGCGATTTCTACTGTCGGGTCAGCCGGATGTGTACCTCAGACTGGATGAAGCCAAAAGCTAGCGTTCTTAAGGGAATATTCGGTCGGTGAACTAACAGATGATTTCTCATTTATTTATTTATCTGCCCCCAGATGTTTTTCTGCATTTTTTGCAGTCCGGACATGCACTTTAGGGAATGCCTCCCAGGGAAAGGAACCCCTAATGGAATTATTCTCCCTGGAAGATGTTTCTTACTAACCATGTAATGTAACATAACTAGTTGGGCACTTGTCTGATAAAGCACTAATGACCCCTACGCCTGGTCTCCACGCATGCCCCGGTTCTTCCATAACCATGAGGGTATTCGGACACACTCCAGACTATCGGGTCCCGAGGTTGAAGCGAAAAGGTCCGCCATGACAAACGAACTACAATCCGGCTAGAAGGCATTTTACATGTCATCTTAAATTACATAGTCAACTTGACTGGGCATATTCCTCTTCAATGCCATCCAACAGGTTGTTTAGTTTACAGTCCTGTTGGGAATACTTTGCGGCCAATTCTACTTCACCGTACACTAAGATCACAAGGATCTCCTTCCCATCAGGCCCCACAGGTCCGACCTCGGCCATGTGGTTTGGGTCAGCCTTCGTGTGCCGCGTCTTCACCATGGCCCAGGCCTCCCTGGCGCCTTGATGGCAAGCCGATATCTTCCATAAGCAGAAGCGCCGCCGCGCTCCCTGAAGCCTCTCTGCAAGCTCTCCAAGTCCTTCGGACAGGGAGACAGATGGCCACAAGGCCTGGGCGACGCCTTTCATCACCTGCCGAACTCGTTCGTGCAGTTGCAAGAGCTCGGGAAGAAGGTCACCCATAGAACCGGGCATTTCCTCTGCAGGACGGCCTGTGAGCATACCTACAGACATAACTCTGTTAGTCGACTTCCTCGCCGAACTCTTTTTCAAAGTTCGTTCAAGCACTTACTAAAAATGCCGCGTCGAAGCCGCCGATTCTCCTTAACGGAGTTAGACAGCTGGGCACGAACATCCTTTAGTTCCTCACCCAGCTGGGTGTTGGCATCTTGGAGATTATTTTTCTCTTGCCTCACCCTTGTAAGCACATTCTCGCCGGCCTTTAACCGGCGCATGAGCTGTTCCTTATCCGGATCTATCCCGGCGCCATCTGCAATATTATTGTCAGACCTATACACACACCGCACTTCACAAATTACTTATCTTTTGAAGCATACATTACCAGAGGGGGTCTCTTTGGCTTCCCCCGATGCGGTTAGTGCGGCCTCAAGTTGGGCTTTGCACTCCTCCAGCTCTTGGGACAGTTGGGTATTCTTTTCTGTAAGATCCTGCACAATAAATGATCCTTAAATCAGTTATTCTAACTATTTCAAGTCTCGGGGGCTACTGGCATATATAACTGTCAAATTTTCTCACCCGTATGTCTTTTACATACTGCTCCGTGGCTCTGGCTAGACCATTTTGAGTGGCACGGAGGTGCGCATCTCCCGAATTGAAGGCATCCAATGCCTCTGGGGAGAAACATGCATCACGAAGAACTGTCCGGCGACGCCTGTGATTCATGGCACTCTCCACCTCGGAATTGGTGGCAGATAACCTGTCGGAATCCTCTGTCGGAGGAGCATCCGACGCACGCCTCGTGTTCGCCTTCGCTTCTGGACGTGGTTTTGGAGCCTGGCGAGCGGAGGATTGATTGGCAACCTCTCCGGATACAGTCCGGCGAGTGCTCTTCTTCCTGAAAAAACACGAGCATTAGTATGCCTCTCGGGAATAAAACCTGGGAGTAAGATGACACACCATATCGTTGCATCGGCGTTTCAATCTGGACTGCACTTCTTTGCCGCCTGTTGGGCCTTGCTGTCCCTTGCTGACTAGCCGTCGCAGGCTCGGCCTTCCGCCTCAAGGACTTCCCCTGCGAAACACCATTGGTATACGGTGATAAAAAACAAGCACGGATGGGTCATTTTCAAAGTATTGGTACTTCGGTCTCAGTTACCTGCGAGGCTGGAAGTATTCTGGGGTAATCGGCCGTAATGGCGACCAAGGCATTATCGATGCTCAGTTGGTGAAATACCCCATCGATCAGCTCCACCGATATGTCCGGATCCTCTTGGGAGGTTGGATCGAGGAACCGTTCTGGATCCTCGGGTTGTGGAGGCGGGCTGTTTATATCCTCTACGGCCCGGTGCAGTTCCTGCGCCGAAATCACAAAATGAGATACTTGAATATGGGAGTATGGACCGGATAGGCAAAAATAAATGTCCGCTTACCCAGCTTGGAAGGATTCTACATAGAAAATCCGTCCTGTGGATTAATGCGGAGAAATTCCTCCTCTTCTCCCTTGTACAATGCGGACAAGATCTGTTGGAAATATGCCCTAGAGACAATAATAAATTAGTTATTATTATATTTCCTTGTTCATGATAATTGTTTATTATCCATGCTATAATTGTATTGATAGGAAACTCAGATACATGTGTGGGTACATAGACAACACCATGTCCCTAGTAAGCCTCTAGTTGACTAGCTCGTTGATCAATAGATGGTTACAGTTTCCTGACCATGGACATTGGATGTCGTTGATAACGGGATCACATCATTAGCAGAATGATGTGATGGACAAGACCCAATCCTAAGCCTAGCACAAAGATCATAGTTCGTATGCTAAAGCTTTTCTAATGTCAAGTATCATTTCCTTAGACCATGAGATTGTGCAGCTCCCGGATACCGTAGGAATGCTTTGGGTGTACCAAACGTCACAACGTAACTGGGTGGCTATAAAGGTGCACTAAAGGTATCTCCGAAAGTGTCTGTTGGGTTGGCATGAATCGAGACTGGGATTTGTCACTCCGTGTAAACGAAGAGGTATCTCTGGGCCCACTCGGTAGGACATCATCATAATGTGCACAATGTGACAAAGGGGTTGATCACGGGATGATGTGTTACGGAACGAGTAAAGAGACTTGCCGGTAACGAGATTGAACAAGGTATCGGGATACCGACGATCGAATCTCGGGCAAGTACAATACCGTTAGACAAAGGGAATTGTATATGGGATCGATTGAGTCCTTGACATCGTGGTTCATCCGATGAGATCATCGTGGAACATGTGTGAGCCAACATGGGTATCCAGATCCCGCTGTTGGTTATTGACCGGAGAACGTCTCGGTCATGTCTACATGTCTCCCGAACCTGTAGGGTCTACACACTTAAGGTTCGATGACGCTAGGGTTATAAAGGAAGTTTGTATGTGGTTACCGAATGTTGTTCGGAGTCCTGGATGAGATCCCGGATGTCACGAGGAGTTCCGGAATGGTCCGGAGGTAAAGATTTATATATGGAAAGTTGTTGTTCGGGTTCCGGAAAAAGTTCGGGTTTTTTCGGTATTGTACCGGGAAGCTTCCAGAAGGTTCCGGAGGATTCCGGAGGGGTCCGGAGGCCCGGAAATTGTTCCACCACGTCCAATATAGTAGCATGGGCTGTAGGGGGGCGCCCTAGCCTTAATGGGCCAGGGGCACCAGCCCCCCCAAGGCCCATGCGCATGGGAGAGGGAAAACCCTAAGGGGGGAGGGCCTCCACTTGACTTGGGAGGCACTCCTCCCCCCCTTGGCCGCCGCCCCCTCCTCAGATTGGATCTGAGGGGGCCGGCCCCCCTCTCCCTTGCCCCTATATATATGTGGGGGGTGGGAGGGCAGCCGTACCACAAGTTCTGGCGCAGCCCTCCCCCTCTCCCAAGTACTCCTCCTCTCTCGCGGTGCTTGGCGAAGCCCTGCAGGATTGCCATGCTCCTCCACCACCACCACGCCGTCGTGCTGCTGCTGGATGGAGTCTTCCTCAACCTCTCCCTCTCTCATTGCTGGATCAAGGCATGGGAGACGTCACCGGGCTGTACGTGTGTTGAACGCGGAGGTGCCGTCCGTTCGGCACTAGGATCTCCGGTGATTTGGATCACGACGAGTACGACTCCTTCAACCCCGTTCTCTTGAACGCTTCCGCTTAGCAATCTACAAGGGTATGTAGATGCACTCTCCTTCCCCTCGTTGCTGGTTTCTCCATAGATAGATCTTGGTGACACGTAGGAAAATTTTGAATTTCTGCTACGTTCCCCAACAGTGGTATCAGAGCTAGGTCTATTGCGTAGATTCTTTGCACGAGTAGAACACAAAGTAGTTGTGGGCATTGATTTTGTTCAATATGCTTACCGTTACTAGTCCAATCTTGATTCAGCGGCATTGTGGGATGATGCGGCCCGGACCGACCTTACACGTACACTTACGTGAGACAGGTTCCACCGACTGACATGCACTAGTTGCATAAGGTGGCTAGCGGGTGCCAGTCTCTCCCACTTTAGATGGATCGGATTCGATGAAGAGGGTCCATATGAAGGGTAAATAGCAATTGCATATCACGTTGTGGTTTTGCGTAGGTAAGAAACGTTCTTGCTAGAAACCCATAGCAGCCACGCAAAACATGCAAACAACAATTAGAGGACGTCTAACTTGTTTTTGCAGGGTATGCTATGTGATGTGATATGGCCAAGAAGAATGTGATGAATGATATGTGATGTATGAGATTGATCATGTACTTGTAATAGGAATCACGACTTGCATGTCGATGAGTATGACAACCGGCAGGAGCCATAGGAGTTGTCTTAATTTATTGTATGACCTGCGTGTCATTGAACAACGCCATGTAATTACTTTACTTTATTGCTAACCGGTAGCCATAGTAGTAGAAGTAATAGTTGGCGAGACAACTTCATGAAGACACGATGATGGAGATCATGATGATGGAGATCATGTTGATGGAGATCATGGTGTCATGCCGGTGACGATGATGATCATGGAGCCCCGAAGATGGAAATCAAAAGGAGCAAAATGATATTGGCCATATCATGTCACTTTTTGATTGCATGTGATGTTTATCATGTTTATGCATCTTATTTTCTTAGAACGACGGTAGTAAATAAGATGATCCCTCATTAAAATTTCAAGAAAGTGTTCCCCCTAACTATGCACCGTTGCGAAAGTTCGTCGTTTCGAAGCACCACGTGATTATCGGGTGTGATAGATTCTTACATTCACATACAATGGGTGTAAGCCAGATTTACACACGCGAAACACTTTGGTTGACTTGACGAGCCTAGCATGTACAGACATGGCTCGGAACACAAGAGACCGAAAGGTCGAGCATGAGTCGTATAGTAGATACGATCAACATGAAGATGTTCACCGATGATGACTAGTCTGTCTCACGTGATGATCGGACACGGCCTAGTTGACTCGGATCATGTAATCACTTAGATGACTAGAGGGATGTCTATCTGAGTGGGAGTTCATAAGATGAACGTAATTATCCTGAACATAGTCAAAAGTTCTTTGCAAATTATGTCGTAAGCTCGCGCTTTAGTTCCACTATTTAGATATGTTCCTAGAGAAAATATAGTTGAAAGTTGACAGTACCGATTATGCGGACAGTAGAAAGCTTATGTCCTTAATGCACCGCTCAGTGTGCTGAACCCCAAACGTCGTTTGTGGATGTTGCGAACATCAGACATACACGCTTTGATAACTACATGACAGTTTAGTTAAACGGTTTATAGTTGAGGCACCAAAGACGTTTTTGAAACATCGTGAAACATATGAGATGTTTCGAGGGCTGAAATTGAGATTTCAGGCTCGTGCCCACGTCAAGAGGTATGAGACCTCCGACGATTTTCTTAGCCTGCAAACTAAGGGAGAAAAGCTCAATCGTTGAGCTTGTGCTCAGATTGTCTGAGTGCAACAATCACTTGAATCGAGTGGGAGTTGATCTTCCAGATGCGATAGTGATGTTTCTCCAAAGTCATTGCCACCAAGCTGCTAGAGCTTCATGATGAACTATAACATATTAGGGATAGATATGATGATCCTTGAGGTATTCGCGATGTTTTACACCGCGAAAGTAGAAATCAAGAAGGAGCATCAATTGTTGATGGTTGGTGAAACCACTAGTTTCAAGAAGGGCAAGGGCAAGAAGGGATACTTCATGAAACGGCAAATCAGCTGCTGCTCTAGTGAAGAAACCCAAGGTTGAACCCAAACCCAAGACTACGTGCTTCTGTAATAAGGGGAACAACCACTGGAGCAGGATTACCCTAGATACTTGGTAGATGAGAAGGCTAGCAAGGTCGATAAAAGTATATTGGATATACATTATGTTAATGTGTACTTTACTAGTACTCCTAGTAGCACCAGGGTATTTTATACCTGTTCGGTTGCTAATTGTTAGTAACTCGAAATAAAAGCTACGGAATAAACGGAGACTAGCTGAGGGTGAGCTGACGATGAGTGTTGGAAGTGTTCTAAGGTTGATGTGATCGAACATCGCACGCTCCCTCTACCATCAAGATTAGTATTAAACCTGAATAGTTATTTGGTGTTTGCGTTGAGCATAGACATGATTGGATTATGTCTATCGCAATGCGGTTATTCATTTAAGGAGAATAATAGTTACTCTATTTTTTGAATAATACCTTCAATGGTCTTGCACCTAAAGGAATGGTTTATTGAATCTCGATCGTAGTGACGCACATTTTCATGCCAAAAGATATAAGATAGTAATGATAGTACCACTTACTTGTGGCACTGCCATGTAAGTCATAATGGTATAAAACGCATGAATAAGCTCCATGTTGATGGATCTTTGGACTCACTCGTTTTTGAAAAGTTTGAGATATGCGAACCATGTCTATTGGTGTATACACATGAAGAAACTCCATTCAAGATGGATCGTTTGGACTCACTTGATTTTGAATCACTTGAGATATGCAAATCATACCACATGGGCAAGATGACTGAAAAGCCTCGGTTACAGTAAGATGGAACAAGATAGCAACTTGTTGGAAGTAACACATTTTAATGTGTGCAGTCCAATGAGTGTTGAGGCATGCAGTGAACATCGTTATGTTCTTACTTCACAGATGGTTCGAGTAGATGTTGAGTATATTTACTTGATGAAACACAAGTCTGAATTATTGAATGGTTCAAGTAATTTCAGAGTGAAGTTGAAGATCATTGTGACAAGAGGATAAAATGTCTATGATATGATCATAGAGATGAGTATCTGAGTTACGAGTTTGGCACACAATTAAGACATTCTGGAAATTGTTTCACAACCAATACCGCCTGGAACACCATAGTGTGATGATGTGTCTGAACATCATAACTGCACCCTATTGGATATGGTGCATACCATGATGTCTCTTATCGAATTACCACTATCATTTATGGGTTAGGCATTAGAGACAACCGCATTCACTTTAAAATAGGGCACCACATAATTCCGTTGAGACAACACCGTTTGAACTATGGTTTGGAGAAACCTAAGTTGTCGTTTCTTAAAAGTTTGGGGCTGCGATGCTTATGTGAAAAAGTTTTAGGTTGATAAGCTCGAACCCAAAGCGGATAAAATGCATCTTCATAGGACACCCAAAACAGTTGGGTATACCTCCTAATTCAGATCCGAAAGCAATAGGGATTGTTTCTTGAATCGGGTCCTTTCTCAAGGAATGGTTTGTCTCGAAAATTGAGTGGGAGGATGGTGGAGACTTGATGAGGTTATTGAACCGTCACTTCAACAAGTATGTAGCAGGGCACAGGAAGTTGTTCTCGTGGCACCTACACCAATTGAAGTTGAAGCTTATGATAGTGATCATGAAACTTCGGATCAAGTCACTACCGTACCTCATAGGTTGACAAGGATGCGTACTGCTTCAAAGTGGTACAGTAATCCTGTCTTGAAGGTCATGTTGCTAGACAACAATGAACCTACGAGCTATGGAGAAGCAATGGTGGGCCCAAATTCCGACAAATGGTTAGAAGCCATGAAATCCGAGATAGGATCCATGTATCAGAACAAAGCATGGACTTTGGTGGACTTGCCCGATGATCGGCAAGCCATTGAGATAAATGGATCTTTAAGAAGAAGACGGACGTGGACGGTAATGTCACCGTCTATGAAGCTCGACTTGCGGCGAAGAGTTTTTCACAAGTTCAAGGAGTTGACTACGATGAGATTTTCTCATCCATAGCGATGCTTAAGTCCGTCGGAATCATGTTAGCATTAGCTGCATTTATGAAATCTAGCAGATGGATGTCAAAAACGAGTTTCCTTACCAGTTTTCGTAAGGAAAGGTTGTATGTGATACAATCAGAAAGGTTTTGTCGATCCTAAGGATGCTAAAAGGTATGCTAGCTCCAGTGATCCTTCTAAGGACTGGAGTAAGCATCTCAGAGTTGGAATATGTACTTTGATAAGATGATCAAAGATTTTGGGTTTATACAAATTTATGAGAAACTTGTATTTCCAAAGAAGTGAGTGGGAGCACTATAGAATTTCTAATGAGTATATGTTGTTGACATATTGTTGATCAAAAATGATGTAGAATTTTCTGTAAAGCATATAGGGTTATTTGAAAAGTGTTTTTCAAGTGAAAACCTGGTTTAAGCTACTTGAACATTGAGCATCAAGATCTATGAGGATAGATCAAAAACCGCTTGATGGTACTTTCAAATGAGCATATACCTTGACATGATCTTGAAGGTGTTCAAGATGGATCAGTCAAAGAAGGAGTTCTTGCCTGAGATGTAAGGTATGAAGTCAAGACTTAAAGCTCGACCATGGCAGAAAAGAGAGAAAGGACGAAGGTCGTCCCCTATGTTTCATACGTAGGCTCTATAGTATGCTATGCTGTGTACCGCACCGGAAGTGTGCCTTGCCATGAGTCAGTCAAGGGGTACAAGAATGATCCAGGAATGGATCATTGGACAGCGGTCAAAATTGTCCTTGGAGTAAATAAGGACATGTTTCTCGATTATGGAGGTGATAAAGAGTTCGGCGTAAAGGGTTACGTGGATGCAAGTTTTAACACCTATCCGAGTGACTCTGAGTAGAAAACCGGATACATATAGTGGAGCAGCCATTTGGAAACGCTCCAAGTGGAGCGTGGAAGCAGCATTTACAGAATGACCTAGAGATTTGTGAAGTACATACGGATCTGAAAGTTGCAGACCCGTTGACTAAAATCTCTCTCACAAGCAAAACATGATCAAACCCCAGAACTCATTGAGTCTTAATCACATGATGATGTGAACTAGTTTAATGACACTAGTAAACTCTTTGGGAGTTGGTAACATGGCGATGTGACGTGTGAATGTTAATCACATGACGATGTGAACTAGATTATTGACTCTAGTGCAAGTGGGAGACTGTTGGAAATATGCCCTAGAGACAATAATAAATTAGTTATTATTATATTTCCTTGTTCATGATAATCGTTTATTATCCATGCTATAATTGTATTGATAGGAAACTCAGATACATGTGTGGGTACATAGACAACACCATGTCCCTAGTAAGCCTCTAGTTGACTAGCTCGTTGATCAATAGATGGTTACAGTTTCCTGACCATGGGCATTGGATGTCGTTGATAACGGGATCACATCATTAGTAGAATGATGTGATGGACAAGACCCAATCCTAAGCCTAGCACAAAGAACGTAGTTCGTATGCTAAAGCTTTTCTAATGTCAAGTATCATTTCCTTAGACCATGAGATTGTGCAACTCCCGGATACCGTAGGAATGCTTTGGTGTACCAACGTCACAATGTAACTGGGTGCTATAAAGGTGCACTACAGGTATCTCCGAAAGTGTCTGTTGGGTTGGCACGAATCGAGACTGGGATTTGTCACTCCGTGTAAACGAAGAGGTATCTCTGGGCCCACTCGGTAGGACATCATCATAATGTGCACAATGTCACCAAGGGGTTGATCACGGGATGATGTGTTATGGAACGAGTAAAGAGACTTGCCGGTAACGATATTGAACAAGGTATCGGGATACCGACGATCGAGTCTCGGGCAAGTACAATACCGTTAGACAAAGGGAATTGTATACGGGATCGATTGAGTCCTTGACATCGTGGTTCATCCGATGATATCATCGTGGAACATGTGGGAGCCAACATGGGTATCCAGATCCCGCTGTTGGTTATTGACCGGAGAACGTCTCGGTCATGTCTACATGTCTCCCGATCCCATAGGGTCTACACACTTAAGGTTCGATGACGCTAGGGTTATAAAGGAAGTTTGTATGTGGTTACCGAATGTTGTTCGGAGTCCCGGATGAGATCCCGGACGTCACGAGGAGTTCCGGAATGGTCCGGAGGTAAAGATTTATATACGGAAAGTTGTTGTTCGGGTTCCGGAAAAAGTTCGGGTTTTTTCGGTATTGTACCTGGAAGCTTCCAGAAGGTTCCGGAGGATTCCGGAGGGGTTCGAAGGTCCGGAAATTGTTCCACCACATCCAATACAGTAGCATGGGCTGTAGGGGGGCGCCCTAGCCTTAATGGGCCAGGGGAAACAGCCCCCCCAAGGCCCATGCGCATGGGAGAGGGAAAACCCTAAGGGGGGAGGGCCTCCACTTGACTTGGGAGGCACTCCTCCCCCCCTTGGCCGCCGCCCCCTCCTCAGATTGGATCTGAGGGGGCCGGCCCCCCTCTCCCTTGCCCCTATATATATGTGGGGGGTGGGAGGGCAGCCATACCACAAGTTCTGGCGCAGCCCTCCCCCTCTCCCAAGTACTCCTCCTCTCTCGCCGTGCCTGGCAAAGCCCTGCAGGATTGCCACGCTCCTCCACCACCACCACGCCGTCGTGATGCTGCTGGATGGAGTCTTCCTCAACCTTTCCCTCTCTCCTTGCTGGATCAAGGCATGGGAGACATCACCGAGCTGTACATGTGTTGAACGCGGAGGTGTCGTCCGTTCGGCACTAGGATCTCCGGTGATTTGGATCACGACGAGTACGACTCCTTCAACCCCGTTCTCTTGAACGCTTCCGCTTAGCGATGTACAAGGGTATGTAGATGCACTATCCTTCCCCTCGTTGCTGGTTTCTCCATAGATAGATCTTGGTGACACGTAGGAAAATTTTGAATTTCTGCTACGTTCCACAACAAGATCTTCATCAGATCGGCGACCGATCCCGGCCCCTTACGGCCACAGCGGGTGGCATCATCCTCCCCGTTGAAATCCCACAAGGGGTGGCCTCTATACTGGAGCGGCTGCACCCCCCGCATAATGCATGTGGCCATGACCCCGATCATGGTCAGTCCGGAATGAGCTAACAACCTAATTCGGCTCATTAGGTAAAGGACGTCCCTGTCATTTTACTTCTGAGAGCTCCGTGGACGCCAGCTTAGGCGTTTATTCAAAGGAGCATTATTGAACTCAGGGAGGCCGATCCGAACAGGGTCCGGCAGGGGGACATCTTCTATATAAAACCATTTCGAAGGCCAGTCTTCGGACGCCTTCTTCGGGGTTCCGGATAGATATCCGGTCCCGGCGATGCGCCATAGTTCGGCTCCGCCCACTTGATATATTGACCCCTCTTGAGAACGGGGCACAAGGCAGAACAGCTTCTTCCACAGCGCAAAATGCGCCTCGATGCCCAAAAACAGCTCGCAAAGGGCCACGAAGCCCGCAATATGCAAAATGGACGCAGGCGTAAGGTTGTTCAACTGGAGGCCGTAGAACTCCAGGAGCCCCCGGAGAAACAGATGAATTGGAAATCCGAGCCCTCTTATCAAATAAGGGACAAGGCATACCCGCTCTCCTTTGGAGGGACTGGGAAAGCTCTCCGCTTGCTTTCCGCCCTTATAGGTCGCGAGTCCGGCTCGAACTAGAACCAAGAAGGCCGGGGGAAGAAATCCCTTGGTTTGGAGCGCCACTAGCTCGCTGTGCGGGACGGAGCATCTCTCCCAATCTCCAGGCTAAGGGCTGGAAGGGCGAGAGGACGAGCCGCATCGACTGTCCATGATGGAATGGATTTCTGTCAAATGCGCTCCGATGAATGCTCGCGAAGGGGGTTGGTGTGGATCAGATCTAGATGCTCGTCTCTTTTATAGGCAGCTAGGGGGGTAGAAGTAAAAATACCCTGGCTTTTCGCATTCGTTCAACACGTGGAAGATGGCCATTATTGGGCATGGAAGCCGAGGAGCACAATATTTATAAGGAGCCGGACGCTATTCAACAAGTACACAGGATTTGGAGAAGAACCCGCCTTGCAATGCCGAAGACAATCTACGCGCCGGACTCGTCGTCATTGAAGCCTGGTTCGGGGGCTACTGAGGGAGTCCCAAATTAGGGGGTGTCCGGATAGCCGAACTATCACCTTTGGCCGGGCTCCTGGACTATGAAGATACAAGATTGAAGACTTTGTCCCGTGTCCGGATGGGACTTTCCTTGGCGTGGAAGGCAAGCTTGGCGATACGAATATGTAGATCTCCTACCATTATAACCGACTCTGTGTAACCCTAACCCTCTTCGGTGCGTATATAAATCGGAGGGTTTTAGTCTGTAGGACGAACAACAATCATACCATAGACAATCATACCATAGGCTAGCTTCTAGGGTTTAGTCTCTCTGATCTCGTGGTAGATCTACTCTTGTACTACCCATATCATCAATATTAATCAAGCAGGAGTAGGGTTTTACCTCCATCGAGAGGGCCCGAACCTGGGTAAAAACATTGTGTCCCTTGTCTCCTGTTACCATCCGCCTAGATGCACAGTTCGGGACCCCCTACCCGAGATCCGCCGGTTTTGACACCAACAGGCTCCTTCACAGAGACTTCCGACCTGTGGCAGCGGGAGTGGTTTTACATCACTGAACCCCGTGGTACCAAGTGGGCAGCTACACGTGCATTCCGATCTGGCCCTCCGTTACAGCTCGCATCATGGATTAATAAGGGGCTAGACTGGGGATCCATTGATGAAGTGCAGACGCTGCAAATCCGCATTCGGAGCCTCATTGAAAAGGACACCGGTCTCATCAACGTAATCCGAGTAATGCTAGTACGCCGGGTCCTACCATGCCAGCGACGGCCTCTCCACATGTGGGAGTTCAATCCGGAAGGACCACGAACCCTTCAGCACTTCTCCGGCACGACACTCAGAGGAATGTGGAAATTATTCTTGGGACACGAAAATAGTGGTCGGATACTACAGAGGACATCGGTCTTGACTGCAACCATTCGGATACCTCGGTAAGCACTCAACTCCCGAACACAGCTTATTCAAATTCCTCATAACAATATACTGAGAAAACCATACTCGGCCATGGATGGATAAAGAAGGCGGAGAGAATTAGGTGTTCCGCCCCTCTTCCCGAAGACTCAGCTGATCCAGTGTTGACAAGGATGCTGGCTCTAGCACCATATCAAGTGCCGACGAGGGAAGACAAGGAGGAGAGCAAGAAGGCCCAGGGTGGGCCCCCTTCTAGAGGTACGCCAGGCACCTCATTCAGGAAGATTGGAACTCCCTCTTCCGAAGACGAAAGGGAAGGAAAAACTGGCATCCCTTCTCCCCATGGGAAGAAGAGGACCGCCTCCGAAGACTTGAAGATAAAGGCTTCTAAGCGGGGGAAGATATCCCTGTCAGGGGGTTCTGGTTCGGGAGGCGATGTTGTCACGCAGTTCCTCCGCAGGGACAAGCCATTAGCTGAATCGTAAGTGAACAAGGGTGTTTTAAACATATCCCGTCCTTTCCCGGTTGTAGGGGTAATATTTAAAATATATGTTTGCAGTCCGGCATGCAGCCTTCCTCAACATTCCTCCTCTTCGGGGGATCTTCTTCTGGAGATGATGGAGAGCGAGACGCCTCCATCGACCTCCCCGCACAATAGGGCAGACGACTCTGAGGTGTCGTCCCGAAGGATCTCTCCCGATCAGCAAGCGGTGCGAGGGACAATGAATACCAGGCCCGAAGGTGACACTTCGGCCGTCTAGGGTCTGGGTTGTGTGGCCACTACGGGACCAACAATAAAGGCCCCAGACTATCCGATTTACAGCTAGAGACGACTCTATGGTCGAGTAAACATATCCCTTTGAAGGAAGTCCGTTCCCCTACGGCTGCTTCCAGGGATCCAGAGGCGCCGGATACATTGATGGACATATTGCGACAAGCGTCCATCTTAGAGGGACATCGTACCTTGATGGGTACGGTGGTTGAGAGGGTTCTATGCGTGAAAAGTGGATTGAATGAAGCTTTTACGGGCCTGCTAGGAGGCTTAGAGGTAAGTAATGTAATATATTCAATTGTGCTATAAACGCAAAATGCGCCTATGTATAGATAGTAGCCCCTGAGACTCTGGTTGGCGTCCAAAGGGAGGCGATCAGAGGATCAAAAAAGATATGACCAGGAAATAATCTGACTAATTGCAACACAGGCTGTGACATCCATGGCAACTGCCCAAGCTACAGAGATTGCAGATCTCAAGCAGAAAGTTGATGTGGCGGATGATGACATCACGCTTATTAACAGGCGGCTCGACAAGGCACAAGGTGCGTCCTTGGGACACTGAGTATATGCAAATAATATGATATGAGCATGACACTGAGAATTGTATACTGAGATACGCATAACTGCAGATAGTGTCGCCGCAGTTGAGACCCTTCGGGCTGAAGTTGCCCGGGCCAAGGAGCAAGCTAGGATGAGTAATGCGGCTACCAAAAAGGCAGCTGCTGAATTAAGGGCCGAACAGGCTGCTCGACGCTAGTGTGAGGAAAGAATATCCACTATGGCGCTTGAGCTAAAGGATTCCACCAGCCGATGCGAATTTCTAGAGAAAGATAACAAAACCAGAGCGGTCGATCTTGAGAAGGCCTTACAAAAGGCGAGGGAAGCACGGTCGGAGTCTAGAGCGGCTCAGGAGGAGATCCGACAAACTGGGGAGATCACGGCTGGTAAGCCCATCTTGTTACAAACTAAATCTGGCGATCCGAAGTATGCCCTGCTTAATCAAATGTGGAGTTCTCCAGACGCATTTTTGGACTTGCCGAAGAGTGTCTCTGATGCGACGCAGTTTTCCCAAGCGCAAGAAGGACATGCGACGGAAAAGCTTTTCTGGTCGCAATTCAGCATGCCAAAGCGTCCACTTTTGCTGAACGAATAGATGGCCCTATGGATCGAGCTCCATAAGCTATCCGGATCTACCATGAAGGACGTCGTAGTCCGGCTATGGCCGACTGAGCCAATTCCGAATAGTTATTTCGGTTTGGTGCGGTGACTTGTTGATGTGGTGCCGTGTATCGACGCTGTTAAGCAGTCAACATGCATAGAAGGTGCACGGATGGCCCTTGCCCACGTCAAGATGTACTGGGCGAAGATGAAGGCCACCGATATTGTAGCAAAAAGTCCACCCAAGCATAAGGACCATCACATGCCAGAGCATTATTTTGAGGATGTCCTAGAGGGTGCCCGCTTGATAGAGGGTCAATGCTCGAAAGATATAATGTTCGAGTGAAATGTACCAAAATTTTAAGAACAATATTATGATATATTAGGGCTATGTTTTTATACTTTTGCCCAAAAAGTGTTTGGTGCCTCCTGTGCGGCCGTTTTTTGTATAATTTGAAAGTTTACCACTCGTCAGCTTTAGCTCCCTCGCGTATAATGCGGGGGTGTTCGGAAAAGCACTTGATCACTCTTGACCCAACGTTTTGTTCCATTAAGGAGGTGTCAATGTGGCAAACCAGGCAATCGGACTATAGGGCTTTAACACTTTCACTTAGCCATAGGAGTTTGACGATGGGTCTACGATATAGCCCCTGGTATGTACGCGGTTATCCGAATATGGTGCGTTTACATACGTGACAAGAAGAATGGTCCTTCGTGTAATATGGAAGGAATCGTCGAGATTCCGGTGAGTCATCGAGTGGTTGACCAGCTCTCGCCACATCATGATAGTCAGTTTTCGGCTTTCTCTACTTAGGTGCTCATCCGGACGAACTGGGACACAATCACAGTAGTTCTCCCTTTACTACCCTAGCCGATAGAGCAGAATGTAAGGTAGTAAGCACAGGAGCCGGGCAACCCAACTATTGACAAAAGACATGATTCGGAGCTAATGCATATAAGGCCAAACTCGTGAGGCCGAAGTGTGCTATAAAGCTATTCGGACTTGTCGGCAACTCATATGTTGCCATATCGAGCCCATGGCAATATATGCCGAGGGTAGAAAGCTGAGAAAAGGGGCACTTTACAGGTTTAAAATAAGGAGTGCGGTCTACAAAAAACATTTGGACCTCCTGTCGCACGTCTGCCCCGCCTTGCCTTGGTTAAAGGACTTCTCAGCAAATATAGTCACCTGTGGTAAAAGATAAAAAATGGTTAGAAAAAGAAAAAGACTATAGGAGTGCAGATAGTGTTATAGGTCTGTCCGCATTGTGCCTCCGCCAGTGACCAGGGTATTTTAAGTGTATATTTATGTGCACGGGACAGACTTCGTGGCTATATGGAGCGGACGGCGGAGGTCGAACTAATAATTCAGCTCTGAGATTGACTGGTCCTGTCTAATGAAGACCGGCGGCTTGATGGCTGACGAAATGTGCGGCTTGATAGAGCCGCTTTGTACTTCAGCCGTAATAGCCGTAGTATGCTCCTCTGTACGGAGGGAGCATTCTGTATTTCCGTTTATCGTGATGGTGCCACGTGGACCGGGCATCTTAAGTTGGAGATAGGTGTAATGTGGGACCGCATTAAAGCGAGCAAAAGCGGTACGTCCGAGTAGTGCATGGCAGCTACTGCAGAGCGGGACAATATCGAAGGTCAAGCCTTTGCTTCGAAAGTTGTTCGGCAAGCCGAGAACGACTTCCAATGTAATCAAGCCCGTGCAGTGAGCTTTTACGCAGGATATTGTTCCCTTGAAGGTAGTTGTGGTGGGCCTGATTCTTGAAGGATCAATGCCCATATTGCGGACAATGTCTTGGTAGAGTAGATTAAGGCTACAGCCGCTGTCCATAAGGACTTTCATGAGATGGAACCCATCGATAATTGGATCGAGGATGAGAGCTGCCGGACCTTTGTGACGGATACTGGCTGGGTGGTCCTTGCGATCAAAAGTGATCGAGCAGGCCGCCCCTTGGCTTAATTTTGGGGTGGCTGGCTCTATGGCACCGGCGTCCCGTAGCGCGCGCTTGCAATCCCCTATAGGGATGTGCGTCACATATACCATGTTCACTGTGTTTACTTCAGGGGGGGGATTGCTTCTGCCCCCTCCCCCCGGTGTTCGGCTGGCGAGTCTCTTTGTCATCGCTGTCACTGGGCGGCCCCTTCACCTTGTGTTTGGCATTAAGCTTGCAAACTTGTTTAAAAACCCAACAACTCCTGTTGGTGTGATTGGCTAGTTTAACGGGGGTGCCATGATTCTGGCAGGGCCGATCCAGTATCTTGTCTAAATTGGATGGTCCATCTCTGTTTGCCTTGAAAGGTTTTTTCCGTTGACCGGGTTTGGAACCACTGAATCCGGCTTTGACCGCCGTGTCTTGCGTTCCTTCATTGTTATTGCGACGCTTGTGTATATTGTGTCGTGGCTTGCTATTTCCATCTCGAACTTCGGAAGTACCCGAATCATCGGTGTTGTTGCTTTTACGAGCGAGCCAGCTGTCTTCTCCCACGCAAAAATGGATCATCAGAGTGGTAAGGGAAGCCATGGATCTTGGTTTTTCTTGATCGAGGTGGCGGGCGAGCCAGTCATCTCGGACGCTGTGTTTAAAGGCTGCGAGGGCTTCGACATCCGGACAATCAACAATTTGGTTCTTTTTTACTAAGAACCTAGTCCAAAGCTTCCTGGCAGACTCCCCGAGCTGTTGGGTGATGTGACTTAGGTCATCGGCGTCCAGAGGCCAAATATATGTACCTTGGAAGTTATTGCGGAAGGCTTCTTCCAAGTCTTCCCAGCTGTCGATGGAGTTCTCAGGGAGGCTGTTCAGCCAGTGTCACACTGGCCCCTTTAGTTTTAGTGGGAGGTATTTGATGGTGTGGATGTCATCGCCGTGGGACAAGTGGATATGGAGGAGGAAATCTTCAATCCATACTGCAAGGTCTGTTGTTAAGTCCTCGACATTGGCTATAAAGTGGGTGGTGGGTGGGATGTAAAATCCCCTGCTCTCAGCCCATAGTCCGGGCTGAGCATAATTCAGACGTTGCTCCTCTGTAATGATGAGGGGTCGCATCAAGTCCAATGCCTCACTTAAAGGCGAGGTTTGGCTCGAGAGAAGGGGGTCTGTGGAGTGCGGCGAGACGGAGACTCCTTGGCCGAACTCGCACAGTGTTAACTCCGAGGAGGGTTTCGCTTCATGATGGTTGCCAGCGACACTACTTCCTCCGGCTCTCCTACGATGGGCCTAGAGGCCGCAGATAGCCCGACGAGCTCAGGGAGCTCATCTTCGGACCTAGTGATGCGCTCAGGATCTAAGGCCAGAGCAGAGGTTGGGGGTGCGAATCCTTGGAAGATCAAGTCTCCTCGGATATCAGCGACATAGTCTAGTTTCCCAAAACTAATCTGGTGATCTGGGGCATAGCTGTCGATCTGCTCTAGATGGCCAAGTGAGTTGGCTCGCAGTGCGAAGCCGCCGAACACAAAGATCTAGCTGTGGAGGAAAACCTCCCTCAGGGCAGCATTGTTGTAGATGATTGACGAAGCCATCAAACCTTTTGGTGACGACGCATCGGAACTCTCAGTGAAAGCACCAATGTTGGTGTCAAACCGGCGGATCTCGGGTAGGGGGTCCCGAATTGTGCGTTTAAGGTCGATGGTAACAGGAGGCGGGGGACACAATGTTTACCCAGGTTCGGGCCCTCTCTATGGAGGTAATACCCTACTTCCTGTTTGATTGATCTTGATGAATATGAGTATTACAAGAGTTGATCTACCACGAGATCGTAATGGCTAAAACCCTAGAAGTCTAGCCTCTATGATTATGATTGCCTCTACGTACCTAGCCCTTCGGTTTATATAGACACCAGAGGGGACTAGGGTTGTACAAAGTCGGTTATAGAGAAAGGAATCTACATATCCGAACGCCAAGCTTGCCTTCCACGCCAAGGAGAGTCCCATCCGGACACAGGTGAGAGTCTTCGGTCTTGTATCTTCACATCCCATTAGTCCGGCCCATGTCAATAGGCCGGCCGTCCGAGGACCCCTTAATCTAGGACTCCCTCACCGGGTGATGACCAGCATGACCGAAAGAGGTTTCGGGGGACCCCGGCAAGTGTTGGGAGGGGTTCCATGGGCCAAGTGGAGGGGCAAACCATCCCACTAAGGGGTTGTGTGCCCCCTCACCCTTTCCCACGTAACCAGGAGAGGTGGGGCCCCCCTCTAGGGTTCCCTCCACCTGGCTTGGGGGGCAAGTCACCCTAGGGGAGATCCCATCTACCCTGGCCGCCACCTAGGGGAAACCCTAGGGCGCCACCCCCTCCTACCTTCCCCTATATATAAAGAGGTAGAGGGAGGGAAGTCGCACCCTTGAACACATCTCCATGCCACGGTGCTACCTCTCCTTTCCCTCGCATCCTTCTTCCTCTCCGTGGTGCTTAGTGAAGCTCTGCTGAGATTCCGCCACCGCCACCGCCACCACGCCATCGTGCTGCCGGAGGACTCGAGCTACTACTTCACCATCGCTCTTTGGATCGAGAAGGTGAAGGCGTCATCAAGCCGTATGTGTGTTGAACACGGAGGTGCCGTTCATTCGGCACTTGGATCGGGAGTTCGCGGGACGGATCGTGATTGGATCGCAAAGACGTTCGACTACATCAATCGCATTTCTTAATGCTTCCGCTTAGAGATCTACAAGGGTATGTAGATCCAATCTCTCCTCTCGTAGATGGTCATCTCCTAGATTGGATCTTGGTGAGCATAGGAACTTTTTTGTTTCCCATGCAACATTTCCCATTCTTCTCGACAAAACATGCCATCAATATCAATAACAATATAACTGTTAAGCGGGGATGTAGCAACAAGTTTCTTATAAGTCACTCAAAGTCTCTCATAAGACATGGCAACCTTAATGAACTCCTCTATAATGACTTTGGATTTTTGAGGTGCCCAATGTCTGCCTTAAGGTTATTATGAGCAATCTCAAGTTCATTTTCTTGAAGTTCTGTATTCTTTTGGCAGGTTAAGCAAAGTTTTCAACTTCATACCTTCTTTTAAGAAGTTTATATGTAAGTGTTTTTGTTGTTGTTCATGGCAATCGCTTGGACATGTCTTTAAATCCTTTCCTATAATAGAAAACCCCTTTTACTCGTCAAGTAAAGCATTATACTCCAAAAAACTATTAAGATGGTTTCTGAAACGCTTTAGAGGAAATCCATTATGAGTTTCAAGATCTCAAAAACATTTTCATTTATTTCTTTATCGCTCGTATCATCCATAGTAACTTCAAATAGGCTTAGGAGATGGTGGAGCGATAGTTGGGTCATATACATTACATTCTCTTGCCATGAGGCAAATATAATGATCATCCCCATCCTTGAAGTAGTCAAGTCTGAAGAGGGGAGTGAACTTGGTTGGTGCGCAAGTGGTGACCCTGACGATCTCAACGCCTTCATGCAAGTTGGAGGCTCCAAAGTTGTGATTCCTACCAATAAAAGGCTTTGGTTGCTGTCCTTTTTGTAAGGCATACTATGGTTGTAGAAGGATTTCTTATGGTATGTCTTCTCATCCTTCTCTTATTTATTGTCATTCTTTGTGTGGTGACAATAAGCGGAGAAATGATTGTGATTAACGCATTTGTAGCAAAACCTCTTGATAGCCATTCTTGATACCTTGACCCTTCTTGTTGAACTTGCTAAAATTCCTCGCTGTCGGATGTTGGGTTCCGGCAGACCCTTAAGGTTCGATCTCTGGGGTGCGCATGAAGATCTCTCCCCTACCGATCTATGTTCGATCGTCTCGTGAGATCTAAGCTAAAAACGATGAACAACATGAGGGACACAAGATTTCTACTAGTTCGGGCCACCGTTGTGGTGTAATACCCTACTCCAGTGTGTGGTGCTGTGGATTGCCTCAGGGGCTGATGATGAACAGTACAAGGGAAGAACAGCCTCGCGAGAGGTGTTCTTGAGCTGGTGCGATGAACTGCTTGGGTGAGTTCGATCGCCTCTCTCTCTAATGAGCACTCGATGAATCCTCTCTTTCTCGGTCGTGGCTAGTCCTATTTATAGAGGCCCTGGTCCTCTTCCCAAATATTGAGCGGGACGGGCGCCAACAACGGCCATTTCGATGGGGAACATCTAGTACAAGTTATCCTGACTAAAGTTGGTCTTCGGCTACCAAAAGTACTGGCGATGACGCCGTCTTGGGCTCCATGGTGACCTCCATCCTGCCGCTCTGCTGGTCTTGGTCTCGTTGCACTGAAACGACAACCTTTGCCTGATGCCTCGGTACTCCAAGCATGTGCTTGCCCCCTTCGCACCAAAGAGGAAACAAGGACACTGCGCAGGCCGGCACCCGCCTGGCACCCGCCTGGTTCCGATCGTCATGGCTTGCGTCATGAGCACCTCGCGAGGTACCCCACCTTGATCTCTCCGCCTCCTCACGAGCCTGCCTGGCGAGGCTGTTCCTGAGGAAGCCTTATGTCGTCCGCCCTGCGAGGCTTGGACCCTCGCGAGGGTCTTGAGTCTTGTGCCGACGAAGATGGGCCGTGCTGGGCCACCACTTGAGCCACGCCGCAGGCCGCAGGCAAGCAAGTCTGGGGATCCCCATTCCCAGAATTCCGACAGTAGCCCCAGGCCCAAGGTGCGCTCGGACTTGGCTTAGCGGAGAAGCGAAGGGGCAAGTGCGGAGCGCCGCGGGCCCATCAGCCTGCGGCCTTGGGCGCTGCATGGCGGTTGATTGGATGTGGGCGCCTCCACTTCCCCATGCTGCCTCGGCAACTGCTCGACTTGACAAGTCCCTGCATGCAAAAATGGGTCATGATTACCTGAGATCGTGGTGGCCGACGGTTGGCCTCCTCCGGACTATAAGTACGGACGGGCAAGGGCCCCCGTTCCATCCCTTCCTGCTACTCTCTTTCTTATTCTTCCTCGCCCTTGCTCCACCTTACGCCAATGGCGCCGATCCGCCGGTTTTCTACGGAAGAGAAGGGAAAGGCCTCCCAAGAGGGTCCCGACCCGCTTGCACTGAAGAAACGGCCGGTCCCCGGCCGCTGCAACATGGTCGCACGGCTGAAGACATCGCGGCCCTGGTACGAGTGGTCGCCGCCTGGGTTTCCGCTGCCCTTGTACGCCTGAATCGAGGGCCCTGGAGAAGAAGGTGCCGAGCGTCACCGCCGGCATCACAGGCGTTGCCGGCGAGTCACGGTGGTACGCGTCGTCTCCCCCGGAGTCCATGCCGAGAGTTCTTCTTGCGAGCTTGTTCTCCATGCCGCCATGCCTCCACGTTCTTGGATTTGCCTTCCTCCCTCCGCCTTTGAGATGCCGCCGAGTGGGTCTTTGGAGCTCTGGCTGCAGCACGCTGACTGAAGCACCCTTGCCACCGGAGCGGAGGTTGCGGTCGTCGCTCCGGGCAAGGTCTACATGACCCAAGGCTGGGGCGAGATCGCCCGGGTCTGCCGGACAGGGGGTGCCCTCGTAATTCATCTTAAATACGACGGCGCCTCCTTGACATTTCTTCAAGGTCTTCGATGCGGAAGGACGCCGGCTGGAGTGTTGCCCCAAGGAAAGCGGCCGGGAGATCGACGTGGTGAGGGCCAGGCCTGCCCATCACTTCCCCAGCAGTTCCTCAAGCAGCAGCAGAGGAGACGGAGAATCCAGCGACTCCCCCGAGCTTCACGCGACTCCGGAGACGAGCGACGATAGCTATGAGCCCCCAAAATCGCGTTGCGCTCAGAGCAGGGAAGCTGCGTCAGGCCACCGACGCAGCTGATCTGGATGGGGTTGACGCCGGCGCCTGGTGGCCCACTGTTGATGATGGCGTCTCCTGCGGAGGCGCGCGTAGTTAACGCTCATTAGGATTAGCACCATTTGTTCCCTACGCGGAATCAAAGTAACACCCCGCGGGGGTATGTAAGGCGCCTATCATGTCTTTTCTGAATATGATACCCTTATTATGAATTGATGCGAGGTGCGTGTCCTGTTCCGGCTCGGCTCCCCCTTTCTTTCCTCACGAGGGCTTGGTGCTCTACGCTGACAGGTCCCGGTCCCCAGGTAGGCTTCAGCCATCGCTGGTATGCCAGGTCGCGATGTCATGGTCAAGGCCAGGAGGTGAGCGGCCCAAGGTCCAGTAAGAGCCCCTGAGTTGCGATGCTCAGGAGGTCCCCTTTAGCGCTCAAGCAGCCTCCGCTGGGAGAGAAAGGAAGGCAGCGTCGCCGTGATAGAGCTGCACTAGTCGTGGGCTTAGCGACACGTTGATTTAGCTTTTTCTGAAGCGTTACATATCTCATGAGCTTGGAGTCGTTCTTCGGTGAGGTGCCTGGCCCGCGTGCCGGCAGCTGGGGTGTCGCTGGGTTGGGTCCTTGTGAGCTTCTCCCCTCTCCCCCGCACTTTCCTTCATGCTCTACGTCCTCAGGTCCCGGCCCTCGAGCGAGCTCAGCCGCCGCTGGTATGACAGGTCGCGATGCCGTGGGTCAAGGCCAGGGGGTGAGGGCTGGAGAGCCAGTAAGAGCTCCTGAGTCGCGATGATCAGGAGCCCCCCTTTTAACGTGCGAGCAAATCGTACGGGAGAGAGAGGGAGGGGGGTCACGATGTCCCCCCACACTATTTCTTAGGCGGATCCTGCATACCAACGCGAGGAAAGCAAGGACTGCCATTAAGGTTGCCAACCAGCCATTGGTTGCTCCAAGGGAGTGATTGAGGCACTGAGGGCCTGGTGAGGTAGCACATTTGCGGGGCTGCTGCGTCCATAGCTCGACCACTCAGATTTGTCCACGTTGCAGGGACGGACCCATGCGCAAGCGCCGTGCCAGAGCGAGCGGCTCCAAAGGTAGGTGTCAATCAAGCAGGCGATTATCTCAAGCAGGTTAAGCATGAAGAAGCAAATCAACTTAGATAGATGCAGAGGAAAGCAAACGCCACTGGGTCTGGCCGAGCAGCTTGGGGATGATGCAGCTTGAGGGGCGCCCTCAACAAGGTAAGCTAAAGACAAAAGCAAAGCGGATACATGCCGCGGGGGCGGACCCACGCGACCTGGGAATGATGCAGCCCTGAGGGCGCTCCCAGCTGAAACGAAACTTGAAAGAAGTCACCTGATATCATTGCAATGCGAGGGTCGCAGTAGCTGACGGTGCGAGGTGAAGAAGCCAATCCTCACGAGCCCTCGGGGCTCCGAGCCTAGGGAGGCTCGTGAGGTCCGGGCAGCTCAACGAGGTCCATCTCCCCTTCCTCCATGAGCGCGCGATGCTTGGCCACCTGAGCTTCCAGAATGCTTCTCATTAGGCGCTGGCGGGTTGCAGCCTCGTTCGGCAGGCCGAAGGGCATGCGAACGTAGCTGTGTGATGGACCCGCGCAATGCCCCATGCGCGGAGGCCAGAAGCGCTGCTGAGACGCGACTCGATTGAGCCCTGGGTAGTCGATGCACACGCGCAGCCCGCCATCCTCGCCTGGATGGGGGGCTATGCTGGGCAGGCGGCGGTTGCCACGCATGACTCTCGATTTCTGTAATTCCTGAGTGACCTTGGTGATGAACTCCTGACGGTTGGGCCCTCCTTGCCTTACGCCTTCCTGAGGGAAACGTGCCGTGAAGCACGCCTCCAAGTGGTGCCCAAGCGCCTCCTTCGTGATCCTGGCAAAGTCAGTGGCTCCCCAGGAGAGAGCCCCGTGCCTTGCTCGAGGAGGGCGCCGGGCGCGCCTTCCTATGTGGCGGAGGGTGGCGCCCCTTGGTTGGGCGCATGTCCGGATGTGGCGCCTCCGGAGGCGCCTGCCTACTGAGGCTTTGAGCCAGGTGATGTCTTCTTCTTCTTGGGAGCTGCTCCAGGAAGGTTTCCATTCTTGCTGCCTGGGTCCTCGATTGACGCGGCTTGGAAGGCACGCTCGAGGGAGCACACCGCATCCTTCTCTTCGCAGGGGACCATGATGACCCCGCCACTTCCTGGCATCTTGAGGACGTTGTAGCCATGGTGAGTCACTGCCATGAACTTAGCTAGGGCTGGATACCCAAGGATGGCATTGTATGGCAGGCAAATGTGGGCGACGTCAAAGTCAATGAGCTCGGTGTGGTGGTTGTTGCGCTGTCCAAAAGTGACAGGGAGGCGGACCTACCTTATCTATGCAGTGGAACCATTAGTGACTCCTGAGAAGGGCTTGGTAGGTTGAAGCTGATCATATGGCACTTGAAGATTGTTGAACGTCTCGACGGACATGACGTTGAGCCCTGCCCCGCCGTCGATGAGGGTCCTGGTAACTTGCACATTGCTGATGACTGGGGAGCAGAGCATCGGGAGGACACTGGCCGTTGCCGCGCACTTGAGCTGATCTGCTGAGCTGAATGTGATGGTGCACGCTGACCACCTAAGAGGGCGCGTGGCCTTAAGCTTGGGGAGGACTGCATTCACCTTGCGAGCAAACTGCTTGAAGATATGCTGAGAGGCTGGGGCCTGAGCGCCGCCCAAGATGCAAGTGATTGCATGCGGCTCCTGGAAGCCCCCAGCCCCCTAGTCCTGATGATGGTCTTCATTCCTTCTTGGAGGTGGCGGCAGAGGAGGAAGTCCTGCATTGCCTTGCGGGCGATCCTCATGAGGCTGATCTCTCCAAGCTGCCTCACGAGGCTGGTCCTGCCAGCGGTCCTCGTGAGGCCGGTCACGCCACCCTTGGCGAGGGCCACGGTCATCCCATCGTCCTCCACCTCTTGCTCCGCCTCGGTCGTAGCCCCGATCATTGCGCTCGGGGTGTCGACCGACGCGACCTTCTTGCACGGCCCTGAGTTCTTGGCATTCGTTGGTGTTGTGGGTGTGGAGATTGTGGTACACACAGTACCGGCTACCCTTGGATGACTCTGGCTGGTCCCTGCCGCGCTTTGAGTCTGGTTCTGCTGCAAGCACGGCTGCTCCCTTACGCTTTACATCTTTGGACTTGGCTTTCTTCTCTTTCGGGTCTGCGGCTGGGAGCTCGAGAAGGGAGAGGCGTCCTTCCTCCGCCCTTGCGCACTTGGATCTTCATGGATCGCCAGCTCCTCCTTCATCTTGACATCGCGGACGCCGTCAGAGAACGCAGAGATGATGGCCTCCTCAGTCACCCGGGGAATCTTGAGGCAAGCGTTGTTGAAGCGCTGGATGTATTTCTGCAAGGTCTCTCCGGGCTGCTGCTTGATGCGGCACAGGTCACCCACGGCCGGTGGACGGTCGCGCGTGCCCTGGAAGTTGGCGATGAAGCGAGTGCGCATCTCGTCCCAGGAGGAGATCGTGCCGGGAGGCAGGTTCAGGAGCCAGGTGCGGGCGCCGTCCTTGAGTGCCATGGGAAACCAGTTCGCCCTGACCTTTTCGTCCCCGTTGGCGGCTTCGATCCCCAGCTCGTAGAGCTGTAGGAACTCCACGGGGTCCGCAGTGCCGTCGTAGCGAGAAGGCAAGTCAGGTTTGAACTTGCTTGGCCAGGCGACACCACGTAGCTCGGCGGTGAAGGCACGGCAGCCTGCGGTGGCCACTGGAGCTCTCTGCTGATGCGGGGCTTGCTCCTGGAGATTCCCGCACGCCGCTGCCTGGAGCAGCGCGGGGTCTTGACGGGCTGGCGCAGGGAAGCGGTTGTGGCGCTCCGGTGCCAGGAGCACGCGTGCACCTTCTTGGGGACAAGGGATTTCTTGGCAGCTCCTTTCTTGTCACGCTGGCGCCGGACGCGGTGGGTCTCGTCCTAGGGTCGTGTGCCTTGGAGCCAGGGCGCCGTCTTGGGGAGGAGGTGGCGGAGGCACCTCCTGATCCGCGCCTCCTGCGCAGGATGGAGGGCGAGGGAGCGAGAGGGACGGTGCAGGGGAGCCCCCTGCAGCGCTGACGAGCTCAGTGATGCGAGCGAGCCACTCCTCGTAGAGGTTATCAACATGGATGGTAGTGCAGGACCACATGCGCCAGGAGCAACACAGCGTGCGCGTCCGTGGGGGCGCGACGGGCGTGGGACGACGAACCAGCTGAAGTCATCGACGGGGTGGTGGTGTGGCCTTCCCGCCGCACGGAAGGATGCAGCAACGAGGCCTGCTGCTTGTTCCCCGCCGGGCCGATGGTGGCGTTGGTGGCAGGCGACGGGGAACGACGGGGACACCCACCGAGACCAGCCCGATGCTCGGCTCGAGCCCGTCGAGCGTCTGCCATGGACATGACGGAAGATCGACGTGAAACGGCGGAAGAAAGATTCCGGCACACCCCTACCTAGCGCGCCAAATGTCGGATGTTGGGTTCAGGCAGACCCTTAAGGTTCAAACTCTGTGGTGCGCACGAAGATCTCTCCCCTACTGATCTACGTTCGATCGTCTCGTGAGATCTAAGCTAAAAACAATGAACAACATGAGGGACACAAGATTTATACTGGTTCGGGCCACCATTGTGGTGTAATACCCTACTCCAGTGTGTGGTGTGGTGGATTGCCTCAGGGGCTGATGATGAATAGTACAAGGGAAGAACAGCCTCACGAGAGGCGTTCTTGAGCTGGTGCGAGGAACTACTTGGGTGAGTTCGATCGCCTCTCTCTCTAATGAGCACGCGATGAATCCTCTCTTTCTCGGTGGTGGCTAGTCCTATTTATAGAGGCCCTGGTCCTCTTCCCACATATTGAGTGGGAAGGGTGCCAACAACGGCCATTTCGAAGGGGAACATCTAGTACAAGTTATCATGACTAAAGTTGGTCTTCGGCTGCCAAAAGTACTGGCGATGACGCCGTCTTGGGCTCCATGGTGACCTCCATCCTGCCGCTCTGCTGGTGTTGGTCTCGTTGCACTGAAACGGCAACCTTTGCCTGATGCCTCGGTACTCCACGCCTGTGCTTGCCCCCTTTGCACCAAGGAGGAAACAAGGACACTGCGCAGGCCGGTGCCCGCCTGGCGCCCGCCTGGTCCTGATCGTCATGGCTTGCGTCATGTGCACCTCGTGAGGTACCCCGGCTTGATCTCTCCGCCTCCTCGCGAGCTTGCCTGGTGAGACCATTCCTGAGGAAGCCTTGTGTCATCTGCCTCGCAAGGCTTGGCCCCTCGCGAGGGTCTTGAGTCTTGTGCTGACAAAGATGGGCCGTGCTGGGGACCCCCGTTCCCAGAACACCGACATTTGCCATGAGAGCTTCTAATCTATTTTGTAATAGCTCGACTTGTCCTTCTTGACTCTTAGCTTCATTATACTATTGACCTTGCACAAGGTTGTATTTTAGGTCAAGGCTTGTCTTTTTCTGGGAGATTTGATTGACATGAAATTTTTAGGAGGTTTTCGCAAAGTTCTCATGGGTGACGAACATGCCAAGAACATGGTAGGTGGAGAGGGTCTTTGAGATCAGGTCATTGTTTGATATGTACCACCATGCTAGCATGATTTGGCATGAGTGCTCTGAAGAACTTCTCAACAATGAACTCATCATTTACCCACTCTTGCTGGAAGCATTTCAAAGAAAGAGAAAGATCACCGAGTCTAGTAAATCTATCTTCAGGTGATTTGTCTTCTGCCCTAGCAAGCAAATACATCTTGCTCTTAGAGTTTGATTAGTTGGACGTCTTGATGCTAAACTTGCCTTCATGGAATTGCTATAGAGCATCCCAAGATGGTGGGAGTCATGGCCCTGAGAACCATGCCGAAAGCTAGGAAGTTGGATTGTCATTCCTTTATCTCACACCAAGATGGTGGGGTTCATAGCCTTGAGAATCATTGTGAAATCTAGGAATTTGGAATGACATTCCTTTATCTAAGTGGGAATGAGGTTCTTTGGATTCACCGAAAAGAAACCTTGCATAGTTACTTCCCAGAGACCAAAGCTAGCTCCATACAGATATATCTCCATTAGAGTTTTCAAATGAGCATACTGAGCACTATCAAGATGGGTGGAGGGCCTACGTTAGCAATATAAGTAATATGAAATGCAGATACAGGATAATCAAAAGCTACATGTGAGCATACACTACTAGGGAAAACCTTATACACAGAACTTTAGCAGTAGCGCGCGTTAAAAAAGGGTGCTAGTACTACATAGTTGTAGCGCGTGCGGGATAAGGGCGCTACAAATAAAAATGTAGCAGTAGCGTGTGTGCTTGTATAGCGCTACTACTAAAATTCCCATTACTAAGCCGATAGGCTACACATAGTAGTAGCGGTCTTGTAAAAATCACGCTACCGCTAGGATCTATGTAGCAGCGCATTTAATTTGAAAAGCGTTGCTGCTAATTAAAATAAAATAAAATAAAAAACAAATAGAAAAGAAAATGAAAATGAAAGAAATAGAAAAAAGGAGAAAGGAAAAAAATAAAATGTAAAAAAAATAAATGAAAAAGGAAAAAAGGAGAAAGGCATAGCAGTAGCGTCTATTCATAAGAGGCGCTATAGATAATATAGCAGCAATGCGTTTCCTAGACCCCCGCTATAGAAAGAGAAAAGGAAATAAGAAAAGAAAAGGAAAATACATAGCTATAGCAGTAGCGCGTTTCTTAAAAATTGCTATAGCTATCTTAGCTATAGCGCATTTTTACATGCTACCGCTAGCTATAGCGCGTTTTTACAAAACGCGCTATCGCTAGCTATAGCGCGTTTTTACAAAACGCGCTACCGCTAAGTTTGATTTAACCCAAAAATGGTTTCCCCCCGGCCACCACTTCTCCCCCAAATCCCTCACCCCACTTCGCCGCCGTCTCCCCAATTCGTCGTCGCCCCACTTCACTGTCGTCTCCTGCCGACGTCGACGCCCCCGGAGCCACCAGAGCCACGCGCCATCGACGCCATCGGAGCCGCCCCCAAAGCCACCAGAGCCGTGCAGCCTCAACAACGCCACCGGAGCCGCCCTTGGCGCCACTGGAGCCACCCTCGATGCCCCTGCCTCCCTCGCCACCACCGGAGCCATCCTCTATAAGCCCCCAACCCTCCTCTCTCTCTGATGCATAGCAGAAACAATGGACAGAGAACTAGCTAGCTAGGTTAACTAGTTTAATTAGGTTAATTATCTAGGTTAGTGCAAAAATTTAGTTAGGGCTTTGACAGGGAACTAGTTAGGTTAACTAGTTTAATTAGGTTAATTATCTGGGTTAGTGCAAAAATTTATTTAGGCTTTGGCAAAGAACTAACTAGGTTAACTAGTTTAATAAGATTAATTATCTTGGTAAACTAGGTTAACTAGCTAGGTTAACTAACTAGGTTAAATAGCTAGGTTAATTAGGTTCATTAGGTTAACAAGCTAGGTTAAGTAGGTTGGCTAGGTTAGAGCAAAAAATTATTTTAGAGCATTAGGTCAGAAGGGTTAGAGAAATGGAGTTCCTTTGCAATTTAATTGGGTTCTGTCCTAGGCAGAGAAGGGTTAGAGAAAATAATATGTGAGAGAGAGAGAGAGAGAGAGAGAGGAATAGCTAGATCAACATAATTTGGGTTCTGTCCTAGGCAGAGAAGTGTTTAGTGAGGTCATTTTGCAAAGGATTTTGATTTTGAAAATACCACTATTTTTCAAGGAAAATAATTTAGGCAAGTTTTATTTTAAAGATGATCCCTTCCTAGACTTTTATTGTTTATTATGTCTTTTCATTGAAGTGGTCATGCTATATATTTTCATTGAAGTTGTTCGATTGTGCCCAAGTGGCCTTTTGTTGTTTGCAGGGAATGAAGCCGAGTGGCCTATGTTTTGCCAGAATATTGATTCATTTCCGTTCCAGCAAATTTCAGGTGCTCGAGTTATCCACTTTTTAGCAAAGGTCATGCCGAAATTTTTAGTGAATTTCTGGATGACTTGTGCTACAAACTAGGACATATCGAGTGCTCGGGATTTGCCGCACCTGGAGGGAATCAACGTTCCTGCAAAACATAGGCCTTTTATGTCATTATTCATTTTATTAGGTCTAGAATTAATTGACTATATTTAATCGTAGGAAACATGGCTAGAAACGACGAAGGACATGGTTTTGGTGATTGCGACGATGTCTACCTAGCGGCACACAAATATTTGAGCCTTGCCAACGATCAATGGTTGTTGTTGCTGGGCCACCTGTCTCATCTGAGACCGACATTGAGACTGGTGCCGAGACTGGCGTTGAGACCCAGACCGACACCGAGACCGGCACCGAGACTGGCAAAGCCATAGAACTGAAATTGAAGAGGAGATGTCGATGCCCAAACCAGCTCCTCACTACTAGACTAGTGGTCACAGAATTGGATGACGGCAATTTTGAGCCAAAACTGCCTGTGGAAGCAGGCTCCTGCTACGGCAATCAAATAGGCTGCATCGTACGGGCGTGCGCCACCATCAATGATATGAAACTAAAGAAGAGGCCAAATATGAAGCACTCCCTCCTAACCTTGTTGCACCAGATATTCTTGTTCCCGGGCCGGGAGGAAATCCAATATAAAGATCCATAGAAAGACCCAGCAATGAAGAAGATAAACAAACGTGCTTGACCAAGTGTAGCGACGCGTTGGCTGCCTGGAAAGTAAGGGTGAAACGCACCATCAACAAAAACGAACCCTACTCCGAGATTGTGAAGGAAAATCCGACAATCACGGAAGAGCAGTTTGAACTATTCGAGGCGGCTTGCGATGCCGAAGATGCCAAAAAAAGTCAAAGTACATGAAGGGGCTTCAAGAGAGGAACATGGGGCGCCACCACCTCGGAAGCCATGGTTACGTGGGGAAGAGGTCCATATGGGCCAAGGAGGATGCGTAACGCGAAAGTATGGGCATCCCAGACCCCTTGGTGGAGTTCACCGTCCCGCAGGAGTATGACGTCCTCAAGGCCCGGTACCGTTGGGACCCAGTCAAGAAGCTTTTCGAGACGGACCCGGTCACGAGGAGTTCATGAGACTACTGGTAATTTTAGTTTCTGATCAATTTGATTGCACGTTTAGTCATATTTGTAAACGATCCTTGTTCCTTTTACAGAGGGAGCAGCACAGGATTGCAGCCAAAAGCGACTCGCCATTTGAGGAGTTGGCGAGGCCCAAGTGGGACACCCCATTCAACCGGGCATTGAACATATTGAAACAACTCTCGGTGGACACTCGACCGTTGTATGGACGTGTGCACGGTGTCGGAGACAGCGCCACGTGGAAGAAGTACTACGGTGAGACCACGGAGGAGAGAAAGGAAAGACGGAGGTTAACTGAAGAAAGCATCGACCAGAAGGTTGAGATTGTGGTTGAGAAGAATTCAGCTAAGACAGTCGCAACAGTGGTAGCTACCGTAAAACGGGAGCTGACAGTCTTGGTTCCAGTAATCGTCGGTTGGAGCAGGCGAAATCCAGAAAAATATGCAACGGACTTTCCCCTTGCTGACTTCTTCGGAAGCAGCTCGACTAGCATTGCACCAGCACCAGCACCAGCACCGGCTCCCGCACCTGATCCCACACCTGCTTCTTCTTTAGCTGAGCTCGACGCCCTCACGGTACCTATCACACTGATACGTCCATTTTGCATCATGCTTTTATATCAATATTTATTGCATTATGGGCTGTTATTACACATTATATCTCAATACTTATGGCTATTCTCTCTTATTTTACAAGGTTTACCATGAAGAGGGGGAATGCCGGCAGCTGGAATTCTGGCTGGGAAAGGAGCAAACATTGGAAACCTATTCTACACTGCTCCAAAAATCCTGAAACTCCACAAAACCTGTTTTTGGAATTAATAAGAATTAATGAGCGGAAGAAATACATCAGGGGGCCCACACCCTGGCCAGGAGGGTGGGGGGCGCGCCCACCCCTACTGGGCGCGCCCCTGTCTCCTGGGCCCCTTGGTGGTCCCCCGGTGTCCATCTTCTGCTATATGAAGGCTTTTACCCTGGAAAAAATCATGGGCAAGCTTACGGGACGTAACTCCGCCGCCACGAGGCGGAACCTTGGCGGAACCAATCTAGAGCTCTAGCAGAGCTGTTCTGCCGGGGACACTTCCCTCCGGGAGGGGGAAATCATCACCAACAATCCTCTCATCGGGAGGGGGTCAATCTCCATCAACATCTTCACCAGCACCATCTCCTCTCAAAACCCTAGTTCATCTCTTGTATCCAATCTTGTATCAAAACCACAAATTGGTACCTGTGGGTTGCTAGTAGTGTTGATTACTCCTTGTAGTTGATGCTAATTGGTTTACTTGATGGAATATCATATGTTCAGATCCTTAATGCATATTCTTACTCCTCTGATTTTGAACATTAATATGCTTTGTGAGTAGTTACGTTTGTTCCTAAGGATATGGGTGAAGTCTTGCTATTGGTAGTCATGTGAATTTGGTATTCGTTTAATATTTTGATGATATGTATGTTGTCTTCTCCTCTAGTGGTGTTATGTGAATGTCGACTACATGGCACTTCACCATTATTTGGGCCTAGAGTAAGGCATTGGGAAGTAATAAGTAGATGATGGGTTGCTTCGTTAGGGGCTGATTTGGATCCATATGTTTAATGCTGTGGTTAGATTTACCTTAATACTTCTTTTGTAGTTGCGGACGCTTGCAATAGGGGTTAATCATAATTGGGATGCTTGTCCAAGTAAGGGTAGTACCCAAGCAACGGTCCAACCACATATCAAATTATCAAAGTACCGAACGCGAATCATATGAACGTGATGAAAACTAGCTTGACGATAATTCCCATGTGTCCTCGGGAGCTCCTTTCTCATTATAAGAAACTGTCCAGGCTTATCCTTTGCTACATAAAGGATTGGGCCACCTTGCTGCACTTTATTTACTTTATTTACTTGTTACTCATTACAATTTATCTTATCACAAAACTATCTATTACCTACAATTTCAGTGCTTGCAGAGAAAACCTTACTGAAAACCGCTTATCATCTCCTTCTGCTCCTCGTTGGGTTCGACACTCTTACTTATTGAAAGGACTACGATAGATCCCCTACACTTGTGGGTCATCAAGACTCTTTTCTAGTGCGGTTGCCGGGGAGTGTAGCGCTTTTGGTGAGTGGAACTTGGTAAGGAAACATTTATATAGTGTGCTGAAATTTTCTGTTATTTGTCACTATGGAAACTAATCTTTTGAGGGGCTTGTTCGGGGTATCTTCACCCCGACCAGAAGAGCAAAGAGTTGCTCCTCAACCTACTGAACTTTTTGAAAATATTTACTTTGAGATTCCTTCGGGTATGATAGAGAAACTGCTAGCGAATCCATTTGCAGGAGATGGAACATTGCATCCCGAGTTACACCTTATCTTTGTGGATGAAGTTTGTGGATTATTTAAGCTTGCATGTATTCCTAATGATGTTGTCAAAAGGAAGGTCTTCCCTTTATCAATGAAGGGAGAGTCATTGATATGGTATAGGCTATGTGATGATATGAGATCTTGGAATTATAAACGATTGAAGTTGGAATTTCACCAGAAGTTCTATCCTATGCATCTTGTTCATCGTGATCGTAATTACATATATAATTTCTGGCCTCGCGAAGGAGAAAGCATTGCTCAAGCTTGGGGGAGGCTTAAATCAATGTTATATTCATGCCCCAATCATGAGCTCTCCCGGGAAATGATTATTCAAAAATTTTATGCTCGGCTTTCTCTCAATGATTGCAACCTGCTCGATACTTCCTGTGCTGGTTCTTATATGTGGAATAGTATTGATTTCAAATGGGACTTATTGGAAAGAATTAAACGCAACTCTGAAGATTGGGGTTCCGATGATGGTAAGGAGTCAGGTATGACACCTAAGTTCGATTGTGTTAAATCTTTTATGGATACTGATGCTTTTCATGGATTTAACGCTAAATATGGACTTGACTGAGATAGTAGCTTCTTTCTGTGAAACTTTTGCTACTCACGTTGATCTCCCTAAAGAGAAGTGGTTTATATATAATCCTCCCGTTGAAGTAAAAGTAGTTGCACCTATTACAGTTGAAGAAAAGACTTTCACCTATAGTGATCCTATTGTTCCTACTACTTATGTTGAGAAACCTCCTTTTCCTGTTAGGATAAAGGATCATGCTAAAACTTTGACTGTTGTTCGTAAGAGTTATACTAGGCATTATACACCTCCTAAGCAAATCAAAGTTGAACCTAGTATTGCTATGGTTAAAGATCTCTTGGATGATGATTTAGATGGGCATGTTATTTATTTCTGTGGTGAGACTGCTAATATTGCTAGACCAGATACTAAGATACATAGACCTGTCATAGGCATGCCTGTTATTTCTGTCAAAATAGGAGATCATTGTTATCATGGCTTATGTGATATGGGTGCTAGTGCTAGTGCAATACCCTATGATTTATATAAAGAAATTATGCACGACATTGCACCCGTTGAACTGGAAGACATTGATGTTACTATTAAGCTTGCTAATAGGGATACCATTAAACCAGTTGGGATAGTTAGAGATGTTGAAGTCTTGTGTGGGAAGGTTAAATATCCTGCTGATTTTCTCGTTCTTGGTTCCCCACAAGATGATTTTTGTCCCATTATTTTTGGTAGACCCTTCTTGAATACAGCTAGTGCTAGGATTGCTTGTGAAAAGGATACTGTTACAATTGGCTTAGAGGGTATGTCTCATGAGTTTAATTTTGCTAAGTTTCATAGACAACCCCGTGATAGAGAATCACCTAGTAAGGATGAGATTATTGGTCTTGCTTCCATTGTTGTGCCTCCTATTGATCCATTAGAAGAATATTTGCTTGACCATGAAAATGATATGTTTATGAAGGAAGAAGGGAAATAGATGAAGTGTTCCTTAAACAGGAACATGTGCTGAAACATAACCTTCCCGTTGAAATTCTTGGGGATCCCCCTCCACCCAAGGGTGATCCCGTGTTTGAACTCAAACCATTACCTGATAATCTTAACTATGCTTATCATGATGAAAAGAAAATATATCCTGTTATTATTAGTGCTAACCTTTCAGAGCAAGAAGAAGAAAGATTATTGAAAACTCTGAAGAAGCACCGAGCTGCTATTGGATATACTCTGGATAATCTTAAGGGCATTAGTCCCACGTTATGCCAACACAAAATTACAATGGAGAAAGATGCCAAACCAGTTAGAGATCCTCAACGACGACCAAATCCCAAAATGAAAGAAGTGGTAAGAAAGGAGATACTAAAGCTCCTTGAGGCAGATATAATTTATCTCGTTGCTGATAGTGATTGGGTAAGCCCTGTCCATTGTGTTCCTAAAAAGGGAGGTATTACCGTTGTTCCTAATGATAAAGATGAATTGATCACGCAAAGAATTATTACAAGTTATAGGATGGTAATTGATTTCCATAAATTAAATAAGGCTAATAAGAAAGATCATTACCCTTTACCTTTTATTGATCAAATGCTAGAAAGACTATCCAAACACACACATTTATGCTTTCTCGATGGTTATTCTGGCTTCTCTCAAATACCTGTGTCAGCGGGGGATCAATCAAAAACTACTTTTACTTGCCCTTTCGGTATTTTTGCTAGTAGACGTATGCCTTTTGGTTTATGTAATGCACCTACTACCTTTCAAAGATGGATGATGGCTATATTCTCTACTTTTTGGGAAAAGATTTGTGAGGTATTCATGGATGACTTCTCCGTTTATGGATCCTCTTTTGATGATTGTTTGAGCAACCTTGATCGAGTTTTGCAGAGATGCGAAGACACTAGTCTCGTCCTTAATTGGGAAAAGTGTCACTTTATGGTTAATGAAGGCATTGTCTTGGGGCATAAGATTTTCGAGAGAGGTATTGAAGTTGACAAAGCCAAAGTTGATGCTATTAAAAAGATGCCATGTCCCAAGGACATAAAAGGTATAAGAAGTTTCCTTGGTCATGCCGGTTTTTATAGGGGGTTTATTAAGGACTTTTCCAAAATCTCTAGCCCTCTGACTAATTTATTACAAAAATATATTCCTTTTGTCTTTGATGATGATTGTGTAGAAGCATTTGAAATACTTAAGAAAGCTTTGATCACTGCACCTATTGTTCAGCCACCTGATAGGAATTTACCTTTTGAAATTATGTGTGATGCTAGTGATTATGCTGTAGGTGTTGTTCTAGGGCAAAGAGTTGATAAGAAATCGAATGTTATCCAGTATGCTAGTAAGAATCTTGATACTGCCCAAAGAAATTATGCTACTACTAAAAAAGAATTCTTAGCAGTTGTGTTTGCATGTGATGAGTTTAGACCTTATATTGTTGATTCCAAAGTTACTATTCACACTGATCATGCTCCTATTAAATATCTTATGGAAAAGAAAGATGCTAAGCCTAGGCTCATTAGATGGGTTCTCCTGCTCCAAGAATTTGATTTACATATTATTGATAGAGAGGGAGCTGAGAACCCCGTTGTAGACAACTTGTCTAGGTTAGAGAATGTTCTTGATGACCCACTGCCTATTGATGATAGCTTTCCTGATGAACAATTAACGGTTGTTAATGCTTCTCGTACTACTCCTTGGTATGCTGATTATGCTAATTACATTGTTGCTAAGTTTATACCTCCTAGTTTCACATACCAGCAAAAGAAAAAGTTCTTTTATGATTTAAGATATTACTTCTGGGATGACCCACACCTTTATAAAGAAGGAGTAGATGGTGTTATTAGACGTTGTGTACCTGAGCATGAACAGGAACAGATCCTACGCAAGTGTCACTCTGAATCATATGGAGGACACCACACTGGAGATAGAACTGCACACAAGGTACTGCAATCTGGTTTTTATTGGCCTACTCTCTTCAAAGATGCTCGTAAGTTTGTCTTATCTTGTGATGAATGTCAAAGAATAGGTAATATTAGTAGACGTCAAGAAATGCCTATGAATTACTCTCTTGTTATTGAACCGCTTGATGTTTGGGGCTTTGATTATTTGGGACCTTTTCCTGCCTCTAATGGTTACACACATATTTTAGTTGTTGTTGATTACTTTACTAAGTGGGTAGAAGCTATTCCAACTAGTAGTGCTGATCATAACACTTCTATTAAAATGCTTAAAGAAGTTATTTTTCCGAGGTTTGGAGTCCCTAGATATCTTATGACTGATGGTGGTTCACATTTTATTCATGGTGCTTTCCGTAAGATGCTTGCTAAGTATGACGTCAATCATAGAATCGCATCTCCTTATAATCTGCAGTCTAGTGGTCAAGTAGAGTTGAGAAATAGAGAGCTCAAATTAATTTTGCAAAAGACTATCAATAGATCTAGAAAGAATTGGTCCAAAAAACTTGATGATGCATTATGGGCCTATAGAACTGCATACAAAAATCCTATGGGTATGTCTCCTTATAAGATGGTCTATGGAAAAGCATGTCATTTACCTCTTGAACTTGAACATAAAGCATACTGGGCTATTAAAGGGCTCAACTATGACTTCAAACTTGCCGGTGAGAAGAGGTTGTTTGATATTAGCTCACTTGATGAATGGAGAACCCAAGCCTATGAGAATGCCAAGCTATTTAAAGAAAAAGTCAAACGCTGGCATGACAAAAGGATTCAAAAGCGTGAGTTTAACGTAGGAGATTATGTCTTATTATTCAACTCTCGTTTAAGATTTTTTGCAGGAAAACTTCTCTCTAAATGGGAAGGTCCTTATGTTATCGAGGAGGTCTATCATTCTGGTGCCATAAAAATCAACAACTTCGAAGGCACAAGTCCGAGGGTGGTGAACGGTCAAAGAATTAAACATTATATTTCAGGTAATCCTATCAATGTTGAAACTAATATTATTGAAACCGTAACCCCGGAGGAATGCATAAGGGACACTTTCCAGAACGTTCCAGACTCCGAAAAGGAACAGGTATGTGGTACCGTAAGTAAACCGACTCCAAAAAAACTCCAATGGCATTTTTTATCAGTTTTGGAATATTTAAGAATTTTAGGAAGAAAGAAGTAGTCCGAGAGGGACACGAGGCCCCCACGAGAGTGGAGGGCGCGCCCACCCTTACTGGGCGCGCCCCCCTATCTCATGGACACCTCATGTGCCTCCCGGACTCCGTTTTCTTGCACGTTACGTATTTTGGTCGGTAAAAATTCATTATAAACTCCCAAAGGTTTTGACCATCGTATCACGCTAATGTCCTCTGTTTTCGTTTCAAGCTGTTTCTGTTTCAGATCTAGAGCATCATGGCGTCTCCAAGCGCTCCCAAGGACAAGTTTTTCGAGAGGGTTATCAACCCCTATCTCACGGAGGTGTTGCAACACCCTCAAACCATTGAGATGCGTGAGGGGGTGCTGCACATCCGCGATGTGGAGGGACCAAGGCGTACCGGAAGCATGGAGACAAAGCTCGAAGCCGTGGAGCAACAAGTTTTCAAGTGCCAAGGGATGGTGGAGCATGGACTCAACGCCAACCAGATGATGATCACGGAGTTCACCAACAACCAGAAACTAGATGCCAAAGTCATTGGGGAGACCATCTTCAAGCTTCAAGAGAAAATCGAGCACCTCCAAGCCCAGATCTATGACCTGCAAAACCAAAACTGTGAGTATGAATATAGATTCAAGAGGATGAGTTTGGCTGCAGATTTAAGGATCCCGGAGACTCGATCATCCTTCTATGATGGTGAGCCTATGCCTTGGAAGACGGACGACAAGCCTACATCATCAACAACTCCTACTTCACCACCTCCGACGACATAATTACATGGGTATGGGCACTCCCCTTGGCAACTGCCAAGCTTGGGGGAGGTGCCCCGATATCGTATCACCATCACACTCCTATCTTTACCGTTTTATTTAGTTCGATCCTCTTAGTAGTATCTTGATCTAGTAGATTGAAGTTTTGATATCAAGTAGTTTTGAGTTTTGCTTTGTGATCTCTTTTTGTAATCGAGTCCGTGAGCTATCTATAATAAAAATTAGTGTTGAGTCAAGGGCTTTGCTATGTTGCCATGATCCTAAGAAAGTAGAAAGAATAAAAGAGTTCAAGTTGATCTTATGGTTAGTGATGACTTCACACATAGAAAGTATGAGGCATAAAAATTGTTGAGAGTTGATAAACGTAGTTTTGGTCATCGTTGCAATTAATAGGAAGTGATAAGGAAAGAGAGGCTCACATACAAATATATTATCATGTACATCTTTTATGATTGGGAGCACTCATTAAGTATGACATGCTAAAAGAGTTGACGTTGGACAAGGAAGACACGCAATGGTTTAAGTTTTCTCACATCTCAGTTAAAGTATATTGTCATTGACCTTCCAAACATGTTGAGCTTGCCTTTCCCCCTCATGCTAGCCAAATTCCTTGCACTAAGTAGAAATAGTAATTGTGCGTCCAAATATCCTTAAACCCAGTTTTGCCATGAGAGTCCACCATACCTACCTATGGATTGAGTAAGATCCTTCAAGTAAGTTGTCATGTTGTAGGCAATAAAAATTGCTATCTAAATATGTATGACTTATTAGTGTAGAGAAAATAAGCTTTATACGATCTTGTTGTGGAAGTAATAAAAGCGACAGACTGAATAATAAAGGTCCACATTCAAGGGGCAATATAAAGTGACGTTCTTTTGCATTAAGATTTTGTGCATCCAACCCTAAACGCACATGACAACCTCTGCTTCCCTCTGCGAAGGGCCTATCTTTTACTTTATGTTTTTACTTTATGCTTGAGTCAAGGTGATCTTCACCTTTCCCTTTTTCATTTTATCCTTTGGCAAGCTCCTCGTGTTTGAAAGATCATGATATATATATCCAATTGGATGTAAGTTAGCATGGGCTATTATTGTTGACATCACCTAAAGGTGAATACGTTGGGAGGCAACACAATAAGCCCCTATCTTTCTCAGTGTCCGGCTGAAACTCCATAACCACAAGTATTGCGTGAGTGTTAGCAATTGTAGAAGACTACATGATATTTGAGTATGTGGACTTGCTGAAAAGGCTCTATTGTTGACTCTTTCTGATGTTATGATAAATTGCAATTGCTTCAGTGACTAAGACTATAGTTTGTTAGTTCTCAATGAAGTTTTTGAACCATACTTGACATTGTGAATTGATTGTTACTTGAGTATAAGAAATCATATGATAAAATCTATATATGTTGCTGTTACAAGAATGATCATGATGCCCTCATGTATGTATTTTATTTTTATCGACACCTCTATCTCTAAACATGTGGACATATTTTTCGATATCGGCTTCCGCTTGAGGACAAGCGAGGCCTAACCCCAGGGGAGTTGATACATCCATTTTGCATCATGCTTTTATATCAATATTTATTGCATTATGGGATGTTATTACACATTATATCTCAATACTTATGGCTATTCTCTCTTACTCCCTCCATTCCAAAATAGATGACCCAACTTTATACTAAAGTTAGTATAAAGTTGGGTCATCTATTTTGGAACGGAGGCAGTATTTTACAAGGTTTACCATGAAGAGGGGGAATGCCGGCAGCTGGAATTCTGGCTGGAAAAGGAGCAAACATTGGAAACCTATTCTGCACTGCTCCAAAAATCCTAAAACTCCATGAAACCTGTTTTTGGAATTAATAAGAATTATTGAGCGGAAGAACTACATCAGGGGGCCCACACCCTGGCTAGGAGGGGGCGCCCACCCCTACTGGGCGCGCCCCTGTCTCCTGGGCCCCCTGGTGGCCCCATGGTGTCCATCTTCTGCTATATGAAGGCTTTTACCCTGGAAAAAATCATGGGCAAGCTTACAGGATGAAACTCCGCCGCCACGAGGCGGAACCTTGGCGTAACCAATCTAGAGCTCCAGCAGAGCTGTTCTGCCAGGGACACTTCCCTCCGGGAGGGAGAAATCATCACCATCGTCATCACCAACGATCCTCTCATCGGAGGGGGTCAATCTCCATCAACATCTTCACCAGCACCATCTCCTCTCAAAACCCTAGTTCATCTCTTGTATCCAATCTTGTATCAAAACCACAAATTGGTACCTGTGGGTTGCTAGTAGTGTTGATTACTCCTTGTAGTTGATGCTAATTAGTTTAGTTGGTGGAAGATCATATGTTCAGATCCTTAATGCATATTATTACTCCTCTTATTATGAACATTAATATGCTTTGTGAGTAGTTACGTTTGTTCCTGAGGACATGGGTGAAGTCTTGCTATTTGTAGTTATGTGAATTTGGTATTCGTTTGATATTTTGATGAGATGTATGTTGTCTTTTCCTCTAGTGGTCTTATGTGAATGTCGACTACATGACACTTCACCATTATTTGGGCCTAGAGGAAGGCATGGGGAAGTAATAAGTAGATGATGGGTTGCTAGAGTGACAGAAGCTTAAACCCTAGTTTATGCGTTGCTTCGTTAGGGGCTGATTTGGATCCATATGTTTAATGTTGTGGTTAGGTTTACCTTAATACTTCTTTTGTAGTTGTGGACGCTTGCAATAGGGGTTAATCATAAGTGGGATGCTTGTCCAAGTAAGGGTAGTACCCAAGCACCGGTCCACCCACATATCAAATTATCAAAGTACCGAACGCGAATCATATGAACGTGATGAAAACTAGCTTGACGATAATTCCCATGTGTCCTCAGGAGCTCCTTTCTCATTATAAGAAATTGTCCAGGCTTATCCTTTGCTACATAAAGGATTGGGCCACCTTGCTGCACTTTATTACTTTATTTACTTGTTACTCATTACAATTTATCTTATCACAAAACTATCTATTACCTACAATTTCAGTGCTTGCAGAGAAAACCTTACTGAAAACCGCTTATCATCTCCTTCTGCTCCTCGTTGTGTTCGACACCCTTACTTATTGAAAGGACTACGATAGATCCGCTACACTTGTGGGTCATCACACACCGGCCCTCTTCAATAAAAGTATAATCTCCCATTTCCGTTGCCTTTCAGATGTCTCACATCACAGACATGTCTTTGCAGGCCGATGCCCTGTGCACCATATTGTACGACATCAATGGCTAGAAGGTGGACGTGGGGAAGACCACGATAATGAAGCCGAAGGAACAATTGTTCCACAGCCGGCCGATCCCCCAACACGCCTTCAAGGTTTTTGTGGCCAGTGTCAAACCGGGCCACGAGAATTTGGTTCCTCCGGTACTAGGGGGATATGACGACAAGACCCCGCGGCGGCTTGGCGATTGAAAGACGTGGGTCCTGTTGTGGCCAAAGAGTCTGCTTCATTTGGAGGCGGTCGGGAGCACACCCACGACCACGCAGCCTCCGCAAGGTATGAACATCAATGATACGTCTCCGTCGTATCTATAATTTTTGATTGTTCCATGCCAATATTATTCAACTTATTATACTTTTGGCAACTTTTTATACTATTTTTGGGACTAACATATTGATCCATTGCCCAGTGCCAGTTCCTGTTTGTTGCATGTTTTATGTTTCACAGAAACCCAATATCAAACGGAATCCAAATTGGATAAAAACGGACGGAGAATATTTTTTGGAATATTTGTGACATCTGGGAAGAAGAATCCATGCGAGACGGTGCCCAAGGGGGCCACAAGGCAGGGGGCGCGCCCGGGGGGGGGGGGGGTGCAGGCGCACCCCTGACCCTCATGGGCACCCCGTAAGGCGGTTGACGCTCTTCTTTTTCCACAATAAAGCTAATTTTCGGAGAAAAATCTGGGTGAAGGTTTCAACCCAATCGGAGTTACGGATCTCCGAATATAAAAGAAACGGTGAAGGGTAGAAACAGAGAGAGACAGAGAGACAGATCCAATCTCGGAGGGGATCTCGCCCCTCCCACGCCATGGGAGCCAAGCTCCAGAGGGGAAACCCTTCTCCCATCTAGGGAGAAGGTCAAGGAAGAATAAGAATAAGAAGAAGGGGGGCTCTCTCCCCCTCGCTTCCGGTGGCGCCGAACGCCGCCGGGGGCCATCATCATCACCGCGATCTACACCAACACCTCCATCATCTTCACCAACATCTCCATCACCTTCCCCCATCTATATTCAGCGGTCCACTCTCCCGCAACCCGTTGTACCCTCTACTTGAACATGGTGATTTATGCTTCATATTATTATCCAATGATGTGTTGCCATCCTATGATGTCTGAGTAGATTTTCCTTGTCCTATCGGCGATTGATGAATTGCTATGATTGGTTTAATTTGCTTGTGGTTATGTTTCTGTCCTATTGTGCCCTTCGTGTGGCGCAAGCATGAGGGATTCCCGCTATAGGGTGTTGCAATATGTTCTTGATTCGCTTATAGTGGGTTGCTTGAGTGACAGAAGCATAAACCCGGGTAAGGGGGTTGTGGCGTATGGGATAAAGGGGACTTGATGCTTTAATGCTATGGTTGGGTTTTACCTTAATGATATTTAGTAGTTGCGGGTGCTTGCTAGAGTTCCAATCATAAGTGCATCTGATCCAAGAAGAGAAAGTATGTTAGCTTATGCCTCTCCCACATAAAACTTGCTATCGGTCTAGTAAAGTAGTCAATTGCTTAGGGACAACTTCACAACTCCTACCACCACTTTTCCACACTCGCTATATTTACTTTATTGCTGCTTTATCTAAACAGCCCCTAGTTTATATTTACGTGCTCTTTGTTATCTTGCAAACCTATCCAGCAACACCTACAAAGTACTTCTAGTTTCATACTTGTTCTAGGTAAAGCAAACGCTAAGCATGCGTAGAGTTGTATCGGTGGTCGATAGAACTTGAGGCAATATTTGTTCTAACTTTAGCTCCTCGTTGGGTTCGACACTCTTACTTATCGAAAGAGGCTACAATTGATCCCCTATACTTGCGGGTTACCAAGACCTTTTTCTGGCGCCGTTGCTGGGGAGTCATAGCGTGGGGTGAATATTCTCGTGTGTGCTTGTTTGCTTTATCACTAAGTAATTTTTATTTGTTGTTCTAAGTTGTTCTCTATCTTTAGTTATGGATATGAAACACGAAATACCAAAAAAATTAGGTTTACTTGCTACTCATGGAGATGGGGAACCTCCTAAAACCCTCGATGTTGGTTATGTGAAAAATATTATGTACTACTTTGATAATCCTGAGAAAACCCCATTCAATTATGTTATGGGAGACATGTTGGATCAACGTGAATACTTTAGGAATTATCAACGTGAAAAATGTTATGGGATCAAATTCATATGTTGCATTGGTACGCTCGGGAACTATGCTTGAGATATGATTATACTTGTTGCTCTAGGATGAAGGCTCCACACCTTCCCTTTTCATGCAAATTCAATGATAATAAAACCTTAGCTTCTTATGCTAATGGTACATATGATTACTATGATGTGGAACAAATAGAAGAATTTTTTGCTTTTATGGGTGCTTATGAAATTGAATCTTTGTTTAAAGAGTGTGAAAATCTTGATGATGTTGTTTACAGACCTGAAAATTTTGCTATACTTAAATATTACTATGAGAATTATGAATTCAATTCCGATATTGATGCATTTATTGAGGAAGTCTCCGCTGTCCAAGAAGAGACTAATATTTTGCAGGAGTCTATGGAAGAAGAAATTGATGAAACTGTGAGCTCATTATGAAAACGATGATGAGGAGAGCGAAGAACAAAAGGAGGAAGAGCGGATTAGCTACCCGTGCCCACCTTCTAATGAGAGTAACTCTTCAACTCCTATATTTTTTAATTCCCCTTCGTGTTTACTAAAGTATGATTGCTATGATGATTGTTATGCTCCCTTTGATTCTCTTGAAATATCCCTTTTTGATGATGCTTGCTATGCTTGTGTCCAAGATGCCAATATGAATTATGATTATGGAGATGAACTTGCTATAGTTCCTTATGTTAAACATGAAATTGTTGCTATTGCACCCACGCATGATAGTCCTATTATCTTTTTGAATTCTCCAAACTACACTATATCGCAGAAGTTTGTGCTTATTAAGGATTATATTGATGGGTTGCGTTTTACTACTACACATGATGATTTTGATGAATATAATATGCATGTGCTTCCTGCTTCTACTTGCAGTTATTATGAGAGAGGAACTATATCTCCACCTCTCTATGTTTCCAATATGATAAAATTGCAAGAAACTGCTTATACTATGCATTGGCCTTTACTATGTGTGCATGAATTGTTCTTTTATGACATGACGATGCATAGGAAGAGAGTTAGACTTTGTTTTTTCATGATATATGTTGCTTTGTGCTCACTACTAAATGCCAAATCATTGTTAATTAAAATTGGCTTTGATATACCTTGGGATCCGGGTGGATTCATTACTTGAGCACTATATGCCTAGCTTAATGGCTTTAAAGAAAGCGCTGCCAGGGAGACAACCCAGAAGTTTTAGAGAGTCATTTATTTCTGTTGTGTGCTTTTATAAAGTTTATATAATAAAAGTAATGTTATAAGGTTTGCCTTTAGGATGTTTAGATTGCTTGTTGGTTTGTGCAGTGCAGGACAAAAACTTTGGCTGTAGTGCGTGATTTTACATTTTTTTAGTGGAACATCAAACGGTTCTCATTCTTTTTGCAATGTCTTGATATACATATTGTTTATTTTTTCTAATTTTGGTAGAATTTTTGGGGTACCAGAAGTATGGTGAATGTTCAGATTGCTACAGACTATTCTGTTTTTAACAGATTCTGTTTTTGATGCATAGTTTACTTGTTTTGATGAAACTATCAATTTCTATCAGTGGATTAAGCCATGGAAAAGCTATATTACAGTAGACACAATGCAAAAACAAAATATGAATTGGTTTGCAACAGTACTTAGAGTAGTGATTTGCTTTATTATACTAACGCATCTTACCGAGTTTTCTGTTGAAGTTTTGTGTGGATGAAGTATTTCATCCAGGAGGTCTCGATATGAGGAAAAGGAAGAGAGGCAAGAGCTCAAGATTGGGGATGCCCAAGGCACCCCAAGTAAATATTCAAGGAGACTCAAGCGTCTAAGCTTGGGGATGCCCCGTAAGGCATCCCCTCTTTCCTCAACAAGTATCGTTATGTTTTCGGATTCATTTCGTTCATGCGATATGTGCAAGTCTTGGAGCATATTTTGCATTTAGTTTTCACTTTTCTTTTATGCACCATGCTGGTATGAGATAGTCCTTGGTTGATTTATAGAATGCTCATTGCACTTCACTTAAATTTTTTGAGTATGGCTTTATAGAATGCTTCATGTGCTTCGCTTATACCATGTGAAGTTTGGATTGCATGTTTCCCTTCACATAGAAAACCGCCATTTGTAGAATGCTCTTTTGCTTCACTTAAATTTGTTAGAGCGTGGGCATATCTTTTGTAGAAAGAATTAAACTCTCTTGCTTCACTTATATCTATTTAGAGAGATGACAGGAATTGGTCATTCACATGGTTAGTCATAAAATCCTACATAAACTTGTAGATCATTGAATATGATATGTTTGATTCCTTGCAATAGTTTTGTGATATAAGGGTGGTGATATTAGAGTCATGCTAGTGGGTGACTGTGGATTATTAGAAATTCTTGTGTTGAGGTTTGTGATTCCCGTAGCATGCACGTATGGTGAACCGTTATGTAACGAAGTTGGAGCATGAGATATTTTTTGATTGTCAACCTTTGTGTGGAGGTCGGGCGCGCGTGATGGTGAACTCCTACCAACATTCCCCCTATGAGCATGCGTGTAGTACTTTGTTTCAATGGCTAATAAATTTTTGCAATAAGTATGTGAGTTCTTTATGACTAATGTTGAGTCATGGATTATACACACTCTCACCCTGATACGTCTCCAACGTATCTATAATTTTTCATTGTTCCATGTTATTATTTTACCCATTTTGGATGTTTATGGGCTTTACTTTACACTTTTATATCATTTTTGGGACTAACCTACTAACCGGAGGCCCAACCCAAATTGTTGTTTTTTTTGCCTATTTCAGTGTTTCGAAGAAAAGGAATATCAAACGGAGTCCAAACGGAATGAAACCTTCGGGAGCGATCTTTTTGGAACAAACGTGATCCAGAGGAATTGAAGTGGAAGTCCAGAAACAAGCGAGGCGGCCACGAGGGTGCCCGGCACGCCCCCTACAGGTGGGCGTGCCACCACCCTCGTGGGCCCCTCGAGCGTCCACCAACCTACTTCTTCCTCCTATATATACCCATGTACCATAAAAACATCAGAAGCGACCACAAAAAAATATTTCCACCGCCGTAACCTTCTGTATCTGCGAGATCCCATCTTGGAGCCTTCACGGACATTCCGCCGGAGGGGGAATCGATCATGGAGGGCCTCTACATCATCTCCAAGGCCTCTCCGATGAATTGTGAGTAGTTTACCACAGACCTTCGGGTCCATAGTTATTAGCTAGATGGCTTCTTCTCTCTCTTTGATCATCAATACAAAGTTCTCCTCGATCTTCTTGGAGGTCTATTCGATGTAACTCTTTTTGTGGTGTGTTTGTCGAGATCCGATGAATTGTGGGTTTATGATCAAGTTTATCTATGAGAAATATTTTAATCTCCTCTAAATTCTTTTATGTGTGATTAAGTTATCTTTGCAAGTCTCTTCAAATTATCAGTTTGGTTTGGCCTACTAGATTGATCTTTCTTGCAATGGGAGAAGTGCTTAGCTTTGGGTTCAATCTTGCGGTGTCCTTTCCTAGTGAAAGCAGGGGCAGCAAGGCACGTATTATATTGTTGCCATCGAGGATAAAAAGATGGGGTTTATATCATATTGCAAGAGTGTATCCCTCTACATCATGTCATCTTTCTTAATGCATTACTCTGTTCTTTATGAACTTAATACTCTAGATGCATGCTGGATAGCGGTCGATGTGTGGAGTAATAGAAGTAGATGCAGGCAGGAGTCGGTCTACTTGTCACGGACGTGATGCCTATATACATGATAATGCCTAGATAATCTCATAATTATTCACTTTTCTATCAATTGCTCGACAGTAATTTGTTCACCCACCGTAATACTTATGCTATCTTGAGAGAAGCCACTAGTGAAACCTATGGCCCCCGAGTCTATCTCTTATCATATAAGCTTTCAATCTACTTTTATTTGCATCTTTACTTTTCAAATCTATATCATAAAATACCAAAAATATATCTTATCATATTATATCTAGCAGATCTCACTTTCGCAAGTGGCCGTGAAAGGATTGACAACCCCTTTATTGTGTTGGTTGCGAGTTCTTGTTTGTTTGTGTTGGTGCGTGGGACTTTTGAGGATCCTCCTACTGGATTGATACCTTGGTTCTCAAAAACTAAGGGAAATACTTACGCTACTATTGCTGCATCACCCTTTCCTCTTCAAGGAAAACCAACGCAAGCTCAAGACGTAGCAAGAAGGATTTCTGGCACCGTTGCCGGGGAGGTCTTTGCTCAAGTCAAGACATACCAAGTACCCATCACAAACTCATCTCCCTCGCATTACATTATTTGCCATTTGCCTCTCGTTTTCCTCTCCCCCACTTCACCCTTGCCGTTTTATTCGCCCTCTCTTTCCCAATCTCCTCTCTCTTTAGCTTGCCTTTTGTTTGATTGTGTGTTGGATTGCTTGTCGCGATGGCGCAAGATAATACCAAATTGTGTGACTTTTCCAATACCAACAGTAATGATTTCCTTAGTACTCCAATTTCTCCTCTTAATGATGTTGAGTCTTGTGAAATCAATGCTGCTTTGCTGAATCTTGTTATGAAAGATCAATTCTCCGGCCTTCCTAGTGAAGATGCCGCTACCCATCTAAACAATTTTGTTGATCTGTGTGAGATGCAAAAGAAGAAAGATACGGATAATGATATTGTTAAATTGAAGTTATTTCCGTTTTCACTTAGAGATCGTGCTAAAGTTTGGTTTTCGTCTTTGCCTAATAATAGTATTGATTTATGGAATAAGTGCAAAGATGCTTTTATCTCTAAGTATTTTCCTCCCGCTAAGATCATCTCTCTTAGGAACGATATTATGAATTTTAAACAACTTGATCATGAACATGTTGCCCAATCTTGGCAAAGAATGAAATTGATGATTTGCAATTGCCCTACTCATGGTTTGAATTTATGGATGATCATAACAAAATTTTATGCCGGATTGAATTTTGCTTCTAGAAATCTTTTAGATTCGGCCGCGGGAGGCACGTTTATGGAAATCACCTTAGGAGAAGCTATTAAACTCCTTGATAACATTATGGCTAATTATTCTCAATGGCACACCGAAAGATCTACTAATAAAAAAGTGCATGCTATAGAAGAAATTAATGTTTTGAGTGGAAAGATGGATGAACTTATGAAATTGCTTGCTACTAAGAGTGCTTCCATTGATCCCAATGATACGCCTTTGTCTACTTTGATTGAGAATAATAATGAATATATGGATGTGAATTTTGTTGGGAGGAATAATTTTGGTAACAATGCTTATAGAGGAAACTTTAATCCTAGACCGTTCCCTAGTAATTCCTCTAATAATTATGGAAATTCCTACAATAATTCTTATGGTAATTTTAATAAGATGCCATCTGATTTTGAGAATAGCATTAAATAATTTATGGTCTCTCAAAATAATTTTAATGCCTTGCTTCAAGAAAAATTGCTTAAAGTTGATGATTTGGCTAGGAACGTTGATAGACTTTCGCTTGATGTTGATTCTTTGAAACTTAGATCTACGCCTCCTAAGCATGATATCAATGAGTCTCTCAAAGCTATGAGAATTTCCATTGATGAGTGCAAAGAAAGAACCGCTAGATTGCGTGCTAAGAAAGATTGCTTTGTAAAGGTGTGTTCTTCTAGTTTCCATGAAAATAATGATGAAGATCTAAAAGTTATTGATGTGTCCCCTATTAAAATCTTTGTTTTGCAATATGAATCTTAATAATGATGGGACTGGAGATGATTCAACTTTAGTTAAAAGGCATCCCAATGATTCAGTGTTTTTAGATCTTGATGCTAAATTTGGTAAAAGTAGGATTGGAGAGGTCAAGACTTTAAATAGCATTGAACCCACTATCTTGGATTTCAAGGAATTTAATTATCATAATTGTTCTTTAATAGATTGTATTTTCTTGTTGCAATCTGTGTTGAATTCTCCTCATGCTTAGTCAAAATAAAGCTTTTACCAAACATATTGTTGATGCCTTGATGCAGTCTTATGATGAAAAACTTAACTTGGAAGTTCCTATACCTCGAAAACTTTATGATGAGTGAGAACCTAATATAAAGATTAAAATTAAAGATCATGAGTGTTATGCTTTGTGTGATTTGGGTGTTATGTTTCCATGATTCCAAAAACTTTATGTGATATTCTAGGTTTCCATGATCTTGATGATTGCTCTTTAAATTTGCACCTTGCGGATTCCACCATTAAGAAACCTATGGGAAGGATCAATGATGTTCTTATTGTTGCAAATAGGAATTATGTGCCCGTAGATTTTATCGTTCTTGATATAGATTGCAATCTTTCTTGTCCTATTATTCTTGGTAGACCTTTCCTTAGAACGATTGGTGCAATTATTGATATGAAGGAAGGGAATATTAGATTCCAATTTCCATTAAGGAAAGGCATGGAGCACTTTCCAAGAAAGAAAGTCAAATTACCTTATGAATCTATCATGCGATCTACTTATGAATTGAGTGCTAAAGATGGCACTACTTAGATCTATCCTTGCTTTTATGCCTAGCTAGGGGCGTTAAACGATAGTGCTAGTCGGGAGGCAACCCAATTTTTTTTGCTTCTGTTTAGTAATAAATTTTTCATCTACCTTCTTTTAAGATGTGTTTTCATGTTTTAATTAGTGTTGGTGCCAAGTAGAACCTATAGGATAACCTACGGTGATAGTTAATTTGACTCTGCTGAAAAACTGAAACTTAGCACGCACAAAAATAATTTTAGTAATTCCCAGAAACGTGATTTTGCGTTGATTATTTTTGCTGTACATCAATAGGTAAATTTCCCAGGACTTCCTATTTTGGTAGGATTTTTAGAGTTCCGGAAGTACTCGAGAGTTATAGATTGCTACAGACTGTTCAGTTTTTGACAGATTCTGTCTTTCGTGTGTTATTTGCTTATTTTGATACATCTATGGCTAGTATTAAGTGGTAAGAACCATAGAGAAGTTGGAATACAGAAGGTTTAACACCAATATAAATAATGAATAAGTTCATTACAGTACCTTATGTGGTGGTTTTTCTTTCTTGCACTAACGGAGCTTATGAGATTTCCTGTTGAGTTTTGTGTTGTGAAGTTTTTTAGTTTTGGGTCAAGATTTGATGGATTATGGAATAAGGAGTGGCAAGAACCTAAGCTTGGGGATGCCCATGGCACCCCAAGATATTCAAGGATAACCAAAAGCCTAAGCTTGGGGATGCCCCGGAAGGCATCCCCTCTTTCGTCTTCGTCTATCGGTAACTTTACTTGGAGCTATATTTTTATTCGCCACATGATATGTGTTTTGCTTGGATCGTCTTGTATGATATTAGTCTTTTATTTTTAGTTTACCACAATCATCCTTGCTGTACACACCTTTTTGGGAGAAGCCCACTTGATTAGAATTTATTAGAATACGCTATGTGCTTCACTTATATCTTTTGAGCTAGATAGTTTTTGCTCTAGTGCTTCACTTATATCTTTTAGAGCATGGCGGTGGCTTAATTTTGAAGAAATTGTTGATATCTCATGCTTCACTTATATTATTTTTAGAGTCTCTTAGAACAGCATGGTATTTGCTATGGTTATAAAATTGGTCCTAGAATGATGGGCATCCAAGTTGGGTATAATAAAAACTATCATAGAAAGTGAATTGGATGCTATGATCAATTTGATACTTTATAATTGTTTTGAGATATAGAGGTGGGAATATTAGAGTCATGCTAGTTGGGTGATATGAATTTAAATAATAATTGTGTTGAAGTTTGTGATTCCCGTAGCATGCACGTATGGTGAACCGCTTTGTGATGAAGTTGGAGCACAATTTTTATTTATTGATTGTCTTCTTTATGAGTGGCGGTCGGGGACGAGCGATGGTCTTTTCCTACCAATCTATCCCCCTAGGAGCATGCATGTAGTACTTTGTTTTCAATGACTTTTAGATTTTTGCAGTAAGTATATGAGTTCTTTATGACTAATGTTGAGTCCATGCATTATACGCACTCTTACCTTCCACCATTGCTAGCCTCTCTTGTGCCGCTCAAATTTCGCCGGTACCATACACCCACCATATACCTTCCTCAAAACAGCCACCATACCTACCTATTATGGCATTTCCATAGCCATTCCGAGATATATTGCCATGCAACTTTCCACCGTTCCGTTATCTATGACACGCATCATCATTTTCATATTGCTTTTGCATGATCAAGTAGTTGACATCCTATTCGTGGCAAAGCCACCTTCATAATTTTCATACATGTCACTCTCGACTCACTGCATATCCCGGTACACTATCGGAGGCATTCATATAGAGTCATATCTTGTTCTAAGTATTGAGTTGTAATCTTGAGTTGTAAGTAAATAAAAGTATGATGAGTCCCTCGCTGTGTAGTTTGTAGCACTTTAATTTGTGGGTCGAAATTTGTTCCATTCCAAGTGGACTATTGGTGTGTAGTTTTGTAGCTTATTTATAATAATTAAAGAGAACAACATAGTTTTTTCAATAATACCATGGTGCAACGTTAAAGGCGAGAAAGGATGTGCGAGAGAGCGATGACCGAGCCAGAGGGAAATCAACTAGGGGAGTTGTGTGGGTTGCAGCGGTATTTGGAGTAGTTGTGGGCCGAATGCTACGAAAATATAATCTAAACCGACCAGAATAAATGCCTACACAAATTAATCCAAGGTTGGAGTGCCCCTCACAATGTAAATAGCTCCGACTTTGCGAGGGATGGAGAGGTAGTAGCTTCAACGCGTGGAAGATACGGTGTGAGAAAGTGAGGTCAATCGAGAGACATATAGATAGAGAGACAAAGTGAGTGTGGTCCGACATTCATTGAACAAATATATATGCTCCAGAGACATATTATCCGATTGAGCTTTTGGTAAGGGTGAGGGCTGTAAGATAGAGCTTGAGAGATGATCCAGTCACAGACGTGTAGATATATTTTGTGCGTGGGAGGAAGCAAGGTCAATCGATCACATAGGGTCGCCGTGCAATCAAAACAGTGAGACGGGTTGGAGAGAGTGACCTAGATAGACGATGTGCGTGAGAGAGTATACAATGTGAATAGGTCGAATTGGGCTCAAACATGGTGATATATCGTTTTTGTCCGAGAAAGAGCGAGGTCAATCGAGACATACAGAGAGAGAGAGAGAGAGAGAGAGAGAGAGTGGCCCACCATGAGGTCGAAAGAGTGGCGGCGGCTTGGATGGACTGACCTAGATAGACAATCTGCGTGAGAGAGTATAGAGTGCGTCGATCGAGGCCCGAACAGGGAGATATATCATTTGTGTGTGAAAGAAAACGAGGTTAAATAAGACTCAGATAAAGAGAGTGAGATTGAGCAAGTGTGGCCCACTGTGCGGAAGAAAGAGTGAGACAGTCTCGAGGGAGTGACCTAGATATACAACGTGCATGGGTGCGCACGAGAGGTTGGGGGGGCTCGATAGGCAATGCATGTATTTAGCGCGAGAGGGTGAGAGGGAGAGGGGGGGAGAGAGAGCTCGACATGGGGTGCAATGGCGGGTGTGTGAGGTAAATACATTTGGTAACAGGAGTGAAAAAAGGAGTTGTGTAGTTGAGAGACTTAGAGATCGAAACATGGAGAGAAAGAATGAACGTGTGTTGGAAACCGATAGCTTGCTAAGGTGGTTAGGAGAGGAAGATTGACCGATACAGGAAGTATGTAGTGTTTGTGCGCTGGGGGGGGGGGGCTGAAAACAACATTTGAATGTACATAGTACGAGACTTAATATCGATGTTTCAATTCGGTGTACATTGTAAGATTTGAACCGAGGACCAGGCATACGGGTAATTATTTCGAATTCATGCCATGCTAAGTTTTGAAAAGTTGACATTGACTCAATTTGTTGTGCTATTTTGTAGGTCATATGTTTGAATCCATCCAAAAGTTTTATCACTACCATGGTGTTCATCATATACATATGAATTTGTATTAAAAAAAGTAGCGTGGATACAGTGAAATGTGAAATCCACGTTAGAATTGGAGATCGCTACGTGACACACACTCTAATTCAAATAACTAACTACGCGACACACACTCTAATTCAAATAACTAATTATGTAACACACTCTAATCCACGTTAGCGTGGTACCGTTTCGATTTTTTTCAAATAACTCCTCATTAATTAATTTATAGTACTCCCTCTGTTCACTTTTATAAGACCATGAAGACATTTCAGACAATGTGCAAAACAGTTCATTTTAAGTTGTCTGAAATGACTTACAAAAGTGAATGGATAGAGTATCTCGTTTTGAATGACTAATTATTGCAAGGAAAACACGGGCATGGTAATACATACAGATTCGTTTGCAAATGAAAGAAGATTCGTTTGCATTCTCAAATGTAGGTGCACCAGGCAGACTAGGGTCGTGTCGGGGTGGACGCTACTTCGGTTCCTTAAAGGTAACTGCCCTTGGGTGACTGACATGTGGGCCAGCCACCTGTTGGGCCTACATGTCATGGACACAAAGGCAGGTGCCTAAAGGCACCAAAGCATACTCCTGTCGGGGTGGTCGCGTGTGTTGGACGGACGCATAGCACCCAGCCACCCCCCCCCACCCCCCAAAAAAGTACGACGACAATATAAGTTCGCGCTTCCACGTTTCAGATTGAAATATCTGGCGGCCCCAATTCCAGCCCTGCAAAATCTCTCTTCTCCACCGTCCCCTTCCGCGCCCAGATTGCTCAAATCCCTAATTCGCCGCCATCCCTCGAATCGCCCGTCATCTCGTCTCTTTCCCCATCGTTCCCCACCTCTGTGCCGGACGACGACGACGAAGACGATGTTCGCGCTTCACCACCGCACCGGAGCTACCTCATCTACGCCCTCGTACACCACACCAGGTGGTCCACCGACAACGTCAGCCGCCGCAACCGACGTGCCTCACAGACACCGAGTTCCACCGCATCAGGTGCACTTCACTGATGCCGTCCCCCAGCTCACCGGGCTACTTCACCGAGCACATCGTCGCACCTCTGCCCCCCCGAGGCCATTGGGGCTTCACCAACGGTCTCGTCCACCGCATCGTAGCGCTCCGCTGCCACTCAAGATCTGCATCCGTGCGCGGCCAGCCAGCGCATCACCCTCAACGGCTCTGAAGTGACCCGCACTCTAGCTAGGCGAGCATGCCCAAACGCCGGCCCGAACTAGGTATCCACACATCACTCCCTTGTGCACCGTTCCGACGATGTTTGGATATCCTTTCACTGCTCTCTTAGCTTACACGCCTATGCAACTCTGACTTTAACTCTTATTTCTTCTGGATATATCATCTGAAACAAGCAAATCCATTTTTTAGCGAAGCATGACGGCGCTACGGGATCTGGTACACATCCTGCACACCCGTATAACCTTGTAAGTATCTGTCCTCCAGTACAACATCAAGGTCGATTCCTCTTATTTGATCAACCATTCGCCGTGTCAAAAATGCAGAGGGGGATGCAAGGAGCACAAGGCCTGCACATCCAAGCAAGTGGTAACATGGACCTGTACATGGAACATCCCAAGCGCAAGCAGAGCTGCAGTGAGCCTGTACAATAAGCTAGCGTAAGTCCCTGCATTTCATTTAATTCATACTAGCATTCGTGTATGATTTGTGTGCAGTGGATGATCCACGAATTCAAGTTATCGGGGGCGAACATTTAACTTAAAAAGTACGAAGGCACTTGCACTCCGGAAATCAACATAACTTGAGAAATGTGAAGCTACATGCACCTTGAAAACCAGCTAATGCCCCAAAGTAGTTCAGATTATAAACACTAAATGATGCAAGCACCAAAAAACACAAAATGCAACATGGTGTACAAGGACTACAAACATGGTCTGTACCTGCTTGAATTATTCGTTCTCTGGCTGAAAATATCGAAGTGTAATTGCACGTATAACAAGTGTGCAAACTGCATATCAATATATCTATCCTGCACAAGTATGCCAATAGTTTCAAACAACAGATTAGAAAAGTACTTATGCTATGTTGTCATGATACGGGGACTTTCTGGTAGATGGCCTCGACCTTTCCTCAAGCTATGAAAATGCACTATAATTTGCTTGTCATCAATGCCTGCAAATCTCTGTCTCTCTCAACATAGTAGATCATCATTAGACACTAAATCCTTCAATGAGCTTGCAAAATGCTTGCATTAGATCCCTCATTATACACTATATGTTCATCACCAGGAGCATGTAAAATGTTTGCATCAAATCCTTCATTAGCAGTCTGTTCATTAGACACTTCAGGCTCAAGAACAACATGAGCTTGTATGTTTGCACCGGAAACTTGATTATATACATCAGATTCAGTCAGTTCAGTATTGATTGGGGGAGTTAAACAATAAGTAGAAATTGGTTTCATTTTCTCATAGATTCCCTACATACAAGCAGTTTTACAACACCGTCAGGTTTAACTATTGGCCAGAAATTGCAGAGTTGAATTAGATATAATCAGGGATGTGATGTACCTGCTCGTTGCGCATGCTACTCTTGCAAGCTACGACTGTCCGTCTGCGCAAGCTCGATGCCATGCCCGTGCTGCCGCTGCTGCCTCCCATGCAGGCTACACCCAAGGTTGGATCTTCATCTTCTTGTCCTTCCGTTCGCTCGAAGCCCGGCGACCGCCCTCCAACGAGGGCGCGAGGAAGTGCTCTGTCGGTCTGTCCAGCGGCGGCTAGGTTAGGAGCGAACCAGACTGGAGGCTGGAGCGAATGAATTGGGATTTTTCCTACTGTCGATCGATATGGGAGGCGCTCGTATGGGCCGCGAGCCTGCTATAGGGCCTGCCTTGCACTTATGTTATTGGCCCATCCAAATTGAAACATTTTTCTTCATTTTTTACATTGCCTGCTCGTGTGTTGGGACTAACAAAACTAGCATGGGCCAACCTGGACGACTCAAACTAGGTGCACACTTTCCAGCCACCTGAGGCGGCCGCCCATACCAGCCCCTATGGTGGCGTCGCCCCTTTTTGCGTGTATGATTGGATAGTGAAAAATATTCCAGTGGCGCTTTCGATTTACCCACAAAATGGTTGAATTGCTTGTTTCTATGAACTGAGTTCGCCAATAATGTGAAGGATGCCAGTCTTTTCATCCTATTGTAGATTGCTTAGATCTCGATATGCCAAAAGTAATCGCATGAAATGTACAGTAAAAGCCAGTGTGATGTGTTTGGCTATAACTAGTCTGACTAGTCATCCTCATATAACTTATCAAGGACGCACCATCTTACCAGATTAACCATTCGACTTACCCATGCAGTGTGGGAAGAAAGAAGTATTGGGACTGCGTATCCAAGCAATTGATGCCATGGACTCCTTTGTACAACCTTGTAAGCGAAAAAGAAGTTGCAGTGTGCCTGTACAAAGAACTAGCGTAAGTTCAGTTACCTGCTTCTCGGAATTTTAGTTAGCCACTTATTGCAAAATTGTTCAATTACGTTGCTTGGCTTAATTTAGTTTGCTACTGATTACATAATGGCACAGCCTATTAAACATATTGTAGACTGCACCTACCTATGTGTTTGATACTTACTGTTAAGAATTACCTGTTTTCCTTAACTTAAATATCTACTTGTTTGTTTAATTGCTTTGCTGCTGCAACAGCGGGTTACAATGATGTTAATAACTACTCCCTCCGTCCCATAATATAGGACATTTTTTGACACTAGCATAGTGTTAAAAAACGTCTTACATTATGGGACAGAGGGAGTACTTTTCAGCATCCAATTGAAACTCTTTAATTCCTTGTTTGTTTAACTGGTTTGCTATTATAACTCCTAGTTGAGATGTTTTGCTAACTTCAACTTTTCTGAATCCAATTGGAACTTTAATGGCAAAACAGGTGCCCAAGATCAAAGAGCGAAGTCCCCATGGATGTTGCATCATCCCACAGCAGTGGCACCGACCCAATCGTGCATTATGAATTGCCAACTGCTGATGCTCTAGAGGCTAAACTAGTGGTATAAAGAGATTCTTCTTCTGCACTTAGAGATGAAGTTGACATGTTGAGGAAGCAAACAGCACAATCACAAGCAGTACTCAAGACAACCATTAAATATTTGGTGGATTTCAAAACGAAGCAAGCTGAGACTGACCAGATTATTAAGGTCCTGAAGGAAAAAAGGAAATTAAATTCCTACTTGGTAAATCATAGGTGAAATGTTCTTTCCATAGTTGAATAACCTTTGTGTTGTCTGTTCATGTAATCAATCAAACCATTTGTTTTAGAGATCATGTAATAATTGTTTTTTTTGTTTTTTGGTTTGTAATTTTATTTGAGCACAAGTCTGTATTAATTGATAAGACTCGGAGACATTTCATTTGGATTGCTGTGCCAGACCTACAAATATGCCAATCGGGCTAAATGTGCATTCAGCAATAGTAGTAGTATAGATGGACCATAAGTGGCACTCATTGGAAAGGGCCAAGATGCTGGCTAAAAAAAGGATGCTGTTGTAGCAAAAAAAAGTACAGCGGCCTGGCTTATGTATGTTAGTTGATATTATTGATCCACATACTCTATAAGTGTTTATATGTCTATTAGTTCTGTACATTCTTGGTTGATTGACTCGGTATTTGAATCATGATACATCGCTTGTGTACATATCTAAATGGGAGTACACATTATGCTGCGTGTGACATTTGAGTTGGACATGAAGTGTTCCAAATATTCGAATTCACCTTAAACTGGATTCTAGTTTCTGAATTTGAGTATCGGCATTTGTAAACCATATTCATATATGACAGTGCAATACATCTTTGTCGTCCTTTTGAAGATATATAAAAACACATAGAATGATTTATAAAGATTCATATAGGAATACAAAATGGATTCGAATTTAGTTGCCAGGGTAAACATGGATGCTTATTGTCCCAAAATTCGAAAGAAGCAGCAAAATGTCCACTCCCACGTCGGCTGCCCAAAGCCAAGTGTTTGGGAGATGGAAATTACTGTCTACCCATTAAACGGACAATCCATCGGCCCAGTTTCCACTGCTCTAAATAGGGGTAGGTTAGTAACTTCAATTAGACATGACACGATCGGCTCTGAGCCAATTCCGACACGGTGGGCGTCAAACATGGGCGGTAAAACACATTTGATTCAAGCTCGTCCGAAAGACCTTTGTTTCTCCCTCCATTCCCCATTCATACACGGTGGGCGGCAAAACAAACTCGACTTGGTCGAAATCGATGTAGGCAAATATTTTCAATAGGGGCAGGTTTGTAACTTCACTCAGACATGACACAACCGCCCTACCAGTCAGCCCTGTTCATACACCGTGGGTGCCAACCATGGGCGCCAACCACCCTCTCCTCGCCTGAAATTGCTCTGGGCAAATATTGGCGAGATGCAAGATTACCGTCCTATCCCCAACCGACGAGACGTCCAAATTTTAAACGGGGGCTAAGTTCGTAACTTTCCCATATTTCAGACAAGCGCGTCCCAAAAACATGGTTCCCCGTACCTCTCCCTCCATTTTCCCATTCATACACCATCCGCGCTAGAACACCCCATCCCCACACCAGCCTTCATCCGCCACCCCATCCATCGCCGCCGTCCTCCACCACATCCATCGCCACCGTCCTCCACCATGCCGGAGCGCCTACCAAGACCGCGTCGTCCACTGCTAGAGATGTACGTTTCTCATCAACGGCGACGGACCAATAGCCTTGCATCACTCCTCTCGCTTCATCGGCGCCATCGTCCTCTTTGCCGGGGCCGCTCACACGACCTTCTCTTCCACCGCAACGGGACTTATCCCCCGATGCACCCGTCTACCGTCGCAGATCTGCTTCAACGCTACTGACAGCCATCGCACCCCGATGCCTACACGAGGCCGCAAGAGAGGTGGTACTTCATATCTCCTCAACTTTTTGATCTCAACCAGAAAATAGATCTTAACTTGGTTACTCTACTTTCTTTTCAGCTCTTATAATTTAGTTCTTAGTTCGAAGCAAACAATGGATGCTAAATATCATTTCTCCGGTTTGCAGCTTCAAATCTGCCATGGCACAGCCATAATACGGTTTAATTGATCATGCTTAGGGTTTAATTGATCATGTCGGTTCCGTGGTGGTTTCTTTAATAGAAATCGGAGGGGAAACCCTCTTTTGCTAAAAAAAATATGCTTAGAGTTTCCCCCTTTTATGATCACTATACGATCAGAATACGTGCTTCGTGTCATAATAACACTGCTCCACCCATCAAGCTAAACAAGCTTAGATGTTCAAATACGAATCTGATATTATTAAAACATAGTTGTTTAATTGGTCAGCTAAATGTTCCTAAATTAGTTTCGAAAATGCATGTTCGCCGCTCGGGTGTGTATCTCTATAGGGTGCCCACGGTGGGCCGGCCCACCCTAGGATTTTGGGTCGTCCCAGGCCCCGACTCCCCTCTGTTCTGCTGCGCGCTTCCGATCTCTACTCGCCCCCAGCGGCCTGCCTCGCCGGTGACTTGCCGTCCCCTGACAGCATGACTCTAGGAGGAGACGCCGGACTAATAGGAGGCCAGGAGCCGCTCACCCAAAAGTGTCACCGCTTCCCGGGCGAGCCACCGTGCCTACCTTCCCAGTTTGTTCAGGGCTCAGGCGTGCAGCACCCACCAAGCCAACCCGATTTACCCTGAGATACGTCCTCAACACTCAGCAACCAATCCTCATCACCCATTTTTAATTGATTCATTACTCATTAGGCAGGACTATCATTAGGGTTTGTTGTGTGCTCAGTGATACCTACACTTAATGGTTCAGATGTATTTCGGTAATCTTTAGTACCTCTAAAGTTCACAGGGTTTTCAAAATTCCGGCCCTCCGAATAGAAACTAGTCATTTTGGATTGTTGGCGTAGTGACATTGACCCAGATTACTACTGCAAGCCAGGTTTGTTGACAATTTTACTTGTATTTCTTACTCATTTGATATAATATCCAATTATTCACGTCGATTAGTTGCAAATAATAAGTGCTAGACAAACTTTTTCATTCAGATTTTGGACGGTTTCTTACTGCAGTTACAATTCCGCATACTTGTCCTAATAAGCTCACAAGTAAATGATTGATTCACTACATCTATGCTTGTTGTCGGTGTCAAAACTGGCGGATCTCGGGTAGGGGGTCCCGAACTGTGCATCTAGGCGGATGGTAACAGGAGACAAGGGACACGATGTTTTTACCCAGGTTCAGGCCCTCTCGATGGAGGTAAAACCCTACTCCTGCTTGATTGATATTGATGATATGGGTAGTACAAGAGTGGATCTACCACGAGATCAAGGAGGCTAAACCCTAGAAGCTAGCCTATGGTATGATTGTTGTAATGGTTGTTGTGTCCTACGGACTAAAACCCTCTGGTTTATATAGACATCGGAGAGGGCTAGGGTTACACAGAGTCGGTTACAATGGTAGGAGATCTACATATCCATATCGCCAAGCTTGCCTTCCACGCCAAGGAAAGTCCCATCCGGACACGGGACGGAGTCTTCAATCTTGTATCTTCGTAGTCTTGGAGTCTGGCGGACGATGATAGTCCGGCTGTCTGGACACCCCCTAGTCCAGGACTCCCTCAGTAGCCCCTGAACCTGGCTTCAATGACGATAAGTCCGGCGCGCATAATGTTCGGCATTGCAAGGCGGATTCCTCCTCCGAATAATCCATAGAAGATTGTGAACACCAGGATAGTGTCCGGCTCTGCAAAATAATTTCCACATTCCACCATAGAGAGAATATCATGTACACAGGTTCAATCTGCTGACGTATCTTGTAGCGTGACGTCACGCCACTACCAAGTCTTTACTTGAATCGTTTTTTATTATACCACCTCAGTGCGTTTAGCGAAGCGGTTTCCTTGGCACGTCTTGTCGAAGCAGAGATCGTGTTCCCCTTATTTCGGGATCCTCATCAATACGGACGTGGGTAACCCAACCGCGCCCGTTGCCACGCCCCCTCTATCGAAGGCGAGTCCCGAACGGTCACGGAGACTGCTCTTGGTATTCTCCCTCTTTATAATAGGACCAAGGCTCGTTTCTTTTCTTCAATCCTCCATCGAATCTTCTCCTCGCTCCAAGTTCCAACACCCAGAGCCCCAGATTTGTGTGCTTCGGACCTTCAACAATGTCCGGCTCCGACCTTCAGGGCCGGTGGATGCCCTCCTCTGTCACGGAGGAGGACGTGCTAAAGCTGCGAGAGGCCAAGTACCTGTCTTACGAGATTTCGCACAGGCTGCCCGCCGAAGGGTAGGCCATACCCACCCCCGAGCCCGGCGAATACGTCGTCTTTGTATCCCACCTCCGTCGGGGTTTAGGCTTCCCGACGGATCCTTTCATGAGAGGGCTCATGTTCTACTACGGGCTGGATTTCCATGACTTGGCTCCGGAGTCCATCCTCCATATTTCCGCATTTATTGTCATCTGCGAAGCCTTCCTCCGTGTCACCCCCCACTTCGGCCTGTGGCTGAAGACCTTCAATGTGGAGCCGAAGATGATTGGGGGCGTCAAGCAGAGTGCGGCGGGGCGGCCATAAGTAGGAGGGCCGATGCCCCATGGCTCGAGGGCTCCTTCCAAGAGGAGCTTGGCTTGTGGCAACAGGAGTGGTTCTATATCACTGCTCCAAAGGGCAGCAGGCAGAAGCCACCGCCCATATTCCGCTCGGGACCTCCTCGACGGTTGATGTCGTGAGTCAACCAAGGGCTCAACTGGGGGCCGTCAAAAGACGTGCCCCTATTGCAGGGCCGGATTCGAGACCTCCAGGCGAGGGAGATCGATCTAGTCGTGGTGATGCAGGATATGCTAATTAGGCGTCTCCTGCCCTGCAAACGCCATCCTCTCCGGCTATGGGAGTTCAATCCAGAGGGACCACAGATTCTCCAACACTTTATGGGTACGACACCCGTGGAGATGTACAAGTTGTTCTTCGGATATCAGGCGGCATGTCCAGAATTGACTGAGGATGCCGGCCTAAGCTGCAATCGCCCGGATACTCAAGTAAGTAGCTCAGTGTTCGGACGTACCGTTTGTTTGCCTTTCTACAATTCGCCTTTTAACCCGTTATCCTTCAACAGGAGTGGATAGCGCAAGCAAAGCTGATACGGTGTCTGGCCCCCCTCCCAGAGACCGCGCCGGATCTCGTGCTGGTCCAGATGCTGGAGGTTGTGCCTTCAGAAGAAGGCGGAGGGGAAAATAAGGGAGCTACCGCCTCGCCCAAGGAGGCTCTTGAAAAAGGGGGGATCGAGAATCCCTCCCTACAGGGGGAGAAGAGGACCGCATCTGGAGACCCGGAGGCCAAAGCCCCTAAGCGGGGGAAGAAGTCTTCACCAGAGGGTCCTGCGTCAGGGGAGGCCCCGGCCGCACAATCTCCCCTAAAGCATCAGCCCTCCAGCGAGCCGTGAGTAGAAAAAAGGGAGTTAGGTAACGAGAGACATCCCTATTTGTGCTTCTGAGGATAACCGAGTTTTTTACCTTGTAGTTCGGATCTCCGACCTTCTCAGATGAGCTCGTCTTCGGGGGATCTTCGTCCGGAGATGATGGAGAGCGAGACGCCTCCGTCTGCTGCACCGTCAGAGAGGGCGGACGAGCCTGAAGTGTCGTCACGGAGGGTATCCCCGAACCCGGCGGAGCCAAAGAGTTCGGCACCGACAAGTGTTCGGCCGGGGGAGCTGAAGGATCTGCTTGAGAGGGCGTCCATCTCAGAAGATCACCGTGCATTGATGAGTACGGTGATTAGAAGGATTTCGTCCGCTGAAAGCGGATTGCATAATGCCGTCAGGAGTTTGCTAGCGGGGTTTGAGGTATGTAAAAATGACACCCCTTTTTGACAGTTTTGCACATAAAGTGCGCCCTATATAGATAGTAGCCCCTGAGACTCGGTAGGTTGTCGAAAGCGACAGCGTGCCGAGGATCAAAATCGCAGGTATTGAGTGTCGCCTTTCCTATGCAGGTGGCGGATAGTCCGGGGGCTAGCCGGACTGATGGAGTTGCTGAATTAATGCGGCAACTCAATGTTGCGGATGCGGACATCGCGCTAGTCAACAAGCGACTTGATGAGTCGCAAGGTAAGTTGTTTCTCCGCAGTTACCTTTTAAGGGAGCCAAAGCCCACCTCTTACAATATTTATGCTTGACGCAGATGGTGCTGCTGCTGTGGAGAGCCTTCGGGCAGAACTTGCTCAAGCCAAGGAGCAAGCCAGAAGGAATGATGCGGCTGCCTCGAGGGCGGTCGAAGAGTTAGAAGCCGAAAGGGTTGCACACTGCCGGAGCAGGGAAGAGACGGCCGAACTGGCCGTTAAATTTAAGGATGCTACCGACCGCAATGAGGCTCTTGAAAAGGAGCGCCTATCGGAGCGAGAAGACCTGGGGAAGGCCACCGCCGAAGCCAAGGATGCCCGTTCTGCAATGCGGGCTATAAAGGAGGAGCTGCGTCAGGCCGGAGACATTGTGGCTGGCAAGCCTTTTCTGCTGCGCCGCAGGTTTACGGATCCAAAGTATGCCCAGATTGGCCAGTTGTGGGGTCCGGAGGATCCATATATGGACTTAGCGGCGAGTGCGGCAGATGCCGTTGTGCACTTCCGAAGTCAGAAGGATCACAAGACGGAAGAGCTATTTTGGTCTCAATTCCATAGTCTGGATCGTTCACTTCCGCTGACCGATCGGTTGGCCGAACGGGCTGAGCTGAATAGGTTGTCCGGACTTGCCATGACGGATATCGTGACTCATGTCTGGCCGGAGAGGCCCAAGCCGAAGAGCTATTTTGGCTTATTGCAGCAGTTTCTTGGGGCGGTGCCGCATATCAAGGCGATGAAGCGGTCGGCCTGCATAGAGGGTGCGCGGATGGCCCTTGCCCGTGTGAAGACACATTGGACAGAGATGGATGCCACCGCTGTTGCAACCCAGGGTTCGGACGAAAGCCGGTTACCCGCCGAGCACTATTTTGGGGAAGTTATGCGTGGTGCTCATGTAGTAGAGTCGCAGTGCTCGAAAAATGTCACGTTCAAATGAACGTTTTATTTTATAAAACAATGGTTATGATGTAATCGCTTTTTATACTTGTGCGTTCAAGTATTGAAATATCTCCTATGCGGCCGTTTATGTATACGTGTGTATAACCTGAAAGATGGCAGTCTTCGGCTTCAACCCCCACGCACAAGGTGCGGGGGTGTTCACAAAAATAGCGCATTTTCACACTTAATCCGACGTCTCGGTCCTGTTGAGGAGGTGGTAGCATAGCAAACGAGGCAACCGGACTATGATGCTTTATCACTTTCACTTAGCCATCGGAGTTCGAGGGTGGGACTATGATATAGCCCCTGGGGGCACCGCGCTCTCCGAATTCGGGGCGCGTGTGTGCCTGACCGGGAAACGGTCCTTCGTCAAAGCGGAGGAATTCTAAACATTCCGGTGGTCGATCGAGTGGTTGACCAGTCTCTCGCTATATCATGACAGTCAGTTTTCGGCTTTCTCTACTGAGGTGCTCGCCCAGCCGAACTGGGGCACAATCGCAGTAGTTCTCCTGGTGCCGCGTTAGCCGATGATACGGAACGTAAGGCAGCAAAACACAGGAGCCGGGCAAACCCAACATTTGGCCAAAGACATGATTCGGAGCTGATGCATATAAGGCCTAACTCGAGACGCCGAACACTCCCTAAGGTGTTCGGTCTTTATAATAATGGGAAGAACAATGCCCTGAGCCCCTAGTGTCCAGGTATGGGCGAGGTCCTCTGACGCGGCCGATGCCAAAACGTCAGCCTCCACTCTGGTTATAATGAGAAACCAGGGGATTATAGCAACAAGAGACAGTAAAAAAGGTTTACGCAGGGTCTTAATCTGAAAAGAATCCTTGCGACGGGTCCCTACTGCACGTCTGCGCCTGTGTCTCCATTGTGCCGTTATCCTGGACGGGTATGCACGTTGTTCATCTGTAAAAGAGAGGAACTTAGTTTGAAAGGAAATCATGCGAGAAAGTGCATGAAAAATATTAATAAATGAATAAAGCGGAGTCTATATTAGCTCATTATTGCTTATACGCACAGCCCCTTGTGAAGGGGTGTGCGGCTAGGGAGCCCCTAGCTTATTTATGCCGGATTCGTCTAGCCATGTCCGGGGTCTCTGAATGACCCTCTTAGTGAAATGATGCCGCGTGGACCGGGTATTTTAAGTGTAAGAGACGCGTAATGTGGTATGGCGTTAAAGCGGACAAAAGCTTCACGTCCCAATAGTGCTTGATAGCTACTTTTGAATGGGGCAACATGAAAGATTAGTTTTTCGCGTCGGAAGTGTTCGGTGACCCGAACACAACTTTTAGTAATAAGGAGCCTGTGCACTTGGCGTAAGGGCCTGGCGTCACTCCTTTAAAGGAAGTGTGGCTATGTCGAATTTTAGTAAGGTCTATCCCCAACTTGCGGATTGTGTTCGGATATAGCAGGTTTAAATCGCTGCCGCCGTCCATCAGGACTTGTGCAAATTGTAGTCCGTCGATTATAGGATCCAATATCAGAGCAGTCCATCCTGCATTTCGAACACTTCTGGAATAATCCAGGTGGTCAAAAGTGATTGGTTTTGACGTCCAATCTCGAGGTTCCGCTGGGGTGGACCGTGCGAGACCCATCTTAGCGGGTGCCGCATTGTTTTTCCGTATTATCACATGAAGTGAGTTTACTGTTTTGACTTCTTGTGGGAAAGTCTTTTTTTTCCGGTGCCCTGCTGGTGGGGTTCGTCATCGTCCTCGCTTGGTGCGTCAAGCCCCTTGTGTTCGGCGTTGAGTCGGCCGAACTGTTTGAAAACCCAACAATCTCGGTGGGTGTGGTTTGCGGGCCTTCCGGAGGTACTGTGGATTTGACATATCCGATCCAAAACTTTGTTTAAGTTGGATAGCTCATCACTGTTGTCCTTAAGAGGCAGTGTTTTGTTGTTTGGCCGCGAGCTTTTGAATCCGGCGTTGACCGCCGTGTTATTTTGGCTTTTCTCTTTATTCCGGCGCTGATCTTTTCTGCGCCGTGATTTTCCGTTTCCATCTCTGATCTCGGATGTACTTGGGTCGCTGGTGCTGCATCTTGCTAGCCAGCTGTCTTCCCCCACACAAAAGCGGGTCATGAGGCTTGTTAGCGCGGACATTGTCCTTGGCTTCTCTTGGCCAAGGTGTCTGGCGAGCCATTCGTCTCGCACATTGTGTTTAAAAGCTGCTAAGGCTTCGGCGTCCGGACAGTCGACTATTTGGTTCTTTTTAGTAAGGAACCTGTTCCAGAATTTGCGCGCTGACTCTCTGGGCTGTTGAGTTATATGACTTAGATCGTCTGCATCCAGAGGGCGGACATAAGTCCCTTGAAAATTTGCTCTAAACGCGTCCTCAAGCTCTTCCCAACTTCCAACAGTGTTTTCTGGGAGGCTTTTGAGCCAATGATGAGCTGGCCCTTTGAGCTTGAGGGGTGGATATTTTATGGCATGGAGGTCATCTCCTCTAGCCATGTGTACGTGTAGTATATAATCCTCTATCCAGACTCCAGGGTCTGTTGTTCCGTCGTAAGCCTCTATGTTTATGGGTTTAAACCCTGCTGGGAATTCATGATCCAGCACCTCATTGGTGAAACATAGTGGGTGTGCGGCGCCCCTCTATTTGGGTGTACCGCTGTCTTCGAACACTTGGCGTGTTGTGTTGCTTCCCGGGGCCCTCTTTTTTGGCCCGTAAATGGACCTGGCTGGGCCATCTGTTTTCCCAGGATCATGAGTCAGCTTGTGTGCGGCGCCGCTTGTAGTTTTTGGCCTATCATCTGGCCGTCTATCCAGCCAGGCGGCCTCTTTGTTTTTTGACTGTGGGGGCTCTATGGCTTCCTCGTCAAATTCTGGCAGCAGCTTGCGCTTCGTGTAGCTCTTTGATTGATGGCCATTGCCGTATTTGTTTGCGGTTTTGAGCACTTTGCTCCACCTCATTCTGAGTATGTCTTCCGCTGTTTTGAGCTTCTGTTTTTCCTTCTTCAGACTTCTTGCAGTGGCGACGAGTCTTTTGCGAAGGCTCTTATTCTTCAGTGGTGTGTCCGGCGTGAGGTCGTCTGGACTGTTGGTTTCGCCGGGCATTGATTGATTATCCGATTCGTCCTGTTCGGACGGTTGCTTGGCTGCATGTTCGTCGTCCACTGGTTTGCCCTGCTCTATTGCTGGGTCATTAGGAGCGTTGTTGTTGTCGAGGCGGGACTTAGGGCGGCGTCTGCGTCGCCGTTTTGGTTGTTTATCGGCGGGATTATCCTTTGCCGCGCCCCGTTGGTCCTTGTTATCGCTTCCTTTTGGGGTATCCACCATATATACATCATGGGTTGGGGTGGCCTTCCAGTGCTCTGTGAGCGCCGGTTCTTGATCGTCTCCGGCATTGTCGTCCATACCTTCGATGTCTTCGGAGTCGTAGTCTAGCATGTCGGTTAGATCGTCGACAGTGGCTACAAAGTGGGTGGTGGGTGGGCTTTGAATTTCTTCGTCGTCCGCATCCCAACCATCCTGGCCATAATCCGGCCAGGGCTCTCCGGATAGCGAGAGATGCTTTAGCGAATTTAGGATGTCGCCAAAGGGTGAGTGCTAAAAGATGTCCGCGGCGGTGAACTCCATGATCGGCGCCCAATCGGATTCGATTGGCAGGGGCGCAGGAAGTTCGGAGTCCGACAGGGAGTCCGGCACCTCGGAGTCACGAGCTTTATAAGGGACAAGGCCAGTGTTCGGCTCCATCGCCGTGGAAGTCGCAGCTCCCAAGGAGGTGTCCAGCCACCCGTCCTCGATCTGCACGATCGGCTCTGAATTATGGATCGGAGCGGATTCGTGTGCGGCCTCCAAGGTACTGTCCAGCGGCAGAGTTAGATCGTGCTCATCGTGATAGTGCGGCACACTTGGCTGTGGCTCGGATCCATCGAAGATCAAGTCTCTGCTGATATCCGCCGTGAAGTTTAGGCTTCCAAATCTGACCTGACGGCCAGGGGCGTAGCTTTCAATCTGCTCCAGACGGCCAAGCGAATTGGCCTGCAGTGCGAAGCCGCCGAATACGAAGATCTGTCCGGGGAGAAAAGTCTCACCCTGGACGGCGTTGTTGTTGATTGAAGAAGCCATCAAGCCTATCGGTGACGACACAGAGGAACTCTCAATGAAAGCACCAATGTCGGTGTCAAAACCGGCGGATCTCGGGTAGGGGGTCCCGAACTGTGCGTCTAGGCGGATGGTAACAGGAGACAAGGGACACGATGTTTTTACCCAGGCTCGGGCCCTCTCGATGGAGGTAAAACCCTACTCCTGCTTGATTGATATTGATGATATGGGTAGTACAAGAGTGGATCTACCACGAGATCAAGGAGGCTAAACCCTAGAAGCTAGCCTATGGTATGATTGTTTTAATGGTTGTTGTGTCCTACGGACTAAAACCTTCCGGTTTATATAGACAACGGAGAGGGCTAGGGTTACACAGAGTCGGTTACAATGGTAGGAGATCTACATATCCGTATCGCCAAGCTTGCCTTCCACGCCAAGGAAAGTCCCATCCGGACACGGGACGAAGTCTTCAATCTTGTATCTTCGTAGTCTTGGAGTCCGGCGGACGATGATAGTCCGGCTGTCCGGACACCCCCTAGTCCAGGACTCCCTCACTTGCCTTGTCATATTTGTTGTCAATATTCTTTTAGGGTGGACCACCCTGTTTGTAAATACTGGAACCGTAGACATGAGTGAATAGTATTTCTCTGTGTGATCTCTTCCATCATGTGTGGGTAACGAACACTGCATTGTATACAAAGAAAGTGTCATTTCCAGCTTTTACATAGGTTTCGATCTTTTACATGGAATACAATCTGCCTACTTGCTTTGTGTCGCACTACCAACACTCCACCCTTGAAGCTAAACACTATGCCACTCATAATTGCTTAGTTTATTTGTTCAAATACTAATTTCATATGATTCTAATGTTCCTACTTCAGTTTTGAAATGTGTGCCTGCCTGTTATAGAGACATAAGGGGTTTGTATTTCTGTGTGTGGTCTGGTCAGCACGGTTGGGGAGGTGAATTTTGCATATGCAGGGGTTTATAGGGAGACACTCTCCGAGTTGAATTCGCAATGCATTCCATAGATAATCTGACTACTTTTTATGTTTTCATGAATCTCAGATTCTGAACAGCATCATAATGACTATGAGCTTGCGCGCATGAAAAGAATAAAGCAGAACAATGCCATGGCTGTCAAACTTGGCATTAAGGGACTGAAATCAAGTCTGGATGCAATGCAATGCAAACGCTCTCCACCTACAGATTCATGCTCAGAATATGATCCTAACAGTGATTCTAAGCTAGAGGGAGACCTAAGTCAATGTAGCTCCCTAGTGGAGGAGTCAGAGGAAGATGCCCTATCTTATTCACCCATCAAGGTACTTGCTCTAACTTTCCAAGGTTACATTGCTCGCACATATCTTGCAACTGATGCTTTGCGTTGCTTCTACTTTGTTGAACTGCCATTAGCTTAGTTTACACATCATGTATGTGAATACGCCCTGCCTATCCATTTTCAGTACATATTCCATCTGTCATCATACCATATTTATCCATTCAAATGATGTTCTTGTGTATCAGACGTTCAAAAGGAAGAGGGAGATTGCTGATCGTGGAGGAGCACAAGAAAGTATTTGGAAAAGGTAGTGGCACCTGATAAATCAAATAGCCCATTAGTTGTAGTTGCAATATCAACTAACCCACAAAATACCCCAACACTAGCAGACTCTAGCCCTACTACACTGGTCATTTCTGATGCCCCAACTCAGCAGACCACAACTGCAGCAAACAGTATGATTATGCCAGTTGACATAGCACTAGCTGTACGACGCAAAACCCCCATTCCAGCAAAGAGTACACCAAATCCAGTTGCCAAATCCCTTTTCGAACTAGAGAGAGCCCCAATTGCAGCAAATAGGACCCCTGTTCCATTTCTTCCCAGTTTAGAAGACGAAGCCTATGTTGTTGTCAAGAACTTTGTGCGCATCTTTCCTTCATGGAAAGATTATACCGCAGACACAGAATAATATCCAGTCTTCCTCCGCAACTTACGCGTAAGTACTGTACTAATGTTATTCATGGTCATTACTGCATATGTTTCTGCTGACAGAAGACACAAGATTTCATTCTTTTAAATAGGCGAGGAGCAAACTGGATTGTGATGACGAGCAAGAGTTGGTTGCGCTTTTCAAGCACTCGTTGATGAAGTATCGTTCCTACCTGAGGCAAGCGCACTTCGATGGCAAGCCTCTGAATGAAATTTCTATAGTCTCTGGTGCTACATTTATCCGACGGTGACTGGAATAATCTTGTTACACATTGGTCTCGGCTGCAGTGTAAGGTACTTTCGATGATATCACATCACAATTTGAACTACATTTCTGCATTTGCCTTAATGTCTCACTTGTACGAAAACTGTTAGCAGAAGAACATTCGTTCTCAAGGGACCACAGAATCTCGCAACTATACTGCACACTTCATTGCTCTTGTGAGTACCTCTTGCCCTGTATGACCATACTTACTTTCATAGCTGTTTGATTATGTAGCATCACTGCACATGTTAGCCTCGTAATCGTCCATTTGGTGGACATTATAAGATCTGTATGGACTCTTACACAAATTTAGAATCAACCCAATGCTTTTGAAGAGGTTTAGCTCTACAGTCCTCTTGTAAGGACTGAACGTGGTGTATCATTGTACTTACATTAACAGCTACTCCCTCCGTCCCATAATATAAGAACGTTTTGTATAGTACACCAGTGTTCAAAACAGTCTTGTATTATGGGAAGAGGGATTGGTTCATTTTGTAGCATTCTGCATCTTATCTCCCTCGCCCACCATTTACTAAAAAAGATCAGATCTATATTTAATCTTACCAACAAGTAGAATACACAGACAATGCCAGTGCAAAAGTGTAGCCCATTGCTCTTGTCAGTACATTTTGTCCTGTAATGCTTGTACTTCCAGGGATTGGTAGTTGATTATGTAGCATCAATCTGCATCTTATCTTCATTATCCTCTAACCCTTCCAGTATTATCATATCTATAATTACTCTCTACAAAATGTAGAGTACACGCAATGCTTATGAAGAAGATTTTGTGCTGAAATTCTTGAGTTATCCTTCCCTTGACATGGAGAAGGGCATTGTAAAGCCGGTGTTAACTGTTAATGTAAGTCAGTCCTTCTAAAGCCTTTATCCTCAACTGCTGTTTAATTTGCTCATACTCCCTATCGTTTACTGCTGTTTAGTTTGCTGTTTCTACCAAAATGCATGTTCGTAAGAACCGTAAGTTCTAAGTTTTACTTGTAAAACCAAATTTCTTATTCATACCATGCATATTACTTAATACTCCCTATATGTATGCTTGGTTTTGTGGATCTATAATCCAGTGTGTGGTGAAGCAGCCCACGTTTGCACCTTGTCATCTCCTGTTTTATCTTACTGATGTGGCTGATGATATGAACAACATGCCATGCACATTATCCAAAATAGATACAATGATTTTCTTTGCCCTTCATCTATGCTTGTTATGTTGACATGGTAATCCAGTAGTGTGGTGAAGCTCCCCGCATTATGAACAATGCCAAATTATGCTATTGATATTTTGAACTTACTCTTTATTTTGTAATTTGAAATTGGATAGAATTGATAGAATAGTTATCATCTTTGTTTATACACGTGCAAAACCTGTCATCTCTCTGCTTTGTTTCAGGGTGATATGCCTGATGGCATGCACAAGTCTACTGAAGGCTGTGAGACAAACCCAACATATATTGCAGCAAAGAAGGCAAAACATCTTGAAGATAGCGAGACAACCCCAAAGTCTTGTCTTGATGCAGTGTTCAAGTTACTTGAGACTAACAGTCAGACAAGCTCACAGAATTCGTTGTCTAAATCAGTTCGACTTCTTCAGTCCCAAGTTCAAGCAGAAAGGCATTCTGCAACTCAACTTTGACTTGAAGTCCTATCTCTAAGAAAGATTGCGGAGAACACCAATGAGAACCTCATCGCTAAACAGCTACACCTGGAAGCTATGACCGACATGCTAGGCTGGTCTCACAGCCTTGTTCAGCAGCTTGCGCAGCAGTTCCCCCGCAAGGCTAACCTTTCTTGAACTGTCTTGGAAGTGGTCTTGGTTCAGTATTATTTTGTTACACTACAATGGTGCCCAGTTTTTGTAATCCGCTTCTTCGTTGCACTTTATTATAACTGGTGGCGAACTTCAATGCCCAGTGGATGTAATATACCTTAAATCCTTTATTGTATAGTGTAGGTTTATTCTTAGTTACTATGCCGTAATTGATTTATTGTATACAGTAGGTTTGTTCTTAATTCCTACTAGTTACTGCCATCATTCGCTATCTGAAAAAAATCAGATGTAGTCGACCGGGCCGAAACATTCGACTCTAACGGGCCAGGTTTTTAGCCGGCCACAATTGGGCCGGCCTGCGTCTTTCTTGGGCCCGAATGATTGGGGCCTTCAAACATTGCGCCAGGCCCAAACTTACACCGGCCTATATTTTAGTTGGGCCTTTTGTCGACCCAGCGCTTAGTTTGGCCCAGGTAGCGTTGGGCCATTAACAGGCTGAATATTGTACTGGCCTGTTACGGCCGAGATGAAACCACGGGCCTTTAGCAGGCCAAAATGCATGTTGGGCCTCTATTTTCACTAGTCGTTGACAGGCCTTCAGTAGGCTGAAATGTAGACCGGGCCGTTATGGGCCCAGTTAGCTCACGGGCTGTTACAAGGCCGAAACATATCTCGGGCCATAGTTGGCCCACTGATATCATGGGCCTTTAAGAGGCCAAAAGCTTAGTACAGGCATCAATAGGCCGAATTACGCGACAGGCCTTTAACAGGCCCAAAGTCACGTTGGGCTTAACTGTTGCCACCTTTAGCATGGGCCGTTAGTGGGCCCGATGTCCCGTCAGACCATATATGGCCCATGGGTAGCACGGGCCATTCCCAGGCCGAAAGTCACACCGGGCTGAAATGGGCCCATATCTACATCAGGCCTCTAACAGGCCGAAAGTCACTGGGCTGTAGTTGGGCCTGAATATTCGGCGAACAATTAACGGGCCAGATCTGGCTTCGGGCTGCAAATGGGCCCAAATATTGGGCGAACAATTAACGGGCCAAATCTGGCTTCGGGCCGTAAATGGGCCCAAATAATGGGCGAACAATTAACAGGCCATAAATAGGCCTTTATTAAGCAGGCCGTTATTGGGCTGGCCCACTAGTACCTGATTAAGTTCTACGGGCCTTTGATTGGGTCGGCCTTTTTAACCTATATGGGCCTTTGTTGGGCCCAGTCACGTGTCGACGTACCATAGGCATGTCTCCTCCAATGGACGAGCGACATCTGGCCCACTAATGAGCTGATAGGTGTTCCCTTCGGCCAATCAGAATTTTACACGTGGAAATTTCCCATTGGTCGGGGCTGTTAACGGGTTATCGGATCCAAAATCCGACCCGATAGCTTAACGGCGTTCCGTTACGGTGGATGCCCCGTGTCGGTCACCCTTGACGAAAGCACTTCTGTGACGCACGATTTATCGTCATGGAAGTGGACACTTCCGTGATGATAATTTTTGTAATGTCATGGAACACTTCTATGACAGCACAGGTATGACTATCTTGATTCTGTCATAAATTTGTCATTGATGTACACGCATGACAAAAAATGCGACCTACTATGACAAACACTTATCATCACGGAAGTGTATTTTTTTGTAGTGCCAGTAGCGCGCCCTGAACTAAAGCGCTGCAGATATTAGCAGTAGTGAGTTGCCCAAAAGCCTGCGGCTGCTAGCCATGTATACCAGTAGCATGGGTCATCACACGCTACTGATACATGTTAGCTATAACGTTGTATCAGTAGTGCGGCTCCCCACGCTACTGATACACCTAATACGCGCGCTACTGCTAGGCTTTTCCCTAGTAGTGATATGTCCTCTCGTAAAGTTTTTTGGTTATTAAAGGGGGGCTTGGGCCTGACCATAAACAGTGGTGGTTTAACCAGATACAAGATCAATACCTACTACAACGAGGATCCGAGGCTTTAATCGAAGTAGGTGGATATAGTAAAAAATAATACATTGTCTCATCGGAACTCTCTAGGACTATTTCATTGAAGACACATGCTGGCTAGAAGTAAAGACTTATGGCGAAGAAATAAGTGGTGATTCTAGCCATTGAATGAGAGATCGACGTTGATTAGGAAATGAACCTCGAAAACAAAACCTAACTGGACTTCAGAGAGCGAGGTGTTGAATTCTTGAGAGTTCAAAGCTTAGATAGGTGTGAGGCGGTGTGCTTACGCTTGCATGGTGGTAGCAAGGGTGACGTGTGTCTTTTTTATGTAGGGCGTGCGAACCGATGGGCAAGGAGTTATGGTGGCACCACAACTACACATAATTGTCTGGATTAGGTCAAGGGAGAGTTGGAGTCACTTTTACCGTGACCCGTGCGAGGAAGGAAAAGAAATCAAAAAGATATCGGTCCGAGTTGGATTGGATGTGGTGATGGGGACGTCCTAGTAGTTGCTCATTGCGATGTTTTATCGGCCAATCACACAGGCATCCATGACTAGTCAACCCATGTCAACGCTACATATGGTAGCGAAGCAACAACTCATTATAGCAGGTTTTAAGCTTTTTAAAAAAAATGCAGTAGAAAACAGGTTAAAAAATCATAAACTAAAAAGTGATTTTCTTATAAATTTTGTGAACACATTAAAAAGATACATAACATTTTACTAATTTTTTGAATTTTTTTAAAAATGAAAACATTTCATAAAAAAGTGAGTATTTAAAACTCACAACATTTTAAAAACGTGAATTAAAAAAACTCAAACATTTTTCTTTTAAATGAAACATTTTTAAAAACAAGAACACTTTTTAAAAAATGTGAATATTTTCTAAATTTTGTGGGCATTTTAAAAATGTGAATACCTTTAAATTTCATGAGCATTTAAAAAAATATGATTTAAAAAAAGGAAATCGAAACAATATAGATAAAAGGAAAATTAAAAATTAAAATAATACAGAAAAAGAAAAATCGATAGCGAAAACAACATAAAAGACAAAAACAAAAAACCAGACAAGAAAATTCTTGGATCTTCCTGAAACGGAAAAACCATATGATGAACCTTCTCAAAACCATGAATAGGTAATGCTAATGGACTTGCTGAACTATGCTCAATTAGAGAAACTCTAGCAGAGTCGTGATACGGGCATTCAACATATGGCATATGAAATGTGCTTTATATGCATTTGGAGGTTATGGAGGCGACACACAAACACAGAGTCGACAAAATGCTGCTTCAATATTTGTTCTTTCTTCATTCGCTTCAAAATTGTATGTTCAATTTAAAGTACATTCAATCAAACAAAACCAGTTCAGATAATCATTAAACATAATAAACTTATATTAGTGGCCAAAAGTCATCGCATTACATATTTTTGCGACTTCAAGTGTCGTAAGCGACAGTTTTTTTAAATATGAAATGTCACTATGCTACGTCTTACTACCTGCACTATCACCGCCGCTGATGTCGTCTAGTTGTCGTCCTGCTCCTTCTGCGAGAGATAGTTGAAGAAGGGGTCGGACTCAAGAACGACATTTGTGAGCTGCCGATGCGACAGATAGTTGAAGAAGGGGCCGGGCTCCTGTCCTGGGTGACGGGGCCATCAGCGTCGATGGTGACGGTGTCATTGACGGGTACGATTGCGCCTGAGGTGGCAGTTCGCCGTCAGTCGCTGCCATGGGAATCGACATATCTCTCGCGGCTTCCATAACGGGAGCTGCTGCGAGAGGAGGAAGTGCCGACTGCCGCCACTAATGCGTCTTGGGGAGACTTCGTGAAGGAAATATGCCCTAGAGGCAATAATAAAGTTGTTATTCTATATTTCCTTATATCATGGTAAATTTCTATTATTCATGCTAGAATTGTATTAACCGGAAACTTGATACCTGTGTGAATACATAGACAAAACACTGTGTCCCTAGTATGCATGTCCTAAACTAGCTCGTTAATCAAAGATGGTTAAGTTTCCTAGCCATGGACATGTGTTGTCATTTGATGAACGGGATCACATCATTAGGAGAATGATGTGATGGATAAGACCCATCCGTTAGCTTAGCATATTGCTCGTTTAATTTTATTGCTACTGCATTCTTCGTGTCAAATATATATTCCTCCGACTATGAGATTATGCAACTCCCGGACACCGGAGGAATGTCTTGTGTGCTATCAAACATCACAATGTAACTGGATGATTATAAAGATGCTCTATAGGTATATCTCCGAAGGTGTTTGTTGGGTTGGCATAGATCAAGATTAGGATTTGTCACTCCGAGTATCGGAGAGGTATCTCTGGGCCCTCCCGGTAATGCACATCATATGAAGCCTTGCAAGCAATGTGACTAATGAGTTAGTTGCGGGATGATGCATTACAGAATGAGTAAAGAAACTAGCTGGGAACGAGATTGAACTAGGTATGAAGATACCGACAATCGAATCTCGGGCAAGTAACATACCGATGACAAAGGGAATAACGTATGTTGACATTGCGGTTCGACCATAAAGATTTTCATAGAATATGTGGGAACCAATATGAGCATCCAGGTTCCTCTATTGGTTATTGACCGGAGAGGTGTCTCGGTCATGTCTACATAGTTCTCGAACTGGTAGGGTCCGCACGCTTAACGTTCGATGACGATATGTATTATATGACTTATGTGTTTTGGTGACCGAAGGTAGTTCGGTGTCCCGGATGATTTCACGGACATGATCAGGAGTCTGGAAATGGTCGAGAGGTAAAGATTTCGGAAGGTAGTATTCGGACACTGGAAGGGTTCCGGAGTGTATCGGGTACATACCGGAGGGGTTACCGGAACCCCCCGATGGAAGATATGGGCCATATGGGCTATAAGAGGGAGGCTAACCAGCCCACATGGGGCTGGTGCACCCCCCACAAGGGAGGAGGCCGGATTGATGAGGGAAGGGGGTGGCACCCCCCTTGTCGGTGTCAAAACTGGCGGATCTCGGGTAGGGGGTCCCGTGTTGGGGAACGTAGCAGAAATTCAAAAAATTTCCTACGTATCACCAAGATCTATCTATGGAGAGACCAGCAACGAGTAGAAAGAGAGTGCATCTACATACCCTTGTAGATCGCTAAGCGGAAGCGTTCAAGTGAACGGGGTTGATGGAGTCGTACTCGTCGTGATCCAAATCACCGATGACCAAGTGCCGAACGGACGGCACCTCCGCGTTCAACACACGTACAGCCCGGTGCCGTCTCCCACGCCTTGATCCAGCAAGGAGAGAGGGAGAGGTTGAGGAAGACTCCATCCAGCAGCAGCACAACAGCGTGGTGGTGGTGGAGGAGCGTGGCAATCCTGCAGGGCTTCGCCAAGCACCGCGAGAGAGGAGGAGCACTTGGGAGAGGGAGGGCTGCGCCAGAACTTCGTGTGTAGCTCCTATGCGTCTCCCCACTTTATATAGGGGTGGAGGGGCTGGTTTCTTGCCCTCCAAGTCCATTGGGGCGTTGGCCAAGGTGGGAGGAAAGAAATCCCATCATTTCCTTCCCCACCGATTGTTATCCCCCCTTTTTAGGGATCTTGATCTTATCCCTTCGGGATATGATCTTATTCCTTCTAAGGGGGGATCTTGGTGCGCCTTGACCAGGGGTGTGGGGCCTTGCCCCCACTACCCACGTTCATGTGGGCCCCCCCATGCAGGTGGGCCCCACTCCGGAACCTTCTAGAACCTTCCCGGTACAATACCGAAAAATCCCGAACATTTTCCGGTGGCCAAAATAGGACTTCCCATATATAAATCTTTACCTTCGGACCATTCCGGAACTCCTCGTGACGTCCAGGATCTCATCCGGGACTCCGAACAACATTCGGTAACCACATACAAACTTCCTTTATAACCCTAGCGTCATCGAACCTTAAGTGTGTAGACCCTACGGGTTCGGGAGACATGTAGACATGACCGAGACGTTCTCCGGTCAATAACCAACAGCGGGATCTGGATACCCATGATGGCTCCCACATGTTCCACGATGATCTCATCGGACGAACCACGATGTCAAGGACTTAATCAATCCCGTATACAATTCCCTTTGTCTAGCGGTATTGTACTTGCCCGAGATTCGATCGTCGGTATCCTTATACCTTGTTCAATCTCGTTACCGGCAAGTCTCTTTACTCGTTCCGTAACACATCATCCCGTGATCAACTCCTTGGTCACATTGCGCATATGATGATGTCCTACCGAGTGGGCCCAGAGATACCTCTCCGCTTACACGGAGTGACAAATCCCAGTCTCGATTCATGCCAACCCAACAGATACTTTCGGAGATACCTGTAATGCACCTTTATAGCCACCCAGTTACATTGTGACGTTTGGTACACCCAAAGCATTCCTACGGTATCCGGGAGTTGCACAATCTCATGGTCTAAGGAAAAGATACTTGACATTAGAAAAGCTCTAGCAAACGAACTACACGATCTTAGTGCTAGGCTTAGGATTGGGTCTTGTCCATCACATCATTCTCCTAATGATGTGATCCCGTTATCAACGACATCCAATGTCCATAGCCAGGAAACCATGACTATCTGTTGATCACAACGAGCTAGTCAACTAGAGGCTCACTAGGGACATATTGTGGTCTATGTATTCACACGTGTATTACGATTTCCGGATAATACAGTTATAGCATGAATAAAAGACAATTGTCATGAACAAGGAAATATAATAATACTTTTATTATTGCCTCTAGGGCATATTTCCAACAGTCTCCCACTTGCACTAGAGTCAATAATCTAGTTCACATCGATATGTGATTAACACTCAAGGTCACATCCCCATGTGACTAACATCCAAAGAGTTTACTAGAGTCAATAATCTAGTTCACATTTACCATGTGATTAACACTCGATGAGTTCTGGGTTTGATCATGTTATGCTTGTGAGAGAGGTTATAGTCAACGGGTCTGAACCTTTTAGATCCGTGTGTGCCTTACATATCTCTATGTCATCTCCTAGATGTAGCTACCACGCTCTATTTGGAGCTATTCCAAATAACTGTTCTACTTGGAGCTATACTAAAAGTTGCTCCATTATACGTATCCGGTATCTCTACTCAGAGCTATCCGGATAGGTGTTAAGCTTGCATCGACGTAACTCTTTACGTCGAACTCTTTATCACCTCCATAATCGAGAAAATTCCTTAGTCCACTAGTTACTAAGGATAACTTTGACCGCTGTCCTGTGATCCATTCTTGGATCACTCTTGTACCCCTTGACTGACTCATGGCAAGGCACACTTCAGGTGCGGTACACAGCATAGCATACTGTAGACAGCCTATGATAAAAGCATAGGGGACGACCTTCGTCCTTCCTCTTTCTTCTGCCGTGGTCGAGCTTTAAGTCTTAACTTCATACCTTACAACTCAGGCAAGAACTCCTTCTTTGACTGATCCATCTTGAACACCTTCAAGATTATGTCAAGGTACGTGCTCATTTAAAAGTACTATTAAGCATTTTGATCTATCTTATAGATCTTGATGCTTATTGTTCAAGTAGCCTAATCTAGGTTTTCCATTGAAAAACAGTTTTCAAATAACCCTATATGTTTTCTAGAAATTCTACATCATTTCTGATCAACAACATGTCAACAACATATACTCATCAGAAATTCTATAGTGCTCCCACTCACTTCTTTGGAAATACAAGTTTCTCATAAACTTTGTATAAACCCAAAATCTTTGATCATCTTATCAAAGTGCATATTCCAACTCCGAGATGCTTACTCTAGTCCTTAGAAGGATCGCTGGAGCTAGCATACCTTTTAGCATCCTTAGGATTGACAAAACTTTTCTGATTGTATCACATACAACCTTTCCTTACGATAACTGGTAAGGAAACTTGTTTTGACATCCATCTGCCAGATTTCATAAATGCAGCTTATGCTAACATGATTTCGACGAACTTAAGCATCGCTACGGATGAGAAAATCTCATCGTAGTCAACTCCTTGAACTTGTGAAAAACTCTTCGCCACAAGTCGAGCTTCATAGACGGTGATATTACCGTCCACGTCCGTCTTCTTCTTAAAGATCCATTTATCTCAATGGCTTGCCGATCATTGGGCAAGTCCACCAAAGTCCATGCTTTGTTATGATACATGGATCCTATCTCGGATTTCATGGCTTCTAACCATTTGTCGGAATATGGGCCCACCATCGCTTCTCCATAGCTTGTAGGTTCATTGTTGTCTAGCAACATGACTTCCAAGACAGGATTATTGTACCACTCTGAAGTAGTACGTATCCTTGTCACCCTACGAGGTACGGCAGTGACTTGATCCGAAACTTCATGATCACTATCATAAGCTTCTACTTCAATTGGTGTAGGTGCCACGGGAACAACTTCCTGTGCCCTGATACACACTGGTTGAAGTGATGGTTCAATAACCATATCAAGTCTCCACCATCCTCCCACTCAACTTTTCGAGACAAACCTTTTCTCGAGAAAGGACCCGATTCAAGAAACAATCCATATTGCTTTCGGATCTGAATTAGGAGGTATACCCAACTGTTTTGGGTGTCCTATGAAGATGCATTTTATCCGCTTTGGGTTCGAGCTTATCAATCCTGAAACTTTTTCACATAAGCATCGCAGCCCCAAACCTTTAAGAAACGACAACTTAGGTTTCTCTAAACCATAATTCATACGGTGTCATCTCAACGGAATTACGTGGTGCCCTATTTAAAGTGAATGTGGTTGTCTCTAATGCCTAACCCATGAACGATAGTGGTAACTCAATAAGAGACATCATGGTATGCACCATATCCAATAGGGTGCAACTATGATGTTCGGACACACCATCACAATATGGTGTTCCAGGCGGTATTAATTGTGAAACAATTTCCACAATGTCTTAATTGTGTGCCAAAACTTGTAACTCAGATATTCATCTCTATGATCATATCATAGACATTTTATCCTCCTGTCACAATGATCTTCTACTTCACTCTGAAATTACTTGAACCATTCAATAATTCAGATTTGTGTTTCATCAAGTAAATATTCTCAACATCTACTCGAATCATCTGTGAAGTAAGAACATAACGATATCCACTACATGCCTCGGCACTTATTGGATTGCATACATCAAAATGTATTTCTTCCCACAAGTTGCTTTCTAGTTCCATTTTACTGAAACCGAGGATTTCAGTCATCTTGCCCATGTGGTATGATTTGCATGTCTCAAGTGATTCAAGATCAAGTGAGTTCAAACGGTCCATTTGCATGGAGTTTCTTCATGCATATACACCAATAGACATGGTTCGCATGTCTCAAACTTTTCAAAAACGAGTGAGCCCAAAGATCCATCAACATGGAGCTTCTTCATGCGTTTTATACCAATATGACTTACGTGGCAGTGCCACAAGTAGGTGGTACTATCATTACTATCTTTTGGCATGAACATGTGTATCACTACGATCGAGATTCAATGAACCATTCATTTTAGGTGCATGACCATTGAAGGTATTATTCAAATAAACAGAGTAACCATTATTCTCCTTAAATGAATAACCGTATTGCGATAGACATAATCCAATCATGTCTATGCTCAACGCAAACACCAATCTCGATGGTAGAGGGAGCGTACGATGCTTTGATCATATCAACACTTGGAAACACTTCCAACACATATCGTCAGCTCACCTTTAGCTAGTCTCCGTTTATTCCGTAGCCTTTTGTTTCGAGTTACTAACACTTAGCAACCGAACCGGTATCTAATACCCTGGTGCTACTAGGAGTACTAGTAAAGTATACATTAACATAATGTATATCCAATATACTTCTATCGACAGCCTTCTCATCTACCAAGTATCTAGGGTAATCCTGCTCCAGTGACTGTTCCCCTTATTACAGAAGCACTTAGTCTCGGGTTTGGGTTCAACCTTGGGTTTCTTCACTAGAGCAGCAGCTGATTTGCCGTTTCATGAAGTATCCCTTCTTGCCCTTGCCCTTCTTGAAACTAGTGGTTTCACCAACCATCAACAATTGATGCTCCTTCTTGATTTCTACTTTCGCGGTGTCAAACATCGTGAATACCTCAAGGATCATCATATCTATCCCTGATATGTTATAGTTCATCACAAAGCTCTAGCAGCTTGGTGGCAATGACTTTGGAGAAACATCACTATCTCATATGGAAGATCAACTCCCACTCGATTCAAGTGATTGTTGCACTCAGACAATCTGAGCACAAGCTCAACGATTGAGCTTTTCTCCGTTAGTTTGCAGGCTAAGAAAATCGTCGGAGGTCTTATACCTCTTAACGTGGGCACGAGCCTGAAATCCCAATTTCAGCCCTCGAAACATCTCATATGTTCCGCGACATTTCGAAAAACGTCTTCGGTGCCTCAACTCTAAACCGTTTCACTGAACTATCACGTAGTTATCAAAACGTGTATGTCTGATGTTCGTAACATCCACAAACGACGTTTGGGGTTCAGCACACTGAGCGGTGCATTAAGCTTTCTACTCATTGCATAATCGCTACTATCAACTTTCAACTATATTTTCTCTAGGAACATATCTAAACAGTAGAACTATAGCGTGAGCTACGACATAATTTGCAAAAGGTCTTTTTGACTATGTTCAAGATAATTAAGTTCATCTTATGAACTCCCACTCAGATAGACATCCCTCTGGTCATCTAAGTGATCACATGATCCGAGTCAAACTAGGCCGTGTCCGATCATCACGTGAGACGGACTAGCCAACGTCGGTGAACATCTTCATGTTGATCGTATCTACTATACGACTCATGCTCGACCTTTCGGTCTCCATGTTCCGAGGCCATGTCTGTACATGCTAGGCTCGTCAAGTTAACCCTAAGTGTATTGCTGTGTAAATCTGTCTTACACCCGTTGTATGTGAACGTAAGAATCCATCACACCCGATCATCACGTGGTGCTTAGAAGCGACGAACTGTAGCAACAGTGCACAGTTAGGGGAGAACACTTCTTGAAATTTTTGTAAGGGATCACCTTATTTACTACCGTCGTCCTAAGTAAACAAGATGCAAAAACATAATAAACATCACATGCAATTATATAGTAGTGACATGATATGGCCAATATCATATAGCTCCATTGATCTCCATCTTCGGGGCTCCATGATCATCATCGTCACCGGCATGACACCATGATCTCCATCATCATGATCTCCATCATCATGTCTCCATGAAGTCGTCTCGCCAACTTATTACTTCTACTACTATGGCTACCGGTTAGCAATAAAGTAAAGTAATTACATGGCGTCGTTTAATGACATGTAGGTCATACAATAAATTTAAGACAACTCCTATGGCTCCTGCCGGTTGTCATACTCATCGACATGCAAGTCGTGATTCCTATTACAAGAACATGATCAATCTCGTACATCACATATCATTCATCACATTCTTGTTGGCCATATCACATCACATAGCATACCCTGCAAAAACAAGTTAGACGTCCTCTAATTGTTGTTTGCATGTTTTACGTGGCTGCTATGGGTTTCTAGCAAGAACGTTTCTTACCTACGCAAAACCACAACGTGATATGTCAATTGCTATTTACCCTTCATAAGGACCCTTTTCATCGAATCCGTTTCGACTAAAGTGGGAGAGACTGGCACCCGCTAGCCACCTTATGCACCAAGTGCATGTCAATCGGTGGAACCTGTCTCACATAAGAGTACATGTAAGGTCGATCCGGGCCACTTCATCCCACAATACCGTCGAAACAAGATTGGACTAGTAACGGTAAGCATATTGAACAACATCAACGCCCACAACTACTTTGTGTTCTACTCGTGCAAAGAATCTACGCAATAGACCTAGCTCTGATACCACTGTTGGGGAACGTAGCAGAAATTCAAAAAATTTCCTACGTATCACCAAGATCTATCTATGGAGAGACCAGCAACGAGTAGAAAGAGAGTGCATCTACATACCCTTGTAGATCGCTAAGCGGAAGCGTTCAAGTGAACGGGGTTGATGGAGTCGTACTCGTCGTGATCCAAATCACCGATGACCAAGTGCCGAACGGACGGCACCTCCGCGTTCAACACACGTACAGCCCGATGCCGTCTCCCACGCCTTGATCCAGCAAGGAGAGAGGGAGAGGTTGAGGAAGACTCCATCCAGCAGCAGCACAACGGCGTGGTGGTGGTGGAGGAGCGTGGCAATCCTGCAGGGCTTCGCCAAGCACCGCGAGAGAGGAGGAGCATTTGGGAGAGGGAGGGCTGTGCCAGAACTTCGTGTGTAGCTCCTATGCGTCTCCCCACTTTATATAGGGGTGGAGGGGCTGGTTTCTTGCCCTCCAAGTCCATTGGGGCGTTGGCCAAGGTGGGAGGAAAGAAATCCCATCATTTCCTTCCCCATCGATTGTTATCCCCCCTTTTTAGGGATCTTGATCTTATCCCTTCGGGATATGATCTTATTCCTTCTAAGGGGGGATCTTGGTGCGCCTTGACCAGGGGTGTGGGGCCTTGCCCCCACTACCCACGTTCATGTGGGCCCCCCCATGCAGGTGGGCCCCACTCCGGAACCTTCTAGAACCTTCCCGGTACAATACCGAAAAATCCCGAACATTTTGCGGTGGCCAAAATAGGACTTCCCATATATAAATCTTTACCTCCGGACCATTCCGGAACTCCTCGTGACGTCCAGGATCTCATCCAGGACTCCGAACAACATTCAGTAACCACATACAAACTTCCTTTATAACCCTAGCGTCATCGAACCTTAAGTGTGTAGACCCTACGGGTTCGGGAGACATGTAGACATGACCGAGACGTTCTCCGGTCAATAACCAACAGCGGGATCTGGATACCCATGATGGCTCCCACATGTTCCACGATGATCTCATCGGACGAACCACGATGCCAAGGACTTAATCAATCCCGTATACAATTCCCTTTGTCTAGCGGTATTGTACTTGCCCGAGATTCGATCGTCGGTATCCTTATACCTCGTTCAATCTCGTTACCGGCAAGTCTCTTTACTCGTTCCGTAACACATCATCCCGTGATCAACTCCTTGGTCACATTGCGCATATGATGATGTACTACCGAGTGGGCCCAGAGATACCTCTCCGCTTACACGGAGTGACAAATCCCAGTCTCGATTCATGCCAACCCAACAGATACTTTCGGAGATACCTGTAATGCACCTTTATAGCCACCCAGTTACGTTGTGACGTTTGGTACACCCAAAGCATTCCTACGGTATCCGGGAGTTGCACAATCTCATGGTCTAAGGAAAAGATACTTGACATTAGAAAAGCTCTAGCAAACGAACTACACGATCTTAGTGCTAGGCTTAGGATTGGGTCTTGTCCATCACATCATTCTCCTAATGATGTGATCCCGTTATCAACGACATCCAATGTCCATAGCCAGGAAACCATGACTATCTATTGATCACAACGAGCTAGTCAACTAGAGGCTCACTAGGGACATATTGTGGTCTATGTATTCACACGTGTATTACGATTTCCGGATAATACAGTTATAGCATGAATAAAAGACAATTGTCATGAACAAGGAAATATAATAATACTTTTATTATTGCCTCTAGGGCATATTTCCAACATCCCGATCTGTGCATCTTGGCTGATGGTAATAGGAAGCAAGGGACACAATGTTTACCCAGGTTCGGGCCCTCTCGATGGAGGTAAAACCCAACTTCCTGCTTGATTAATATTGAAGATATGGGTAGTACAAGAGTAGATTTACCACGAGATCGTAGAGGCTAAACCCTAAGAGCTAGCCTATGATGGTATGATTGTAATTGTGATCGCCCTTCTAAGGACCAACCTCTCCGGTTTATATAGACACCGGAGAGGGCTAGGGTTTACATGGAGTCGGTTACAAGGAAGGAAACACAATATCCGGATCGCCAAGCTTGCCTTCCACGCAAAGGAGAGTCCCATCCGGACACGGGCCGAAGTCTTGAGTCTTGTATCTTCACGCTTCAATAGTCCGGACGATGTATACAGTCCGGCTGTCCGGATACCCCCTAATCCAGGACTCCCTCAGTAGCCCCTGAACCAGGCTTCAATGACGATGAGTCCGGCACGCAGTCTTGTCTTCGGCATTGCAAGGCGGGTTCCTTCTCTGAATACTCCAATGTACCAACTACGACGAATACTGTCCGGCTTCCCATCAATGTCGCACTCCTCGGCTTCAGTGCCTCAATAATGACCACCTCCACGTGTTAAGCGAATGCAAGGAGCCGAGGTATTTTTGCATTTGCCACCCCCGATCCTTCAGGCTGGCCGTCTATTTGAAGAGACAGGAATTCTCAGACCCAAACCTCACTCTCGCCTCTCGAGCAAGCATCCCACAGAGCGCTCCAGAAAAAACCATTCCAACATGGGCAGTCGTCGCAGCTCTTCTGCTCGCTCTCCTCGCTCCAAGTCAGGGGATTGGGAAGAGTGTTCAGTCCCTCATAGCCGTTTGATAAAGTTACAAACCCAAGGGTTTCTTCCACCGGCATTTATGGTCCCCGTTCGAGCCGGAATTGCCACTTATAACGGAGGGGAACAAGCAGAGGGATCTCCTAATCCATCCCCAGAGGAGCGAATATGCCTCATCCCGCATCTGCTAAGGGGCGTCGGGTTTCCTATCCACCCGTTTCTTCGCGGGTTCCTGGAGTTCTATGGTCTCCAGTTGCACAACCTTAACCCTGCCTCCGTACTACACATAGCAGGGTACGTTGCCCTTTGCGAGCTATTTTTAGGCTGCGAACCTCACTTCGGGTTATGGAAGAAGCTGTTCTGCCTTGTCCCTCGCACCCAGGGAGAATCCCTATGTCAAGTGGGCGGGGCGAAGTATGGCGCATTGCCGAGACCGGATACCTATCCGGCACTCCCAAGAAGGCACCAAAGAGCTGGCCTTCAGAGTGGTTTTACATTGATGACATTCCCCTTCCGGATCCAGTCCGGACAGGTCTCCCCAAGTTCAGTAACGCCCCGCCGAGGGTACGTCTAAGCTGGCGCCCCCGGGGCCCCAAGAGGAGGATACCAGGGAAATGCATTTCCTGATGAGCAGGATAAAGTTACTGGCCAAATCCGGACTGACGATAGACGAGGTCATGGCAATATGCATAATGCGGGGAGTGCAACCGCTTCAATATCGGGGGAAGCCCATGTGGCACTTCAACGGGGAAGACGACGCCACCTGTTGCGGCCGTAAGGGTCTGGACTCCGCCACTGCTCTGGCAAGGATACTGTCCGGTTTATACAAAGGGGAAGAGGAGGAATTTATTCACATTAAACCGCGGGACGGATTCTCCATGTACAACCCCCCAGAGTGGTAAGTCGTTATTCCTTTCCCTTCTTCACTTACTTTAGTGTTCTCTGCTAAGATTACCCGCATCGATGTTTCTGAGCAGGAACTGAGGAGGGCCGTAGAAGGAACCTTCAGCCAGAGGACCCTGTCGTGGTTCTAAGTCTGACAGTAGAGTGGGGGGTAGGTATGGAGAGGCAAGGTCCTAGCTATGGAGAGGTTGTAAACACAAGCGATGTACGAGTTCAGGCCCTTCTCGGAAGAAGTAAAAGCCCTACGTCTCGGAGCCCTGAGGCGGTCGAGTGGATTCTGTGTATAGGTGTTACAAGTGTGCGAACCCTTCTGCCTGTGGAGGGGGTGGCTTATATAGAGTACGCCAGGACCCCTACCAGCCCACGTAATGAAGGGTTTAAAGTATATTAAGTCTGGGGCGTTACTGGTAACGCCCCACATAAAATGCCTTAACTATCATTAAGTCTATTCAATTACAGGCCGTTGCAGTGCAGAGTGCCTCCTGACCTTCTGGTGGTCGAGTGTATCTTCATGGTCGAGTGAATCTCCATGGTCGAGTCCTTCTGGTCAGTCAAGTGGGTTCCTCGTTAGTCGACTGGAAGGTGATCTCTTCTAAGGCTGTCCCTGGGTAGGACATTCAGGTCAGGCCTATGACCCTACCCTAGGTACATGAATCCATCATTAGCCCCCGAATGGATTGAGGCTTGAATGAGGAAGGAGTTGATGCTGTTTCCGATTGACTTTTGCATACTGGCTATGCGTCGTTCTGGATTAAGATCTTCTTTGTTGATAACGAACAACTTTTCTTCAGTCGAATCGATCCATTCTTGTCTTTCGTCGAGTGATCTTTTAGACTTTGCTGGTTCCCGAGCGACGGATCGCAGGAAATCTCGCGTCTGACAGACCGATCTGCCGTTCGCGGATTCCATGGGATACGGAATTTGGGGGAGCGCGCGAAGCGGAACGGACCGTGGCGCTCGGACGGGACGGGACATAAACGCCTCGATCTCCGCGCCGCTTTTTCCGCCACGTATCATGTCAGTGCAACTGTTTCGGGATATGATTACGTTGCCTGGGTCCACATGTCATCCACTCGGAAGGGATGATATAAATGCAACCGGCGAGGGTTTTCTGAACAGTGCCCCATTCTTTCTCCTCTGTTTTCTTCGTCCCCGCCCAACGCGCTTACTCTCGTCCCCGCAAAGCTCTCCCTCGCGCACCTCACCGGCAGCCATGGTCAAGGAGAAGACAGCGGCGTTGGAGCGCGCAAAGAAGGCGTCGGCGACGGAGAAGGCATCGGCGGCGGAGAAGGCGAAGGGGAGATCCACCAGCCGCAGTGGGTCTTCGTCGAGATCCCGCTTGCCGAAGGGCTGGGTCCAGGGAGATTGGATCCAGTCGACCATCAGGGAGAAGGATCTCCTCGACATGGCCGACGACGGGCTGATCCCCCATGGCGCAGCAAGACTCCCAGGGAAAGAGTGGCAACCTCAGCCGGAAGAGGGTGAGTGTGTGCTCCTGGCGACTCATATCGATCGAGGGTTTTCTTTGCCACTGAGCATCTTCTTTCGTGGTTTTTTGAACTTCTTTGGAGCCCAACTCCACCACTTTACTCCGAACTCCATTGCGTACCTTGCTGCATTCGTATCCATGTGCGAGAGTTTCCTGGGTTGTCGACCGCACTGGGGCTTGTTCAAGCACATCTTCACGTGTCATTCTCAGACCGTGAAGAAGGCGAGTCCAGGCGACGAGAAGACCCAGGTTGTCCAAATGTGCGGGGGTCTGGGGATTCAAGTGAGGAACAAGAGCACCTTCCCCGCTATGACGTTTCCCGAGTCGGTCAGAGGCTGGCAGTCGACTTGGTTCTACTGCCGGGACGAGCTGACGCCGGGACAGTCGAGTGGACTTCCCCCATTCACCATGAGTCGAGTGAACAAGCCTTCCTCTCTGAAGGTGGTTCCAGAGGAGAGGGCTGACGTGAAGATGTTGATGGACCGAGTGGTGCAGTTGGTCCGGGACGGTGTGATTGGCATGGATCTTCTGGAGGTTTTCCTTCGGCGGCGGATCCAGCCTCTTCAGTTCCGGAGCCATGGCATGTGGTTATACTGCGGGACTGAAGACGATACCCGAGTCCACCTAGAAGCAGTCGACGACGCCACGGTGGAAAGATGGATGGCCGCGGTCACTGGGAATAAGGATAATCCCCGTGGATCCAGGAGGGTTCCTCCACTCGACCATCACACCGTTCCAGACAAGGTATATTTGCTCTGCCTTCCATTGTATATTCGTCGAATGGGTTTCTGTATATTCTGCGACTTAGTCGACTGAGCTTTGTCTTGACGTCTTCTAGGATCTCACCGACCTGTATTCGATGCCCAATGGAGCTCAGGCTCCGACTGAGGAGGAAGAAGCCAGCGGGGGCGAGAGCCAGGAGGAGTGGGATTCAGACGCTGCCGAAGATGACGATGACGACGATGATGACGAGGACGAAGAGGAGGAGGAGGAGGAGGAGGTTGCACCGCCGCGCTCGGAAAGGCGGTCGAAGCTGGTCCATGACCCTGCGACTGAACGCGGTAAGGGGGTGGCGACTGCCTCGCAGTCGACCAAACACCCTCGGACCGCTTCTCCGGTGCCGAGTGAAAGGGCTCCGAAGTAGTCGAAGGTGGCTCCGCCGAAACCTGCCAAGCTCCTGCCGAAGATGAAAGTGTCCATCCCCATCATATCCGGGTAAACACGCTACTTGAGTTCTCTTGTTTTGTATAAGCTTTATCTCTGGTTGATACTTGAGTTGGTCGACTGATTCTTTGGGACTTCAGTGCTGCAACTTCTGAGACCTCAGGCAAGGCTGACGACCATGAGATGGAGGACGCAGCAACCTCAAATCCTGGTACTATACTCTCAATTCTGTCCTTAGTCGACTGACTCGAGATTTCTGACTTTGACTCTTTTTCTGAAGCTCCACCCCATGACATTATCACCCTTCCTAAAGATGACGATGAGGATGAAGAACCGCTGAGGCACAGAATGAGCAGCAAAACGTCTTCCGGTAAGGCAACCCAGAGCGCGACGGCGCCCGAGACCGTGGTCTCGGAAGGGGAGAACCTCACTCGACACACCGTGTCTTTCGCGGTGCCGTTGACGAGTGCTCATCCTACTTCGTCGAGTGCTGCACAACCTTCGCTCTTCACAACACATCATGTCCCAGAGGACCAAGCCAGTGCTGCTAAGGAGGCGATATGTCAAGCGGGAATCATGATGGAGCAGGTGAAGATCGTCCGGGATGCAAGCCAAGCAGCTTATGACGCTAGCTCCGCCCTTCAAAGCAATGTTCAGGTCAGTCGACCACCGCCTGTTCTTTAGGATATGCTATCAAAACTTTGTCTTTCTGATTTCTGAAATCCGTAGCAATCACCACTTTCTGATTTCTGAAATCCATAGCAATCACCCACTGGGTGTGTCGATAGAAAACTCCGTGTTAGCGGGGGCACGCTGAGTGCACCCGCTGGGTGTAGACCCCAAGGCTAAGGTCGACTGCTTGCAGTCGGCCTTAGGCTTTAGAAGTAAAGGTTGTTCATCATTCGATTTGGTCGACTGGTCGACTCTGTCTTGAACAGAACTAGTGGGGGCACGCTGAGTGCACCCACTGGGTGTAGTCCCCGAGACTGTGGTCGACTGCTTGCAGTCGACTACAGTCTGAAGACCACATCTCTCTCTTTTTTTTGGGGTCGACTGGTCGACTCTGTCTTAAACAGAACTAGTGGGGGCACGCTGAGTGCACCCATTGGGTGTAGTCCCCGAGACTACGGTTGAATGCTTGCATTCGACTGTAGTCTTAGAAACGTATGATTTTTCTCTATCCACTCGGAAGTGAACCATCTTTGATATTTTGTCGATTGGTTCTTCGTAGAAATCCTGTGACCTTGCGGCTCGCTATACGGAACTGGAGCGGAAGCATATTCAGCTCGAGTTGGATCTGAAGCTGGTGCAGGAGAATCTGACGAAGGCGAAGGAGGAGACCAAAGGTATGTTCGGTGAGACCTCGACGACTCCTTTTTCCTTCCATTTGTTTCAAAATCTGACTTTGCTGTAACTTACAGACAAGGTGCGGGAGGCCCAGAAGAAGAAAGACCTTGAGCTAGTTGAGAAGACCAAGCTTGCTGACGAGAAGTTAGCTTCAGTCACCAAGCTTGAACAGGAAAATCACAATCTGAAAACTGCTCTGGCGATTGCCTCCAAGGAAGTTGACCGACTGAAAGCCGACAAGACTACCTTGACCGAGAAGATCAACCAATTGACCAGGAAGAAGAATGACCTGGAAGGCTTCCTGGGTGGTCTTGCCAAGAAATTGTTTCTTATGCTCGAAGGTAATATTTTTCACTCGACCAACATTTTCAATTGTGACGCTTCCATTCGACCATTGTCTTGATTCGGCGTTTTGTCCTTGCAGAATTCTGTCGGAACTTCGAAGAAGAGACTAGCCAGTTGGAGCCGAACCTTGATCCTGTCAATTCCCCGGTGAATGATGAAGTTGCCATGAATGTCTACCGACTGGAGTCTCGCGTTGCAGCTGTCGTGGACTATCTTGCAAGGCTGAAGGCCGCCACTTCTCGCATCGACTCGATGCTTTGGCCCGGGGCGACGCTTCAGAATGACCTCGAGTCATTGATGGCTCGACTAAATGCGGTCCCCGACCGTGTGCAAGAGTGGAAGAAGTCCTCGGCTCGGTGCGGCGCAGATGTTACCCTATGTCTGGCCCGAGTCCACTGCAAGGATGCGCGAGAAGAGAAGCTGGCGGCTCTCCGAGTGGCCAACACCAAGAAACACGACTTCAGATCCTTCATGGAAACCTTCATTGCTGCTGCTACCCGGATCGCAGACGGGATCGACCTCGACGAGTTTGTTGCTCCTTCCAGCCCTCCACAGGAGGGGTAAAAAACTTTCTTTAAGTCCGACACTTTAAATTTGCCTCGGTATGCCGAGTGGAATTGTAACCGGTAAACCTTAACAGGCTTAGTGCCTGAGCACTCTCGGTTCCTTTAGGTATCGACCTAAACTTGGATTTGATGTTTGGAGATGATTGCTCCTGGTTCGAATTGTCCTTTGCAGGTTCGCAGCAGGATGTCCACTGCAGTCGACTTATTCCTTAGGCGAGCACTGGGCTGCAGCTAAGCCTCCGAGTGGGAGGTTCGCTCTTCACTCGGTAGGATTTTTATATCTTAGGCGAGCGCTAGGCTGCAGCTAAGCCCCCGAGTGAGAGGTTTGCTCTTCACTCGGTAGGATTTTTTTATAACTTAGGCGAGCGCTAGGCTACAGCTAAGCCTCCGAGTGAGAGGTTTGCTCTTCACTCGGTAGGATTTTTTATAACTTAGGCGAGCGCTGGGCTGCAGCTAAGCCCCCGAGTGAGAGGTTTGCTCTTCACTCGGTAGGATTTTTATACCTTAGGCGAGCATTGAGCTGCAGCTAAGCCCCCGAGTGAGAGGTTTGCTCTTCACTCGGTAGGATTTTTTATAACTTAGGCGAGCGCTGGGCTGCAGCTAAGCCCCCGAGTGAGAGGTTTGCTCTTCACTCGGTAGGATTTTTATGTTGTATTTGTGGCGAAGCTCGGAGGAGAGAGTCGCAGTCGACCTGCACCTCGTCCTCCTTGCAAGCGTATGTGGTACTTAGGCGAACACTGGGCTGCAGCTAAGCCCCCGAGTGAGAGGTTTGCTCTTTACTCGGTAGGATTTTTATAACTTAGGCGAGCACTGGGCTGCAGCTAAGCCCCCGAGTGGAAGTCTGGCTTACCACTCGGTAGGATTTTTATACAACTTAGGCGAGCGCTGGGCTGCAGCTAAGCCCCCGAGTGAGAGGTTTGCTCTTCACTCGGTAGGATTTTTATAACTTAGGCGAGCACTGGGCTGCAGCTAAGCCCCCGAGTGGAAGTCTGGCTTACCACTCGGTAGGATTTTTATACAACTTAGGCGAAACGGATTCGCGGCTAAGCCCCCGAGTGGAAGTCTGGCTTACCACTCGGTAGGATTTTTACAAACTTAGGCGAAACGGATTCGCGGCTAAGCCACCCGCTGGGGGAAAAAGTGACAAAAATTATGAAGGAATTATGGCACTATTATTTCGAGATCCATGAACTACAGAAGTATTTTATTACAACTCATCCGAGTGGAAAACTTTTAAGTGTAAAACGGGCGGAGCAGATCCGCATTCCAATCTCGGGGCTCATCGATGTTGTGTTCGACGTTGTAGAGACGGTATGCCCCGTTGTGGAGATCTTTGGTGATGATGAAGGGTCCTTCCCAAGAAGGAGCGAGCTTATGCTGTTTCTGCTGATCCACTCGGAGAACTAGATCTCCTTCTTGGAAGGCTTGACCTCTCACATTCCTGGCGTGAAAGCGATGCAAGTCTTGTTGATAGATGGTCGATCGGATCAGAGCCATCTCCCTTTCTTCCTCTAGAAGGTCGACTGCGTCCTGACGCGCTTGCTCAGCTTCTGCTTCACTGTAAAGTTCAACTCGAGGAGCATTGTGAAGAAGATCACTCGGCAAGACTGCTTCAGCTCCATAGACCAAAAAGAATGGAGTTCTTCCAGTCGACCGATTGGGTGTGGTTCGCAAACCCCAAAGCACCGAGGGAAGTTCATCGACCCATGCTCTAGCCGCGTGCTTGAGATCACGCATCAGTCGGGGTTTTAAACCCTTGAGGATTAAGCCATTGGCTCGCTCCGCTTGTCCATTCGACTGGGGGTGAGCGACTGAAGCGTAGTCGACTCGTGTGCCTTGAGCGTTGCAGAAATCCTTGAATTCTTCTGAGTCAAATTTCGATCCATTATCTGTAATGATGCTGTGCGGGACTCCATATCTGAACGTCAGCTCCCTGATGAAGGTAACTGCAGTACCGGCGTCGAGATTCTTGATTGGTTTAGCCTCGATCCACTTTGTGAACTTGTCGACTGCGACCAGTACGTGCGTGAAACCACTTCGACCTGTTCTCAAGGGACCGGCCATGTCCAACCCCCATACTGCGAATGGCCAGACGAGTGGAATGGTCTTCAGAGCTGACGCAGGCTTGTGTGACATATTGGAGTAGATCTGACATCCTTCGCACTTATCCACTATTTCCTTTGCCATCTCATTCGCCCTTGGCCAGTAAAATCCAGCTCGGTATGCTTTGGCTACAATGGTCCGAGAGGACGCATGGTGACCACAGGTCCCCGAGTGGATATCATTGAGAATGATTCGACCTTCTTCTGGCGTTATGCATTTTTGACCAACCCTAGTCGGGCTTTCTCTATACAGCTGTCCTTTGATAACGGTAAAGGCTTTGGATCGACGGACGATCTGCCGAGCCTCTTCCTCATCCTCTGGGAGCTCTTTTCTCAGGATATACGCGATATAGGGAATTGTCCAGTTGGGAGTGAGTACTAAAACCTCCATGACCAAGTCGACCACTGCTGGGACCTCGACCTCAGTCGGATCTGTGGCACTCTTGGGCTGTGGAGCTTCCTCTATGAAGGGATCTTCTTTAACTGACGGTGTGTGTATATGCTCCAAAAACACACCACTCGGAATGGCTTCTCTTTTGGAACCTATCTTTGCCAGATCATCTGCTGCTTGATTTTTCAGTCGGGGGATGTGATGGAGCTCCAACCCCTCGAACTTCTTTTCCAGCTTCCTCACTGCATTGCAGTATCCAGTCATGGCTGGGCTTCTCACGTCCCACTCCTTCATCACCTGGTTGACCACTAAATCTGAGTCGCCATAAACCATCAGGCGACGGACGCCAAGTGAGATGGCCATGCGCAATCCATATAAAAGGGCCTCATACTCTGCCTCATTGTTGGAGGAATCAAAGTGAATCTGGAGCACATACCTAAGCTTATCTCCTCTAGGGGAAACCAAAACAACCCCAGCACCAGAACCATTCAGCATCTTAGAGCCATCGAAGAACATGGTCCAATGCTCCGAGTGAACTTCAGTCGGCTGCTGTTGTTCAATCCACTCGGCGAGGAAATCTGCTATTGCCTGGGACTTAATGGCTTTCTTTGCCTCAAACTTGATATCAAGGGGAAGAAGTTCGATCGCCCATTTCGCCACTCGACCAGTTGCATCTCTGTTGTGCAGAATCTCTGATAGTGGGGCGTCGCTGACGACTGTGATAGAATGATCAGAGAAATAATGAGCAACCTTCTTCGTGGTCATGTATATTCCATACACAAGCTTCTGATAATGAGGATATCTCTGCTTGGATGGAGTCAAGACTTCAGACAAATAATACACCGGGCGCTGAACTTTGAAGGCTTTTCCTTCTTCTTCCCGCTCGACCGTAAGTACTGTACTGACGACTTGTCCTGTGGCTGCAATATAAAGCAACAAAGGCTCTTTGCTGATTGGAGCAGCAAGCACCGGCTGGGTGGAGAGCAGAGCTTTTAGCTCGGCAAATGCTGCATCAGCTTCTGGAGTCCACTCGAACTTGTCTGCCTTCTTCATCAGTCGGTAAAGAGGCAATGCCTTTTCACCGAGTCGTGAGATGAATCGACTTAATGCGGCCAAGCATCCAGTAAGCTTCTGGACATCGTGCACTCGCACAGGGCGTTTCATTCGGAGAATACTGCCGACCTTCTCTGGATTTGCGTCGATCCCTCGTTCGGAAACGAGAAAACCGAGTAACTTTCCACCAGGAACTCCGAATGTGCACTTCGATGGATTGAGCTTGATATCGTACCTTCTGAGGTTGGCAAATGTTTCGGCGAGGTCAGCAAGCAGGTAGGAACCTTTTCACGACTTAATGACGATATCATCCATATACGCTTCACATTCCGACTGATTTGAGTGAGAAGACACTTCTGAATCATACGCATAAATGTGGCTCCAACATTCTTGAGGCCGAATGGCATGGTGATATAGCAGAAGCACCCGAATGGGGTGATGAAAGCTGTTTTTACTTCGTCAGGTCCATACAGACGGATCTGATGATACCCGGAATATGCGTCTAGAAAAGACAATCTCTCACATCCCGCGGTCGAGTCAACAATTTGATCTATGCGAGGGAGAGGAAAATGATCTTTCGGGCAGGCCCGATTGATGTGCTTGAAGTCAATGCACATGCGGAGTGATTTGTCCTTCTTGGGAACCATGACGACATTAGCGAGCCACTCGGAGTGGTATATCTCTCGGATAAATCCTGCCGCCAACAGTCGAGCCACTTCCTCACCAATAGCCTTTCTCTTCTGGACGGCGGACCGCCGAAGATGCTCTTTGACTGGTTTTGTTGATTTGTCGACTCTGAGGCGATGCTCAGCCAGTTCCCTGGGAACACCTGGCATGTCAGCTGGCTTCCATGCAAAAATGTCCCAGTTCTCATGGAGGAACTGGATGAGCGCTTCTTCCTATTTTGGGTCGAGTGTCGTGGAGATGTGGGTCGGGGCTGCATTAGGGTCGGTCGGGTGAATGTGAACAGGCTTTGTCTCTCCAGACGACTGAAATGCAGACTTTGTGGCTGGTTTCTTGGATCGCAACAAATCACTCGGATCTGCGTTTTGCTTGTATTCTTCGAACTCGACCGCTGTCACCTGGGAATCGGCAATCTTCGAGCCCTTCTGAAAGCACTCTTCTGCCTTTTTCCGATCGCCAGTGACAGTGATCACCCCTTTGGGACCTGGCATTTTCAGTTTGAGGTACACGTAACATGGTCGAGCCATGAACCGTGCGTAGGCGGGCCTCCCCAAAATGGCGTGATACGCGCTCTGAAAATCCACAACCTCAAAGGTCAACTTTTCCTTGCGAAAATGTTTTGAGTCGCCAAAAACCATGTCCAGGGCTATTTGGCCGAGTGAGTTGGCTTTCTTCCCTGGTATGACTCCGTGGAAATCATGTTGCTGGTGCTCAGTCGGGACATCGGGATGCCCATTCCCTTCAATGTGTCTGCATACAACAAGTTCAGCCCACTGCCACCGTCCATCAGCACTTTCGTCAGTCGAGTGCCTTCGACAACTGGATCGACCACCAAAGCTTGCCTCCCAGGGATGGCAATATGAGTCGGGTGATCAGATTGGTCGAATGTGATGGGTGTTTGGGACCATTTTAGATAACTTGGTTTTGCTGGGGCAACCATATTCACCTCGCGGTTAATGACTTTCAGTCGACTCTTGCTTTCCACATCCGCGAAGATCATCAGAGTGGAGTTGATATGCAGATATTCTTCCTCACTGTCCTCTTTGTCTCCGGCCTTGTCTGACTCTTTCTCCTTGTCCTTAGACTGTTTTCCCTGAAACTGCTGGATCAGGAGTCGACCCTGGCGAGTGGTGTGCTTTGGGTAAATAATGTTGCCCTCTTCATCTTTCTTCGTGTGGATGTGGCACGGCATATCCATCACGTCATTTCCTTCTTTATCCTTAACTTTCTTAGGATTCCAGGATCATTTTGGCTTCCCTTTGAACTTTCCCTGAGCCACGGCCAGGGCCTCTCCAGGAGCTGCTGGCTCGGCTTTCCGCTTCTGTTTCCGACTGGAATTTCCCTTCTCCGACTGACTTGGCTTATACTTGCCGCTTCGGAGTCGGTCCTCTTCCTCGCCATTGGCGTACTTGGTAGCAATCTCCATCATCCGACTCAGAGTCATGTCTCCGGTTCGACCAAACTTCAGACTCAATTCTCTGTTCTTGATGCCATCTTTGAAGGCGCAGACTGCTTGATGATTAGACACATTTTCCACAGTATGGTGCAGAGTGATCCACCACTGAATGTACTCTCTGAGAGTCTCATTGGGCTTCTGCACACAAACTTGCAGCTCTGTCAAACCAGCTGGTCGCTTGCAGGTGCCTTCAAAAGTTCTGACGAACACTCGGAACAAATCTTCCCAAGTGTAAATACTGCTAGGAGGTAACTGATTCAACCACGCTCTGGCTGAACCTTCTAGCATGAGGGGCAAATGCTTCATGGCCACCTCGTCATTCCCACCACCAATCTGAACAGCCACTCGGTAGTCCTCAAGCCAAGTTTCAGGCTTGGACTCCCCAGTGAACTTGCTGACTCCTGTTGCCAACCTGAAATTGGGGGGAATCACCACGGCTCTGATAGCCCTGCTAAAACACTCTGGACCGGAAACATGCACTCGACTGCTCGTGGGTGCATCCCTCTCGGGTCCACCTCGATGGGCTCTGTTCCGGTTGACCAAGCTTTGCACGATAATGGATCGCGCGTCGAAGCCTGGTCCCCTGGGGTCGACTGGAACTCTTCGTCCCGTACTGAACTGACGCCTGTCATCCTGTCGCCGAGGAGCGTAAGACCCTTCCCTCGGAGGGGAAACGGGCACTCGACGCCTGTCATCTCGGTCGAGTCGGTCTCCATACTGATCACGCTGGTTGTCGCGCCCTTCCCGCCGCGGAGGCGATCTGGGACTGTGTACCGACTGAACCGTATTCGCAGCGACGGATCGACTGTGAATTCTGTTGCGTGATTGCGACACGGCTGAGTTCTAGTCCCCAGCCGCTCGGAGCAAATCTCTGATCTGCATCAAGCCTCTCCCAGCTTCCGACTGTGAAGGCTGGATGGACTCTGCTATACGGGTTGCAGCTGCTAAATTCTGAATCGGCGTGCGGTATACCTGAGTCGGCGGGAAGAGTCGACTGGCTTTGGGGACTCGTTGCCGCGCGCGCTCGTCGAGTGCTCGCTGAAGGTTCTCCAGACGAGCGCGCTCAGCCACATTGGCCAAACGTGCCTCCTCCAAGGCGCGAGCCTCGGGGGTTTCTCCCGTAATGGGAGTATGCAGGGCATCCACGTTCCTGCGGCGAAGCTCTTCTCTCTGCAGAGAGTCGAGTGCCTCGGGCTGGTACTCTTCATGGTCCTGAGCGGGGCCACCTCCACCGCCCGCTCCACCACCATGGGCGAAGCCGGGAGGACTGCGGGGCCCGTCGACCATGAGAATTTCCGCCGCTGGATCACTGCTATCGCACTCGGATGCAGCCTCTACGGAGCCAGTCGACAGATCGAACAAGCCGTAGAGAGATTCGTCGGGCTCGATTGCCGCAACTTGTGCGATGGCCGCCTGGCGAGCCACCGCGTGCTTCGCCCACCGCTGAAGCCTCGACCGACCAGAGCGCTTGCGCTGGTGGGAGATCGGACGGGCGACCGATAAAGGAGTCGACCGATAAGGGGCCGACGGTTGTCGCAGCAGAACACCGCGGACACACGCGCGAAAATGCGTCGCACCGCGGACGGGGAGCGCATCAACGTCGAGTGGAGCCTCCTGGAGCCACGCGGAGTCATCGACGACGAAGGTGAGAGCGCCAAGACGGATCTTGCGCCCCTCGACCAAAACTCCAGCAGTCATCATGACGAAAGTATTCGGAAATACTGCAACTTCTCCACAAAATCGCTAAAACACCTGCCCCACGGTGGGCGCCAACTGTCGTGGTTCTAAGTCTGACAGTAGAGTGGGGGGTAGGTATGGAGAGGCAAGGTCCTAGCTATGGAGAGGTTGTAAACACAAGCGATGTACGAGTTCAGGCCCTTCTCGGAAGAAGTAAAAGCCCTATGTCTCGGAGCCCTGAGGCGGTCGAGTGGATTCTGTGTATAGGTGTTACAAGAGTGCGAACCCTTCTGCCTGTGGAGGGGGTGGCTTATATAGAGTACGCCAGGACCCCTGCCAGCCCACGTAATGAAGGGTTTAAAGTATATTAAGTCTGGGCCGTTACTGGTAACGCCCCACATAAAATGCCTTAACTATCATTAAGTCTATTCAATTACAGGCCGTTGCAGTGCAGAGTGCCTCCTGACCTTCTGGTGGTCGAGTGTATCTTCATGGTCGTGTGAATCTCCATGGTCGAGTCCTTCTGGTCAGTCGAGTGGGTTCCTCGTAAGTCGACTGGAAGGTGATCTCTTCTAAGGCTGTCCCTGGGTAGGACATTCCGGTCAGGCCTATGACCCTACCCTAGGTACATGAATCCATCAGACCCCGGAAGGGCCCTAGATCTAGGACTCGAAGAAGATTCGAATAATACATGGAGCTTGTCAACGAGGTATTTTATCAAGCAAGCTGTGATGGTGCCTCAGTGGCCATTATTGCCTACTATCCCGGACTGCTCTCTGTGTCGTGTGTAAGCCAAACTAAAAACCCTATCCTCCGAAGAGGACTCCCCTCAAATGTCATGCCTTACCCTTGAGGCGTCGTGATGTTCGCAGAGACGACGGTCAGAGCGCGGGGCCGAGCCCCTAGGGACTCGTCGACCACGGGCGTCCGGATCGGGCAGGCTCAAGAGGAAGGCGGTGAGGGTCGACACACCGCTGTAGAGGTAAAGCAAAAACCTGTCCTGCGATTATGCTATTTGAAATATAACAGCGCCCTTTGTGTCTTGCAGGAAGAGGAGCAGCCGGACTATATCCGGGGATCCCGCCCATCACACCTCCACTAGCCGGGTTCCAGAACCGGCTTCGAGGGCGGAGGCAGACACTGGGCCAGTACTGCATAGTTCTCCGAAAGAGGATGCGGATATGCTTTCGGCCACGAACTCCGAAATGGAGAGTGCCATGAATCACCGGCGCCGGAGGGCCATGCTTCGGAACAACATCTTTTCCGAAGAGGCATTTAATGCCTTCAATTCGGGGGATGCATACATCCGAGCAGCTCAAGGCGGGCTTGCCCGAGCGACGGACTAGTATACCAAAGATATACGGGTAAGAAATTTTGATAAGCATGTATAGCAGTAGCCCTTGAGACTTGAAATGGTTGAAACAACTGTTTTAAGGATCAATTTATGTGCAGGTCCTTGTAGATAAGAATGAACAATTGGCTCGGGAGCTGGAGGAATGCAAGGCCTAGCTGAGGGACACGGTTGCCAAGTTAGAGAAATCCCAGAAGGCCTCATCTGGTAACATTTGTCTCAAGTGTACGAATATGCATCAGTTAGTAAACGGCTGGTATGACTAGTCTAACAGAAAATTCTGCAGACAATCCCGGGGTGAATTCGGAGGGCGTAACGGATGACGACTCGCATCTCAAAAGGCAGCTAAAGGCTGGCGAGCGCATTCTTTCGCAAGTTAGGCAGGAGAAGAACAATCTTCAAGATGCCAATATCCGGTTGGACGTGGAATTAAAAGATGTCCGCGCTCAGCTGGCGGACTCCGTGAAGGAGAACAAAAGGCTTCGATGCGGTATTTACGGTAACTGCCTAGACGAACTATATTACAACTCGGCGAGGAAGTGTATTGAAAGAATTTTGCTTGTAGGCATGTTGACGGGTCGTCCCGAGGAGGAGATGCCCTCATCTGCAGGCGATGTACTACAAGACCTTTCACAATTGCATGAGCGGGCTCGGCGGGTGATGCACGACGTTGCTCAGGCCTTATGGCCATCAAGCTTCCTGCCGAATGGCATGGGGGAGCTTGTGGATCTGCTCCAAGGAGCTCGGCGGCGCTTCCGATTGTGGAAGATGTCAGCCTACCGGCAAGGTGCAAGAGAAGCCTGGGCTATGGTGAAGACGCGCTACACCAAGTAGGACCCGAACCATATGGCCGAAGTAGGACCGGCGGGGCCCGATGGGCAAGAAATTCCCGTAAGTCTGGTATATGACCAGGTAGCGTTAGCCGCCAAGTATTCTCAACAAGATTGTAAGCTGGATAGCCTGTTGGATGGTATAGAGGAGGAATATAGTCAGTCCAAGTGACTGTGTAATTCAATGGGCATGAGGAGCCCCTAGCCGGATTAAAATCGTTTGTCATGGCGGACCTTTTCGCTTTAGCCCCCGGATCCTACAGTCCGGGGTGTGTCCGAATACCCGCTCAGTTATACAAAACCTGGGTATGCGTGGAAACCAGGCGTAGGGGTCATAAGTGCTTGAACAGACAAGTACCCAACTAGTTATGTTATATTACATGGATAGTAAGAAACATCTTCCAGGGAGAATAGTTCCGTTAGGGGTTCCTTTCCGTGGGTACGCATGCGACGATGCACATGTCCGGACTGCGAATGATGGTGCAGGATACAAGAATTCTGGGGATTTACGTTGTAATAAATGAATACATCTTTTGTTCACCGATCAAATATTCTCTTAAGGAAACTAGCTTTCGGCTTCACCCAGTCTGAGGTACACATCCGGCTGAACCGGCAGTAACAATCGCAGAGGTGCTCCCCTTATGCCCTAGCCGAATTAACAGGAACGTAGGGAATAAACACAAGAGCCAGGCAACCCAGCTTGGCCACATCTTAAGTCATATCGATGCATATAATGGTGAAGAAAAGGCACATATGGAAAAAGAAATGCATATGTGATGGGCAAAAAGCCATTTGAGTATTTATTTTTAGCTTCCGTATGGGAAGCCCCCAGGTATTTCTTACACACATAGTGCGGTCGGAGTAATCTGGAAGTCCGTACTATATTAAATACTTTGTGTGAAGAGGAAGAAAAAGTCGAGAAATGAGAAGGGATGGAGCATAAATAAAAGGGAGGGAGTAAGGAGACGAACATTGAGTTCGGCGTTAGGCGTAGAATCTCCGGAGTCTGGCCGCGTTCCATGGGTTCGGCTCAAGCCCGTTATCGGATGCATTATGTAAGCGGTACGCTCCTCCGGTGAGAACTTAGTCGATGACAAAGGGACCTTCCCACTTGGGTTTGATCTTGTCCTTCTTCTTCTCCGGTAGGCGTAGAACGAGTTCGCCAATATTGTAAGTTTTGGCCCATACTTCTCTGCTTTGGTATCGTCGAGCCTGCTGTTGATGGAATGCGGAGCGGGCCTTGCAACGTCGCGCTCTCCTCCAGGGCATCCAAGTTATCCTGCCGATCTAGCTCGGCTTCCTTCTCTTCGTGCATGCGTACGCGTGGCGAATCATGTATTATGTCGCAAGGTAAAACTGCTTCCGCGATGTACACCATAAAAATGGTGTATATCCGGTGGTGCGATTCGGCGTCGTCCGCAGCCCCTAGAGTACGGAGTCGAGCTCCTCGACCCAGTGCATATCTGATTCTATCAAAGATCGCGCTAGTCTGGGTTTGATGCCGCTCATGATGAGACCGTTTGCCTGTTCGACCTGGCCGTTTGTTTGGGGATGGTAGACGGAAGCGTAGTCGAGCTTAATGCCCATTTTGCCGCACCAAGTTTTCACCTCATCGGCTGTGAAATTGGAGCCGTTATCAGTGATGATGCTGTGGGGGACGCCGTATCGGTGTACGACCCCAGATATGAAGTCTATCACTGGTCCGGATTCGGCCGTTTTGACTGGTTTGGCTTCTATCCATTTGGTGAACTTGTCCACCATGACCAATAAGTATTTTTTCTTATGGCTTCCTCCTTTAAGAGGTCCGACCATATCCAGCCCCCAGACCGCGAAGGGCCAGGTTATGGGGATTGTTTGGAGGGTTGTAGGGGGCATATGACGCTGATTGGCGAAGAGCAGGCAACCGACGCAGTGTTGGACAAGGTCATGTGCGTCTAGTCGGGCTGTCAGCCAATAGAAGCCTGTATAGAAAGCCTCGCTGACTAGTGCCCGAGCCGCGACGTGGTGCCCGCCCAGTCCGGCATGGATTTCAGCCAAGAGCTGCCACCCTTCGTCCTCGGAGATGCATCTTTGGAGCACTCCGGTGGCACTTTTCTTGTAGAGTTCCCCTTCGTGGACTTTGTAAGCTTCAGAACGTCGGACGATGCAGCGTGCTTCATTTTGGTCTTCTGGGAGCTCCTGCGTATTTAGGTATGCCAAGAAAGGCTCGGTCCATGGGGCGACTACGACCATGATTTCGTGGGCCGAAGATGTTATTTCGGTGGTGGAGCCTTCGATTATGTCTGATGGTTCGGAATCTGGGGGTGTGTTCGGATCCGTGCTAGTGTTGCCGGACTCCCCTTCCCATACCACGGATGGCTTGAACAACCTTTCCAGGAATATGTTAGGTGGGACGGGGTCGCGTTTAGCGCCGATGCGGGCGAGAACGTTAGCCGCATGATTGTTTTCTCGAGCCACATGGTGGAATTCGAGCCCCTCGTTCTACGGCCCGTAGCGTCGCGGTTATTTATTATGTCATTGAGTGGAACTTCGGAGGCCACTGTAATTGAACACTCTTGAAAGTAGTGTCGTAGCTTCCGGGACGCCATGAAGACCGCGTATGCTATTTTTTTTATAGTGTGGGTATCGGGATTTGCATGGGGTGAGTACTGTGGATACGTAATAAACCGGCTTTTGGAGCGGGAATTTGTATCCGTCAACCTCTCGTTCGACAACGAGCACTGCTCTTACAAGTTGATGTGTTGCAGCTATGTATATTAGCATGGGCTCACCGATATTTTACACTGTTAGGACTGGATTACTGGCCAGTAAGGTCTTTATTTCATCGAGTCCGGCCGCGGCTGCATCCGTCCACACGAAGTGTCGGTGCGCCGAAGGAGGCGGTAAAGAGGTAATGCCTTTTCTCCTAACCTGGAGATAAAGCGGCTCAAAGCGGCCACACATCCAGCTAGTTTCTGGATGTGCTTGAGGTCTGTTGGTATATCCAAATACTATAGAGCTCAGATTTTTGCCGGATTCGCTTCAATTCCTCTATTGGAAACAATGAAGCCCAGCAGTTTCCCTGAGGGGACGCCGAAAACGCATTTTTCCGGATCCAACTTGATGTCGTATGTCCAGAGGTTATCGAATGTAAGCCTCAAGTCATCTATTAGGGTTTTGATGTGTCTTGTTTTTATGACCACGTCATCCACATATGCCTCCACTGTTTTGCCGATTTGTTTTTCCAGGCATGTTTGAATCATGCGTTGATAGGTTGCACCGGCATTCTTAATCCCGAAAGGCATAGTGTTGAAGCAAAAAGGGTCATATGGCGTTATGAAAGCTGTTGCAGCTTGGTCAGACTCTGCCATCTTTATTTGATGGTATCCAGAGTATGCGTCGAGAAAGCAGAGCGAGTCGTGTCCAGCTGTGGCATCGATAATCTGATCGATGCGAGGGAGGGGAAAGGGATCCTTGGGGCAAGCTTTGTTGAGGTCTTTGAAGTCGATGCATAGGCGCCAGGATTTGTCCTTCTTTGGTACCATTACCAAGTTTGCCAGCCAATCCGGATGTTTAATATCTCTCATGAAACTGGCCTCGAGTAGCTTGGCTAGCTCTTCCCCCATTGCTTGTCATTTGGGCTCTGAAAATCGCCTTAGGGTTTGTTTGACAGGTTTGTATCCCTTTAGTACGTTAAGGCTATGTTCGGCCAATCCACGCGGGATACCCGGCATGTCCGATGGGTGCCAGGCGAAAATGTCCCAATTCTTGCGTAAAAAGTCTCGTGATGCGGCGTCCATTGCGGGGCTCAACTGTGTCCCGATGGAAGCTGTCTTCGTGGGGTCCATTGGATGGACTTGGAATTTGACTATCTCGTCTGCGGGTTTAAAGGAGGCGGACTTGGGTCGCTTGTCGAGTATCACGTCGTCCCTGTCCACGGTGGCACGTAGCGTTGTTAATTCTTTGGCTGCTAGGGCTTCGGATAATGCTTCCAGGGCTAGTTCTGCGGTTTTGTTTTTGGCGCGAAGTGCGACGTCCGGATCACTGGCTAGAGTGATGATTCCATTGGCCTGGGCATTTTAAGCTTCATGTACCCGTAATGGGGTATGGCTTGAAAGCTCGTAAACGCGTCCCGCCCTAGAAGGGCGTGGTATCCGCTACTGAAAGGAGCCACTTGGAATGTGCTTTCTTCAGACCTGTAATTTTCCGGGGTGCCGAATACCACATCGAGTGTGATTTTTCCCGCACACCGCACTTCCTGACTAGGAATGATTCCCCTGAAGGTGGTGTTGCTTTGCTCAATGCGGCCTTTATGAATTTCCATCTTGTTGAGCGTTTCTTCATAGATCAAGTTTAATCCGCTTCCGCCGTCCATGAGTACTTTAGAGCCGAAAGCCGTCCACAATTGGGCTAAGGACCAGAGCGGCCGATGCCCGGACAGTCTGGAATCGAGGTTCATCACTGGCATTGAAAGTTATAGCAGTGTCGTTCCAGGGATTTATCTTTGCCACATGGCAAATTTTAGCGGAGCTTCAATGAGCTCGCTTGCGCCTATTGTTTGAGGCGAAAGTCTCGAAGACTGTTAATACCATATTGTGTTCGTTGGCAGGATGTTGTTCTGCTTTATGGCTTGCAAGAAGATCCTCGCCACTTTTTGCAACCTGCCAGAGTATCCAACATGCTCTAAGGCTATGAGTTGGTGTTATATCCGGAGTGTTGTGGAGTTTACATGGCCCATTGAGCCATTCTTCCAATACGGTTCCCCGCCCCGAGGCGGGCTTTGGTTTCTTGGGAATTGGATCGGCCGACCTATGAGAGTTCGCCCGTTTAGTTCGGACAAAGGTTTTGGTGAGAGCCGTACTATCCCAAAGTTCTGTTCGGGTTTTCCAGGCACTTTCCATCGCACAGTACTTCTATACTATGGTTGCCAAGTCCGCAAAGTGTACTATGTCATGGCGACTTATAGCATTAAGGATTCCTTTGTTCGTGCAATTTTTGTAGAAGAGTGAGACTACGTCCTCCTCGCGGCAATCCTTGACCTTGTTTAACACAAGGAGGAATCTGGCCCAGTAACGATGTACTGTCTCCTGGGGCTCTTGCCTGACGCGGGAGAGACGGTTTAAGTCTGGGTAGGTGTTGTTAGCTGAATCCGGATTCCGATCCGATCTAGCACCCAGGGGCATGGGAGGTTCCGAGTCTGACAGTTCGGGATCCGGAGTGTTGCCCAGTCTCTTAGGCCCAATGCCCAATTCTAAGTCCGGGATCTGGGTCAGGTTTTCCTTTGAGCAGGTGTTCGGCTCACGGAGTTCGGTGATCCGGGCATAATTCGTCCTCAATGTTGAGGGGCCATCCGTGTGTGGTTCCTCCACTACTGCTATCTCATGGGTGGCCGGCGGGGATGTGATGTCCCTTTGGTCGGGTTTAAGCCTGATCCGGTCATAGTCTGTAGCGACTCCCAGAGCGGCGATGTGATCCAAGAGCTCATTAAGGGAGGAGAGCTCCACCGGATCCATCTATTCGGCAAGTTCCAAACTGACGCGAAGGTTATGCTTGATGACCCGAGAGGCCATCGTCGGCGCAATTGCCGATGGGGCAGCCATGATAAAGCCGCCAAGTCGGAGAGTTTGTCCTACAGCTAGAGCTCCCCCCAAGGTAATGTTGTCCTTGATGATGGGACGAGCCGTCGAGCCTTGCGGCGACGACATAGAGGAACTCTCAATGAAAGCACCAATGTCGGTGTCAAAACCGGCGGATCTCGGGTAGGGGGTCCCGATCTATGCGTCTAGGCTGATGGTAACAAGAAGCAAGGGACACAATGTTCACCCAGGTTCGGGCCCTCTCGATGGAGGTAAAACCCTACTTCCTGCTTGATTAATATTGAAGATATGGGTAGTACAAGAGTAGATCTACCACGAGATCGTAGAGGCTAAACCCTAAGAGCTAGCCTATGATGGTATGATTGTAATTGTGATTGGCCTTCTAAGGACCAACCTCTCCGATTTGTATAGACACCGGAGAGGGCTAGGGTTTACATGGAGTCGGTTACAAGGAAGGAAACACAATATCCGGATTGCCAAGCTTGCCTTCCACGCAAAGGAGAGTCCCATCCGGACACGGGCCGAAGTCTTGAGTCTTGTATCTTCACGCTTCAATAGTCCGGACGATGTATACAGTCCGGCTGTCCGGATACCCCCTAATCTGGGACTCCCTCACCCCTTTCCTTCTCCCTCACCCTCTCCTTCCCCCTCTTCCCCTCCGGTGGAAGGAAAAGGGGGGCCGAATCCCACTAGGAGTCCAAGTGGGACTCCTCCCCACTTGGGACGCCCTAGGCCGGCCTCCTCCCGTCTCCCTACTTTATATACGGGGGCGGGGGGGGGGGACCTCTAAGCACATCAATTGTCTTGGCCGTGTGCGGTGCCCCCCTCCACCGTTTACTTCTCCGATCATATTGTCGTAGTGCTTAGGCGAAGCCCTGCTCAGATCACATCACCAACACCGTCATCACGCCGTCATGCTCACGGAACTCATCGACTCCTTCGTACCTTTACTGGATCAAGAGTTCGACGGACGTCATCGAGCTGAACGTGTGCAGAACTCGGTACTGGATTGTTGATTCAAGAAGACGTTCGACTACATCAACTGCGTTAAGTTAATGCTTCCGCTTTCGGTCTACGAGGGTAAGTGGACACACTCTCCCCTCTCATTGCTATGCATCTCCTAGATAGATCTTGCGTGAGCGTAGGAATTTTTTTGCTACATTTCCCAACAGTGGCATCCGAGGCAGGTCTATGCGTAGATGATATGCATGAGTAGAACGCAAAGAGTTGTGGGCGGTGATCATCATACTGCTTACCACCAATGTCTTATTTTGATTCGGTGATATTGTTGGATGAAGCGGCCTGGACCAACCTTAGATGACCGCGTTCATGAGACCGGTTCCACCGACAATCACGCAACTAGTTTTGCATAAAGGTGGCTGGCGGGTGTTTGTTTCTCCAACTTTAGTTTAATCAAATTTGACTGGGGCCGGTCCTTGTGAAGGTTAAAACAACAAACTTGATAAATCACCGTTGTGGTTTTTGTGCCGTAGGTAAGTACGGTTCATGCTAGAAGCCCATAGCAACCACATAAAACTTGCAACAAACAAAGTAGAGGACGTCTAACTTGTTTTTGCAGGGCATGTTGTGATGTGATATGGTCAAGACATGATGTGATATAAGTTGTTGTATGAGATTATCATGTTTTGTAAAAGTTATCGGCAACTGGCAGGAGCCATATGGTTGTCGCTTTATTGTATGAAATACAAATGCCATGTAATTGCTTTACTTTATCACTAAGCGGTAGCGATAGTCATAGAAGCAATAGTTGGCGAGATGACCACAATGCTACAATGGAGATCAAGGTGTCAAGCCGGTGACGATGGAGATCATGAAGTTGCTTTGGTGATGGAGATCAAAAGCACAAGAAGATGATGGCCATATCATGTCACATATTTTGATTGCATGTGATGTTTATCTTTATGCATCTTATTTTGCTTAGTACGGTGGTAGCATTATAAGATGATCCCTTACTAAAATTTCAAGGTATAAGTGTTCTCCCCGAGTATGCACCGTTGCGAAAGTTCTTCATGCTAAGACACCACGTGATGATAGGGTGTGATAAGCTCTATGTTCAAATACAATGGGTGCAAGTCAGTTTTGCACATGCGGAACACTCAGGTTAAACTTGACGAGCCTATCATATACATATATGGTCTCAGAACACTGGAGACCGAAAGGTCGAACGTGAATCATATAGTGGATATGATCATCATAGAGATGTTCACCGTTGATGAGTACTCCATCTCACGTGACGATCGGACATGGTTTAGTTGATTTTGATCACGTATCATTTAGATGACTTGAGGGATGTCTATCTAAGTGGGAGTTCTTAAGTAATATGATTAATAGAACTTAATTTATCATGAACTTAGTCCTAATAGTTTGCAAATTATGTTGTAGATGAATAGCTCGCGTTGTAGCTCCACGTTTATTTTTGATATGTTCCTAGAGAAAACTAAATTGAAAGATGATAGTAGCAATGATGCGGACTGGGTCTGTGATCTGAGGATTATCCTCATTGCTGCACAGAAGAATTATGTCCTTGATGCACCGCTAGGTGACAGACCTGTTGCAGGAGCTGATGCGGACGTTATGAATGTTTGACAAGCTCGGTATGATGACTACTTGATAGTTTAGTTCACCATGCTTTACGGCTTAGAACCAGGACTTCAAAACGTTTTGGACGCCATGGAGCATATGAGATGTTCCAAGATCTGAAATTAGTATTTCAGGCTCATGCCCGTGTCAAGAGGTATGATATCTCTAACAAGTACTTCGCCTACAAGATGGAGGAGAATAGCTCAACCAGTGAGCATGTGCTCAGAATGTCTGAGTAATACAATTGCTTGAATCTAGTGGGAGTTAATCTTCCAGATAAGATAGTAATTGACAGAGTTCTCTAGTCACTATCACCAAGTTACTGGAACTTTGTGATGAACTATAATATGAAAGGGATGACGAAAACAATTCCCGAGCTCTTCGTGATGCTGAAATCGAGGAAGGTAGAAATCAAGAAAGAGCATCAAGTGTTGATGATTGACAAGACCACTAGTTTCAAGAAAAGGGCAAAGGGAAAGAAAGGGAACTTCAAGAAGAATGGCAAGCAAGTTGCGACTCCCGTGAAGAATCCCAAAGGTGGACCTAAGCCTGAAACTAAGTGCTTCTATTGCAAAGGAAAATGGTCACAGAAAGCGAAACTACCCCAAATATTTGACGGATAAGAAGGATGGCAATGTGAACAAAGGTGTATTTGATATACATGCTATTGATGTGTACCTTACTAGTGCTCGTAGTATCCCCTGGGTATTTGATACCTGTTCAGTTGCTAAGATTAGTAACTCGAAACAGGAGTTGCCGAATAAATGGAGAATAGTTGAGGGTGAAGTGCCGATGTGTGTTGGAAGTAGTTCCTAGATTGATATGATCATGATCGCACACTCCCTATACTTTCGGGATTAGTGTTGAACCTAAATAAATGTTATTTGGTATTTGTGTTGAGCATGAACAAGATAGGATCATGTTTATTGCAATACGTTTATTCATTCAAGATAGAGAATAATTGTTATTCTATTTGCACGAATAAAACCTTATATGGTCATACACCTAATGTTAATGGTTTATTGAATCTCGATCGTAGTGATACACATATTCATAATATTGATGCAAAAAGATGCAAAGTTGATAATGATAGTGCAACATATTTGTGGCACTGCCGTTTAGGTCATATCGGTGTAAAGCGCATGAAGAAACTCCATACAGATGGACTTTTGGAATCACTTGATTATGAATCATTTGATACTTGCAAACCGTACCTTATGGGCAAGATGACTAAAACTCAGTTCTCTAGAATAATGGAACGAGCTAATGACTTATTGGAAATAATACATACCAATGTATGTGGTCCGATGAGTATTGAAGCTCGTGGCGGGTATCATTATTTTCTGACCTTCACATAAGATTTGAGCAGATATGGGTATATCTACTTAATAAAACACAAGTCCGAACCATTTGAAAAGTTCAAAGAATTTCAGAGTGAAGTAGAGAATCATCGTAACAAGAAAATAAAGTTTCTACGATCTGATCATGGAGGAGAATATTTGAGTTACGAGTTTGGCCTTCATTTAAAACAATGTGGAATAGTTTCACAGCTCACGCCACCTGTAACACCACAGCGTAATGGTGTGTCCGAACGTCGTAACCCCACTTTATTGTATATGGTGCGATCTATGATGTCTCTTACCAATTTACCACTATTGTCTTGGGGTTATGCATTAGACGCAGCTGCATTCACATTAAACAGGGCACCATCAAAATCCGTTGAGACGACACCGTATGAACCGTGGTTTGGCAACAAACCTAAGCTGTCGTTTCTTAAAGTTTGGGGATGTGATGCTTATGTCAAAAGTCTTCAGCTAGATAAGCTTGAACCCAAATCAGAGAAGTGCGTCTTCGTAGGATACCCTAAGGAGACAATTGGGTACACCTTCTACCACAAGTCCGAAGGCAAGATTTTTATTGCTAAGAACGGAACATTTCTAGAGAAGGAGTTTTCCTCGAGAGAAGTGAGTGGGAGGAAAGTAGAACTTGATGAGGTAATTGTACCTACTCTCAATTTGGAAGGTAGCTCATCCGAGAAATTTGTTCCCGTGATGCCTACACCAACTGGAGAGGAAGCTAATGATAAAGATCATGAAACTTCAGATCAAGTTTCTATAGAACCTCATAGGTCAAACAAAGCACGATCCACACCAGAGTGGTACGGTAATCCTGTTCTGGAAGTCATGTTACTTAACCATGATGAACCTACGAACTATGAAGAAGCTATGATGAGCCTAGATTCCGATAAATGGCTTGAGGCCATGAAATCTGAGATAGGATCCATATATGAGAACAAAGTATGGACTTTGGTGGATTTACCCATAGATGGCGACCCATAGAGAATAAATGGATCTTCAAGAAGAAGACTGACGCTGATGGTAATGTTACTATCTATAAAGCTCGACTTGTCATAAAAGGTTTTCTACAAGTTCAAGGGGTTGAATACGATGAGGCTTTCTCAACCGTAGTGATGCTTAAGTCCGTCCGAATCATGTTAGAAATTGCCACATTTTGTGAAATCTGGCAAATGGATGTCAAAACAGCATTCCTTAAATAGATATGTCTAAGAAGAGTTGTATATGATACAACCATAAGGTTTTGTCGATCCTAAAGGTGCTAACAAAGTGTGCGAGCTCCAGCGATCCATCTGTGGACTGGTGCAAGCATCTCAGAGTTGGAATATAAGCTTTGATAAGGTGATGAAAGCATATTGTTTTATACAGACTTACGGTGAAGCCTGTATTTACAAGAAAGTGAGTGGGAGCACTACAGCTTTTCTGATAAGTATATGTGAATGACATATTGTTGATCGGAAATGATGTAGAATTTTCTGGAAATAATAAAGGAGCATTTGAAAGGTGTTTTTTTTCAAAGAAAGACCTCGGTGAAGCTGATTACATATTGGGCATCAAAATCTATAGAGATAGATCAAGATGCTTAATAAGATTTTCAATGAGTACATACCTTGACAAGATTTAGAAAGAGTTCAAAAATGGATCAGTCAAAGAAGGAGTTCTTGCATGTAGTACAAGGTGTAAAATTGAGTAAGACTCAAAGCCCGGTCACAACAGAAGATAGAAAGAGAATGAAAATCATTCCCTATGCCTCAGTCACAGGTTCTATACAGTATGCCATGCTATGTACCAGACCAGTTGTGTGCCTTGCTATGAGTTTGGCAAGGGGGTACGATAGTGATCCAAGAGTGGATCGCCGGATAGCGGTCAAATTATCCTTAGTTACCTAAGAGGACTAAGGAAATATTTCTCGGTTATGGAGGTGATAAAGAGTTTGTCGTAAAGAGTTACGTCGATGCAAGCTTTTACACCGATCCGGATGACTTTGAGCCTCAATCTGGATACATATTGAAAGTGGGAGCAATTAGCTAGAGTAGCTCCAAGCAGAGCATTGTAGACATAGAAAATTTGCAAAATACATACGGCTTTGAATGTGGCAGATCTGTTGACTAAACTTATCACACAAGAAAAACATGATCATACCTTAGTACTCCTTGGGTGTTAATCACATAGCGATGTGAACTAGATTATTGACTCTAGTACCTTTGGGTTGTTGGTCACATGGTGATGTGAACTATGGGTGTTAATCACATACAAATGTGAACTATTGGAGTTAAATCACATGGTGATGTGAACTAGATTATTGACTCTAGTGCATGTGGGAGACTCAAGGAAATATGCCCTAGAGGCAATAATAAAGTTGTTATTTTATATTTCCTTATATCATGATAAATGTCTATTATTAATGCTAGAATTGTATTAACCGAAAACTTGATACATGTGTGAATACATAGACAAAACACTGTGTCCCTAGTATGCCTCTACTAGACTAGCTCGTTAATCAAAGATGGTTAAGTTTCCTAGCCATGGACATGTGTTGTCATTTGATTAACGGGATCACATAATTAGGAGAATGATGTGATGGACAAGACCCATCCGTTAGCTTAGCATAATGATCGTTCAGTTTTATTGCTACTGCTTTCTTCGTGTCAAATATATATTCATCTCACTATGAGATTATGCAACTCCCGGACACTGCAGGAATGCCTTGTGTGCTATCAAACGTCACAACATAACTGGGTGATTATAAATTTGATCTATAGGTATCTCTGAAGGTGTTTGTTGGGTTGGCATAGATCGAGATTAGGATTTGTCACTTCGAGTATCGGAGAGGTATCTTTGGGCCCTCTCGGTAATGCACATCATATGAAGCCTTGCAAGCAATGTGAATAATGAGTTAGTTGCAGGATGATGCATTACGGAATGATTAAAGAGACTTGCCGGTAACGAGATTGAACTAGGTATGAAGATACTGATGATAGAATCTCGGGCAAGTAACATACTGATGACAAAGGGAATAACGTATGTTGACATTGCGATTCGACCGATAAAGATCTTCATAGAATATGTGGGAACCAACATGAGCATCCAGGTTCTGCTATTGGTTATTGACCGGAGAGGTGTCTCGGTCATGTCTACATAGTTCTCAAATCTGTAGGGTCCTCACGCTTAACGTTCGATGACGATATGTATTATATGAGTTATGTGTTTTGGTGACCGAAGGTTGTTCGGAGTCCCGGATGAGATCACAGATATGATGAGGAGTCTTGAAATGGTCGAGATGTAAAGATTGATATATTGGAAGGTAGTATTCGGACACCGGAAGGGTTCCGGAGTGTATCGGGTACATATCGGAGTACCAGAGGGGTTACCGGAACCCCCCGGTGGAAAATATGGGCCATATGGGCCATAGGAGGGATGCTAATCAGCCCACAAGGGGCTGGTGCGCCCCCCACAAGGGAGGAGGCCGAATTGGACTAGGGAAGGGGGTGGCGCCCCCTTTCCTTCTTCATCTCCCTCTCCTTTCCCCTTTTCCCCTCCTGTAGAAGGAAAAGGGGGGGGGGCGAATCCCACTAGGAGTCCAAGTGGGACTCCTCCCCACTTGGCGCGCCCTAGGCTGGCCTCCTCCCCTCTCCCTCCTTTATATACGGGGGAGGGGGTCTAAACACATCAATTGTATTAGCCGTGTGAGGTGCCCCCCTCCACTGTTTACTCCTCCGATCATATTGTCATAGTGCTTAGGCGAAGCCCTGCGCGCATCACATCACCAACACCGTCATCATGCCTTTGTGCTGATGGAACTCATCGACTACTTTGTACCTATACTGGATTAAGAGTTCGAGGGACGTCATCGAGATGAACGTGTGCAGAACTTGGAGGTGACGTATGTTCAGTACTTGATCGGTTGATTCGAGAAGACGTTTGACTACATCAACCGCTTAAGTTAACGCTTCCGCTTTCGGTCTATGAAGGTACGTGGACACACTCTCCCCTCTCGTTGCTATGCATCTCCTAGATAGATCTTGCGTGAGCGTAGGAATTTTTTTGAAATTGCATGCTACGTTTCCCAACAGTTTGCACCATTGGTGCACTGCATATGAGATGTTAGTTTCAACAAATAGGTTGTGTTCCTTTGGCGCGACTGCATTGTTGCGGAGAGGTTAAGAGATGGCTAGGCGAGAGACGACGAGAAGGGGAAGGCGGCAAGTAAGGTTTAGGAGAAGGGGATGCCTCGCCGTCGGGCTTTTATAGCCGGGGTGTAACGCCCCGGATTCGATGCGCCAGGTGTCTGCCAGTTATTCGCCTTCTTTGCCATGTCATTTGCTTGCGTGTTGCATTCTATCATGTCATCATGTGCATCTCATTTTGCATACGTGTTCGTTTCTTGCATCCGAGCTTTTTCCCCGTTGTCCGTTTTGCAATCCGGCACTCCTATGTCCTCCGGCGCCCCCTTTTTGCCTCTCCTCTTGTGCGGGTGCTAAACGTTCTCGGAATGGACCGAGTCTTGCCAAGCGGCCTTGGTATAGCACCGGTAGACCGCCTGTCAAGTTTCGTGCCATTTGGAGGTCGTTTGATACTCCAATGGTTAACCGGGTAACCGCTAAAGCCTCTTTTGTGTGCAGCCCAACACCCCTTCCAAAGTGGCCCAAAACCCATCTAACTCCCCTCCATGCTCTCGGTCGTTCTATCACAATCGCGTGGCCGAAAACCGCTCCTCATTTGGACTCTCCTAGCTCCCTCTACCTATATATCTGCCCCTACCCCCGAAAGTCACGGATGTTTTTCCCCCGAAACCCTAGCCTTGTCTTCCTCCGCGCGCCGGACACGTCCGCCCACGCCGGACGCGTCTGCCGCCGCCGCCCGGTCCAACCCGCGCCTGCCACGTGGCTCCCGCGCCGTCTCCGCCGCCGCGGCCCGGCGAGCCCGCAGCGGGACCGCCCGGCCCGGATCTCCCCCGCACACCTCCTGCCTGCCCCGCGCCCTGCCGCCCGGGCGCCCGCGCCCTCCGCCGCCTCCTGCCAGCCTCCCGCGCCGCCGGGGAGCGCCGCCGCTGCCGCCTCGCGCGTCCGCCGCCTGCGCCGCCTTCCTCCGCCGCCGCCGCGCCGGTCTGGCCGGATCCGGCCGGACCAGACCGGCCCCTCCGTCCTCGACCTCCGGCCGGTGTCTCCTTCCACTCCGGCGCCCTGCTCCGGCGAGCCCGGCCCGCCTCGATCCGCGTGCACCAGATTCAGATCCAGAGAGGTTGACCCGATTTCACTAAGTCCCGTATATTTTAGCATAATCATGCCATGTTCATCGCTTTGTATCTCTGCATCCGTAGCTCCATTTTGTGCGTGGTATATGTCAAATTGTTCGTCTCGGCGAGTACTTCATTTCATTTCATTGCATCATTTTCATTTGAGCTCATCTTGATGCCCGAAATGCTGTTGGAAGAGTGCATGTTGATGTTAACCTGCTGCTACAAGTCATTTCGTGCATTATTCGGGAGACGTTCACTAAGGATGTTTTGTTATACATGTCTTGCTCTATCCATTCATGCCCCTGGTTGCATTTATAGCTTGCTGTAGATTGTTCATATCTTGCTCCAAAGTTGCTAAATGATGTTGCTGTCAGCCTGTTAACATTAAGTTCAATGTTTCCATGATTGTTTACTAGTGATCCATGCACCCTATGAACTTGTTCTTGCCATGCTTAGCTTCATAAACATGCCTTATTACTGTTTGTTGCCTTGCCATGCCATGTATTGCTCTGTGGTGAGTGGTTCAATCTCACCAACATGCCTAATTATTGTTGTTCCTGCCATGTTTGAATCTGTCATATAACTTGCCATGTTTACATGGGTGCCATCATATTTTCTATGCCTTTTTGGCTCATGGTCAGTAAGGGACTATTGTTCTATGCATTTAGTAGTATCATGCCATGCCTTTGTTTGCCATGATATGTTCCTTTAACATGTTGTTTGATAGCTCTAAACATTGCAACCTGATGTTATTTCTGCAAAGTCTGAAACTGTTATTATTTGCAATCTTTCCATGTCTTTTTGAGCTTGTTCTAGTCTTTTCTGGAGATAGCTCAGTGTTCATGTTTTGTTATGCTTTACCTTCACTTCATGCCCATGCCTTTTGTTATTATGTTGGAGTGCTGTTGCATATTGTTTTGATGCTTGCAATATGCCTAGTTGCTGTTTTGGACAGATTGTTCTTATGACTTGTATAGAGTGCATGTGTTGAGCCGTTGCTCCGTTTTGAGTGTGCTCTATATGAAACTTGCTTGTTTTTGCATGTAGCTTCTTATTATCATGTTGCATCCTTGTTTTGGTGTGTTTGTTTGATGTTCGAGTGCCTTTTTGCATCAATGCCATGCTTAACTTGTTTTGCTCATATCTTCTAGGCCGTAGCTCCGAATCTAATGAACTTTATATGTAACTTGACTAGAATTTCGTGTAGATCATCTTGGTGCATCTTAACTTGCTGTTTAACAACTTGAACATAAGGTTTATTCAGTTCTTGACCAATTTCGAAATTTGCATATGAGGACTTACCGGAATTGTTATATGTTGTTCCCGGCCTCATTTAAACTTGCCTTGATGTGTTGTTCTTGTTTGCATCATCTCTTGCCATGAGTAGCTTCATGTAGCTTGGTCATGCATCATGCTTGTTGTGCATCATGCCTTGTTCATGTGTGGTGTGTTTACCATGTTGTGTGCTTCTTCTCGATAGTTCCCGTTTCGTTGCGATCGTGAGGATTCGTTCGTCTACGCTTGGTTCGTCTGCGTGGCTTCATCTTCTTCATGGACTCGTTCTTCTTCCTTGCGGGATTTCAGGCAAGATGACCGCTACCCTGGATCTCACTACTATCATTGCAATGCTAGTTGCTTCGTTCTATCGCTATGTTGCGTTACCTATCATTTGCTCTTCAAGCCTCCCAAATTGCCATGAACCTCTAACCTTTGACACCCTTCCTAGCAAACCGTTGTTTGGCTATGTTACCGCTTTGCTCAGCCCCTCTTATAGCGTTGCTAGTTGCAGGTGAAGTTGAAGATTGCTCCATGGTGGACAGGGTTATGTTGGGATATCACAGTATCCTTTATATTATTAACGCATCTATATATTTGGTAAAGGGTGGAAGGCTCGGCCTTATGCCTGGTGTTTTGTTCCACTCTTGCCGCCCTAGTTTCCGTCATACCGGTGTTATGTTCCCGGATTTTGTGTTCCTTACGCGGTCGGGTGATTTATGGGACCCCCCTGACAGTTCGCTTTGAATAAAACTTGTCCAGCAAGGCCCAACCTTGGTTTTACCATTTGCCTCACCACCACCTATACCCTTCCCTTGGGTCGGCCAACCCAAGGGTCATCTTTATTTTAGCCGCCCCCCCGGGCCAGTGCTTGTCTAAGTGTTGATCCGAACCGAGCAACCTGCGGGGCCACGTCGGGGCAACTCGAGGGCTGGTTTTACGTAGCTTGACTTATCCGGTGTTTCCCTGAGAACGAGATATGTGCAGCTCCTATCGGGATTGTCGGCGCATCGGGCGGCTTTGCTGGTCTTGTTTTACCATTGTCGAAATGCCTTGTAAACCGGGATTCCGAGACTGATCGGGTCTTCCTGGGAGAAGGTATATCCTTCGTTGATCGCGAGAGCTTATCATGGGCTAAGTTGGGACACCCCTGCAGGGTTATAAACTTTTGAGAGCCGTGCCCGCGGTTATGTGGCAGATGGGAATTTGTTAATGTTCGGTTGTAGATAACTTGACACCAGATCCAAATTAAAATGCATCAACCGCGTGTGTAGCCATGATGGTCTCTTCTCGGCGGAGTCCGGGAAGTGAACACGGTCTTTGGGTTATGATTGACGTAAGTAGGATTTCAGGATCACCTCTTGATCATTACTAGTTGACGACCGTTCCTTTGCTTCTCTTCTCGCTCTCATTTGCGTATGTTAGCCACCATACTTGCTTAGCCGCTGCTGCAACCTCACCACTTTACCCCTTCCTTTCCCATTAAGCTTTGCTAATATTGATACCCATGGTAATGGGATTGTTGAGTCCTCGTGGCTCATAGATTACTACAACAACAGTTGCAGGTACAGGTTTATGCGATGATCATGACGCGAGAGCGATGTTTGCTTGTTTAGAGTTCTTCTTCTGCTTCTTCTTCGATCAGGGGATAGGTTCCAGGTCGGCAACCTGGGCTAGCAGGGTGGATGTCGTTTGAGTTTCTGTTTGTGTTCCATCTGTAGTCGGATGTTGATCTCTTGTATATGATGTATTGATGTACTCGTGTGGCACTGTATGCCTTTTGTATGTATCCCCATCTATTATGTAATGTTGATGTAATGATATCCACCTTGCAAAAGCGTTTCAATATGCGGGTCTATCCTTGGTGGGACCTTCGAGTTCCTTTTGGATAGGGTCGCATATTGGGCGTGACAAGTTGGTATCGGAGCCTCGACCGACCATAGGAGCCCCCCCAAGTTGGTATCTGATTCCATGAGCTTTTGATTCTCGTCATTCTCGTCGTTACTCTCTTCTTCTCGAGTGCTCTCAATTCTTTGCTTCTTCTCTTGAGTTCTTCTTTCCCTCTTCTTCTTTTTTTTCTCTTCCGTCTTGGTCCTAAGATCTCGGGACGAGATCTCTTGTTAGTGGAGGAGAGTTGTAACGCCCCGGATTCGATGCGCCAGGTGTCTGCCAGTTATTCGCCTTCTTTGCCATGTCATTTGCTTGCGTGTTGCATTCTATCATGTCATCATGTGCATCTCATTTTGCATACGTGTTCGTTTCTTGCATCTGAGCTTTTTCCCCGTTGTCCGTTTTGCAATCCGGCACTCCTATGTCCTCCGGCGCCCCCTTTTTGCCTCTTCTCTTGTGCGGGTGCTAAACGTTCTCGGAATGGACCGAGTCTTGCCAAGCGGCCTTGGTATAGCATCGGTAGACCGCCTGTCAAGTTTCGTGCCATTTGGAGGTCGTTTGATACTCCAATGGTTAACCGGGTAACCGCTAAAGCCTCTTTTGTGTGCAGCCCAACACCCCTTCCAAAGTGGCCCAAAACCCATCTAACTCCCCTCCATGCTCTCGGTCGTTCTATCACAATCGCGTGGCCGAAAACCGCTCGTCATTTGGACTCTCCTAGCTCCCTCTACCTATATATCTGCCCCTACCCCCGAAAGTCACGGATGTTTTTCCCCCGAAACCCTAGCCTCGTCTTCCTCCGCGCGCCGGACACGTCCGCCCACGCCGGACGCGTCCGCCGCCGCCGCCCGGTCCAACCCGCGCCTGCCACGTGGCTCCCGCGCCGTCTCCGCCGCCGCGGCCCGGCGAGCCCGCAGCGGGCCCGCCCGGCCCGGATCTCCCCTGCGCGCCTCCTGCCTGCCCCGCGCCCCGCCGCCCGGGCGCCCTCGCCCTCCGCCGCCTCCTCCCGGCCTCCCGCGCCGCCGGGGAGCGCCGCCGCCGCCGCCTCGCACGTCCGCCGCCGGCGCCGCCTTCCTCCGCCGCCGCCGCGCCGGTCTGGCCGGATCCGGCCGGACCAGACCGGCCCCTCCGTCCTCGACCTCCGGCCGGTGTCTCCTTCCACTCCGGCGCCCTGCTCCGGCGAGCCCGGCCCGCCTCGATCCGCGTGCACCAGATTCAGATCCAGAGAGGTTGACCCGATTTCACTAAGTCCCGTATATTTTAGCATAATCATGCCATGTTCATCGCTTTGTATCTCTGCATCCGTAGCTCCATTTTGTGCGTGGTATATGTCAAATTGTTCGTCTCGGCGAGTACTTCATTTGATTTCATTGCATCATTTTCATTTGAGCTCATCTTGATGCCCGAAATGCTGTTGGAAGAGTGCATGTTGATGTTAACCTGCTGCTACAAGTCATTTTGTGCATTATTCGGGAGACGTTCACTAAGGATGTTTTGTTATACATGTCTTGCTCTATCCATTCATGCCCCTGTTTGCATTTATAGCTTGCTGTAGATTGTTCATATCTTGCTTTGCTCCAAAGTTGCTAAATGATGTTGCTGTCAGCCTGTTAACATTAAGTTCAATGTTTCCATGATTGTTTACTAGTGATCCATGCACCCTATGAACTTGTTCTTGCCATGCTTAGCTTCATAAACATGCCTTATTAATGTTTGTTGCCTTGCCATGCCATGTATTGCTCTGTGGTGAGTGGTTCAATCTCACCAACATGCCTAATTATTGTTGTTCCTGCCATGTTTGAATCTGTCATATAACTTGCCATGTTTACATGGGTGCCATCATATTTTCTGTGCCTTTTTGGCTCATGGTCAGTAAGGGACTATTGTTCTATGCATTTAGTAGTATCATGTCATGCCTTTGTTTGCCATGATATGTTCCTTTAACATGTTGTTTGATAGCTCTAAACATTGCAACCTGATGTTATTTCTGCAAAGTCTGAAACTGTTATTATTTGCAATCTTTCCATGTCTTTTTGAGCTTGTTCTAGTCTTTTCTGGAGATAGCTCAGTGTTCATGTTTTGTTATGCTTTACCTTCACTTCATGCCCATGCCTTTTGTTATTATGTTGGAGTGCTGTTGCATATTGTTTTGATGCTTGCAATATGCCTAGTTGCTGTTTTGGACAGATTGTTCTTATGACTTGTATAGAGTGCATGTGTTGAGCCGTTGCTCCGTTTTGAGTGTGCTCTATATGAAACTTGCTTGTTTTTGCATGTAGCTTCTTATTATCATGTTGCATCCTTGTTTTGGTGTGTTTGTTTGATGTTCGAGTGCCTTTTTGCATCAATGCCATGCTTAACTTGTTTTGCTCATATCTTCTAGGCCGTAGCTCCGAATCTAATGAACTTTATATGTAACTTGACTAGAATTTCGTGTAGATCATCTTGGTGCATATTAACTTGCTGTTTAACAACTTGAACATAAGGTTTATTCAGTTCTTGACCAATTTCGAAATTTGCATATGAGGACTTACCGGAATTGTTATATGTTGTTCCCGGCCTCATTTAAACTTGCCTTGATGTGTTGTTCTTGTTTGCATCATCTCTTGCCATGAGTAGCTTCATGTAGCTTGGTCATGCATCATGCTTGTTGTGCATCATGCCTTGTTCATGTGTGGTGTGTTTACCATGTTGTGTGCTTCTTCTCGATAGTTCCCGTTTCGTTGCGATCGTGAGGATTCGTTCGTCTATGCTTGGTTCGTCTGCGTGGCTTCATCTTCTTCATGGACTCGTTCTTCTTCCTTGCGGGATTTCAGGCAAGATGACCGCTACCCTGGATCTCACTACTATCATTGCAATGCTAGTTGCTTCGTTCTATCGCTATGTTGCGTTACCTATCATTTGCTCTTCAAGCCTCCCAAATTGCCATGAACCTCTAACCTTTGACACCCTTCCTAGCAAACCGTTGTTTGGCTATGTTACCGCTTTGCTCAGCCCCTCTTATAGCGTTGCTAGTTGCAGGTGAAGTTGAAGATTGCTCCATGGTGGACAGGGTTATGTTGGGATATCACAGTATCCTTTATATTATTAACGCATCTATATATTTGGTAAAGGCTGGAAGGCTCGGCCTTATGCCTGGTGTTTTGTTCCACTCTTGCCGCCCTAGTTTCCGTCATACCGGTGTTATGTTCCCGGATTTTGTGTTCCTTACGCGGTCGGGTGATTTATGGGACCCCCCTGACAGTTCGCTTTGAATAAAACTTGTCCAGCAAGGCCCAACCTTGGTTTTACCATTTGCCTCACCACCACCTATACCCTTCCCTTGGGTCGGCCAACCCAAGGGTCATCTTTATTTTAGCCGCCCCCCCGGGCCAGTGCTTGTCTAAGTGTTGATCCGAACCGAGCAACCTGCGGGGCCACGTCGGGGCAACTCGAGGGCTGGTTTTACTCGTAGCTTGACTTATCCGGTGTTTCCCTGAGAACGAGATATGTGCAGCTCCTATCGGGATTGTCGGCGCATCGGGCGGCTTTGCTGGTCTTGTTTTACCATTGTCGAAATGCCTTGTAAACCGGGATTCCGAGACTGATCGGGTCTTCCTGGGAGAAGGTATATCCTTCGTTGATCGCGAGAGCTTATCATGGGCTAAGTTGGGACACCCCTGCAGGGTTATAAACTTTTGAGAGCCGTGCCCGCGGTTATGTGGCAGATGGGAATTTGTTAATGTCCGGTTGTAGATAACTTGACACCAGATCCGAATTAAAATGCATCAACCGCGTGTGTAGCCATGATGGTCTCTTCTCGGCGGAGTCCGGGAAGTGAACACGGTCTTTGGGTTATGATTGACGTAAGTAGGATTTCAGGATCACCTCTTGATCATTACTAGTTGATGACCGTTCCTTTGCTTCTCTTCTCGCTCTCATTTGCGTATGTTAGCCACCATACTTGCTTAGCCGCTGCTGCAACCTCACCACTTTACCCCTTCCTTTCCCATTAAGCTTTGCTAGTCTTGATACCCATGGTAATGGGATTGCTGAGTCCTCGTGGCTCATAGATTACTACAACAACAGTTGCAGGTACAGGTTTATGCGATGATCATGACGCGAGAGCGATGTTTGCTTGTTTAGAGTTCTTCTTCTGCTTCTTCTTCGATCAGGGGATAGGTTCCAGGTCGGCAGCCTGGGCTAGCAGGGTGGATGTCGTTTGAGTTTCTGTTTGTGTTCCATCTGTAGTCGGATGTTGATCTCTTGTATATGATGTATTGGTGTACTCGTGTGGCACTGTATGCCTTTGTATGTATCCCCATCTATTATGTAATGTTGATGTAATGATATCCACCTTGCAAAAGCGTTTCAATATGCGGGTCTATCCTTGGTGGGACCTTCGAGTTCCTTTTGGATAGGGTCGCATATTGGGCGTGACACGGGGACGACATCATGTTGATGCGGCATGGTGGCCATCCTTTTTTTGCGATAATAACTACCAATCTATTCATCAACTGTTCAAGGTAGTACAAAGAACACTAGAAGTAAAAAATACATCTAGATCCAAACGACCACCTCGGGAATCCGAGGGAGCAGGTGTGCCATTAATGGATGGGTGGTTACGGTTCACTTCACCCCGCTTGCCTGTGAATGTCTGTGCGTTGGTCCATGTATGGGCGCCAGAAGCTTTCAGTTTGATGCTTGCCACCCACATTGCAGGTTTGCTTCAGCTTCACCAAGCTACTTTCCTAACGGACAACATAACTTTGGCGAAGGCGGCAGCAGCTCAAAATCTCTTCCTCGCTTCGGGTCATTGGACCATCAGGCCGCAGCTATCCCACATGGCAGATTCTTCAGCCTTCAATGCTTCCAGGATCTACTACATTCCTAGGAGTTAGATACTAAGCACATCACCAGGCCAAGCTAGCACTAATGATTCAGAATAGATGTTCAAGTTTCAGATGTTTAGCTTCTAGCAATAAAAATTGTCTTAATATAGTTGTATTTGCAGATGGTCCTGTGCTGCAATGCACAATTGTATATGTACGCTGCTGCTTGATAATATCCCATGTTTTAAAAAAAGACTGACTTGTTAGAGTGCCATTTTAAAAGAAAGCATCATAATAACAGGTATTTCGATAATACGGTCAATATGCTGACTCTCCGCTGGAGTTGATCTTAGACCATTCAGTTGTGTCATTGATCTACATTAAGAGCATCTCCAATACAAGATGTAGATGCAAAAATAACCACATTTCGCATCTCCGAGCCCCCAAAACACCTCTTCAACAGATGATGTAGATGCAAAAAAAATACATCTGCGCTCTCGAAGATGTAAAATACAACACTTCAAGTTGCAAATTTGCATCTCCACCATATGGACATGTAAAAACGCAATTGCCCGCCAACTGCCCAACTATCGCTCCATTCTCTTCCGCACGACCAGCTGCCGCCCGACTCCAGCCTGTCCGCCTCCCGCCCGCCACCGCCATGGCCAACGCCCCCGCCGTCTTCTCCGACTCCACCGCTGGTGCCCTGACCCACCTCGCCGTGGCCACCATCTCTGTGCCAACTTTCCCTGATGAAGCCTTCGCCTCCATGCCACCGCCATGGATTTGCCCCACCCTGGCCAGTTGTCGTCACACCGGAGGCGCCTGCAAAGAAGCAACAGGCCGCCAAGCTAAACGTTGGAGGTGTTAAGCGGCCAGCGGCGCAGGGCTGCAACCTGGCGGGGAACCAACCTCAGTCAGCCAAAAATTTTGAAGCCGGACAGCCGATGGCAACCTTGGCGTCCTCCTCCGGCCACAGAGCTCCTCATCCAGCTTCGCTGCCACCGCCGTCAGCCATGGAGGAAGATGTGCCACGCCGAAGGCAACCGCATCCAACGTGTTCGACGATATGTCGCAAAGGTAAAAAAAATCGTTTGTGCATTTGTTAGTTGTTTCAATTGTGATTCTAATAGAATGTGAATTTGATTACATGTACGTCCATTTTTATAGTCTTTATGATGAAGCTTTCATGCACGCGACAAATGTGACAAATGATGATTATTCACATGAGTATGCATCATAAGAATATGAAACTCAACAATACGGCGATGACAATCTCGACATGGATGATGACGACTTCTTTGTGAAGGGAAGAACTGCAAATTACACCAACACAGAAGATGTGTTGATTTGCATGGAAAGATTATTTTGAGACATGAACAACAACGGAGAAAAGAGGAAGAAGGAAGGAAGAGCTTTCACTTTCCATCATTGCTACAAAGATCTCAAGGACGAGTAGAAGTGAAAAACTAGAGAAGTATTCGATGCTTCGAAGAAGAAGAGTGTGGTGCTGGAGGATGAAGAAGATGGCCCCGGCGATGAGAGAAGGAGCCCCACTCCTCACTTGGCGACTAAATCGTATAGGCCCGATGGAACTAAGAAAGTGAAGGGAACCAAGGTCAGAGACAATGATCTCAAGGAAGCATTTGATGCCATCATCATGGCAAGGAAAGAGTATGCGGAAGAAAAAATAATGTTGAAGCTCAAAGAAATGGAGGATAGGAGTGAAGTCGAGCGACGAAGGGCGGCTGCCGAGGAGAAGAGGGTGGCGACCGAAGAGAGGTTGGCGACGGCCGAGGATAGAAATTTTGAATTTGAGGAGAGAAAGGCGGCGGCCGAGGAGATGAAGATGGTGGAGGATAAAGCACTCAAGTTTATGTTCATGGACTTATCTACTCTTGATGCGAAGGCAAAGGCGTATGTCGAACTTTGTCGCGATGAAATGCTCATGAACAAACAAATGCTCATGAGAAGCATGATGGAAGGAAGAATGATAGGTCCCATGGGAGTAATGGGAGGTGCCATGGGCAGAGGAATGGGAGGTGGAATGGACGGGTACATGAACATGATGGGAGGTGCATGAATGGGGCATTTGGTGGAAACATGGGAGGTGGCTTTGGTGGCAACATGGATGGTGGCTTCAACGGCAACATGAGCGGCATGGGGGTGGCTTTGGCTCAATATGATGAGTGGCATAGGAGGTGGCTTTGGCGCAACATATGAGTGGCATGGGAAGTGGCTTCAGCGGCAAAATGATGAGTGGCATGGGAGGTGGCTTCGATGGCAACATGAGCGGCATGGGAGATGGAAATGAAGGTGCTTCCGGTGGAGTTTGCGGCAACGAGACTTCAATGCAGGAAAACATTGAGAAAGAAGCCATTGATGATGATCATACCACCGTTGACAATGGCACTAGTGACAATGGAGAGGACGCAAATTGAATGATGTCTATGTGTATTTTCATTTGTTGGACCAAAACTTCGTTTCAGACAATTGACTTTTACTCGTAGGATCCAAAATTTTGGTTCATGATGCACTTTGTTGGTAGAATTATGAAAGTTCAATGTGCAAATGCGGCTGTACAATAGCTAAACTGTGGCCGAACAACAGCCGCATGGCCAGCGGCCGGTTTACATCTCTAGTTTGCATCTTTTATTAGAGTTGCTCTTTTGCATCTCCGTTTTGCATCATCTATTAGAGTTGGCACTTTTTTGAAGATGTAAATTTTTAAATCTTATGTTTTACATCTTCAAATTTGCATCTTGTATTGGAGATGCTCTAAGTCGGAGGATCCACTGTGGTGATGAGCTGACACGAAGAAAGGGAGAGAGAACTTTTGGTTCTACGGATTCTGGAAGGAATTTTCTCAAAACTAATTTTGAATTTTTGGGGCTGTTATGTAGACCTATCTCAAAGTCTTAAAAAGGGCTTCATAATCTACCAGGATACGATTCTCAACACCGTGCAAAGAAGGGCACCCGTGTAAGGTTGCAACGACCGAAAAAAAGGTTGCATCTTCACATGCAGCACCGAATAGTTGATGGTTTAGGTGCCGAATTCCTCCTGGAAGGTTGCATATTTGAAGACATAAAAATAGGACACAGCCCATCCCCCGTGCCGCTCCCGCAAGCGGGCACTAGTAGAAAAGGGGGCAATGGTCCAGGCCGGGTCAGCCCATTAGTCCCGGTTCAGTCCAGAACCGGGACCCATGGGGGCATTGGACCCGGTTCGTGAGCCCCCGGGGGCCGGCCGGGCCACGTGGGCCATTGGTCCCGGTTCATCTGGACCTTTTGGTCCTGGTTGGTGGGACGAACCGGGACCAATGGGCATCACCCCTGGCCCACCACCATTGGTCCCAGTTGGTGGCATGAACCGGGACCAAAGGCTTCCCTTTAGTCCCGGTTCGTGGGACGAACCGGGACCAATGAGTTGCCTATATATACCCCTCGCCCGCGAGCAGAGCACTCCCACCGCTCTGTTTTTCCTGGCTGGCGAGGGGAGAGCTTTGTGGTGCTCTAGCTCACCTCCTATGCACACGAGGTGTTCGATGGAATGCCCGAGCCACACTACTTAAGCTTTCTCCTCTCCAAGCTCGACCTCCAAGCTCCATTTTCCTCAATATTTGTCTAGGTTTAGCGGTCCATCACGTCCCGTCCCCATCTTCACCGCCGTCGATCGCCCGCGCCGATCTCGTCGCTAGCAGCACCTTGGTGAGCCTCTTGTTCTTATCTTTTTTCTGAAAGGAAAAAAATTCTTATTTTTATGTTTATATAGATACTTGTATAATTTTCTTAATTTTATTATTGCATCTTATATAGTGCGATGGTTTTGGTATCCGTCCCCGTCGGCCCTCGTCATGTCTATGATTCAGATGTGGTATATATTATCTTTTCATAACTATTGGTTCATTTATTGTTTATGACAATTATGCCGACCAACGTGACATAGATTTTATTTATCTAGGAGGTTGTTGAACCGGAAATTCCAACTGACCCTATTGTAGAGAGGTTAAATTTAGTTGAAGAAGAAAACAATTTGTTGAAGGAAGAAATAAGAAAAATTGAGGAGGAGAAGATGATATTGGAGTTGCATGTTGCGGATGTCGTAGATGATCACAAGATCAAGATGGATGCAATGCGCTTGAAGATTAGAAAGATTAGAAAATATGCCATTCATACCGAGGCTTGGTATCATTATGCCGTTGGATCAGTTGTTACATTGGTTGCGATTATGATCGCATTTGTTTTAGCATTGAAATGTTTTACATAGTTTCAATGTATGGTTTAATTAATTTAGATGCTCTGCAGAGCTTTATGTTGTTAGATGAGAACTATGTATGTACTTTGGTTTTAATTTTATGATGAAATTCTATTAATTTGGTCACTTAATTATCTATTCATGATGTTTTGTAATGATTTTTGACACACTTAATTATATATAATGCACGCAGAGAAACCGGCAATGGATGTACGGTTCAAGACACACCTCCGAGTACATTAAGGCCGTGCATGATTTTCTCGAAGTGGCTGAGGCAAACAAGCAGAATGGTTTTATGTGTTGTCCATGCCCTATATGTGGGAATACGAAATCTTACTCTGACCGGAAAATCCTTCACACCCACCTGCTTTACAAGGGTTTCATGCCACAGTATAATGTTTGGACGAGGCACGGAGAAATAGGGGTTATGATGGAAGACGGCGAAGAAGAAGAGTACGATGACAACTATGTGCCCCCTGAATACGGTGATGCTACTGAAGATCAAGAGGAACCAGACGATATGCACGATGATGCTGCAACGGGCGAAGGTGCTGAAGATCAAGAGGAACCAGACGATGTGCCCGATGATGATGATCTCCGCCGGGTCATTGTCGATGCAAGGACGCAATGTGAAAGTCAAAAGGAGAAGCTGAAGTTCGATCGCATGTTAGAGGACCACAAAAAAGGGTTGTACCCCAATTGCGAAGATGGCAACACAAAGCTCGGTACCATACTGGAATTGCTGCAGTGGAAGGCAGAGAATGCTGTGCCTGACAAAGGATTTGAGAAGCTACTGAAAATATTGAATAAGAAGCTTCCAAAGGATAACGAATTGCCCGACAGTACATACGCAGCAAAGATGGTCGTATGCCCTCTAGGATTGGAGGTGCAGAAGATAAATGCATGCCCTAATGACTGCATCCTCTACCGCGGTGCGTACAAGGATCTCAACGCATGCCCAGTATGCGGTGCATTATGGTATAAGATCAGACGAGATGACCCTGGTGATGTTGACGGCGAGCCCCCCAGGAAGAGGGTTCCTGCAAAGGTGATGTGGTATGCTCCTATAATACCACGGTTGATACGTCTATTCAGAAACGGAGAGCATGCCAAGTTGATGCGATGGCACAGTGAGGACCGTAAGAAAGACGGGAAGTTGAGAGCACCCGCTGACGGGTCACAGTGGAGAAAACTCGAGAGAAAGTACTGGGATGAGTTTGCAAGTGACCCAAGGAACGTATGGTTTGCTTTAAGCGCGGATGGCATTAATCCTTTCGGGGAGCAGAGCAGCAATCACAGCACCTGGCCCGTGACTCTATGTATGTATAACCTTCCTCCTTGGATGTGCATGAAGCGGAAGTTCATTATGATGCCAGTTCTCATCAAAGGCCCTAAGCAACCCGACAACGACATTGATGTGTACCTAAGGCCATTAGTTGAAGAACTTTTATAGTTGTGGAATGAAAACGGTGTACGTACGTGGGATGAGCACAAACAGGAGGAATTTGACCTAAAGGCGTTGTTGTTCGTGACCATCAACGATTGGCCCACTCTCAGTAACCTTTCAGGATAGACAAACAAGGAATACCATGCATGCATGCACTGTTTACTTGACACTGATAGTATATACCTGGGAAGCTGCAGGAAGAATGTGTACCTGGGCCATCGTCAATTTCTTCCGACCAACCATCAATGTCGAAAGAAAGGCAATCATTTCAAAGGTGAGGCAGATCACCGGAAGAAGCCCGCCATGCGTACCAGTGATCACGTACTTGCTATGGTCAATGACTTACACGTAATCTTTGGAAAGGGTCCCGGCGCACTAGCTGTTCTGAATGACACTGAGGGAGAAGCACCCATGTGGAAGAAGAAATCTATATTTTGGGACCTACCCTACTGGAAAGACCTAGAGGTCCGCTCTTCAATTGACATGATGCACGTGACGAAGAACCTTTGAGTGAACATGCTAGGCTTCTTGGGCGTGTATGGAAATGTTGGGGAACGTAGTAATTTCAAAAAAATTCCTTCGCACATGCAAGATCATGGTGATGGCATAGCAATGAGAGGGGAGAGTGTTGTCCATGTACCCTCGTAGACCGTAAGCGGAAGCGTTAGCACAACGCGGTTGATGTAGTCGTACGTCTTCACGATCCGACCGATCCAAGCACCGAACGTACGGCACCTCCGAGTTCAGCACACATTCATCTCGATGACGATCCCCGGGCTCCGATCCAGCAAAGCTTCAGGGATGAGTTCCGTCAGCATGACGGCGTGGTGACGATGATGATGCTCTACCGGCGCAGGGCTTCTCCTAAACTCTGCTACGATATGACTGAGGTGGAATATGTTGGAGGGGGCACCGCACACGGCTAAGGAACAATCTGTAGATCAACTTGTGTGTCTATGGGGTGCCCCCTGCCCCCGTATATAAAGGAGTGGAGGAGGGGGAGGGCCGGCCCTCTCTATGGCGCGCCCTAGGGGAGTCCTACTCCCACTGGGAGTAGGATTCCCCTTTTCCTAGTAGAACTAGGAACCCTTCCATGTAGTAGGAGTAGGAGAGAAGGAAAGGGAAGAGAGAAGGAGAAGCAAGGAAGGGGGCGCCCCCCTCCCTAGTCCAATTCGGACTAGTCCAAGGGGAGGGGTGCGGCCACCCTTTTGGCTCTTTCTCTCCTTTCCTGTATGGCCCATTAAGGCCCAATACGAATTCCCGTAACTCTCCGGTACTCCGAAAAATACCCAAATCACTCAGAACCTTTCCAAACTCCGAATATAGTCGTCCAATATATCGATCTTTATGTCTCGACCCTTTCGAGACTCCTCATCATGTCCCCGTTCTCATCCGGGACTCCGAACTCCTTCGGTACATCAAAACTCATAAACTCATAATAAAACTGTCATCGAAACCTTAAGCGTGCGGACCCTACGGGTTCGAGAGCTATGTAGACATGACCTAGAACTATTCTTGGTCAATAACCAATAGCGGAACCTGGATGCCCATATTGGCTCCTACATATTCTACGAAGATCTTTATCGGTCAAACCGCATAACAACATACTTTGTTCCCTTTGTCATCGATATGTTACTTGCCCGAGATTCGATCGTCGGTATCCAATACCTAGTTCAATCTCGTTACCGGCAAGTCTCTTTACTCGTTACGTAATGCATCATTCCGTAACTAACTCATTAGCTACATTGCTTGCAAGGCTTATAGTGATGTGCATTACCAAGAGGGCCCAGAGATACCTCTCCGACAATCGGAGTGACAAAACCTAATCTCGAAATACGCCAACCCAACATGTACCTTTGGAGACACCTGTAGTACTCCTTTATAATCACCCAGTTACGTTGTGACATTTGGTAGCACCCAAAGTGTTCCTCCGGTAAACGGAAGTTGCATAATCTCATAGTTACAGGAACATGTATAAGTCATGAAGAAAGCAATAGCAACATACTAAACGATCAAGTGCTAGGCTAACGGAATGGGTCATGTTAATCACATCATTCTCCTAATGATGTGATCCCGTTAATCAAATGACAACTCTTTTGTCCATGGCTAGGAAACATAACCATCTTTGATAAACGAGCTAGTCAAGTAGAGGCATACTAGTGACACTATGTTTGTCTATGTATCACACATGTATTACGTTTCCGGTTAATACAATTCTAGCATGAATAATAAACATTTATCATGATATAAGGAAATAAATAATAACTTTATTATTGCCTCTAGGGCATATTTCCTTTAGTATCCCACTTGCACTAGAGTCAATAATCTAGTTCACATTGCCATGTGATTTAACACCAATATTCACATCTGTATGTGATTAATACCCATAGTTCACATCATCATGTGATCAACACCCAAAGGGTTTGTTCACATCGCTATGTGATTAACACCCAAAGAGTACTAAGGTATGATCATGTTTTGCTTGTGAGAGAAGTTTAGTCAACGGGTCTGTCATATTCAGAGCCGTATGTATTTTGCAAATATTCTATGTCTACAATGTTCTGCACGGAGCTACTCTAGCTAATTGCTCCCACTTTCAATATGTATCCAGATTAAGACTTAGAGTCATCTGGATCAGTGCCAAAACTTGTATCGACGTAACCTTTTACGACGAACCTTTTTGTCACCTCCATAATTGAGAAACATATCCTTATTCCACTAAGGATAATTTTGACCAATGTCCAGTGATCTACTCCTAGATCACTATTGTACTCCCTTGCCAAACCAGGGCAGAGTATACAGTAGGTCTGGTCCATAGCATGGCATACTTTTATAAAACCTATGACCGAGGCATAGGGAATGACTTTCATTCTCTTTTCTATTTTCTGTCGTGGTCGGGATTTGAGTCTTACTCAATTTCACACCTTTGCAACACAGGCAAGAACTTTTTCTTTGACTTTTCCATTTTGAACTACTTCAAAATCTTGACAAGGTATGTACTTATTGAAAAACTTATCAGGCGTCTTGATCTATCTCAATAGATCTTGATGCTCAATATGTAAGTAGCTTTACTGAGGTCTTTCTTTTAAAGAACTCCTTTCAAACACTCCTTTATGCTTTGCAGAATAATTCTACATTATTTCCGATCAACAATATGTCATTCACATATACTTATCAGAAATGTTGTAGTGCTCCCACTCACTTTCTTGTAAATACAGGCTTCACCGTAAGTCTGTACAAAACTATATGCTTTGATCAACTCATCAAAGCGTATATTCCAACTCCGAGATGCTTGCACCAGTCCATAGATGGATCGCTAGAGCATGCACATTTTGTTAGCACCTTTAGGATTGACAAAACCTTCTGGTTGCATCATATACAACTCTTCTTTAAGAAAACCATTAAGGAATGCAGTTTTGACATCCATTTGCTAGATTTCATAAATTGTGGCAATTGCTAACATGATTCGGACAGACTTAAGCATCACTATAGTTGAGAAAATCTCATTGTAGTCAACACCTTGAACTTGTCAAAAACCTTTTTGCGACAAGTCGAGCTTTGTAGATAGTAACACTACTATCAACGTCCGTCTTCCTCTTGAAGATCCATTTATTTTCTATGGCTTGCCGATCATTGGGCAAGTCCACCAAAGTCCACACTTTGTTCTCATACATGGATCCTATCTTAGATTTCATGGCCTCCAGCCATTTTGCGGAATCTGGGCTCATCATCGCTTCCTCATAGTTCATAGGTTTATCATGGTCTAGTAACATGACTTTCGGAACAGGATTATCGTACCACTCTGGTGCGGACCGTACTCTGGAAGACCTACGAGGTTCTATAGCAACTTGATCAGAAGTTTCATGATCATCGTCATTAGCTTCCTCACTAATTGGTGTAGGAATCACTGGAACTGATTTCAGTGATGAACTATTTTCCAATTCAGGAGAAGGTACAATTACCTTATCAAGTTCTACTTTCCTCCCACTCACTTCTTTCGAGAGAAACTCCTTCTCTAGAAAGGATCCATTTTTAGCAACGAATATCTTGCCTTCGGATCTGTGATAGAAGGTGTACCCAACAGTTTCCTTTGGGTATTCTATGAAGACGCACTTCTCCGATTTGGGTTTGAGCTTATCAGGATGAAACTTTTTCACATAAGCATCGTAGCCCCAAACTTAAAGAAACGACAACTTGGGTTTCTTGCTAAACCACAGTTCATAGGGTGTCGTCTCAACGGATTTAGATGGTGCCCTTTTAACGTGAATGCAGCTGTCTCTAATGCATAACCCCAAAACAACAATGGTAAATCAATAAGTGACATCATAGATCGCACCATATCCAATAAAGTGCGGTTACGACGTTCCGACACACCATAACGTTGTGCTGTTCCAGGTGGCGTGAGCTGTGAAACTATTCCACATTGTTTTAATTGAAGACCAAACTCGTAACTCAAATATTCATCTCCACGATCAGATCGCAGAAACTTTATTTTTCTTGTTACGATGATTTTCCACTTCACTCTGAAATTCTTTGAGCCTTTCAACTATTTCAGACATATGTTTCATCAAGTAGATATACCCATATCTGCTTAAATCATCTGTGAAGGTCAGAAAATAACGATACTCGCCACGAGCCTTAATACTCACTAGTCTGCATACATCAGTATGTATTATTTCCAACAAGTTTGTTGCTCGTTCCATTGTTCCGAAGAACGGAGTTTTAGTCATCTTGCCCAAAAGGCACGGTTCGCAAGCATCAAATGATTCATAACCAAGTGATTCCGAAAATCCATCTTTATGGAGTTTCTTCATGCGCTTTTCACCGATATGACCCAAACGGCAGTTCCACAAATAAGTTGCACTATCATTATTAACTTTGCATCTTTTGGCATCAATATTATGAATATGTGTATCACTACGATCGAGATCCAATAAACTATTTTCATTGGGTGTATGACCATTGAAGGTTTTATTCATGTAAACAGAACAAAAATTATTCTCTGACTTTAAATGAATAACCGTATTGCAATAAACATGATCAAATCATATTCATGCTCAACGCAAATGCTAAATAACATTTATTTAGGTTTAACACTTATCCCAAAAGTTTAGGGAGTGTGCGATGATGATCATATCAATCTTGGAACTACTTCCAACACTCATCGTCACTTCCCCTTCAACTAGTCTCTGTTTATTCTGTAACTCCTATTTCGAGTTACTAATCTTAGCAACCGAACAAGTATCAAATACTCAGGGGCTACTATAAACACTAGTAAGGCACATATCAAAAACCTGTATATCAAATATACCTTTGTTCACTTTGCCATCCTTCTTATCCACCAAATGTTCAGGGCATTTCCGCTTCCAGTGACCATTTCCTTTGCAGTGTAAGCACTCAGTTTCAGGCTATGGTCCAGCTTTGGGCTTCTTTGCAGGAGTGACAACTTGCTTGTCTTTCCACTTGAAGTTCCCTTTCTTTCCCTTTTCCCTTTTCTTGAAACTAGTGGTCTTGTCAATCATCAACACTTGATGCTCTTTCTTGATTTCTACCTTCGTTGATTTCAATATCACGAAGAGCTCGGGAATCATTTTCGTTATCCCTTGCATACTATAGTTCATCACAAAGTTCTAGTAACTTAGTGATGGTGACTAGAAAATTATGTCAATCACTATCTTATCTGGAAGATTAACTCCCACTTGATTCAAGCGATTGAAGTACCCAGACAATCTGAGCACATGCTCACTAGTTGAGCGATTCTCCTCCATCTTTTAGCTACAGAACTTGTTGGAGACTTCATATCTCTCAACTCGGGTATTTGCTTGAAATATTAACTTCAATTCCCGGAACATCTCATATGGTCCATGACATTCAAAACGTCTTTGAAGTCCGATTCTAAGCCGTTAAGCATGGTGCACTAAACTATCAAGTAGTCATCATATTGTGCTAGCTAAACGTTCATAATGTCTGCATCTGCTTCTGCAATAGGTCTGTCACCTAGCGGTGCATCAAGGACATAATTCTTCTGTGCAGCAATGAGGATAAACCTCAGATCACGGATCCAATCCGCATCATTGCTACTAACATTTTTCAACACAATTTTCTCTAGGAACATATCAAAATAAACATATGAAAGCAACAACACGAGCTATTGATCTACAACATAATTTGCAAAATACTACCAGGACTAAGTTCATGATAAATTTAAGTTCAATTAATCATATTACTTAAGAACTCCCACTTAGACAGACATCTCTCTAGTCATCTAAGTGATCACGTGATCCAAATCAACTAAACCATAACCGATCATCACGTGAGATGGAGTAGTTTTCAATGGTGAACATCACTATGTTGATCATATCTACTATATGATTCACGCTCGACCTTTCGGTCTCCGTGTTCCGAGGCCATATCTGCATATTCTAGGCTCGTCAAGTTTAACCTGAGTATTCTGCGTGTGCAAAACTGGCTTGCACCCGTTGTAGATGGACGTAGAGCTTATCACACCCGATCATCACGTGGTGTCTGGGCACGATGAACTTTGGCAACGGTGCATACTCAGGGAGAACACTTCTTGATAATTAGTGAGAGATCATCTTAAAATGCTACCGTCAATCAAAGCAAGATAAGATGCATAAAAGATAAACATCACATGCAATCAATATAAATGATATGATATGGCCATCATCATCTTGTGCTTGTGATCTCCATCTCCGCAGCACTGTCATGATTACCATCGTCACCGGCGCGACACCTTGATCTCCATCGTAGCATCGTTGTCGTTTACGCCGTCTATTGCTTCTACGACTATCGCTACTGCTTAGTGATAAAGTAAAGCAATTACAGGGCGTTTGCATTTCATACAATAAAGCGACAACCATATGGCTCCTGCCAGTTGCCGATAACTTCGGTTACAAAACATGATCATCTCATACAATAAAAATATAGCATCACGTCTTGACCATATCACATCACAACATGCCCTGCAAAAACAAGTTACACGTCCTCTACTTTGTTGTTGCAAGTTTTACGTGGCTGCTACGGGCTTAGCAAGAACCGTTCTTACCTACGCATCAAAACCACAACGATAGTTCGTCAAGTTAGTGCTATTTTAACCTTCGCAAGGACCGGGCGTAGCCACACTCGGTTCAACTAAAGTTGGAGAAACTGACACCCGCCAGCCACCTGTGTGCAAAGCACGTCGGTAGAACCAGTCTCGCGTAAGCGTACGCGTAATGTCGGTCCGGGCCGCTTCATCCAACAATACCGCCGAACCAAAGTATGACATGCTGGTAAGCAGTATGACTTGTATCGCCCACAACTCACTTGTGTTCTACTCGTGTGTCGGTGTCAAAACCGGCGGATCTCGGGTAGGGGGTCCCGAACTGTGCGTCTAGGCGGATGGTAACAGGAGACAAGGAACACGATGTTTTTACCCAGGTTCAGGCCCTCTCGATGGAGGTAAAACCCTACTCCTGCTTGATTGATATTGATGATATAGGTAATACAAGAGTGGATCTACCATGAGATCAAGGAGGATAAACCCTAGAAGCTAGCCTATGGTATGATTGTTGTAATGGTTGTGTTGTCCTATGAACTAAAACCCTCCGGTTTATATGGACACCGGAGAGGGCTAGGGTTACACAGAGTCGGTTACAATGGTAGGAGATCTACATATCCGTATCGCCAAGCTTGCCTTCCACGCCAAGGAAAGTCCCATCCGGACACGGGACGGAGTCTTCAATCTTGTATCTTCATAGTCTTGGAGTCCGGCTGACGATGATAGTCCGGCTGTCCGGACACCCCCTAGTCCAGGACTCCCTCAGTAGCCCCTGAACCAGGCTTCAATGAAGATGAGTCCGGCGCGCATATTGTTCGGCATTGCAAGGCGGGTTCCTCCTCCGAATAATTCATAGAAGATTGTGAACACCAGGATAGTGTCCGGCTCTGCAAAATAATTTCCACATTCCACCGTAGAGAGAATAATATGTACACAAGTTCAATCTGCTGACGTATTTTGTGGCATGACGTCACACCACTACCAAGCCTTTACTTGAATCGTTTTTTATTATACCACCTCAGCGCGTTTAGCGAAGCGGTTTCCTTGGCATGTCTTGTCAAAGCAGAGATCATGTTCCCCTTATTCCGGGATTCCCATCAATACGGACGTGGGTAACCCAACCGCGCCATTGATGGTGGTGCTTGGGAGATAAGCAAGTTTTACCAGGCCGGTGGGGACGCATAGTCTTCGTCCGCCTATATATAAGGGGATAAGGATCCACCTTTTTACCTACGCCTTCTTCCTCCTTTGCTTATCCATCTCCGCGCACTCGAGCTCCGGCGCCCAAGCCCGCACATCTCGCCTCGACCTTCTCCAACCATGTCTGGAGAGGGAGGCAAGTGGTTGGCCTCCTCCGTTATGGAGGAGCACATCGCAAAGCTGCGCGGCGCCGGATACCTTTCCGGCGACATCGCGCACCGGCTGCCCGACGAGGGGCAGCTCATCCCCTCTCCCAGGCCCCATGAGAGGGTCGTATTCCTTCCCCACTTCCTCCGCGGACTGGGCTTCCCACTTCATCCCTTTGTCCGGGGGCTCATGTACTACTACCGCCTGGATTCCCACGATCTGGCGCCGAACTTCATCCTCAACATCTCGGCATTTATCGTCATGTGCGAGGCCTTCCTCTGCATCCGGCCTCACTTCAGCTTGTGGCTCAAGACCTTCAATGTCAAGACGAAGGTGGTGAAGGGCGCTCAAGCGGAGTGCGGAGGCGCCATGGTGGGCAAAATGCCCAACGTCACCTGGCTCGAGGGGGCCTTCGTGGAGTCCATCAAGGGATGGCAATCGGGGTGGTTCTACATCACCGAGCCACGTGACCCTAAATGGGCAGTGGCCCCCGAGTTCAGATCTGGTATCACTATGCAGCTCACCTCCTGGAAAGAGAAGGGCTTGCTATGGGGTAGTTTGGAGGAGCTGACAGGAATCCAGTCCTGTCTCCAGACCTTGGTGAACAAGAAGCTTAGGCTTGTTAATGTGATCCAGGTCATGCTCGTCCGCCGGATTCTCCCCTGCCAACAGCGGGCCTTCAGTTTGTGGGAGTTCGATCCGGCACAGCACCGGACTCTGAGCGGGCTCTTCGACACGACGTACGAAGCCGTCTGGAGGGTGCTATTCAAGGGCGGAGAAGCCCCCGCGTCCGCGACTGAAGATCGCAGATTCACCACCAAGCGCCCGGCCGGTGTGATAAGATATATTATCCTTTATGGGACACTTATTTCTTTCATAGTTTGACTCTATTGTGGGATCTAAAACTCCCAATGCCTTTAACAGGACTGGCAGAGGACGTCCAGACAGGTAGACTGTCTGGCTCCCCTTCCCGAAGACCCAGCGGACGCCCATTTAACAAGGCTGCTGGTCCCGGTACTTTATGTGGTGCCGGAGAAGAAGGCCAAGAAGAAGACCACGGGAACCCGAAGGAGTTCCCGGCGCCAGGTGGTATCGGACCCATCGTCCTATGGCTCCGAGGCGGACTCCTCCCCCGAAGATGAGGAAGAGGAGAAAGAGGACTCTCTCTCAGAGGAGGGTGAGAGGAAGAGGAAGGCTTCCCCAATGGGGGAGGCCGAAGGGTCCAAGAGGGGAAGGACTCTTCCCCCGGACAGCTCCGCCAACGCCAACGTTGGCGACGAAGAGTGGCCCTCAAGGGCGAGGCCTCCGGCGAGATCGTAAGTATCCGGATTCCTGAATGGTTTATAATTTATCCTTTGTGTCACATAGTGTCCTTCTAATGCCGCACACTGCCTGTAGTCCAGCCGATGATGATCTTCCCGCTTCATCGAGCGGGTCCTTGGCTCCGTCGGATGTGGATTCCATTCCGACTGCCTCCACCCCTCGCGACGCTGAGGACGCCGAGGTGGGATCCCAGGAGGGGACCCATCAGGAGGAGGCTCCGGAGGTGCCGCAAGGCAGCCTCCCGGACTCTGCGCCGGACTCCATGCCGGAACCCACAGTGGTTCCGGAGCCCGGCAGGCGGCCCCTTCGTAAGAAGGGCAAGACCGTGATGCCGGCAGCCTCCGTCCAACCGGAGGCGCCGGACAACTTGTTGGAGGCGCTTAACGGCGCTTCCATCGAGGAAGAACACCGCACTATCATGAGTGCGGTGATTCAGAAGGTTCAACTCGCCAAGAGCAGGCTGACCGAAGCCTGCAGTAGCCTTCTAACAGGCTTTGAGGTAAGAAGTTTAAAATATGTAATGTAATACCGCATAGACAGTAGCCCCTAATGCTCGGTTCGGTGTTCGGAAAGAAAAACCGGATTGAGGATCTAAAAAAGATAAACGTAGGAGTGCTAAAAATCATGTCAATATGGGTTTGCAGGCTGCGCTGCTGACCTCTGCCGCACTGACTGCGGAGGTCGGTGCTTTGAAGCAGGGCCTTGAGCGGTCCGAGCAAGAGCTCAGCCTTGCCAAGAAGTAGCTCGACGATAAAGAAGGTGAGTAACACCACTTTAAAATTTGTACCTTACAGAAAATGATTTTGGTTGCAATAGAAATAACAAGGATAACGTGGGTACTGCAGGGGCCACAAACGAGGTGGTGACCCTGAAGGAGGCCGTGTCTGCGGCCGAACGCAATGCGGCCGCGGAACGAGCGGAGCAAGAGAAGAAGGAGGCGCGGGTGGCGGAGGTGCGGCAAGAGCTCCAGGCTCTCATGGAAAAGCATGAGAGTTTGGAGCGCGACTCGAAGACTCGAGAGTCCGAGCTTGCCTCGGCTCTGGAAAGTGCCAAAGCTGCTAAGGCCGAGGCCCGTAAGGCCCTCCAGGAGATTGAGGATGTGAAGAAAATAGCGGCGGGTAAGGCATTTTTCATGCAAAGCAAACATGTTAATGTAAATTACCTGTTACTTACCCGAATTCGGAGCTCTCCAGGGGCGTTTGCAAATCTGCCTCGCAGTGTGTCTGATGCCGCCGCATTCTACCGAGCCGAGGAGGGGAGCTCAACGGAGAAGGTCTTTTGGTCTCAGTACGCTGAGGCCGGACATCCGGTGCCCCCTAGCGACCAGCTGAAGCAGCTGGTCGAACTCCACAAGGTAGCTGAGTAGGCCATGAAGGGCCTCATAGTCCGGCTGTGGCCTGGAGAGGCCATGCCTGGGAGCTACTTCGGCCTCGTGCGGCGGTTGGTGGATGCGTGCCCCTGGGTGGAAGTCATCAAGTGCTCCACCTGCATTGAAGGTGCTCGTCGGGCCCTTGCCCGCGCAAAGGTGCATTGGGGTAGGCTAGATGCGGAGAGGCTTATCACTGACGCGCCGCCAGCGGGCAAGGAGTATCGTACGCCCGAGATGTACTATAAGACTGTCCTGAAGGGTGCCCGCAAGATTGCGGATGAGTGCCCCAGAGATGTAATTATTGAGTAAACTCGCAATGTGTTATCCTGTGCGCTGAAAACTTTGTTCATATGCGCTAAGCAACGCTTATTGATTAAAAATATTACCTTCTGTGCGGCCGTTTATAAAATCTGAGAGATGGCAAGTCGTCGGCTTCAGCCCCCATGCCACGAGTGCTGGGGTGTTTGGGATGAACTTGAGCACTCTTGTTCCCATTGTTGGGTCCATCTAGGGAGGCGCTCAACACGACGAACAAGGCAACCGGACTTATAATGCTTGAACACTCTCACTTAGCCATAGAATTCTATAATTTTAAATTTCGGCGAAGCCCCTAGTATTCGGAAGACCGAGTTCGGGGCGCTATCCACGCCTGGGCCAGACACATCCGGTTCTTCGCTCGAAGCGGCATAAGTCTTTAGGGACTCGAAAAGACCTCTCGAACAGCGACCAGTCTCTCGCCTTATCATGACAGTCAGTTTTACCTTTCTCCACTGAGGCGCTCGCCCATCTCAACCGGGGCGCAATCGCAGTGGTTCTCCCAGTGCTACCTTAGCCGACGGAACGGAACGTAAGGTACCAAAACATGGGAGCCGGGCAAACCCAACTATTGACCCAAGACATGATTCGGAGCCGATGCATATAATGCTATAAGTTCGGGGTGCCGCACTTGTGAAAGTGTTCGGACTTATCACACCATAATGCAGGGAACATAAGCCCCTGGTGTATTCGGCCGTACCAAAATGTACGGGTGCAAGATGTCATTAATGAACATATAAAAAAGGTAATGCAATTATAGGCAAAAGGTGCTGCATTGTTTATTCAAGGAATTCTGCTATGAGTGCAGAACGATACAAATAGTGCGGTAAGCAAGGGCTGGACTATTAGAGGTGTCTCCCTCCAGGGGTAGGCTGCAGAATGGTGTATTTAACAAATTTAATGCTCGTAATGGAGACCACCTGAGTGTTCGTCGTAGCCTTTGTCCCTCCCTGGCTGTTGCATCGTGTGTTCGGCAGATCTACCGCCGGACAAGGCCTCTGGTGAACGGAGTCCTGTGAAGAAAATAAAAAAAGAAGAAAAAGGAGTGACACACTTGGGAGCCCTTGTTGTGGTTAAGCCGCACTCTGGGCCTGTCGTGGTCGTGCCCCTCCCCCTATGCCCATGGTATCTCCAGAGCGTAATGATGTACGCAAAGAGTTGGTCTTGCAATCATGCAAGGGCTGGGGTTGGGGCTGCATTGCTATGCGTGCTCGGAACATGCCAGGTGGTCTTGATTGATGTTACTCCGGGGCACGTTTGGCTATGTCCGGTCGTTTAACGGCCGGACTCGAAAATTGCCTTAGAAGGCTGCTCTGTACTTCTGCCGTGAGAGCCGCTGTGTGTTCCTCTGTTCGAAGGGAGCGTTCAGTATTTCCGTTGACCGTGATAACTCCAGGAGGGCCTGGCATCTTGAGCTTAAGGTATGCATAATGCGGCACCACGTTGAACTTTGCAAATGCGGTTCGTACGAGCAGGGCATGATAGCCACTGCGGAACGGGACTATGTCAAAGATTAACTCCTCGCTTCGGAAATTATCCGGGGATCCGAAGACCACTTCCAGTGTGACTGAGCCTGTACAATTGGCCTCAACACCTGGTATGACGCCTTTAAAGGCCGTCTTTGTAGGTTAAATCCTTGAGGGGTCTATGCCCATCTTGCGCACTGTATCCTGATAAAGCAGGTTCAGGCTGCTACCGCCGTCCATCAGGACTCTAGTGAGGTGAAATCCATCGACGATTGGGTGTAAAACCAATGCGGCGAATCCGCCATGGCGGATACTGGTCGGGTGGTCTCTTCGATCGAAAGTGATCGGGCAAGAGGACCATGGATTGAACTTTGGGGCGACTGGCTCCATCGCATATACATCCCTAAGTGCACGCTTCCGCTCCCTCTTGGGTATATGGGTTGCGTATATCATGTTTACCGTCCGCACTTGTGGGGGGAAACCCTTCTGTCCTCTACTGTTCGACGGTCGGGTCTCTTCCTCGTCATCGCTGTGTAGCCCCTTGTCATTGTTTTCGGCAATTAATTTGCCTGCCTGCTTGAATACCCAACAATCTCTGTTGGTATGATTAGCTGGCTTTTCGGGGGTGCCATGTATCTGGCAAGAGCAATCGAGTATTCGGTCCAAATTGGACGGACCCGGGGTAGTTCTTTTGAATGGCTTCTTCCGCTGACCGGGTTTAGAGCCTCTGAATCCGGCGTTGACTCTCGTATCCTCATTGTTATCGCCGTTAACGCGGCGTTTGTTTTTGTTTCTACGCGACCTGCCATTGTGGTCCTTAGTATCCGGACTGCCAGCATTTTTGCTGAGGTTGTTGCTGCGAGCTAGCCAGATGTCCTCTCCCGCACAGAAAAGGGTCATGAGTGATGTGAGGGCTGCCATGGATTTCGGCTTTTCCTGTCCTAGGTGCCGGGCCAGCCACTCGTCGCGGATGTTGTGTTTGAAGGCTGCGAGTGCCTCTGCATCCGGATAGTCGACGATTTGATTTTTCTTTGTTAAGAACCGTGTCCAGAACTGTCTGGCCGATTTGTCTGGCTGCGGCTTAGGTCATCGGCGTCTGGTGGTCGCACATATGTGCCCTGGAAGTTGTCAAGGAATGCGGCTTCCAGGTCCTCCCAACACCCAATTGACTCTGCGGGCAAGCTGTTAAGCCAATGCCAAGCTGGTCCTTTAAGATTGAGTGGGAGATACTTGATGGCGTGGAGATCATCGCCGCGGGACATATGGATATGAAGGAGATAATCTTCGATCCAAACCGCGGGGTCTGTTGTGCCATCATAGGATTCGATGTTCACGGGTTTAAACCCTTCAGGGATTTGATGATCCATTACTTCGTCAGTGAAGCATAGTGGGTGTGCGGCGCCTCTATATTGAGCAATATCACGATGTAGCTCAAGAGAGCATTGTCTGCTGTGTTCGGCCCGGCCGGAGTTGCTGTATCCGGCACGACGGTAGTCGCCGTGGGTCGTGGGGCGCCCATGTGATCTGTAGATAGATCTGGATTGTCTTGCCTTGTCCTCCAATACATCCCGCAAGTCCGGCGCATTCCCTCGTGGCTTCGTACTTTTCAAGCGGTGCCGAGGTACGGTCCTGATGGAGGGTCTAGATGCCTCTCTGTCGCGACCACGGGGTGGTCGGTCTGCCGTATTGTGCGCTGGTGATGAAGGTTTGTATGCTTCCTCCTCTAGTCGGGGGAGCAACTTGCGTTTTGGATAACTTTTGGAGGGGCGTTCGAGTTCATACTCTTCGGCCGCGAGGACCTCAGTCCATCTGTCGGCCAGCAGGTCTTGATCAGCTTGAAGGTGTTGCTGCTTTTTCTTCAGGCCATTTGCCGTGGCGATAAGCCTGCGTTTAAAATGCTCTTGTTCGACGGGATCCTCTGGCACGACGAATTCGTCGTCGTTGAGGATTGCGTCGTCTCCGGAGGGAGGCATGTAGTTTTCATCCTCCTTGTCTGCCGCTCTCTCTCAAGGGCTGGCTTCCCCGTCCTCCTGTGCTGAGTCTTGCTAGAGGGGGTTGTCTTCGGCACTCTCTGGGGTGTTATTATCTTCGGTGCCGGAATCTCCATTCTTATTGTGGCGGGATTTAGAGCGGCGCCGCTGACGTCGGCGCTTGGGCTGTTTCTTAGAAGAATCTGCCTCCGCTGCTTCTTCGCCGTCCCCATCCTTTGGGGTGTCCACCATGTATATTTCGTATGACGAGCTGGTCTTCCAGTGCCCTGTAGGCGCTGGTTCTTAATCGTCTCCGGCATAGTCGTCCATACCGTCGATGTCTTCGGAGTCGCAGTCTAGCATGTCGGTTAGATCGTCGACAGTGGCTACAAAGTGGGTGGTGGGTGGGCTTTGAATTTCTTCGTCGTCCGCATCCCAACCATCCTGACCATAGTCCGGCCAGGGTTCTCCTGATAACGAGAGATGCTTTAGCGAATTTAGGATGTCGCCAAAGGGTGAGTGCTGAAAGATGTCCGCGGTGGTGGACTCCATGATCGGCGCCCAATCAGATTCGATTGGCAGGAGCGCAGGAGGTTCGGAGTCCAGCAAGGAGTCCGGCGCCTCGGAGTCACGAGCTTTATAAGGGACAAGGTCAGTATTCGGCTCCATCGCCGTAGGAGTTGCAGCTCCCGAGGCGGTGTCCAGCCACCTGTCCTCGATCTGCGCAGTCGGCTCCGAACTATGGGTCGGAGCGGATCCGTGTGCGGCCTCTAGGGCATTGTCCGGCGGCAGAGCTAAATCATGTCCATCGTGACAGCGCAGCACGCTCGGCTGTGGCTCGAATCCGTCGAAGATCAAGTCTCGGCGGGCGTCGGCCGTGAAGTTTAGGCTTCCAAACCTGACCTGATGGCTAGGGGCGTAGCTTTCGATCTGCTCCAGATGGCCAAGCGAATTGGCCCGCAGTGCGAAGCCGCCGAATACGAAGATCTGTCCGGGGAGAAAAGTCTCACCCTGGACGGTGTTGTTGTTGATTGAAGAAGCCATCAAGCCTATCGGTGACGACACAGAGGAACTCTCAATGAAAGCACCAATGTCGGTGTCAAAACAGGCGGATCTCGGGTAGGGGGTCCTGAACTGTGTGTCTAGGCGAATGGTAACAGGAGACAAGGGACACGATGTTTTTACCCAGGTTCGGGCCCTCTCGATGGAGGTAAAACCCTACTCCTGCTTGATTGATATTGATGATATGGGTAGTACAAGCGTGGATCTACCACGAGATCAAGGAGGCTAAACCCTAGAAGCTAGCCTATGGTATGATTGTTGTAATGGTTGTGTTGTCCTATGGACTAAAACCCTCCGGTTTATATGGACACCGGAGAGGGCTAGGGTTACACAGAGACGGTTACAATGGTAGGAGATCTACATATCCGTATCGCCAAGCTTGCCTTCCACGCCAAGGAAAGTCCCATCCGGACACGGGACGGAGTCTTCAATCTTGTATCTTCATAGTCTTGGAGTCCGGCTGATGATGATAGTCCGGCTGTCCGGACACCCCCTAGTCCAGGACTCCCTCATCGTGCATATAACATCAACCCATAAAACCTAGGCTCGGATGCCACTGTTGGGGAACGTAGTAATTTCAAAAAAATTCCTACGCACACGCAAAATCATGGTGATGGCATAGCAACGAGAGGGGAGAGTGTTGTCCACGTACCCTCGTAGACCGTAAGGGGAAGCGTTAGCACAACGCGGTTGATGTAGTCGTACGTCTTCACGATCCGACCGATCCAAGCACCGAACATACGGCACCTCCGAGTTCAACACACGTTCAGCTCGATGACGATCCCCGGGCTCCGATCCAGCAAAGCTTCGGGGATGAGTTCCGTCAGCATGACGGCATGGTGACGATGATGATGCTCTACCGGCGCAGGGCTTCGCCTAAACTCCGCGACGATATGACCGAGGTGGAATATGGTGGAGGGGGGCACCGCACACGGCTAAGGAACGATCCGTAGATCAACTTGTGTGTCTATGGGTGCCCCCAGCCCCCGTATATAAAGGAGTGGAGGAGGGGGAGGGCCAGCCCTCTCTATGGCGCGCCCTAGGGGAGTCCTACTCCCACCGGGAGTAGGATTCCCCTTTTCCTAGTAGAACTAGGAACCCTTCCATGTAGTAGGAGTAGGAGAGAAGGAAAGGGAAGAGAGAAGGAGAAGGAAGGAAGGGGGCGCCCCCCCCCCTCCCTAGTCCAATTCGGACTAGTCCAAGGGGAGGGGTGCGGCCACCCTTTTGGCGCTTTCTCTCCTTTCCCGTATGGCCCATTAAGGCCCAATACGAATTCCCGTAACTCTCCGGTACTCCGAAAAATACCCGAATCACTCAGAATCTTTCCAAACTCCGAATATAGTCGTCCAATATATCAATCTTTACGTCTCGACCATTTCGAGACTCCTCGTCATGTCCCCGATCTCATCCGGGACTCCGAACTCCTTCGGTACATCAAAACTCATAAACTCATAATAAAACTGTCATCGAAACCTTAAGCGTGCGGACCCTACGGGTTCGAGAACTATGTAGACATGACATAGAACTATTCTTGGTCAATAACCAATAGCGGCACCTGGATGCCCATGTTGTCTCCTACATATTCTACGAAGATCTTTATCGGTCAAACCGCATAACAACATACTTTGTTCCCTTTGTCATCGATATGTTACTTGCCCGAGATTCGATCGTCGGTATCCAATACCTAGTTCAATCTCGTTACCGGCAAGTCTCTTTACTCGTTACGTAATGCATCATTCCGTAACTAACTCATTAGCTACATTGCTTGCAAGGCTTATAGTGATGTGCATTACCTAGAGGGCCCAGAGATACCTCTCCGACAATCGGAGTGACAAAACCTAATCTCGAAATACGCCAACCCAACATGTACCTTTGGAGACACCTGTAGTACTCCTTTATAATCACCCAGTTACGTTGTGACGTTTGGTAGCACCCAAAGTGTTCCTCCGGTAAACGGAAGTTGCATAATCTCATAGTTACAGGAACTTGTATAAGTCATGAAGAAAGCAATAGCAACATACTAAACGATCAAGTGCTAGGCTAACGGAATGGGTCATGTTAATCACATCATTCTCCTAATGATGTGATCCCGTTAATCAAATGACAACTCTTTTGTCCATGGCTAGGAAACATAACCATCTTTGATAAACGAGCTAGTCAAGTAGAGGCATACTAGTGACACTATGTTTGTCTATGTATTCACACATGTATTATGTTTCCGGTTAATACAATTCTAGCATGAATAATAAACATTTATCATGATATAAGGAAATAAATAATAACTTTATTATTGCCTCTAGGGCGTATTTCCTTCAGGAAAGACAAAAGATATAGCTGAGGCACGGGAGGACCTGCAACGTTTGCACGAAAAAGACGGCATGCCTCCAAAGTAGTATGAAGGTCCTGCCAGCTATGCTCTTACCAAAGAAGAGAAGGAAATCTTCTTTGAATGCCTGCTTAGTATGAAGGTCCCGACTGGCTTCTCGTCGAATATAAAGGGAATAATAAATATGGCAGAGAAAAAGTTTCAGAACCTAAAGTCTCATGACTGCCACGTGATTATGACGCAACTGCTTCCGGTTGCATTGAGGGGGCTTCTACGAGAAAACGTCCGATTAGCCATTGTGAAGCTATGTGCATTCCTTAATGCAATCTCTCAGAAGGCGATCGATCCAGAAATCATACCAAGGCTAAGGAGTGATGTGGTGCAATGTCTTGTTAGTTTCGAGCTGGTGTTCCCACCATCCTTCTTCAATATCATGATGCACGTCCTAGTTCATCTAGTTGACGAGATTGTCATTCTGGGCCCCGTATTTCTACACAACATGCACCCCTTTGAGAGGTTCATGGGAGTCCTAAAGAAATATGTCCGTAACCGCGCTAGGCCAGAAGGAAGCATCTCCATGGGCCATCAAACAGAGGATGTCATTAGGTTTTGTGTTGACTTCATTCCTGGCCTTAAGAAGATAGGTCTCCCTAAATCACGGTATGAGGGGAGACTGACTGGAAAAGGCACGCTTGGAAGGGACTCAATAATATGCAGGGACGGATATTCTTGGTCTCAAGCACACTACACAGTTCTACAGAACTCTACCTTGGTGACCCCGTATGTCGATGAACACAAGAACAGCCTGCGCTCCAAACACCCGGAGCAGTGCGACGACTGGATTACATGTGAACACATCAGGACTTTCAGCAGTTGGTTGGAAACACGTCTCAGAGGTGACAACACTGTTTGTGATGAGCTGTACTTGTTGTCCAGGGGACCATCTTCGACTGTTATGATTTGGAAAGGATATGAGATAAATGGGAATACATTTTACACGATTAACCAAGTCAAAATAGCACTAACCAAAATAGCGGTGTCCGCTTTGATGCAACAACCGAGAGGGGAAAGGACACATATTATGCTTACATAGTGGACATATGGGAACTTGACTACGGACATGATTTTAAGGTCCCTTTGTTTAAGTGCAAATGGGTCAATCTGTCGGGAGGCGGGGTACAGGTAGACCCACAGTACGAAATGACAACAGTGGATCTGAAAAATCTTGGGTACACTGACGAACCGTTCGTCCTAGCCAATGATGTGGCACAGGTTATCTATGTGAAGGACATGTCTACCAGACTGAGAAAAATAAAAGATAAGGAAGCGAATACATCATACGATGAGACAAATCGCCACATAGTTCTTTCAGGAAAAAGGGACATCATGGGAGTGGAGGGCAAGACAGACATGTCTGAAATTTATGAAAACTTTCATGAAATTCCTCCCTTCAAAGTCAAGGCTGACCCCAGCATCCTGATAAACGATGAAGATTATCCATGGTTACGGCGCAATATGCAAATGACACAAGCGAAGAAAAAGTGAAGACTTTCTCCCGCAACTATTATGATGATACCATGCCAACTTTGTAACAGACGAGTATGATACCATTGTCCGTTTTGTACATGCACATGCTATATGGGTGAAATTATGATACCATGCCAACTTTCAACTTTTTCAGAGTTCATTTGAAAACTAATGGCACTAACAGAAAGTTTATAATTTTTCTAAAACTAAAAGCAAAAAGAAATAAAAAATAGAGCAATAAACAAAAAAAACTGCAGAAAACAAAACAAAAAACAGGAAAAAAATAAAAATATCAACAATAAGTATTTTTTTGTAAGTATAAACAAAATAAAATAAATAAAGCAAGAAAGAAAACAAAAAAAGTGTTTTCAAATTTGAAAACTAATGACACTAACAGGAAGTTTATAATTTTTCTAAAACTAAAAGCAAAAAAGAATTAAAAATAAAGCAAAAGACAAAAGAAAATAAATAATGCAGAAAACAAAACAAAAAAACTGGAAAAAAATTAAAAATAGCAACAATAAGTATTTTGTTGTAAGTAGAAACAAAATAAAATAAATAAAGCAAGAAAGAAAACAAAAAAAGTGTTTTCAAATTTGAAAACTAATGGCACTAACAGAAAGTTTATAATTTTTCTAAAACTAAAAGCAAAAAGAATTAAAAAATAAAGCAAAAAACAAAAGAAAATAAATAATGCAAAAAAACAAAAAAACTGGAAAAAAACAAAAAAAACTGCCACCTATTGGGCCACCACGGCCTGAATACGACTAGAAACCCAACCTGGGCCAGGATTCCGGCCCACTGAAGGCCCAATGGGCCCACAGCAGCATAGTGTGAGATTAGGCCCGAAAGCCTACAGTTGAGAGGAGCTCGAGAGGGTGGGCGCAACAGCGCTTATAAACCACTCTCGAGCCCTCTCAACTAGCGAGGTGGGACTAAACTTTTGTCGCGCTGCGGGTAGCACAGGGGCCTTTGGTCCCGGTTGGTGGCACCAACCGGGACTAAAGGGGGGCATTGGTACCGGTTCGTGGCACCAAACGGGACCAATGCCCCCCCTTTAGTCCCGGTTGGTGCCACCAACCGGGACCAAAGGCCGCCGCTTCCCGCCCTTTGGGCTGCTGAAAAGAGGCATTTGGTCCCGGTTGTTGGCACCAATCGGGACTAAAGGGGTGCATTAGTCCCGGTTGGTTTCACGAACCGGGACCAATGCTCATGCTATATATACAACACTTAGCAGTTTCGACAAAAATCCCCCACTTCTCCCCCGACGCCCCTGCTCCTCCTCGTCGCCGTCACCGCCCGACGCCCCTGCTCCACCTTGCCGTCGCCGCCGCCACCGACGCCGTCAGGCTGCTCGCCTTCGCCGTCGCCGCCGCCCCCTGTGAGCACAGCCTGCTCCCGCGCCCCTCCCGTCCCGCGCCCCTGCGCGGCCGCCGCGCCGCCGCCCCTGCCGTGTGCGGCCGCCGCGCGCCGCCCCGCCGCCCCTGCCCTGCATTTTTCATAGCATTTTTTGTATTTTTTTTTTGTGTATATGTGTTTGTATGTGTATATATGTGTACATGTTCATAGTATTTTTTTTCAGAAGTGTATTTTTTTGTTCATTGCATTTTTTTCATATATATAATGTATATATGTATGTGGTAGCTATATGATGAATGGATGTGGCTATGTATGTATGAATATAATGTTCATAGCATTTTTTTGTTTATATATGTTTTTTCATATATGTATTAATTTTTTATTTAGGTTGTTAGTAGATATCGAGTTTAGGTTAGTGCTTTTTAGGTTAGTGTAGAGGAAAAAGTAAAATAAGGAAAAGGAAGAAACGAGGAAGAAGGAAGAAGGAAGAAGAAAATTTCCTTTTTCCTCTCCTTCTTTTTCTTCTTCTTCTTCCTTCTTCCTTCTTCCTCTTTTCTTCCTTTTCCTTATTTTCCTTTCTCGAGGGAGAAGAAGAAAAAGAAGAGGAGAAGAAGAAGAAAGGAATAGAGGAGAAAGAAGAAACTTCAACACGAGGGAGGGTACCGATACCCCCTTCCCGATAAAATTATTTTCCCATGTATATGTATGTCGTGTCGTTGTCGATATAACCCCCTCGAGTTAAATTCGACATGAGGGGCGGTCGATATATATACCCCCTCTTGACCGTGATAACTTATACCATGGCAGCACCCCCCTCGGCCCTCTCGCTCGACCAAAACTCTCGAGGACACCCAAACACTAGAGAGAAAACGATGTTGGTCTCCTACCCCCTCCCGCCGCGCCCCTACCCGACAAATTAACTCTCTCGAGGCCACCCAAATTTACCAAGTTGAAAGAGCATTGTCGTCGAGGCCACCCCAAACCCTTGAAGCGTTGTGTCGAGGCCACCCCAAACCCTAGAGAAGCAGCATCGAGGCCACTAACATGATTCCTTATTGTGATTAGCTAGCTAGTTCTACGTTTGCCACTAATATATATCCATCTGTACCATGTTTGAATAATAATTGACATGTTGTAAATATTTGCAGAAACTATGGAGCACTCCCAAGACGAAGCAACAGAAGCGATGTTGGGGGACATAATCGCACAAGGAAGTGATGTCGTTGCGTCATTTCTCAACGACACCGATGGTCAGGAAGGACTGGGTGAAGAAGAGGGCTATGTTCATGATGGCTCTGGTCCATTAATGCCGGTACAAGAAGAGGGCTATGTTCATGATGGCTCCGGTGACCCAATGGAGGTACAAGAAGGAGACCGTGCTGACTGCTCCGGTGACCGAACCGAGTTCGGCCAGGTATATATATATTAGTTAAGCTCGTGCTAACTAGTTAATTGATGCATTCATTGTTTCGGTATATGTACACATATTAATTAACTCTTGTCTTTCTTCCTTTTTCTAGCCCTCCTGATCGAGCACAACTTCAGTAAGGAGACGAGGCCCGAAGAAAAAGTTGAGCTCGGATGAAAGGTTTGAGATCATAGAAATCGCGCCCGACGGCATACCGATTGAACCCATCCGGACAAAGAACGCATTTTCTACTCAGTGCAGGTTCTTGTTAGGGACAAGATCCCGATCAGCATCTAGCAATGGTATAAGCCTAAGGAGGAAGACCCTGAGATGTCTTATGTCAATGATATGCAGAAAGAAGATCTTTGGACTCAACTGATGGCAAATTTCACCCCACCGCCAGAGGAGGATCCGGAGAAGCCAGTTAAAGAGCAATTAATCAAGTCTTGTGCTCTTAAGAAGATGGCAACCCTATTCAGGAGGTGGAGGAAAGAGCTAAACAAGTTTGTCGACAAAAAAGAGACACCAGAATTCATCGGCAAATATGAGAAGATCAAAGATCACTGGCCCGCATTTGTGGCCCACAAGACATTGGAAAAGAGTAAGAAGATGTCGGCGACAAACAAGCAAAATGCTGTGAAGAAGCAGCTTCACCATCGCACGGGGTCAGGTGGCTACCTCAAAGCCCGACCTAAGTGGTCCAAGGCTGAGAATGATCTGCTTGATAAAGGGATCGAACCAGAGACAATGAACTGGCCAGACCGTTGCCGGACTTGGTTCTTCGGGGCTGGCAGAACCTTAGACCCTGTATCAAGGAAGTGCCATTGGACGGACGAGCAACTGAAAATACCAGACAAGAGGCTTCAACACTATATCAATGCAGCGCAGCAAGGGACGTTCGTTCCAGACAGGGAGAAGGACGAGCTCACAATGGCCCTCGGGAATCATGAGCACCCTGGACGGACACGAGGCACGCCAGGCTCCATTCCGTGGAAGGTTGGTTTTCCGGACGCAGGGGGTTACAAAACCCACGAGAGGAGGAAGAAACTAGAGCAGGGCCAACTGCAGGCGCTGCACGAAAGGGTAATGGGGCTAGAGGAACGAGAAGAGAAACGAGAAGCAGATCGCAGCAAATGACCTGCCGAAGCTTCCCCCGAAGCTACCCCGCCATCTCAGTGGAGAAGCAGTGTGGCTTCCACTGAGCTGCTTCAGCCGGAGCATGTCTTGACGGCTCCTGCCAGCTATCCCGTGGATGCTATCATGGAGTCTCAAAATTGCCACATTATGGCGCGATGGATGAATATGAAGGTCAAGGCGGCTGTTGGCTCTGTTTATCCTACTAAACCCGGCGCAACTTTTCACTGCCGGCCGATTCCAGAAGGATATGCTAGGGTGATGGTGGATGAAATAACGGAGGGATTTGAGGACCTCCAGCTTGACCACCCTACCGGTGAAGGGGAGACTAGGCTGGGTTCTGCTCTGAAGACTCCATGCCTATGGTGGAAGGAGCTCATCAACCTTCCGAACTGGACGCCTCCGCCTCCTCCTCCTCCTCCGGCGAGTCAGGGCACTTCGCCGCCTCCACCGCCTCCTCCTCCGACGAGTGACGATCAGGGCACTGGGCCTCCTTCTCCGGCGCGTGGCGGCACTCCACCTCCTTCTCCGCCTGCGCCGACGCACCCGAGCAGCCAGCAGCCTCCTCCTTCTCCGCCTTGCCAGCAAGGGCAGAAGAGACCTGCCACCGCCCCGGCTGCTCCGACGCGTCCTAGTCCTTCTCCTCCGCCTCGTAAGCAAGCACGAAAGACGACAGACGCCGCAGCCGCTCCGTCTGCTCCGGCGTCTAGCGGTACAGCCAGAGGTGGGAGGCAATACAGATACGGTCCACCTCTCAAGCCTCTAGAGAAGTTACCGTACGAGAGGACCGAGGAGGAAAACGCGACGATCGTGCGGACCCACGTGAAGGACTTCTTTTAAGGGGTGAAAGCAAAGAGACATCCACCTCCGGAGGAGAAGGTAGATTCGGTGAAAGCAAAGCGCACTCTCGATGCCCTGAGGAAACCGGCAAAGTCTCCGCCGAGAACCAACTATGAGTGCATTACTGAACAGGCATATCTCCAAGCGGAGTGGTCGGGAAGTACTGTTAGACATCAAAGGTCAAGAGAACGAGCAGCTGCGAAAAAAGTTGCCCAGCTCGGCGAACAAGCAAATCAATCGTGCCCCCAGCTCAATGTGTCTAGCGGCGACATCGTCGCTAATGCTCCGGGGATGGTGCCCGGTTATGGCAATCTATCAGATTACCTGCCTGACGATCAACTTCCTTCTTTCATGGAGGTGGACGAACACAGATACGAGTATGGGAAGCCTCTCGGCAAAGATGAAAAATCTCTAACAACGATGATGCAAAGATTCCATAATTGATACATGAAAACCTGTAGAGAGTCTGGGGGGACGAATAGTTTGTATCTGAACATTAAAGAGGAGCACGACCTCGTTGGAACTGATCTGTTGTGTGTTCCATTTGAGGAGTTATTCGCGTTCTTCAATCAAAAGGCCCTCGATAAATTAACTTTCTTTTGCTACTGTTTGTAAGTACTATTTCTGTCATTAAGTCTCTATATATAGCTCGGCTCTTTCATTGCATGTATTTATAATTAATTATCCTTAATATATTATGCAAATTGAAGATCGTCGAGTGCAGAAAACAAGAAATGTATGATATTGGGTTCATTAACACAAATATCATAGATGAATTTCTGGTTAAAAAGCACGCCGAAGAGGTCGAGGCCAACTTGCTACAATCGTTGATCAAAAATCAAAACAAAGATACCATACTCTTTCCTTACAACTTCAAGTGAGTGTTACTGTCGTGTGCATCTTTGGTTTCCCTTATTACTTGAGCAAGGTTACAGTAATGTAATTGATGAGTTATGCATGCGTGCGCAGCTTCCACTATGTTCTTCTGGAGATTAAGCTTGGAGCGGGGACTAGTAACCGTCTTAGACTCGAGACTGAAAGATCCCGAAACCTATGCGGACATGACTGAATTGTTCAACAAGTAAGTTCAATCGATCATTATCGCACCATATCGGCAACTTTTTGTTCATTTCCTGATATCTCAAGTAATAATAATTATTTTCTTTGTCTTGCAGGGTTTGGAAACAGTTCACCGCAGAAACTCCAGGACTGCTAAAGGAGCTGCGATATACATACCCGAAAGTAAGTACTACTGGCTAGCTAGTTGCGCGCATCTCCCGTTAATTCTATAGCTATACTTTCGTCAATCCCATTTATAATGCTTCATTATCAGTTTGATTGACCTCTATTTCTCGTAAAGTGCTTGTGGCAGGAACAAGGGAATGATTTCTGTGGATAGTACGTGTGCGAGTTCATCCACAACGCGACTTTGAAAAATAAGCGGGGCTACTCTAAAAGATAATATGAAGTGCGTAAGCAATAATATTCACAATTTCATTTCATTACACCATCATTTCTGTTGAGTTTCATTCATATATATGTATTAATTAACCCCCTTCTTCAAATTAGATGTGGCAGATGCGAAATGAACTCCTAGAACAAGATCGCATGAAAGCAATTCAAGAGGAATTGGCGGGATTCTTTCTTGACCATGTCGTCAATAAAGCCGGAGAATACCATATGGAAGTTGATTTCAATTGCTAGGGGATTGTATTAAGAGATCTTACATATTGTATATGTATGTAGCCAGTAGCGTTGGATAGATAATACAAAAACTTGTTGTTCGACCAATCTCTCGAAGAAGGAGAGGTCGATCGATCACTTCTCTCGGTATGCATGACGAACTTCTGTACTTAATGGTTCCCTTCATTTTCTTACTAGCTAGCGTGTCGAGGGCCTCTCTATGTATAGTACGTAGCGTCGACCAAGAACGGACATAAGAGAGGACACTTCTCTCTATTAATTAGCTAGCTAACACAATATATGAAACACCTAAATTAACCCCCCAAACCCCCACCAACCGGGACCAAAGGCCCCCCTGCTTGGGCTCGGCGCACCGGCCACGTGGAGGACCATCTGTCCCGGTTCGTGTTAGAACCGGGACTAAAGGGGGGAGGTATTAGTAACGACCCATTAGTCCTGGTTCATGAACCGGGACTAAAGGCCCTTACGAACCGGGACAAATGCCCCCTTTTCTACTAGTGGGGCCCGGGCGGAATCCTAATCACCGCCGCCGCCACCCCACCCCCTCCCCTCCCCTCCCTCGCCGCCGCCAGCGGACGCCGCCAGGCAAAGGCCGTGCGCGCGTCGGCGGCGGCGGCCCCCCTTCCCTCGAGGCACACAGGCGGCGCGGGACACCCTTCCTCTTGGTGTCAAACCACTCGGCGGCGGAGCGCGTCAGGCCAGTGTCGGCGTGGCCCAGCGATGCTGGATGGAGCGGGGCGCTGCTTTGGGATGGCGCGGCCTGACGTGGTCCGGCCGGATCTGGCGCCCATGGCCAATGGCGCTCGGAGGTGTTGGTGCTGGGCACTGCTTGGGGGATGTGTGGCCTGGCGCAGGCCGGCGGGCTGCGGTCGGATCTAGCGCCCCACGGCTGGCGGCACTCGCTGGTCCGTGGGCGGCTCGGGGCGGCGCTCTCCAGGCTGGACGGCGGCGAGGCGCTATCCTCCGGGAGCTGGCGGAGCAGGGGCTGCTGGCGCCGCGGCGACTCGCTCCCGGCGGTGGATGGCTAGCGGCGGGCCGGTGGTGCTGGCTGGCGGCGCCCGGAGTGCGGATCCGGGGCTCTCGGCCCGGATCTGGTGCCTCTTCGGCGATGGCCGGCGTCCTTGGGGTGCTCACGGCAGGGAGTGCGGCTGTTGTCTCTGGATCCTTGCTTGGAGTGTAGCAGGATGGAGGGTGTAGGTGGTGCACCGGCACTGGCGATGGCGGCGGCGGCGCTGCGAGGCCTTGTCAGGAAGGGTCTTGGCGGGCAGCGGGCATTCAGTTGCTGCCGTGTGAGGCGTGCGGCGATGCCTCAGCGGTGTGGGTGCCGGAGTGTGGTCGGAGGTGCGGGTCGGATCCATTCTGGTGGCAGTTCCCTGGCACGGGTAAAGGCCGCCGTGACGGAACTGGCTTTGCACCGCTCGGCGGTTGCTGCGGCTCCTAGTCAATGTTGAAGGTGATGGCTTTAGACGTGTTCCCTCGGCAGTGAGGGGGGCTTCGATGGCAAGTTGTTGCGGTGACGGCGGTGCGAGGCATCTGACCGGGACTGGCCGGGATCTTGGAGACATGGAGATGTGCAGCGCTACGGATGAAAATCCTGTTCGGTTGTGGCCGATCGGCGTTGATGGCACCTGCGGGTGTCATTCACCTTCTTGGAGGCTTCGCTGAGTGCAACGCCATCTTCTTCGTGACCTCGTATCGGCAGCTGTCTTCGGGGTGAAAGCCTTGATTCGTAGGATCGACATGATGGCAACATCTTTGAGGTTGTTACTTTGTTGGGAGCTTTGTGTTGGGAGACTCGAGGTCCCATGATGCGCTCCTCCTGTGTTCACTGCTGCCCGGATCTTTCTCCTCCGGCGCATCATCAAATGATACAAGTCTTGGATAAGAATCTACAATGCACTAGAACGCCCTTGTTGACGATTCTTTACTGCGACAGCATCTAGGGTTCCTCGAATAATGCGATATCTCACACCGGGTAAATCCTTAACCCTTCCTCCTCTTACTAATACTGTACGGTCGTCACTGGCTATTCCAAGGAAGCTGGAGTTGTTGTTCTTCGAAGGTCTTCAGCGTTGGCCGAGACGCGGCGAGGGGCTCGGTGTTGGGTAGGCTTTTTGTGTCGTAGCTGTGTTGTTGCGTTTGGTTGTCCTTGTACGAACCGGGTGTAAAGTTGGCCGCCTTCATTGTTCGCAGCGAGTGGTAGACGTTGTTGTCGGGTGTGGAGTTGGTCGCCTTCGTTGTTCGCAGCGAATGGTAGACGTTGTTGTATGTCTTATTTCTTTCCTTTTATAAAGTTAAGGTATGCAATTTGCGTACGCTAGAAAAAAAATCGTCCTGGACTTTTGTATCGATTGATTGGGGTAGTTGGTCGACGGGGCGTCGTTGTCTCGCCATCTTCGGCGGTTCTGCTCCCCACTTCTCCCCTTTCGCCTTCTGGTCCAAACACTGTAGTACTCGTTTACCAGTCTCTCCAACAACTGCCCAACAAACAATCATAGATATAGAACGGTAGGAGCATATGGGCGTCAGCCACTACTGTTCCATCGAAACCGAACCCAAATCCAGAAACTATCAGCTAAAAGAGTAGAAGAAGCAACCGATCGCACATGGATCGATGATTATTCAAGAACAGATAAAACACTCCATGTTCTTGCAGCTTATTCACATCACAGGATGTGCATCTATCAGTAGTAAGTAATATGGCTTTTAGTGATCTAAAACGTCTTATACTACTTTAGGGAGTAGTACAAACAGAGGAAAAGGAAGAACGGAGTAGCCATGCGCAAGCCTGGCGAGAGCTCCGATCGATGCTCCTCCTTACGTTATGCGGTGAGTGCGTCCACGCTGTATGTACATATGGAGTGCGCGCGCGGCGCGTGCACGGTCGGCGGTGATCACGAGAGGTAGGTGCCGCAGACGCCGGCGCCGGCGCGGCAGCCGCCGCAGGCGCAGCCCCTGCCGCCCACGAACACCGGCCCGTTCCCGCGGGAGGCGGAGCGCCGCCGCCGCCTCCCTTCCTCTTCACCGTCGCCGCTGCCGACGGCAGAGGAGGCCGCCAAGATGACCAAGGACAGCACGGACATGCACAGGATGATGACGCAGAACACCACGTCCTCGCCGCCGGCCACCGCGGAGTCGTGGGTCTCGATGACCACGCTCGCCATGGCGCTCCTCCTCGTCTTCCTCCTCGCTGGCGACGATTCTTGCGAGCTTGGCTACCCCTGGAGGCTGGAGCGCGCGCACGGTCGTGGCGGGAGCGGGATATGTGAAACGGACACGAGTTTCGCTTATACGAAGGCGAAGAGGCGGAGCGATGCTTATCCAAGAGAGAGGAATTGCGACCTCCGCAGCTGCAATAATGGCATATGGGACTCCGCCCTCTCTTTGGATGATGACGACGTCGCCTGATTAGTTCCCTAATAACAATAGTAGTACTTTTCTTGAGCACTAAAGGTATCTGCAACGCACCCTCGAACTTTCCGCATCTGTCCAAACCGCGGACAGCCGTCCGGAGGCCAACTGTGTCCTGCATTTGTTTGTGGGTCACTGGCCAACCGTAGACTTTCGTATTTTGTCTGGTTGACCGGTCAACAGGTCTGTGTGGCAATCTTTTACTGGTTACGCTCTCTCTCTACCACGTGGGTCCCACATGTCAATCAGGCAGAAGAAATAAATAAAGCAACACAACAGTTAGGAGTCGAACCTGCGACCTGTGGGTCCGGTCGACATTGTTCGCGTTAGCCACCTCGCCTTCAACTATCTGTGTTTTGTTTTGAGTTCTCAAATATATTATACTTTCACCATGTGCTGTGTGCGGCTTGTTTTTAAAGTTTTTTTATGGGGATTTTTAAAGTTGTTCTCTGTAGCTTTTTTAGGGTATTTGTTCTGCGTAGCTGCATGAGTGCATGCGTGTCAGTGTGGCAACTCTCTCGCGATAACCACCACGGCCAACATCAACTTCGGTTAATTTCGCCCCGCAAAAAAAAAGCCTTCGGTTAATTTCGAGATCCAGTACTATGTTTTACTCCTATTCCTCGGATGCGAGCTCGCACAGATACAACTTTCAGGTCGTACTATTCTTCAACCGTTTTTCATTTTATTTTTACATATTTTGTCTTTCGGTTTTGTTGTTTTGCTTTCTTGTTTTACTTGTTATTTTTCCTATTTTAAAATTATAAATCTTTTTCTGAAATCCGGGGACATTTTAGGTTCACGATCATTTTTAAAATTCGTGAATATGTTTTCAGGAATAATGTCTGAATTTCGCTATTATTTTTTGGATTTGTGTGCAATGCGTTTACATGTCTTCCTGGTTTGAAATTTGAAAATATTTAAATTGGCAACTAATTTGTGCAATTCGTGTGCATGTCTTCCTGGTTTTGAATTTTGCTTATATTTTTCGGAATAGTTTTGAAAATTCACAATAAAAATTCAAATTCGATAACAGTTTTAAATTTTTTGGACAAATAATTTGATAACCAGACGGCACAAATAAAACACACACACACACTAACACGCATGCACTCACACAGCTACACAGAACAAATAACCCTAAAAAAAGCTACAGAGAACAACTTTAAAAACAAGCCGCACACAACACGTAGTGGACGTATAATACGTGTTACAACTCCAAGCAAAACGTAGAACGGCGCTAGGCCAGGTGGCTAGAGCTCACATTATCGTCCCGACCCGGTGGTTGCAGGTTCGTCGCCTAGTTACCACTAAGTCAAAGATTGCCACACAGACCTGTTGACCGGTCAACCAGACAAAATACGAAAGTCTACGGTTGGCCAGTGATCGTATAATCACCACAGCTCGTATTCAATGACCGTATTGAGCGTATTTTAAAGTTCAGTGACCGTATTGTGTTTTGACCTCAACTTCAATGACCATGACTGTATTTATCTCTTCTGAAAACCAGGGCAAAGAGAAAAATTGAGCAGTGATGCAACCTGGGAAAGTATCAGCCATCATGTACTCCCATCCTTGGATACTCCTGGTGCTCCAAATTTTAAAAAACATTCTTAAATGTTTCAAAAAAATTCCGAAAAAATGTGAATGTTCATAAAAAATGTGACTATAACCCCTAAAAAATTTAGGTTCAAACTCGAAATGCACATTGAGAAACAAAAAAGTGACATCCAGATGAAAATAGTGTCAATGCTGTTTTTGTCTTTTTTTACACTATTCATGCTAGATTTCACTTTTTTCTTCTTAATGTGCATTTTCAATTTGGACCTGAAATTTTAGGAGTTGTAGTCACATTCATTGTAAACATTCACATTTTTTTCAGAATTTTTTGAAACATTTAAAATTTGTTTTTTTTTCTATTTTGGAGCACGGGGAGTACCCAAGGATGGCAGTACCAAATACTTTCCCGATGCTACCCACCAGCAACGCCTTACCCAATCGGCTAATGCCACCTAGCACCATATCTTGTCTTTACTTTAAGAAAATATTGTTATTCCAGCAGCTGCAGACCCATTGTACTTCACATGCAGGATGATATTAATGCAGCAGAACCACTCCATCTCTTCTTCTACACAATAAATCCAACCTTTTATTTGACCTTGACTAATTTCAAACATTCATATATTTTAAACCATATATTCATTTTTGAATTTATATTTATATTTCAACCCCTTGAGTCAAAACCTTTAAATAAGATCAATCATGGATATTTTTCAACCACGTTTAAATACGAATGTACATTTCACATTTGCAAAAATCAATTTCACAGTGATACATTATAATTCCACTTTTCTGTAGTTACTATTTCACGTTAGTGAAAATCCATAATCTGTAATTTCACTCGCTTGAAATCTTTTCAATAACATGATTTTAATTAGTTTCACAAGTTGACATTCAATTTAATATTTTTGTTTAGTTTTGGAATCTACATTTCACTTTTCACAGGTTGTTTCACAAAAATGACATCTATTTCAATTACATGTTTTTAATAACGTATGTGCCTCTTTTGGAATAAATTGTTACACATTTCTAAAAAATCAGTTTCACCAGTTAACATTTCAATTTCGTATTATTTTTCAGTTTTAGAACATACATTTCACATTGCACTGGCTTATTTCGCAAAACTCACACCTATTTAAATTGCACATTTTTTAAATAACATATTCCACTCTTTTGAAATAAATTGTTACACATTTTCAAATAATCAGTTTCACAAGTTAACATTTCAGTTTCATATTGTTTTTGACTTTCGCAACCTATATTTCACCTTCCACTGGCTTGTTTCACAAAAATCACATCTATTTCAATTACATATTTTTGAAATAATATATTTCACTCTTTTGGAATAAAGTGTTACAATATTTTAAATATTCAGTTTCAAAGTTGTCATTTCAGTTTCATAACTGGGTTTAATAGGTTTCAAGTTGGTCTCACATATTTCTACTGAAATAGGTTTGTTTCATATTTTTCTAGTGAAATAGGTTTGTTTCGCATAGGAAATGTGAAACCTTGAAATTTAAACGTGTTCGAAATGTATCCAAGATTGGTCTAGTGCTAAAGGTCTTCACGTCAGGAGTTCAAATATATAATTTATTTCAAAAATGAACTTGTGGTTCAATAGATATCTACGATTTAATTTCGCCAAGATGGATTAAAAGGTTGGATTTATTATGTGAGAGAAGGGGATAGAAAGTGGACTGGGGATGTGGTTCTGACGGGAGAGAGAGAAAGAGAAAAGGATGGGCTAGATATTACTCGGTTGTGGGGTTCACTTGCTGTATTGGTCGGGGTATTCATTTCATATATCAAAAAATGAGGAGAAAAGATTGACCAGCGTGCGAATCTTAAAGCATACAACGGATGATGATTCCTCGCCGCTAGGTACCGTTACGTCTCAAAACGAACTTGCAAAAGTAGGGGCTTTGCTGGACTCCGGACACTCGCCACGTTGGACTCCGACACCCCCGGCCCACCCAAAACTGAGGCTGAGCCCACACATTCGGAGCTAGCCGCATTGTTTCCATGACAAAACCCCCTTTCTCAACCCTCTCTGCTACTATCCGTCCACTCTCCACCCCAATTTTCGTCCTAACTCGCCGCCACCGCCGCATGGACCCATACAAAAAGCTACCGGAGACGTCGGAGCTGTTGGATCTGGTGAAGGTGGCCGCCCGAAAGATCAACTCGGTGACACGACAAGCCTGCTGCCTCAAACAGAAGGCAAAGGAGGCACCACTTAAAAAGAAGGGCGGCGGTGGCGGCGGGCGTGGCGGATGTTAATCCACAAGTATAGGGGATCTATCCTAGCCTTTCTGATAAGTAAGAGTGTTTAACCCAATGAGGAGTAGAAGGAATTGGTTTGTGGAAAGTAGCAAAAGATCACTGTAAATGCTGCAAATATTGTTTTATTGATTGTTTGATAATAACTGTAGTTGTAAGAAAGTAAATAGTAACAAAGTTGCGAAGGTGCATCTAGTGGCATGATGATCCACAAGTATAGGGGATCAATCATAGTCCCTTCGATAAGTAAGAGTGTCGAATCCAACAAGGAACAGAAGGAAATCACAAATGGTTTTCAACAAGGTATTTTCTGCAAGTACTGAAAGTAGAACTAATGGATTGTAGCAAGATAATTCATAACAAGTAACAAGTAGCAATTGTAACAAGGTGCATCAAGGTGGCCTAGTCCTTTTTATAGCAAAGGACAAGCCCGAAAGTTCTCTTATAGCAACCAAAGCATTCTCGAGGACACATGGGAGTTGTCATCTAGTCACGTTCATCATGTTTAGTTGATTCACGTTCACTACCTTGATAATTTGATATGCGTGTGGACCGGTGCTAGGGTGTTGTTCTTACTTGAACAAGCAAACATCTTATGATTACCCCCTCTCGCAAGCATCTGTAACTACGAAAGAAGAATTAAGATAAATCTAACCATAGCATGAAACATATGGATCCAAATCAGCCCCTTATAAAATAGCGCATAAACTAGGGTTGAACCTTCTATCACTCTCGCAACCCATCATCTACTTATAACTCCCCAATGCCTTCCCTTAGGACCAAGTATGGTGAAGTGTCATGTAGTCGATGTTCACATGACACCACTAAAGGAAGAACAACATGCATATCATCAAAATATCGAACGAATACCAAGTTCACATGATTACTTATAACAAGACTTCTTCGATGTTCTCAAGAACAAAAATAACCACTCACAAATCATATCCATATTCAATATCAAAGGGGTATTGAAAATGATGAAGTAACTGAACATTTAATCTTACACCAAATAAACCAACTAGTGTCAACTACAAGATGTAATCAACACTACTAGCAACCCACATGTACCAACTAGGGTTTGGGGACAAAGTTGAATGCAAGAGATGAACTAGGGTTTGAAAGGAGATGGTTCTGTTGAAGATGTTGATGAAGATTGGTCCTTCCACGATGAGAGGATCGTTGGTGCTGTAGATAGCTTCGATTTTTCCCCTCTCGGAGGGATGTATCCCCGGCAGAATCGCAATGCTAGAGAGCAAAAGTGCTCCTACCAAGGTTCCGCCTCAAGACGGTGGCGCTTCATCCCGAAAGTATTCTTCTCATTTGTTCTAGGGCAAATACCATCAGATAGGAGAAGATGGGCCTCGGAGGCCTGCTGGTGGAGCCACGAGCTTAGTAGGCATGCCCTAGGGAGAGGAGCACGCTCCCTGAGCTCGTGGCTCTCTGGTGGCCCCCTCTTGGTATTTATTCCGCCAATATTTTTTATATATTCCAAAATAATTCTCCATAAATTTTCAAGTCATTTGGAGTTGTGGAGAATATATATCTCTGTTGTAGCTTTTTCAAGTGCAGAATTCCAACTACCGACAATCTCCCTCTTCATGTGGAACTTGCAAAATAAGAGAGAAATGGCATTAGAATAACATCTTGAAGTGAAATAAAATGACCCAAAACATATAAATAACCATAGGAAAACATGATGCAAAATGGACGTATCATGGCCCAATCCTTAATTGTGCTAAGAACAAGCTAGTTGTATTGCTTATATGGAGCAAAGCTTTCTCGAGGACACATGGGTATTTCATCTAGTTACTTATATCAAGATTCATTGTGTTACCGTTCGTTTTGATAATTTGTTGTGCGATGAAACCTATGATAGTTGTTGTTCTTACTTGAACAAGCAACCTACTTATGATTATACCTCTAAGCATCCGCAAATATAAGAGTGTATTACACCTACAAAGGATGCTAGAGTACCTGCCTCCTCTGGAGCTTTGAGGGTGAGACATCGCTCCACACCATTTTTTTCATGGGTGGCATGGTGAGGGGGCCTGCTACTTGTAAACTGCGTTGGGTTTTCCCTAAAGATGAGGGGTGAAGCAGTACAATAGAGATAAGTATTTCCCTCAGTGAGAACCAAGGTTTATCAAACTAATAGGGGAACCAAGCAAACCCTCGTGAACAACACCTGCACACACAAAGGCAAATACTTGCACCCAACGCGGGCAAGAGGGTTGGCAACTTGTAAGGATCAAATCTTGTACAGATAGATAGATAAATTGCAAAACAAATAAAAGTAATAAATTACAACAATGTATTTTTGGTTTTTATAATATGATAAAAGTAGACCCGGGGCCATAGTTTTCACTAGAGGCTCCTCTCTCGAACACATATCATATGGTGGGTGAACAAATTACCGTTGGGCAATTGATAGAAAAGTGTGTATTTATGATGTATTCATGGCAATGATCACACATATAGGCATCACGTCCATGACAAAGTAGACCGACTCCTTCCTACAACCACTACTATTACTCCACCAATCGACAGCTATCCAGCATGCATCTATGGTATTAAGTTCATGACAAACAGAGTAAGGCTTTAAGCAAGATGACATGATGTAGACAAAGTAAATCCGATCAATATGAAAAAAAACCCTTGTTTTATCCTTGGTAACAAGAATACAATGTGTGCCTCGCTGCCCTTTCTATCACTGGGTGAGGACATTACAAGATTGAACCCACTACAAAGCACCTCTCCCACTGAAGATAAATCAGTCTAGTTGGCCAAACCAAACGGATAGATCAGAGAGAAATACAAATCTCTCATAAACATGCATAGTGAAGTTCAAAAAAGACTCAATTACTTTCAATGGACAATCTGATCATAAACCCGCAATTCATCGGATCCCAACAAACACACCACAAAAGGAAATTACATCGAATATAACTCCAAGAAGATCGAGGAGAACATTGTAGAAGACCGAAGAGAGAGAATAAGCCATCTAGCTATTGGCTATGGACCCATAGGTCTATGGTAAACTACTCACACATCACCGGAAGGCGGCAAGGGTGATGTAGAAGCCGTCCATGACCGATTCCCCACCGGCAGAGTACCAGAAAAGACCTCCAGATGGATCGCGAAAGAACAGAAGCTTGCGGTGGCGGAAAAAGTGTTTCAAGTGAATCTCTGGTGGTTTCCTGACATTTGAGAATTTATAGAAGTGGAATAAGGTCAAGCGGAGCCACGTGGGACCCGCAAGGTAACATGGTGCGCCCTACCCCCTGGGCATGCCATGTTGCCTTGTCGTCTCCTAGTTTGTCCTCTATTCTCCTCCCGGAGCTTTCTAGGGTCTCTTATGTCCGAAAAAATCGTCAAAAAGTTTCGTAGCGTTTGGACTCCGGTTGGTACTAATTTTCTGGAAAACCAAAAACAAGCAAAAAAATAGCAACTGGCACTAGGAACTGGGTTAATAGGCTAGTTCCCCAAAATGATATAAAATATTATAAAAATGCATATAAAGTATCCAGGATTGATAGTATAACATCATAAAATAATCAAAAATTATAGATACGTTGGAGACGTATCAACATCCCCAAGCTTAATTCCGGCTCATCCTTGAGTACGTAAATGATAAAAATAGATTTTGTTTATAGCTGATTGTCCTACCTAGCATGTGTATCTTGTAATCTCTTTACGGTATAAATGGTGAGAAACGATGAAGTAAGAATATCAACACAATAATATCCATGAATATAAGAAGCATAATCATTACTTTTTCAAAATATACAATCCTTAAAGAATGTTGTCCCCATGCATTTTATCATGTTAGCATGGCATGACTCTACCTTCACTTCATAAATATAAATCATGAGCACCCCGGAGTCAAACCAGGCAATATGATCATACTTCTAACGTGCTTCAACATTTTCAACCCCACATAATACATGAGCATGAGCCATGAATATAGCACTATAGGTGGAATAGAATGTGGTGGTAGAGATCAATAAGGAGAAGTCAAAAGGAAGAAAGTCCCACATTGACTCAGCGGATCAACAGGCTATGGAGATTCCCATCAATGTATATCAATGAGGAGTAGGCATTGCCATGCAACGGATGCACTAAGAGCTATGTTAGGACCGAGAGTATATCAGCCAGAGGGGGGGGGATGGGAGATTCAAAAATTCTTTCAAATGTTTTGAACTGACCCCAAACACAACAGTGGAAATAAAGTTCGGCAGAGCAAACCTTAACCAATCACAGTAGAGAGGAACATATCTTTTGATGAATGCAACAATGATCACTTGAGAATAGGTTATCATAGGTTTGACTATGATGATGGTAATGCAATATGCAAACAGGTGCAGCAACATGAATGAGATAGGGTATGAACGATGTAGGAAAAACACGTGAACGAGCACAGACAAGATGAATAAAAATAGTACAGTGGGAACACACCCGAGATAATCAGAGCGTACAGAATGAAAACGACTATAGGGACTACACAAAGCGATGTCAACGCATAAGGAGTGAGTGATGAATGATAACTGAAGGGGGTGACAGAGATGATGGATACAAATGATATGCAAAAGATAGGTAATGATCAGATAAACTATCGACACAGATCACAAAAGTAAACTGCCGAATGTAATGCAGTAAAGTAGATTGAACCAGTGGTGCTCGATGGCGATAGAGAGATTTGGTAGACCAGTTCGCCCTTCTGCCAAAGGACTATGTCTGGTTGGAGGGGTTGTGATTTGACACAGAAGATAAACTCTCTTCGCCCTATTCTCCCTCAACTCAGAGCTGATCAGACTCCAGTTGATTTCACTCGTGGTAGATACTTGTCAGAGATCTCCAAACCTTCGGACAAACTTCGCAAACCACAACGACTCTTGGTTGCTGAAGATCTAGCTCGGTGAAGAAAACAACTCTTCAACACTCGAGCCGAAACATACCCGTCTAGAGAGTGCACAGCTCTCAAGAGTAATAGGTACAAGAACTCTAACTTAGAACTACTGTGATGCTCTACCACTGTCTAAGTTAGGACTCTTGATTTTTTTTCTCGGTGGATATTAAACTCAAATCACTTAGAGAGGGGATGCTTAGTCAATCTTCTCAGAAATCTTAAGCGGAGCAGCCAACGGGCAACGTTGGAGCAGCACGGCTATTTATAGCCGCAGCCGTCCCTGAAGGGAAAAGATCAAATTGGACATGTGCAGCAGCCAATGGCCGAACAACACAGGTCCAACGGTCGGATTTTGAGCACAACGGTAACATTGCTTGCGAAGCAAGTGATGGTAACTCCTCAGTTCAAAGTATATGTCCTGGAACACGAGGAACAACATCTACTACTGGCAGGTAATCATTCGAAACTCAAAGCGATTTCTCCCAGCCTCGCATAGGTTTGGGCTAAGCATTACATCAGATCTAAGATTCGAGACCTGTACCCCTCTTAATAGTCCGGATGTCCTATGACTCAAATAAATGTAAGAAGAACAACGAAATGAATACTACGTCTTCACTTAGTCTTTGACTTCCATTCGCTGCAGTCATTTTTCTTCGGACAAAAACTCCAAACCAATTGCTTCACGTCAGCAATAAAACTTTGAGAGATTAATTCCTTCACATCAATCTTCTCGCCTACATGTCTTCAACAGATGTAGCTCGTTCTTCTCTGCAACACAAATAATCTTCGGTGAAGTTCCTCGAACTTGGCACCGGAGACAGCATTCTCTTTGGTTCTGCATGTACTATTTCTCTCTGTGTGCATTGGCAAACAAATCAGACCATGCCTGTTTCTACCAACAATCTCCAAAACACAAGAGGGCAATTATTGTACCAACAATCTCCCCCTTTTTGGATGATTGTTGACAAAAAAGAACACATCGAAGGATAGATAAAAGAATGAAATGGATGCGAAGGATAATGGAAGACGAGAGATAATTATGAAGACAAAGCACGCTCCCCCTGAAGGTATGCATCATTTTAAGAATTCATGGAAGATATATCGTAAGGCAGCAAGATGAATCTTCGTAAGAGTGGCATTGACATGTAATTTCATTAGTTGTTTCTTTCAATGCACTCGACAATGTCTGAGGTATGTCGTATCACTCATAACTTATGAAAAAGATTTGTTAGAAAGAACAAATACTTTAAAATATTTGTGACGAAGGATCAGCCATAATGGTTTTCTCAGAACATAGTTTGAATCCACATGAGATATAAATTTCCTGCAAGTTAAATACTTAAGGAAAATCAGAGCAAAGGAATCACACATATATTGCTCGGAGTGGATATGCTTCAGACGAGGTTTTCCTGCAATACAGAAGATACGAAGGAAATATGTGAGGAGAAACCTCTAAGAGCAGATAGATAGAGTTCTCTTATGATTCTCAAGACATTTTACTCTGAAGCTAACTTCTTTTGCAAGGTTAGATAGTGAAAGATAATCTTAGTAGTATATCTAAACTTGAGACACAAAAAGATTAAAGGCGTAAAATATCTCTTCTTAGAGATGCAAGATTTTCAATCCTCCTTGAAATACTTTCATTTTCCTTGCACGATAGATAAGTATCGAGGATAATTATTGCAAGGAAATTAAGATTTCGATGGCACCTGCAAACTAATACCTGGAAGCAAATAACATTGCAGGCGTGTTATTACTGTTACATGACGACCAAGTTTAACAACACCACATGCGGTGCTTTAAGTTCCACAAGAAAAAAGTTCGACGAAACCAAATTGTTCGGAGAAAAACAAATGGCAAATGGAAACACCCCTGCAAATAACCCACTTTACTATCACTCGATGTTCTTCTCCCCCTTTTCGTGAACAACTGTCAAAAAGGAAAGGGAATGCTGATACATCTCCAACGTATCTATAATTTTTATTATTGCATGCTATTATATTATCTGTTTTGGGTGTTTTATATGCATTAGTACGCTATTTTACATTATTTTTAGGACTAACCTATTAACCTAGAGCCCAGTGCTACTTTCTGTTTTTTCCTTGTTTTTGAGCTTCGCAGAAAAAGGAATACTAAATGGAGTCCAAACGGAATAAAACCTCACGATGATTTTTCTTGGTCCAGAAGACACCCAGGGGACTTGGAGTGCCAGTCAGAAAAGCCACGTGGCGGCGACAAGGGTGGAGGGTGCGCCCTAGGGGGCGCCCCCTACCTTGTGAGCCCCTCGTGCCCCCCCTGACCTAGATCTTCCTCCTATATATTTACAAATATTCCCAAACCTCCAGAAGCATCCACGAAAACTCTTTTCCACCGCCGCAACCTTCCATTCCCATGAGATCCCATCTTGGGTCCTTTTCTGGCATCCTGCTGGATGGGGATTCAATCATGGAGGGCGTCTACATCAACTCTATTGCCCTTCCGATGAAGCGTGAGTAGTCAACCACAGACCTACGGGTCCATAGCTAGTACCTACATGGCTTCTTCTCTCTCTTTGATTCTCAATACCATGTTATCCTCGATGTTCTTGGAGATCTATCCGATGTAATCTTCTTTTGCGGTGTATTTGTCGAGATCTGATGAATTGTGGATTTATGATTAGCTTATCTATGAATATTATTTGAATCTTCTCTGAATTCTTATATGCATGATTTGGTATCTTTGTATTTCTCTTCTAATTATCAGTTTGGTTTGTCCAACTAGATTGGTATTTCTTGCAATGGGAGAGGTGCTTAGCTTTGGGTTCAATCTTGCGTGATTTCACCGAGTGAGAAAGTAGGGGTAGCGAGACACGTATTGCATTGTTGCCATTGAGGATAAAAAGATGGGGTTTCATCATATTGCTTGAGTTAACTCATTGTTTCCCATGTGAGGAATCAACATAAAAGAGGCCAAAGAAGCCCAAATAGAAAAAGAGCCCAAAGAAGCCAATAAAAAAAAGAGGGAAAAGAGAGAAGGGGCAATGTTACTATCCTTTTTCCACGCTTGTGCTTCAAAGTAGCACCTTGATCTTCATGATAGAGAGTCTCCTATTTTGTCACTTTCATATACTAGTGGGAATTTTCCATTATAGAAATTGGCTTGTATATTCCAACGATTGGCTTCCTCAAATGCCCTAGGTCTTCATGAGCAAGCAAGTTGGATGCACACCCACTTAGTTTCTTTTTGAGCTTTCATAAACTTATAGCTCTAGTGCATCCGTTGCATGGAAATCCCTACTCACTCACATTGATATCTATTGATGGGCATCTCCATAGCCCATTGATACGCCTAGTTTATGTGAGACTATCTCCTTTTTGTCTTCTCCACAACCACCATATTCTATTCCACCTATAGTGCTATGTCCATGGCTCACGCTCATGTATTGCGTGAAATTTGAAAAAGTTTGAGAACATCAAAAGTATGAAACAATTGATTGGCTTGTCATCGGGGTTGTGCATGATTTGAATATTAATTTTGATGAAGATGGAGCATAGTCAGACTATATGATTTTGTAGGGATAACTTTCTTTGGCCATGTTATTTTGAGAAGACATGATTGCATTATTAGTATACTTGAAGTATTATCATTTTTATGTCAATATTAAACTTTTGTTTTGAATCTTATGGATCTGAACATTCATGCCACAATGAAGAAAATTACATGGATAAATATGTTACATAGCATTCCACATCAAAAATTCTGTTTTTAGCATTTACCTACTCGAGGACGAGAAGGAATTAAGCTTGGGGATGATAGATACGTCTCCAACGTATCTATAATTTTTTATTGTTCCATGATATTATATTATCTGTTTTGGATGTTTTATATGCATTAATATGATATTTTATATTATATTTAGGACTAACCTATTAACCTAGAGCCCAGTGCCAGTTTCTATTTTCCTTGTTTTGGAGCTTCGCAGAAAAGGAATACTAAACGGAGTCCAAATGGAATAAAACTTCATGATGATTTTTCTTGGACCAAAAGACACCTAGGGGACTTGGAGTGCAAGTCAGAAGAGCCCGAGGTGGCGACAAGGGTGAAGGGCCTGCCCTAGGGGGTGCCCCTACCTTGTGGGTCCCTCGTGACCCCCCCTAACCTAGATCTTCCTCCTATATATTTGAAAATATTCGCAAACCTCCATAAGAATATGTGAAAACACTTTTCCACCGCCGCAACCTTCCGTTCCCATGAGATCCCATCTTGGGGCCTTTTCCGGCATCCTACTGGAGGGGGATTCGATCACGGAGGGCATCTACCTCAACTCTATTGCCCTTCCGATGAAGCGTGAGTAGTCCACCATAGACCTATGGGTCCATAGCTAGTAGCGACATGGCTTCTTCTCTTTCTTTGATTCTCAATACCATGCTCTCCTTGATGTTCTTGGAGATCTATCCGATGTAATCTTCTTTTGCGGTGTGTTTGTCGAGATCCGATGAATTATGGTTTTATGATCAGCTTATCTATGAATATTATTCTAATCTTCTGTAAAATCTTACATGCATGATTTGGTATCTTTGTATTTCTCTTTGAATTATCGGTTTGGTTTGGCCAACTAGATTGGTATTTCTTGCAATGGGAGAGGTGCTTAGCTTTGGGTTCAATCTTGCGTGATTTCACCCAGGGACAAATTAGGGGTAGCAAGACATGTATTGCATTGTTGCCATCGTGGATAAAAAGATGGGGGTTTTCATCATATTGCTTGAGTTAATTCCTCTACATCATGTCATGTTACTTAATGTGTTACTCTATTCTTTATGAACTTAATACTCTATAAGGAGGTAGGAGTCGGTCGATGTGTGGAGTAATAGTAGTAGATGCAGACAGGAGTCGGCCTACTTGACACGGACGTGATGCCTATATTGCATAATCATTACCTTGGATATCATCACAACTTTCGCTTTTCTATCAATTTCTCGACAGTAATTTTTTCACCCACCGTATTACTTGCCTTCAAGAGAGAAGCCTCTAGTGAAACCTATGGCCACCGGGTCTATTATTAGTTTCTGATCTACTATTTTGCAATCTTTTATTCTTAGATCTTTACACCAAAAAACCCAAAAATATTTAGTTATGTTTTGTTTAGTTTTATCTATCTCTATCAGATCTCACTTCTGCAAGTGACCGAGAAGGGATTCACAATCCCTTTATCGCATTGGATGCAAGTGTTTGATTGTTTGTGCAGGTATTGGTGATTTGCACGTTCTTCTCCTACTGGATTGATACCTTTGTTCTTAACTTAGGGAAATACTTATCTCTACTTTGCTGCATCATCCTTTCTCTTCAAGAGAAAAAGCAATGCAAGCTCGAGAAGTAGCAGGAAGAATTTCTAGCGTCATTGCCGGGATATCTATGCCAAGTCAAGACGTACCAAGTACCCATCATAAAATTCTCATCTCTTGCATTACATTATTTGCCATTTGCCTCTCGTTTTCCTCTCCCCCACTTGAAAAATGATTTTCAAAAAGATTTTCCCTTTTCTTCACCTTCTTTTTTGTTTGCCTTTTTCTCATTCGATCTTTTGTTTGCTCGTGTTTCCATGTGTCTTCTCTTTGCTTGCATATTTGCTTGCTAAAGATCTATTGATATGGATCCTCATCTACTTGCTAATCTTTTTAAAAGATCCAATAATGATGAACCAATTGCTAGTGAGATGAGTGCACTAGATTATCTTTATGAAATTTTTCTTGAAGTTCGTGAATCTGAAAATTGTGATGAGGTGCTAAAAGAGTAAATTTATGAAGTGATTCATGATAGTGCCTTGGATGAAAAGCATGACTGCAATGATGTTATTATAAATTCCATTAATGTTAATTGTGTTAATGATATGCAAAACCCTAAGCTTGGGGATGCTAATTTTGCTATGTCTACTACTGGTTGCAATGATCATGATTGGGGTGATTCTTCTTATGATCTTGAAAATTTATTTAAGCCCCATGATGAATATGAGATTGATAATAGTGTTTGCAATAATATTGAGAGTGGGTTTATAAGAGTGTCCACTTTAGATCCCACATATTTGGAGAATGTTCAATCTTATGAAATTTTTGATAGAAGTGGGTTTGCAGAGGTCATGACTTTAGTTAATGTTAATCCCACTATTTTGGAAGAGTGTCAACTTCGCATGCATATGGATCGTGTTGAGAATATGTTATGTGATAGCTATATTTTTGAATTTTCTTATGATCCTACATGTAATTATTATGAGAGAGGAAAATATGGTTGTAGAAATTTTCATGTTACTAAATTACCTCTCTTCTTGTTGAGATTGCTATCATCTCTTTCTTCTTCCTTGCATATGCTAGTTTTTGCTTGCCTTGATAATTTGTTTGATTATAAAATGCCTATGCGTAGGAAGTATGTTAGACTTAGATGTGTTTGTCATGTGTTTTATGATGCTCTCTTTGCGCTTCAATTCTTGTCTTTCATGTGAGCATCATTGAAATCTCAATGCCTAGCTAAGGGCGTTAAACAATAGCGCTTGTTGGGAGGCAACCCAATTTTCTTTTTTTCTTTTTTGGTTCTATTTGTAAATAAATAATTCATCTAGCCTCTGGTTAGATGTGTTTTTGTGTTTTAATTAGTGTTTGTGCCAAGCAAGACCATTGGGATGGCTTACGATGATAGTTGATTTGATCTTGCTGAAAAACGGAAACTTTTGCACCCAGAACAATAAATTTTATAATTCACAGAAGCATCATTTTGATATGAAGTTTTTACACAAGATTGATATACAAATTTCCCATGTTGTCCTAATTTTTCAGAATTTTTGGAGTTACAGAAGTATTCGAAGTTTTCAGATTGCTACAAACTATTCTGTTTTTGACAGACTATGTTTTCTTTGTGTTGTTTGCTTATTTTGATGAATCTATGGGTAGTATCGGGCAGTATGAACCATGGAAAAGTTGTAATACAGTAGATATTACACCAATAAAAATAAAGAATGAGTTCACAACAGTACCAAAAGTGGTAATTTATTTTCTTATACTATCGGATCTCATGAGATTTTCTGTTGAGTTTTGTGTTGTGAAGTTTTCAAGTTTTGGGGTAAGGATTTGATGGACTATGGAATAAGGAGTGGCAAGAGCCTAAGCTTGGGGATGCCCAAGTCACCCCAAGGTAATATTCAAGGACAACCAAGAGCCTAAGCTTGGGGATGCCCCGGAAGGCATCCCCTCTTTCGTCTTTGTCTATTGGTAACTTTATTCGAGGCTATACTTTTATTCACCACATGATATGTGTTTTGCTTGGAGCGTCTTGTATGATATGAGTTCTTACTTTTTGGTTTGCCAAAATCATCCTTGTTGTACACACCATTCGATCGGGACATGCATGAATCGTGGTTTATTAGAATACTCTATGTGCTTCACTTATCATTTGAGCTAGGCAATTTTGCTCTAGTGCTTCACTTATTTCTTTTTAGAGCACAGCGGTGGCTTTATTTTATAGAAATTGTTGAACTCTCATGCTTCACTTATATTCTTTTGAGAGTCTCTCTAAACATCATGGTAATTTTCTTAGGTTACGAATTTAGTCCTAATATGATGGGCATCCAAGAGGCATATAATAAAAACTCTCATATAAAGTGCATTGAATACTATGAGAAGTTTGATTCCTTATGATTTTTTTGAGATATGAGGATGGTAATATTAGAGTCATGCTAGTGAGTAATTGTGGATTGTAAAAATACTTGTGTGGAGGTTTGTAATTCCCGTAGCATGCACGTATGGTCAACCGCTATGTAACGAAGTTGGAGCATGATTTATTTATTGATTGTCTTCCTTATGAGTGGCGGTCGGGGATGAGCGATGGTCTTTTCCTATCAATCTATCCCCCTAGGAGCATGCGCGTAGTACTCTGTTTTGATAGCTAATAGACTTTTGCAATAAGTATGTGAGTTCTTTATGACTAATGTTGAGTCCATGGATTATACGCACTCTCACCCTTCCACCATTGCTAGCCTCTAGTACCGCGCAACTTTGGCCGGTACAATACACCCACCATATACCTTCCTAAAAACAGCCACCATACCTACCTATTATGGCATTTCCATAGCCATTCCGAGATATATTGCCATGCAACTTTCCACCGTTCCGTTTATTATGACACGCTTCATCATTGTCTTATTGCTTTGCATGATCATGTAGTTGACATAGTATTTGTGGCAAAGCCACCATTCATAATTTTCACACATGTCACTCTTGAGTCATTGCACATCCCGGTACACCGCCGAAGGTATTCATATAGAGTCATATTTTGTTCTAAGTATCGAGTTGTAATTTTTGAGTTGTAAGTAAATCAAAGTGTGATGATCAATCATTATTAGAACATTGTCCCACGTGAGGAAATCAAAATAAAAGAGGCCAAAGAAGTTCAAATAGAAAAAAGAGGCCAAAGAAGCCAATCAAAAAATGAGAGAAAATAGAGAAGGGGCAATGTTATTATCCTTTTCCACACTTGTGCTTCAAAGTAGCACCATGATCTTCATGATAGAGAGTCTCCTATTTTGTCACTTTCATATACTAGTGGGAATTTTTCAATATAGAACTTGGCTTGTATATTCCAACGATGGGCTTCCTCAAATTCCCTAGGTCTTCATGAGCAAGCAAGTTGGATGCACACCCACTTAGTTTCTTTTTGAGCTTTCATAAACTTATAGCTCTAGTGCATCCGTTGCATGGCAATCCCTACTCAATCACATTGATATCTATTGATGGGCATCTCCATATCCTGTTGATACGCCTAGTTTATGTGAGACTATCTCCTTATTTTTCTCTTCTCCACAACCACCATATTCTATTCCACCTATAGTGCTATATGCATGGCTCATGCTCATGTATTGCGTTAAAATTAAAAAAGTTTGAGAACATCAAAAGTATGAAACAATTGATTGGCTTGTCATCAGGGTTGTGCATGATTTGAATATTAATTGTGATGAATATGGAGCATAGCCAGACAATATGATTTTGTAGGGATAGCTTTCTTTGGCCATGTTATTTTGAGAAGACATGATTGCTTTATTAGTATGCTTGAAGTATTATCATTTTTATGTCAATATTAAACTTTTGTTTTGAATATTATGGATCTGAACATTCATGCCACAATGAATAAAATTACATGGATAAATATGTTAGGTAGCATTCCACATCAAAAATTCTGTTTTTATCATTTACCTACTCGAGGACGAGCAGGAATTAAGCTTGGGGATGATTGATACGTCTCCAATGTATCTATAATTTTGAGTGTTCCATGCTATTATATTATCTATTTTGGATGTTTTATATGCATTACTATGCTATTTTTTATTATAGTGAGGACTAACCTATTAACCTAGAGCCCAGTGCCAGTTTCTGTTTTTTCCTTGTTTTTGAGCTTCGCAGAAAAGGAATACTAAATGGAGTCCAAACGGAATAAAACTTCATGATGATTTTTCTTGGACCAGAAGACACCTAGGGGACTTGGAGTGCAAGTCAGAAGAGCCCGAGGCAGCGAGAAGGGTGGAGGGTGCGCCCTAGTGGGGGGCGCCCCCTACCTTCAGGGCCCCTCATGACCCTCCTGACCTAGATCTTCCTCCTATATATTTGCAAATATTCCCAGACCTCCAGTAGCATCTAGGAAAACACATTTCCACTGCCACAACCTTCCGTTCCCATGAGATCTCATCTTGGGGCCTTTTTCGGCATCCTGCTGGAGGGGGATTCGATCATGGAGGGCATCTACATCAACTCTATTGCCCTTCCTATGAAGAGTGAGTAGTCCACCACAGACCTATGGGTCGATAGCTAGTAGCTACATGGCTTCTTCTCTCTCTTTGATTCTCAATACCATGTTCTCCTCGATGTTCTTGGAGACCTATCCGATGTAATCTTCTTTTGTGGTGTGTTTGTCGAGATCCGATGAATTGTGGATTTATAATCAGCTTATCTGTGAATATTATTTGAATCTTCTCTGAATTCTTATATGCATGATTTGGTATCTTTGTATTTCTCTTCGAATTATTGGTTTGGTTTGGCCAACTAGATTGGTATTTCTTGCAATGGGAGAGGTGCTTAGCTATCTTGCGTGCTTTCACCAGTGACAAATTAGGGGTAGACATGTATTGCATTGTTGCCATCGAGGATAAAAAGATGGGGGTTTTCATCATATTGCTTGAGTTAATTCCTCTACATCATGTCATCTTACTTAATGCGTTACTCTGTTCCTTATGAACTTAATACTCTAGATGCATGCAAGAGTCGATAGATGTCTGGAGTAATAGTAGTAGATGCAGGCAGGAGTCGATCTACTTGACACGGACGTGATGCCTATATTGCATAATCATTGCCTTGGATATCATCATAGCTTTGCACTTTTCTATCAATTGCTCGACAGTAATTTGTTCACCCATCGTATTACTTGCCTTCAAGAGAGAAGCCTCTAGTGAAACCTATGGCCCTGGGTCTTTCTATCATATTAGTTTTGGATCTACTATTTTGCAATCTTTCATTTTCAGATATTTACACCAAAAAACCAAAAAAATATTTAGTTATATTTTGTTTAGTTTTATCTATCTCTATCATATCTCGCTTTTGCAAGTGATCATGAAGGGATTGACAACCCATTTATTGCATTGGGTGCAAGTGTTTGATTGTTTGTGCAGGTATTGGTGATTTGCACGTTCTTCTCCTACTGGATTGATACCTTGGTTCTTAACTGAGGGAAATACTTATCTCTAGTTTGCTGCATCACCCTTTCCTCTTCAAGGGAAAAACCAACAGAAGCTCAAGAAGTAGCAAATGCATACGAGGAACTACTCATTCGAAGAACCCTCAGAATCGGAACTCGAGCTATTCGGGGAAGTAGAACGAGTGATGGTTGTGGCTGAAGCAGGAGTTGGGTTGTAGCTTGGGCTTCGGGAGTAGCAGCGCGAGGTGCATCTGGCTTGAATATGTGTGTTCCTGTTGTGTCTTCAAGAATGTTATCTGTTTCAACGAAGAACAGGCCAGTTGAGGTAGCATGCTAAGGCAGCACTGGAGTTTGTCTTCGGAGGCGAGGAACTTCAAACAGCTCCAGATAATCATACTATTTTTCGATGCCCTTGGCAGACAGTTGCTTCCGAGAGTAATGCTTGCCCAAAAGGGTCCAGGAGCGCTTCTTCTGTTCCTTTTCATAAAGAAGATCTTGGCAAGCATAATTGTGAAGCTTATTCAGCTCAATCATCATCTCCATCTTGTCTTTGTGGTTGAGATTGATGTGTCTTTCTGGTGCTTGCTGGGTGCGAAGATAAATTTCATACAACGAAGGATTTTCTTCATGAGGGATTTCAACCTGAGCTTTGTTAACCTTCGGAGCTATAGCTGGAGCAGACACAGAAGCAGGAGCAGTAGCATCAACAGGTATTTTTCATTTGCCAATGTCCTTTACAATTTGTAGTGTGTCACGAACCGGTGGCATGAAAACTTTCGGGACATATGGGCAGAAAAACTTTTCTTACATAAGTTGCATAATGGAAAACATGATCCATGGTGCATATGGCTTCAAGGTTTGAGGGTTATCATCCGCATACACCAAGTTTCGAATGAATAGATCCGCAACATCAAAGCGAATCCCCTCAGCGGATGGCCAACAGAGCATTTGCCACGATGCCTTGAATGTTTCCTGGTCTGTTGGTTGGCCTGAAGGAATTGCAGAGAATGTAAAACAACACTTTGTTTTAATATGCCAGATTCTTTGGATTTGCTTCAATACATCCGTCACCAAAAAGCTTGGGGTGCATTAGCATATGAAGTTGAGCTTCAATTACTTCCCCATAGTTCAGTCTATGTTCTCGTGCAACATCAAATTCGCATCAAGGAATATTCAGCAGTGCTAAGAACTGGTCAGCCGAGCATTTGATCTTTTCCTCACCAGTCATCCATTTGAGGATCCAAGTGCTGCAATTTGCAAGAACTCCAGAGATATATAGAGTGACATAGAACTGAAGGATTACTTTACGATTCCAGCCATGATTGAAGCAAAGGAAACGCTTCAGGAAGACCTACTCAAGTTGCTCGATGGTGTGATGGAATCAAGGTAAGCTTTCGAGCTCAGCAAAATCCAGAATCTTATGCTTGAAGATGCGATTCTTCTCATACAGAATGCGAGCATAATACACAACATGTTCTCTTGTCCAGAATTTTGGAGACAAATAAGTTCTCTCTCCTTCATAGGGGCTGGTCCCAAAGAATGCTAGTTTTGAATGATGAACTTGTTCATTGAAAGCAGGACCATTCGGGCCATCTTCTACAGGAAACAAAGCAAATGTTTCTAGTGGGTTTTTCAGAGGTTCTTCTTTGCTCATATCCCTGGTCCGAATGTCATTAGGATGAAGCTTCCTCGATTTCTTTTGCTCAGATTGCTTCGACGAACTTGATGGTCTGTCATTTCACTCGCCGGAACTCCTTCAGCGGCTTTGTTTCTCTCGAGCACTAGGGCCTTTTCTTTCGCAGTATTGTCTTTGGTGGGAGGCACAACAACCTATTTCTCAGAAGTTTGAGACACGACTTGTGGGGCACTTCCTTCGTGAGCCATGGGATCTTCAGATTTCTTTTCTTCCTCTTCCACATGTGGTGCAGTGGAACAAGAGGAGTAGGATCAACATTGATCTGGGTAGGGGCACCCGATGATGTGAATGGGGTGGTTTCGTCTCGAGAAGCATTTAGCTCCCCATGATTCTTCTCAATCTCCTCCTTATTTGATTCAGAGGATTCAGCTTGCACTTTCTTTGGAGGTGAGGGATCTGCCTTCTCAACCTCAATTTCTTCATCAACATCATCATCAGTGGCTTGTTTTTGCAATGGAGCATTTTCTTCGTCATTGTGATTCAGAAAGATTTCAACAACATCTTGTTGATCTTGAGATGCTGGAGTGGGAATGATAACATCCACATGGTCAGCCTGCATCATGGGTTCATCATCATGTGCAAGAGATGGTGGAACTTGCTGTAAAGGTGTACATGAATCAATTGGAGCATCAGTAACAATGGTTTGAAGGCGGCAATCCTTGATTCCTTTCGGTTTGCTAGCTCTGGCTCTGGCCTTCTGACATTTTTCTTCTTCAATTCTCCTTTAAGCCAGATCAGCCTTGCGATCAATCCCATCATTTCTCTTGTCACACAGCTGAGATACTTCCACTTTTAGCTGCGAATGCCATTCAATTTTTTCATTTTGCACCAGACTGGGTGCCTTTGTGATTTAAACAATCTCTTTGTTTAGTTGTTTCCTTTCAGACTCAATATTGGCATCTTTCCTCATTTGCTCGAGAACTTGTTTGTCCTTGACAGACTGGTTCAGCCTCTTGGTAATTTTCTTCAGCTCGATGAAATGTTTGTTGTCATTTTGCTAACATTATCAGGAAGACCCAACCTGCTCAAATCAATAGATTTAGCATCGTAAGCAGCACTCTCAATTACATCAATCATAAGACTGAAATCATACTTTTGTTCCTCTGTGGAAGCATGAACATTTGGTCTGGCCTTCTTGGTAGAAGCTTCGGCTTTTCCTTCGGTCATACGTTTTCTCTTTCGTGCCGAACCCAAAGGGTTGTAAGTAACTGGAATGGGTGCATGTCTTGGTGATTTCCTTAGTGGGGTGAAACTTTCGTTGGAGAGGGACTCTGGTGTGGCATGTTGAGAATTGCACGTTGGTCATACATAGGAATTTCATCACCATCATCATCATTAGAAGACTCATGAGACGAGCTTGAAACAAACTTCTTTGGTTTCTTGACAGTATATTTCTTTCGTGGAGCTCGAGGGGAAACATATTTCCTGGATTTGCCAGCGGCACTATCCTTCTTCTTCTGCACGTCTTGCTGAGTCACCGTGAGGTTTTTAGCTTCAACTTGATTTTTCTTCGCCAGCCTTGCATCACGCTTGGCTTTAGCCTTCACCCTCTTTTCCACTTCCTTTGGGAAATCGGCAATTGTTTAGAGGGAGTCAGGATGAGCATTTGAAGGCTGTGGTGGTCTGACTTTTTCATAGTCTGGCCCAATGCAATTTTCTGCTATGCAGTTGTTCCACAACGGTGTGAAGGCAAACAAGATTTGATACTTTTCCCGAACGTTTTCATAACTAAACCATTTCTTCGCCCAGTGACGACAAATCATTTGCAGCATGTTATGCGATCAGTAGTTGTTTCAACACTACGTGGGGTTTTGTAGCCTTCTGGTTTAGACATCTCAGTAGTGGTATTTTTCTCTCTACCACGACCACCCTTCTTCGGATTTCCATCGGAGAACATTGTCAGGGTGTCAGTGACCAATTCATCCTCAGGTTGACTGTGAGCCAAGGGAATTTCATCATCATCTGCTATAGATTCAAACTCGAATTTCTTCTTCTGTGTCTTTGGAGGCTTTGATGATTTACCTCCACCAGTCAATCTCATTCGGTCAGATCTAGGTGGAAGCTGATGCAATTCTCCTTCAGACTCTATGTATTCATCCGAACTCGGTGCCATTGCCCAACTGTGAAAAGAATAGATACGAGGGATAACAGCGTAGAGTCATAAACATGCACAGAGTGTTTTTTGAACGAAAATGAAAGATTTTTGGAAGAGACAGAGGAATCCATGGTACTCTTATAGAAGATATCATCGATAGTTTTGTAACAAGCCATAAAATAACCAAGGCTAAGTAAAAACTATCTAATCATTTAGATAAGTATTCATGAACCTTAGATCCAGGAGAGCTAGTACGAGGGAAAATCTACAAACCACACTAGCCATAACCTAGTGAAACCTAAAGATCTACGACATAGAATAAATCAAAAGAAATGGCGTCGATATGAACTGCCCTACAAACAGAGGAGGGAGCAGGAGCAGTTTCAGATCTAGGCACCCTAACTTGGTAGCATAGATCAAGTATGGCAATGTGGAGAGGAAGATTGCCGCACTGGCATGACCAACGACGATGAGGGTTCACTAGAGTTGCATGACAAAGCTCCTCGGCGGAGTTGCTTTGAGCACGGGCTCGGATGAAGGAGTGCTATGTCTTGAGCTTGCGTTGGTTTTCCTTGAAGAAGAAAGGGTGATGTAATAATAGTAGCGTAAGTATTTCCCTCAGTTTTTGAGAACCAAGGTATCAATCTAGTAGGAGGCTCCTCAAAAGTCCCACGCACCTACACAAACAAACAAAGAACTCGCAACCAACGCAATAAAGGGGTTGTCAATCCCTTCACGACCACTTGCGAAAGTGAGATCTGATAGAGATAGTATGATAAGATAAATATATTTTTGGTATTTTATACTATAGATTGGAAAAGTAAAGATGCAAATAAAAGTAGATTGAAAGCTTATATGATAAAGGATAGACCCGGGGGCCATAGGTTTCACTAGTGGCTTCTCTCAAGATAGCATAAGTATTATGGTGGGTGAACAAATTACTGTCGAGCAATTGATAGAAAAGCGAATAATTATGAGATTATCTAGGCATGAACATGTATATAGGCATCACGTCCGTGACAAGTAGACCGACTCCTGCCTGCATCTACTACTATTACTCCACACATCGACCGCTATCCAGCATGCATCTAGAGTATTAAGTTCATAAAGAACAGAGTAACACATTAAGAAAGATGATATAAACCCCATCTTTTTATCCTCGATGGCAACAATACAATACGTGCCTTGCTGCCCCTGCTGTCACTAGGAAAGGACACCGCAAGATTGAACCCAAAGCTAAGCACTTCTCCCATTGCAAGAAAGATCAATCTAGTAGGCCAAACCAAACTAATAATTCAAAGAGACTTGCAAAGATAACTTAATCACACATAAAAGAATTCAGAGGAGATTCAAATATTTCTCATAGATAAACTTGATCATAAACCCACAATTCATCGGATCTCGACAAACACACCGCAAAAAGAGTTACATCGAATAGATCTCCAAGAAGATTGAGGAGAACATGGTATTGAGATCCAAAAAGAGAGAAGAAGCCATCTAGCTAATAACTATGGACCCGAAGGTCTGTGGTAAACTACTCACAACTCATCGGAGGGGCTATGATGTTATGTAGAAGCCCTCCATGGTCGATTCCCCCTCCAGCGGAGCGCTGGCGAAGGCTCCAAGATGGGATCTCGCGGATACAGAAGGTTACGGCGGTGGAAATAGTTTTTCGTGGTCGCTTCTGATGTTCTCGGGGTACGTGGGTATATATAGGAGGAAGAAGTAGGTCGGTGGCCGCCCGAGGGGCCCACGAGATAGGGGGCGCACCCAATAGGGGTGGGCGCGCCCTCCACCCTCGTGGCCGCCTCGACTGCTTCTTGACTTGCACTCCAAGTCCTCTGGATCACGTTTGTTCCAAAAATCACGCTCCCGAAGGTTTCATTCCGTTTGGACTCCGTTTGATATTCCTTTTCTTCGAAACACTGAAATAGGCAAAAAAACAGCAATACGAGTTGGGCCTCCGGTTAGTAGGTTAGTCCCAAAAATGATATAAATGTGTAAAGTAAAGCCCATAAACATCCAAAACTGGTAATATAATAGCATGGAACAATCAAAAATTATAGATACATTGGAGACGTATCAAGCATCCTCAAGCTTAATTCCTGCTCGGCCTCGAGTAGGTAAATGATAAAAACAGAATTTTTGATGTGGAATGCTACCTAGCGTATTTCTCAATGTAATTTTCTTTATTGTGGCATGAATGTTCAGATCCAAATGATTCAAAATAAAAGTTCATATTGACATAAGAAATAATAATACTTCAAGCATACTTAATCAAGCAATCATGTCTTCTCAAAATAACATGGCTAAAGAAAGTTATCCCTACAAAATCAGATAGTCTGGCTGTTGCTGTATCTTCATCACACAAAGTATTTAATCATGCACAACCCCGATGACAAGCCAAGCAATTGTTTCATACTTTAGTAATCTCAAACTTTGTCAACTTTCACGCAATACATGAGCGTGAGCCATGGACATATCACTATATGTGGAATAGAATGGTGGTTGTGGAGAAGACAAAAAAGGAGAAGATAGTCTCACCTCAACTAGGCGTATCAACGGGCTATGGAGATGCCCATTAATATATATCAATGTGAGTGAGTAGGGATTGCCATGCAACGGATGCACTAGAGCTATAAATGTATGAAAGCTCAACAAAAGAAACTTAGTGGGTGTGCATCCAACTTGCTTGCCCATGAAGACCTAGGGCACTTTGAGGAAGGCCATCATTGGAATATACAAGCCAAGTTCTATAATGAAAAATTCCCACTAGTATATGAAAGTGACAACATAGGAGACTCTCTATCATGAAGATCATGGTGCTACTTTGAAGCACAAGTGTGGAAAAGGATAGTAGCATTGTCCCTTCTCTCTTTTTCTCTCATTTTTTCTTTTTTTTTCTTTTTTTTCTTTTCTTTTTTTTTCTTTTTTTCTTTGGCCTTTCTCTTTTTTTTGGCCTTTCTTTTTTTCTTTTTTATAAAGTCCGAAGTCTCATCCCGACTTGTGGGGGAATCATAGTCTCCATCATCCTTTCCTCACTGGGACAATGCTCTAATAATGAAGATCATCACACTTTTATTTACTTACAACTCAAGAATTACAACTCAATACTTTGACTCTATATGAATGCCTCTGGTGGTGTATCGGGATATGCAATGAATCAAGAGCGACATGTATGAAAATTATGAAGGTGGCCTTGCCACAAATACGATGTCAACTACATGATCATGCAAAGAGCAATATGACAATAATGATGCGTGTCATATAAACGGAACGGTGGAAAGTTGCATGGCAATATATCTCGGAATGGCTATGGAAATGCCATAATAGGTAGGTATGTTGGCTGTTTTGAGGAAGGTATATGGTGGGTGTATGGTACCGGCGAAAGTTGCACGGTACAAGAGAGGCTAGCAATGGTGGAAGGTGAGAGTGCGTATAATCCATGGACTCAACATTAGTCAAAAGAACTCATATACTTATTGCAAAAATCTACAAGTTATCAAAAACAAAGTATTACGTGCATGCTCCTAGGGGGATATATTGGTAGGAAAAGACCATCGCTCGTCCCCGACCGCCACTCGTAAGGAAGACAATCAATAAATAAAATTGTGCTCCAACTTCATCACAAAGCGGTTCACCATACGTGCATGTTATGGGAATGACAAACTTCAACACAAGTATTCTAAATTCATAATCACCCAGCTAGAATGACTTTAATATCACTACCTCCATATCTCAAAACAATTATCAAGTATCAAATTGATCATAGCATCCAATTCACTTTCTATGATAGTTTTTATTATACCCAACTTGGATGCCCATCATTCTAGGACCAATTTTATAACCATAGAAAATACCATGCTGTTCTAAAAGACTCTCAAAATAATATAAGTGAAGCATGTGAGATCAACAATTTCTTCAAAATTAAGCCAATGTCGTGTTCTAAAAGATATAAGTGAAGCACCAGAGCAAAAACTATCTAGCTCAAAAGATATAAGTGAAGCACATAGAGTATTCTAATAAATTCCAATAAAGTGGGCTTCTCCCAAAAGGTGTGTACAGCAAGCATGATTGTGGTAAACTAAAAACAAAAACTAATATCATACAAGATGCTCCAAGCAAAACACATATCATGTGGCGAATAAAAATATAGCTCCAAGAAAAGTTACCGATAAAGGAAGACGAAAGAGGGGATGCCTTCCCGGGGAATCCCCAAGCTTAGGCTTTTGGCTATTCTTGAATATCTTGGGGTGCCATGGGCATCCCCAATCTTAGGATTTTGCCAATCCTTATTCCATAGTCCATCAAAGTTTTTACCCAAAACTTGAAAACTTCACAACACAAAACTCAACAGGAAATCTCATAAGCTCCGTTAGTGAAAGAAAGTAAAACCACCACATAAGGTACTGTAATGAACTCATTCTTTATTTATATTGGTGTTGAAACTACTGTATTCCAAGTTCTCTATGGTTCATACTACTTAATACTAGCCATAGATGCATCAAAATAAGCAAACAACACACGAAAAACAAAATCTGTCAAAAACAGAACAGTCTGTAGCAATCTGTAACCCTCGAATACTTATGGAACTCTAAAAATCCTACAAAAAAGGAAGTACTGGGAAATTTATCTATTGATCTACAGCAACAATAATCAACACAAAAGCACGTTTCTGTGATTTAACAAAACTAATTTCATGCGCGCAAAGTTTCTGTTTTTCAGCAGAATCAAATTAACTATCACCATAGGTTATCCTATAGGTTCTACTTGGCATCTAGACAGAAGGTATATGCAAAATTTATTACTAAACAGAAACAAAAACAAAAAAAAACAAAAAAATGGGTTGCCTCCCAACTAGCGCTATCGTTTAACACCCCTAGCTAGGCATAAAAGCGAGGACAAATCTAAGTAGTGCCATCTTTGGCACTCAATTCATAAGTAGCAGCTCACATGATAGATTCATAAGGTAATTTAACTTTCTTTCTTGGAAAGTGCTCCATGCTTTTCCTTAATGGAAATTGGAATCTAATATTCCCTTCCTTCATATCAATAATTGCGCCAATCGTTCTAAGGAAAGGTCTACCAAGAATAATAGGGCAAGAAAGATTGCAATCTATATCAAGAACGATAAAATCTACGGGCACCAAATTTCTATTTGCAACAATGAGAACATCATTGATCCTTCCCAGTGGCTTTTAATGGTGGAATCCGCAAGGTGCAAATTTAAAGAGCAATCATCAAGATCATGGAAACCTAGAATATCACGTAAAGTTTTCGGAATCGTGGAAACACTAGCACCCAAATCACATAATGCATAACACTCATGATCTTTAATTTTAATCATTATAGTAGGTTCCCACTCATCATTAAGTTTTCTAGGTATAGAAACTTCCAAATTAAGTTTTTCATCAAAAGATTGCATCAAGGCATCAACAATATGTTTGGTAAAAGCTTTATTTTGACTATAAGCATGAGGAGAATTCACAACGGATTGCAACAAGGAAATACAACCTTCTAAAGAACAATTATCATAATAAAATTCCTTGAAATCCAAGATAGTGGGTTCAATGCTATTTAAAGTCTTGACCTCTCCAATCCTACTTTTACCAAATTTAGCATGAAAATCTAGAAACTCCTAATAATTGGGACGCCTTTTAACTAAAGTTGACTCATCTCCAGTCCCATTATTATTAAGATTCATATTGCAAAACAAATATCTAATAGGGGACACATCAATAACTTTAAGATCTTCATCATTATTTTCATGGAAACGAGAAGAACACGCCTTTACCAAGCAATCTTTCTTAGCACGCAATCTAGCGGTTCTTTCTTTGCACTCATCAATGGAAATTCTCATAGCTTTGAGAGACTCATTGATATCATGCTTAGGAGGAGTAGATCTAAGTTTCAGAGAATCAACATCAAGCGAAAGTCTATCAATGTTCCTAGCCAAATCATCAACTTTGAGCAATTTTTCTTCAAGCACGACATTAAAATTCTTTTGAGAGATCATAAATTTCTTTCACACTATTCTCAAAATCAGAGGGAATCTTATTAAAATTACCATAAGAATTATTGTAGGAATTTCCATAATTATAAGAGGAATTACTAGGGAATGTTCTAGGATTAAAGTTTCCTCTATAAGCATTGTTTCCAAAACTATTCCTACCAACAAAATTCACATCCATAGATTCATAATTATTCTCAATCAAAGTAGACAAAGTCATATCATTGGGATCAATAGGAGCACTCTTAGTAGCAAACAATTTCATAAGTTCATCCATCTTTCCACTCAAAACATTAATTTCTTCTATAGCATGCACTTTTTTACTAGTAGATCTTTCGGTGTGCCATTGAGAATAATTAGCCATAATATTAGCAAGGAGTTTTGTAGCATCTCCTAAAGTGATTTTCATAAACGTGCCTCCCGCGGCCGAATCTAAAAGATTTCTAGAAGCAAAATTTAAGCCGGCATAAATTTTTTGTATGATCATCCATAAATTCAAACCATGAGTACGGCAATTGCGAATCATCAATTTCATTCTTTCCCAAGATTGGGAAACATGCTCATGATCAAGTTGTTTAAAATTCATAATATCATTACTAAGAGTGATGATCTTAGCGAGAGGAAAATATTTAGAGATAAAAGCATCTTTGAACTTGTTCCAAGAATCAATACTATTTTTAGGCAAAGACGAAAACCAAACTTTAGCACGATCTCTAAGGGAAAACGGAAATAACTTCAATTTAACAATATCATTATCCATATCTTTCTTCTTTTGCATCTCACACAAATCAACAAAGTTATTTAGATGGGTAGCGGCATCTTCACTAGGAAGGCCGGCGAATTGATCTTTCATAACAAGATTCAACAAAGTAGTATTGATTTCACAAGACTCAACATCATTAAGAGGATCAATTGGAGTACTAAGGAAATCATTATTATTGGTATTGGAGAAATCACACAATTTGGTATTATCTTGCGCCATGGCGACAAGTAATCCAACACACAAGCAAACGGAAAAAGGCAAGCGAAAAAGAGAGAGGAGATTGGGAAAGAGAGGGCGAATAAAACGGCAAGGGTGAAGTGGGGGAGAGGAAAACGAGAGGCAAATGGCAAATAATGTAAATGCGAGGGAGATGAGTTTGTGATGGGTACTTGGTATGTCTTGACTTGAGCGAAGACCTCCCCGGCAACGGCGCCAGAAATCCTTTTTGCTACGTCTTGAGCTTGCGTTGGTTTTCCTTGAAGAGGAAAGGGTGATGCAGCAATAGTAGCGTAAGTATTTCCCTCAGTTTTTGAGAACCAAGGTATCAATCCAGTAGGAGGCTCCTCAAAAGTCCCACGCACCTACACAAACAAACAAAGAACTCGCAACCAACGCAATAAAGGGGTTGTCAATCCCTTCACGGCCACTTGCGAAAGTGAGATCTGATAGAGATAGTATGATAAGATAAATATATTTTTGGTATTTTATAATATAGATTGGAAAAGTAAAGATGCAAATAAAAGTAGATTGAAAGCTTATATGATAAAAGATAGACCCGGGGGCCATAGGTTTCACTAGTGGCTTCTCTCAAGATAGCATAAGTATTACAATGGGTGAACAAATTACTGTCGAGCAATTGATAGAAAAGCGAATAATTATGAGACTATCTAGGCATGATCATGTATATAGGCATCACGTCCGTGACAAGTAGACCGACTCCTGCCTGCATCTACTACTATTACTCCACACATCGACTGCTATCCAGCATGCATCTAGAGTATTAAGTTCATAAAGAACAGAGTAACACATTAAGAAAGATGACATGATGTAGAGGGATAAACTCATGCAATATGATATAACCCCATCTTTTTATCCTCGACGTCAACAATACAATACGTGCCTTGCTGCCCCTGCTGTCACGGCGAAAGGACACCGCAAGATTGAACCCAAAGCTAAGCACTTCTCCCATTGCAAGAAAGATCAATCTAGTAGGCCAAACCAAACTGATAATTCGAAGAGACTTGCAAAGATAACTTAATAACACATAAAAGAATTCAGAGGAGATTCAAATATTTATAATAGATAAATTTGATCATAAACCCACAATTCATCGGATCTCAACAAACACACCACAAAAGAGTTACATCGAATAGATCTCCAAGAAGATCGAGGAGAACATGGTATTGAGATCCAAAAAGAGAGAAGAAGCCATCTAGCTAATAACTATGGACCCGAAGGTCTGTGGTAAACTACTCACAACTCATCGGAGGGGCTATGATGTTGATGTATAAGCCCTCCATGGTCGATTCCCCCTCCAGCAGAGCACCGGCGAAGGCTCCAAGATGGGATCTTGCGGATACAAAAGGTTACAGTGGTGGAAATAGTATTTCGTGGTCGCTTCTGATGTTCTTGGGGTACGTGGGTATATATAGGAGGAAGAAGTAGGTCGGTGGCCGCCCGAGGGGCCCACGAGATAGGGGGCGCGCCTAGTAGGGGTGGGCGCGCCCTCCACCCTCGTGGCCGCCTCGACTGCTTCTTGACTTGCACTCCAAGTCCTCTGGATCACGTTTGTTCCAAAAATCACGCTCCCGAAGGTTTCATTCCGTTTGGACTCCATTTGATATTCCTTTTCTTCGAAACACTGAAATAGGCAAAAAAACAGCAATACGGGCTGGGCCTCCGGTTTGTAGGTTAGTCCCAAAAATGATATAAATGTGTAAAGTAAAGCCCATAAACATCCAAAATGGGTAATATAATAGCATGGAACAATCAAAAATTATAGATACATTGGAGACATATCAAGGAGAAAGAGGGTTTGAGTTGCAGGGAGGAAGAAGGCACAGAGGCTCAATGAGGGGTATTTATAGCAGAAGACAAGAACCACCTCTTCGAGATCTACGGCCCACAGAAGCGGGACGTTCCACATTCAACTCACACGATCATGATTGTGGGGATTGTGGGCACGTGGCAACCCTTTCTTGCGAAAAACTCAAAAACTAAGTGGGAGACCGAAAGGTTTTATGAAGGGCAAATGCCAAAAATAGATTAAAGATTGAAATTGATTTCTTTCGCGACCAAGGAAGTCAGACATAAATTTCCTTCAGATCAAATTACATGCTTATGATAGAGAGCATAGATTGGACGAGCAAGAATAGAGGGATAAAAGCGTCCGAAGCAAAACACTCAGCCAGAAGAAAGAAAACAAACAACACGGAGCTATGAGTGAGTTGTTCATCGGAGAAAACACAAACACGGCAAGCGAAAAAAGTACAAGAATGAAGGAAAATCTCATAAAGAGCTAGCACCAGTAATAATGGATCTCATGGCTTAGAGTGAGCGAGTGGTATCCCTGAGAACTTTCCTGCAAGAAGGGTTAGTTCTTTTTCATAACCCACACTTGCGTGGGCGGTGAGCCTCTCATTCGCTTAGTCTGGGCAGGAAGATTCCTTCAACGAGATCTGTAGTTCACCTATGCATTTTGAGTGAAATCATATTCAATATGCATTGATGTTGTTTCCAGATACATGAGCATAATGATTATACGAGGTACGCATGTACTCTTTTTGTTGAAGATTTGACCCATATCTGTTCGAGGAAGTTTCTGTTCCAATCTGCGAAGGATAATCATTCCCACGAATAAAATCACTCTTTATGTCCAAGTTAGTTCTGACAGATAAATTTTCAATAATGCACTTCTTCACCCAGATTTGCTTCTTGGGTGACCCAGACCTGCAGTTAGTTCCAACATACCGAGCGAAAACCTTACCATTCTGTTGTTTGAAGAATTTGTAGCTTGAGTCATCTGACTCGTCAGAAACAACAGATATGGGAGAGTCATATCTAGACAGAGTTGCAGGTTTGAGAGTTTTACTTTTGACAAGAACCCAACTTGTTTGAGGATATTTCTCGGGAGTTCAATAGGTTCCATCAACGTTGAGTTTCCTTTCGAAACCCAAACCTTCCTTTCTAGGGTTTTTGTGCAGTATGGACTTTTTGAGCACATCACAAAGAGTCTGATGTCCTTTGAGACTCTTCAGCATTCCTGACTCGAGCAAGTTCTTTAACCTCCGATTTTCATCAGAGAGAGCAACAAATTCCTCGGAGGAGGGGGTAGAAATATCATTCATAGTTGTTGTAATATTCTCAATGACAACATTAGAAGTTTCAACATTCGAATCAGCATTGCTACGTTCTAGGGATTGTTAGCAAGGAGACAAAAAATCATTAGGAGGTCGAAAATATTGCTCGCCGAAGAGAGAAGCTTTTTCCATCGCAAGCACGTTACGAGACTCTTTCAGTGACTCGAGTTCTTGATTCTTGTTAAGGAGTTCATCCGATAAACTCTCATAGTTGTCTATAAGGGAATCATATCATTTGGAAAGATCATCAATAGTTGAGGAAAAAGCTTCATGCTTTTCGATCAACTCTTGATTCTTCTCCATCTTTCCGACCAGTAATCCTTCAGTTTTCCAAAGATTTTTCTCAAGTTTTTCAAGCTCATCTTGTTGAGATTTTGCAATCTTGGCAAGTTTAGCATAGACAATGTATTCATGGGAGTATTCATTCTTGGATGATTGATGTTTTGCTGATACCTAATCCTTTGAGGTTTTTGCCAGGAGACAGAATGCGATTGGTTCATCATCACTTGAGGCATTGTCATCAATGTCTAATTTGAGAGATTTTTCAGATGATTCAAAGGAAATGAATGCATTGCTTCTTCCTAGCTTTCTATAAAGCTCTCCATCTTCTGATTCTGATTCGTATGTCTCATCTTCCAAATCCATAGCCATTTCAGCACATGCTCCGTTCAGCCGAGATATTCTCCTCATATTGGATTCGATGGTTGCTTCGGCTTGCACGTTAGTGACTGGTCTCCCGAAGAGTATGAGGAAGATTCATTCTTCTTTCAGAGCTTAGTGTGATGATCAATTAGATGGAATCCATTGCAGTGAAGATATTTCCATTGGTTACTGGGTTTTTCATCCCACAAGGACAGTCTGCTATGAAATGACCGAATTGTTTGCATTTGAAGCACTTGATTTCATTCGGAGGTAGTAGTCTTGAAGATTTAGGCAAGTAAAATTTGTCTTTATTTGTGAGACATAGATTCTGTCTCCTGAAATCACTTAGCCTTTCAGTCAGCATCTCTAGTTCCCTTGTGATACAGTGTTTATTCTCGACATCTTGTTATTCTTGTGAGATTCCATAGTGTGAAAGAATTTTGCCTTTACTTTCCGAAGAAGGTTCTTGATGTCCATTTTCAACTTCCATCTTTTCTTCGTGAATGGACAGCAGTGTCATGACCTTGACATAGTGAAGTTCTTCATAGTCTGGTCTTTGCTTGATTTTAGTTACTATTGGATCGAAGGTTTCATCAAGAGCACTCAGTAGCTTGTCGACCACATCTCTATCGGTGATATCAGTTACGCCTCGTTGATGAAGTCTTTCAACAATGTTGGTCAACCGATCAGTGAGCTCCATGGCACTTTCCTTATGAAGACTCCTGAAACCAGCAAACATGACACGAAGCATTTCAGTGTGCGAATCTGTTCTGATAACAAATTCCTCATGCACATTTTTTATGGCATCCCAGAGTTGCTTTGTAGTGTCAAGCTTTCAGAACCGAATGAAAATGTCATTCAAGATACTTTCACAGATAATATCTTTTGCTTGTGCATTCAACCACACCATAGCCTTGTCATCAGAATTTGGAGCATCAGGGTGCTGAATGGTATATCCATTTTCAACGATCTGCCATAGTTCTATGTTGATGTCTTGAAGTCTAATTCTCATTCTCTCTTTACAATAGATATAGTCATTTCCATCGAAGATAGGAAATCTCTCAGAGTGCAAGGATCTACCTGCATATGACATACTCAAAAATCCAAGGACCTTAGACCTTTAGTAAACAGAGACAAGGAGTACCTGTTGTGAAACCAATCGTTAGGACCGAGAGTATATCATCCAGAGGGGGGTGAATGGGAGATTGAAAAATTCTTTCGAATGTTTTGAACTGATCCCAAACACAACAACAGAAATAAAGTGTCGTGGGAAACGAACACCTATGGGGCAGGGCCCCTTTTCGGTCCGGCAGGGAGCGGGGGGCGCACGAAGAGCGGATCGAGGCGGAGCACGCGAGGGATTTTTACCCAGCTTCGGAGCTCTCCGGAGAGATAATACTCCTACTGCTGCTTTGTGGTCGTATTATTTGTTCTTGGTCAAGAGCGTGGAAGTGTTCTGGTTTTGAATGAGTCGAACCCCTTCTGCGTTGCGCATGGGCCTCCTTTTATAGGCTAAAGGGGTCACCGACAGGTGGCAACGCAGGCAAGGGTACAAATGTAAAAAGGGTGGTTGGTACAACTGCTATCTATAGTGCACCCTACCTAACTCTGACGGCAGGGGACAAGAGCATTTAATGCCCATCCACGTCGCCTAAACAGTGCAGAAAAGCGACCGTTAGGGGCGCCACCGCTTGCCACGATGGCCTTCTCGTCATCTCCACTTGCCACCTCGCACCGCTTGGCTGCACAGCCTCCCGCCACGTGCATCTGGAATGGTCTTAGAGCGACACGTCGACGGATGCGCTGGAGCGTGGGCACAGAGTGGTGGCTTCGCCGCGGCAAGCGCCTTGCCGCGGTCATTGTCTTGTCGCGCCCAAAAGCTTGTCGCTCGTTGGGTCTTGCCGGGACGCGCGGCGCGTCGCGGCAAGTTCCTTGAAGTGCCTGGGTTGGCCTTCCCGGCAAGCTCCTCTTGCCGGGGCCTTGTCCTTCCCGGCAAGCTCTTCTTGCCGGGGTCTTGTCTTCTCAGTTAAAACGCTTTGTTCTTGAATGGCATCAATAGGAACTACGGAGGATCTTGGCAGACACCCGGCAAGCCTTGCTGCGGGGCGCTGCGACTGCCCGTGCACAAGTTCGGGATACTAAGGTACCCCTACTTTAGTACACCGACAGGAGCCCCTGGGCCTGGGCCACACACGGTGCCAAGCGCTGTTGGGCCAGGCCCAAAACAGGGCACGGGCACACGCGGCCTGGGTCCACACCAAATCTAACTCCGTATCCACTGCGCCCTCCCGTAATGGCATGCGTCGAACGCGGCGTCGTGGGAGAGATCGTGGGTGATTCTTTATTCGGAAAAAGCGTAACGTTCGCCTCCTCCTCTTTATAAGCAGGGGAAACAGGGGCCGTTCCCCCACCTTCGCCACTTGCAGTTGCTTCCTCAGAAATCTCCGCTGCTCCCCTCCGCTTCCCAAAGCCGAAAGGGAGCAGCGCTCCGCCGCCCGTCGCCGCCGTCGCCGCCTAACGCCCCCGCTCTCCCCCACCGCCTCCGCTATGGCTCCGAAGACCGGGAAGGGTGCGAAGTCGGCCGAGGCGCTGCGGCTTGAGGCGCTGCGCAAGGAGCGAGCACTTTCCCCCCCCCCCCCCCCCCCCGAGCTCTCCGCGAAGGAGCTGCGGGAGTGGTTCTATCTCTTCTGGTCGACGGAGACGCGGGAGCATCCACGCACGCAGGTACTCTCCGCAGAAGCTTCTACCTCGAAACGGTGTCCATACCCCTTCTTCCCATTGTTCTTCTATTGCGGGCTCTGCCCGCCCTTTTCCGATTTCTTCTGCGACATCATGAATACCTACGAGTTTCATCTCCTTGAATTCACCCCCAACGCCGTTCTGACCATGGCGGTTTTCGCACATCTCTGCGAGAACTTCATCGGAATCCACCCAAACGTTGCCCTTTTTCGCCACTACTTCATGCCCCGGCCCGAGAAAGGAGAGCCCTTAGCTGGCGGGATCGCCTGGATCTCGAGAGTCGGCATGAAGGAGGTCTATCTGGAGGGGGAGCTCCATAGCAAATGGGAGGAGTGGAGAGCGGAGTGGTGTTGGATTGTTGATGAGAACCCGCATCCATTCACCAACTTGCGCCAAGCCCGAGTAGTGCGCGGCGGCGATTGGAGCGCCCTGGCGGCGGACGATGCCAAATTGAAGATCGCCACCACCCGGATCTTGCGGCTCAGGCTTGCCGGGCTCACTGTAGGGGCTGTTGGCGCGGACATTCTTCGCCGCCGCATCGCCCCTCTGCAAGAGAGGGGGAGACCCGCCTGGTTGTTCGGCAGTCCGGCGGATATCATGAGGCTGCGCCCAGGCCTCAATTTTAACTTCACTGTTTTGGAGTTGGATGGGATGCTCAAGGAACTGTTCAAGCACGATCCCAACCATCCCGAGTGGTTCAGGCTGCCGCAGGGCGTCGTCCCATTGTGCAACAACTCCCAGCTCGATCGCATCCGCGCAATGATGCCGGAGTGCGACTCGCATGGGATTATGCCAACCTGGCAGGAACCCGCCGACGACGTCGTGCAGCAATTCTTCGACGACTTGGTGGAGGTGGCGATCCGCGCAGACGAGCAGAGGAGCCTCACCCGCGACACCATCGACGACGAGATGCGGCGCATTGTCACCAGACCGGAAGAGGCGGCGGCGGCCGCCGCCGCGGGCGAGTTCGGGTTTACTTTAGAGGAGGCAGAGGCAGCCGAGGCGGCAAGCCTTGCCGACCGAGAGGATCTTGTCGGGGAGGTCGTTGGCGAGGGAGAGCCCGAAGCCGAAGCGAGCGAGCCCGCCGGGGGCGCGAGTGGCCAGCCGTCTTCAAGCGACTTGCCGCAGGCGGAGCCTCCAGTGCAGCCCCCAGCTCAACCAAGAAGGCGCCTCCGCAGGACCGGAGACACAGCAGGGCAGCAGACGGGCCAATAGCCGCCGCGCCGCGGGACACGCTCCACCGCGACAAGCACCGTTGCCGCGGGAGCATCTCACGCCGCACCGGCAACTAGAGCGGGGTCTTCTCGGGCCGCCGCTTCCGATCCTGCCGCAGCTCCCGCCAAGCGTCCAAGGGAGCCTACTCCTCCGCCTCGTCGCGCTGAAAGGGTACCAGACTTCGACCTCTCCGCGCTTAGCTCCGACGAGGAGGAAGAGGAGGAGGAGGAGTAAGACTTTCTTTCTGTTGTACTTATATTTCTTCGATTCTTGCTGTTTCTTGTCTTGTATCTGATCTGCTTTCTTCTGAACCTTGTTCCTTTCCAGGACTCTGGCCCAGAGAGCGGCGAAGAGGGCCAAGGTCCCCGTGGTTGTCATCGAGGACGATCCTGCTGTGACAGTAGAGGACGCGTCTGAGACCACCCTGTCGGACCCGGCAACATCTCCCCGAAGCAGCCCCCGGCGCAGCCCCCAGCGTAAGTACATAATTTTCCTTCCCGCTGTCAGGTGCGCACGGGTGTTCTTTCCTTGCTGATATCCTGATTGTTAATTTGCTTGTGTAGGAGCAGAACAGGCCCACCAGGAACAGCCAGAAGTCGCCCCTGAGGTGCTATCTGCTTCCACTACGCCGCCAAGGGATGACTCACCGGCAAGGGAGCGCTATCCGGCAAGGGACGGGACCAGTGATCCCCCGGTGGTGGAGCCCATGATTACAGAGCCTAGCATAGGTAATCCTTCTTCTCAGAGAACTTCCCTTGGTTCTTCTTCTTCTGATCTTTCTTTTTTTTGAATATTTGCTTGACTTTTTCTCCCCTTTCCTGTCTTCAGATCCTCCCTCCGCGGAGCCAATGGAGACCGAGGCCACCGGCGAGGAGAACGTGCGCGGCAATACTGACGATGCCGCTGCTACTGAAGAAGAGGCCGGCGCTGATGATCCCGCCGGTGAAGAGGCCGCCAAGGCTGCTGGCGCAGGAGCTGGCGAGGGGCCCGGCGGTCGCACTGACGACCCTGAGGGCGCAGGAGCACAAGGTGCTACACCGACCGCTGATCCCTCCGCCGCTGATGCAGCGCTGGGCTCCGAAGAGCCCCAGCCCGGCGCCTACTTGAAGGCTGGCGAGGGTGTCTTCATCAAGCTTCCCTGGGTGTCGAGCTCCAGGGCGCCGGTTGAAGGAGAGGCATTTGACGGGGAAGTGCTCACCTCTGCCGGGCTGACAGTGGTTGACGCGCCAAGCAGCAGCAGGGGCGATTCCGAGGAGGAGCAGCTGCTCCGGAAGCTGGTGTCACTCTACCGCGCCCGACAAGCAAAACTGGAGTCCCGGGAAGCGCTTGTCGCGCAGGCGGGAGTGGACATTGAAAAGCATGCGGAGGAGCTCCAGAGCCGCAACCAAGAGGCCCTCCGGTCTATTGCAGAGGAAAGGGCGCAGCTTGTCGAGGCGCGGAAGGCTTTCCTCCTCGAGAAGGCAGAAGCCGAAGAGCAGCAGCGGCTTGCCGCAGAGGAGATGTCCACGCGAGAAGGCGAGCTGATGCAGCGGAAGGTCAACTTGGACAGCTATGAGGAGGAGCTTGCCGCGCGCGAGGAGACACTTGGCGGGGCCCTCAAGGAAGCGAAAGATGCTGCTGCAGCTGCCGAGGCCGCCAAGAAGGAGCTGGAGGTGAAGGTGACAGAGCTAGAAGCCACCCTCAAGGCAAAGAATGAAGAGCTTGCCGCGCTTCAGCGTGAGCGTGAGAAGGACGCCCTTGCCCATGGTGAGCTGCAGGGTCGTCTCTCTGAGAAGGGCAGGGAGCTGAACGCCACCAAGGATGCCAATGCCGATCTCGAGCTGAAGCTGGCTACGCTGACTGAGACGCTGGACGGCGCCAAGAAGCGGGAGGAGGACTTGAAGCAGGAGCTCAAGGCCAATGAGGCGCTGCTGACGAGGGCCGCCGAAACCCAGAACACCTTCAGGGATACCGTGGAGCTCTGGATGGAGGGCCTCGTTAACATCGCCGCAGTTATTGACGAGGAGCTGACGCAGCTGGAACTGGAGGGCTTCGGGTACTCCTCCGACGAAAACCTCCAGCCCAGCGCCAAGCTCACTCTGTTCTTCAAGGGCGTGGCGACGGCTCTCCAGCAACTCCGGGAAAGGATCCCAAGGCAGCTGGCTGACGAGTCGCGTGCAATCTGTGCCAGAGTCTTGGAGAAGGTGTTGGTGAAGGTGCTCTTCCGCAATCCGGGCCTCAACCTCACCAACGTCCTCAAGAAGCTTCCGGCTGGTGCTGATCTTGCAGAGCTCAAAGCCCTTGTCGCACCCATTGTGGACAAGGTGAATGAAGTCAGGAGGGTTGATGGTGGCCGCGTAGATTAGGCCGCCCATTTTTTCTCTTTCTTGCCGCTGCCATATATGTCATAGGAACAATCTATTAGAGCGCGGCAAGTCATTTTTGTAATATAACTTTATCTTGGGCAGTATTTGCTATGTTATTCCCTTTACTTGATTCCTTCCTTTGTATGTTTTTACCCTACGCTTTTAGGGAACTTGCCGGCGCAGGCACCCTTGCCGCGAGCGCTGAGTGCGGAACATCAGCAGCTTGCTGGCGATGCTGCTTTCAGCAAGAAACCTTGTCGCAACTAGTCGCAGCACACTTAGGTTGTTGAGCGGACCCGAAACAAAGTAAGGGCGCAACTAGCCGCGAGTCGGTTCCTCTGCGCATAGGTTTTCCATACAAAGCACAGTCGTTCAAGGAAGATAACTTAAGAATTTTTAAAACTGATTGTGCTCAAACTTTGGCAACTTAGCTTTTCTGTCGTCTGCGTCCCAGCAAGGCCATGCTTTCTTGAACGACGCCTGGTCCACACCATTACCTTCTCCTTCCCCCCGGTGAACTTGTGGGCGAAGGAACCTTCTTTTTGAGGAAAAGAAAGAAGAGAAAATAAAGATATGGAGCCTTAAGGCTCGTTATTGCTTACCGGGGGCAAGTGCTGCACAAAGTGTCAGATAATACATGCAAAAAAAAGAAAAAGGCATGAAATTTGACAAGATGTGCGAAGCACATGGGCTTTATTTATGCACGGGATCTGCGCCCGGCTTTGTACAAAGGGTTACATGCAACAGTGGCAAGGCTTGTACAAAAGGTGGTTGCCGGAACAGGTTCCGACAACCGCGCCTTATGGGTAAAACTTACGAAGATGCTCAATGTTCCAGGAGTTGCTCACCGGAAAGCCATCTTCAGTCTCAAGGCGGACAGCGCCAGGCCTAGTGACTCGTTTCACCTGATAAGGGCCTTCCCACTTCGGCCTCAACTTGTTGGAATTCTTGGCGGATTGAACGCGCCGAAGAACAAGGTCTCCTTCCTCGAGACTTCTGGCATTGACTTTGCGGCTATGGTAGCGGCGCAAAGCTTGCTGATATCGAGCAGCTCGTACAGCAGCCTGAAGACGATCTTCCTCAAGGAGCAGCGCATCATCTTGTCGCAGCTGCTCTTGCTCAAACTCATCATAAGCGAGCACTCAAGGCGATCCGTATACGAGTTCCGTGGGGAGAACTGCCTCTGCTCCATAGACTAGAGCGAAAGGTGTCTGGCCAGTGGCTCGATTTGGCGTCGTCCTGATCGACCAAAGAACCACTGGCAGCTCCTCGATCCAATTTCTTCTGCACTTGTGCAGCCTGTCGAAAGTTCTGGTCTTGAGCCCGCGCAGCACTTTAGCGTTTGCCCTCTCCGCTTGACTGTTGCTTCTCGGGTGAGCAACAGAAGCGAAGTAGACCTTGGCGCCAAGATCTTGGACGTACTGCATGAAGGTGCGGCTTGTGAATTGTGTGCCATTGTCGGTGATGATCCTGTTAGGGACTCCGAAACGGCAAACAATTGACCTGAAGAACTTGACTGCTGACTGTGCTGTCACCTTCCTCACTGCTTCCACTTCCGGCCACTTTGTGAACTTGTCGGTTGCCACGTACAAGTACTCAAAGCCTCCGACAACTCGGGGAAAGGGGCCAAGGATGTCGAGCCCCCAGACCGAAAATGGCCAGGATAAAGGGATCGTTTTGAGAGCTTGAGCTGGTTGATGTATCTGCTTGGAGTGGAACTGGCACGCTTCACACTTGGTTACTTGTGTAGTTGCATCCTGGAGGGCTGTTGGCCAAAAGAAACCTTGCCGGAAAACTTTGCCGGCAAGTGCTCTTGCGCTAATGTGATGACCACATATGCCTCCATGTATCTCCGCCAACAGCTCCTGTCCATCTTCCCGGGGAATGCACTTCAATTTCACTCCGTTGAATCTCCTTCTGTACAGTATGTCGTCGACAAACTGGTACATACTTGATTGCTGGGCTACTCTCTCCGCTTCTTCTTGCTCTTCGGGAAGTTCTCCTGTTTGAAGGAAACGGACAATCTGCTGTGCCCATGCCGGAGCCTGCGGCTCAACAACAAGGACTAAAGGCACAAATGCTGCTGCGGGAACATCTGCTTCTACGGCAAGAACCTGCGGTTCAGCCGGAGCTTGATGTTCCCCGGCAAGCTTGCCGGAGCAAAACTTGTCGGGATCGTCTGCTTCAACGGAACAAACCTTAGGGTTTGTCGGAGCAGACTGCTCCTCAGCACACTTGGTGTTGATCTTGGGGACCTTCTTGGCGGCGGCTCCGAGGAGCTCAGCCGGAAAGTAGTCACCGGAAATCAACTTTCTCTTCTTGCTCTGTCCAGTTGATGGTTTCACAGATGGTTGAGTCAGCCTGAGCACAAAGATCCCTGGTTCCACAGGTAACTTTAATGCAGCGCATTTTGACAGGCCATCGGCAACATCGTTCTGGGCTCTTGGAACATGTTCCATCTGCAGGCCGTCAAAATGCTCTTCCAACTTTCTCACTTCATCAATGTAAGCTTCCATCAACGGACTCTGATAATCTTTGTTCATTTGGCGGACGACAAGCTGCGAGTCACCCCTGAGAATAAGCTTCTTGATCCCAAGGTCTGCCGTGATCCTAAGTCCGGCAAGCAAACCTTCATACTCTGCAGTATTGTTTGTCGCTTGCTCCTTGGGAAAGTGCATCTGGACGACGTACTTGAGGTGCTCTCCGGTGGGTGCGACAAGTAATACGCCCGCACCGGCGCCTTGCAGCGAGAAGGCACCATCAAAGTACATGATCCATTCTTTGCTTGCTTCCTTGACGGGGATGCTCGTCTCTGGAGTTTCTTCATCATGCGTTGGCGTCCATTCTGCTATAAATTCTGCCAAAGCTCGGCTCTGGATAGTTGAAGTGCTCTCAAACTTGAGGCCAAAGCTTGACAATTCCAGTGCCCACTCGACAATCCTGCCTGTTGCTTCTGGATTTTGCAGTATCCTCTTCAACGGAAAGCGAGTGACAACTGTGATCTCATGTGCTCGAAAGTAATGGCGCAGCTTTCTCGAGGCCATGAGAAGGCCGAAAAGCAATTTCTGCACACCAGAGTACCTTGATCTAGCCCCCTGCAGAAGGGAACTGACAAAGTAAACTGGGCGCTGCACCATTTTCTTCTGCTTCTCTTCTTGTGGCTGCACAGATTCATCCTTGCCGGGACCAGGGCTTGTCGGGGAAGCCCCCTGCTTGTCGCTGGATGCACTTGCCGTGGCCGCTGGCTCATCATCTGCCTCCCTTTCCGCTACTAACGCAGCACTAACCACCTGATTGGTTGCCGCTAGATATAGCAGCAACTTCTCTTATGGTTTAGGTGCGACAAGTATTGGAGTGGAGGACAGGTATCTCTTCAAGTCCTATAGCGCAGCCTCCGCCTCTGGAGTTCATTTCATTGGACCTGCCTTTTTCAAAATTTTGAAAAATGGCAGGGCGTGCTCAGCAGACTTAGAGATGAACCTGTTGAGAGCAGCCATGCAGCCGGCAAGCCTTTGCACATCCTTGACGCGCTTCGGTGCTTCGATCTGTTCAATCCCCCGCTGAGACACAAAGAACCCGAGAAGCTTGCCGGAAGGGACTCCAAACACGCACTTCTCGGGGTTGAGTTTGAGATTGATCTTGCGCAGATTTGCAAAGGTCTCGTCCAAATCTTGAATCAGAGTTGCTCTGTCTTTGCTCTTAACCACTATGTCATCCATGTATGCCTCTACTTTTCTGTGCAACTGTGGCTCAAAAGCTTCGTGAACTACCCTTGCAAATGTTGAACCAGCATTCTTTAGTCTGAAAGGCATCCGTACAAAGCAGTACGTGCCACATGGAGTAATGAATGCGGTTTTATCCTCATCCTCTTCTGCCATGAAGATCTGATGATATCCTGAATATGCATCAAGAAATGAAAGCAAATCACATCCTGCCGTGGAGTCAACAATCTGGTCAACGCGCGGCAAGGGAAATGGATCCTTGGGACAAGCTTTATTAACATCAGTGAAGTCTATACAAAGCCTCCATTTTCCGTTCGCCTTGCGCACGACTACAGGATTGGCCAGCCATGTTGGATGGAGCACTCCTCTGACCAGGCCTGTCGCTTCCAACTTCTTGATCTCTTCTGCAATGAATTCTTGGCGCTCCACTGCTTGTTTTCTGACTTTCTGCTTGACGGGCCGCGCGTGAGGATAGACGGCAAGGTGGTGCTCAATTACTTTCCTGGGAACACCGGGGATGTCAGATGGTTGCCATGCAAACACATCGACATTCGCCCGTAGGAAAGCAACGAGCGTGCTTTCCTATTTAGGATCAAGCGTGGCACTGATGGTGAAGGTACCACCAGTGCTGTCCTCCTCGGCGGCCACTTTCTTGGTCTCTGGCGGAGCTGCCTTCGCCTTCTTACACTTGCTGGTGGAGCTCGATGGTGCGTCCTCGACGGTAGTGCAGCACTCCGAAGAGGTGCGCTTGCCGGAGTGGGCATGAGAGCTCTTGCCGGACTTGGTCTTCCTCTTTCCCCCGGGAGCTTCAGCGGCAAGTGGTTTGCGTTCGGCTACGGCTGCTGCTTCCCGGTAGATCTTGTCGGTACAGATAAGGGCATCCTTCTTGTCGCCAGGGACAGAGATGACACTTATCGGACCGGGCATCTTGAGCACGTTGTATGCATAATGAGATGCTGCCATGAACTTGGCAAGCGCTGGACGGCCGAGTATCCCATTGTAAGGCAATGGGAAATCAGCAACGTCAAAAGTAACTTTCTCTGTCCTGAAGTTCAGCTCGCTGCCAAATGTCACTGGCAATGTGATCTTCCCCTTCGGCTTGCTCCTCCCCAGATTGATTCCTTGGATAGTACCAGTCTCTTCGAGCTCGCCGTCGGGGATCTGGAGCTTCTTGAGTACCGCTGAGGAGATCAGGTTCAAGCCGGCCCTGCTGTCAACTAGCATCTTCGTGACTTTGAGGTTGCGGATAGTTGGTGAAACCAACATCGGCAAGCACCCGACCGCAGTGATGCGGTCAGGGTGGTCCTCAATGTCAAAGATGATAGGCGTGCTGGACCATTTCAGGGGCTTGCGAGACTTAACTGATGGTTCTGCTGCATTAACTTCTCGCACCCACTGTTTGAGCTGGCGGTGCGAGGTATGCAGAGAAGCACCACCGTCAACGCACAAAACCTCCGTTGCTTTCTGAAACTCCTGCTCGTCGGCCTCGTCATCATCCATGTCCTCATCTTTGTCTTCATCTTCATCCTTGTCGCGGCCGCGGGGAGGCCTGTCTCCTTGCCGCTGCTTGGCCTTGCCGCGGCGTCCTCCCCGGCTCGGACGCTTCTTGCCGGATCCGCCCGTACCTTCCTGGGCTTTTTCCTTGTCGCGTTGCTCGTACTCAGCCTTTTGCAGCTCAACGAGCTGCTCGACCTTCTTGCAACTTTGGAGGTCATGGCCCTTGGTACGGTGAATCTTGCAATACTGCTTGTCGGAGCCGCCCTGCTTGTCGGCGGCCGCCACAGGTTCTGCTTCCTTGGCACCACCTTCGTTGCCGGACTGCTCGACAGCTGCCACATCTTTGCCTTTCCTTCTTCTATTGTTCCACCGCTGGTTTTTCTTTGCCGGGGCAGCATCCTCACTGTCAGACCCCCCCTGCTCCTGTGTTCACTCCGGGGAGTTTTCTTCCTTCTTCAGCACGTGCACACTTGTCGGCCAAGGCGTAGAGCTCACTGACGTCTCTTATCTTGCACATCACCATCTCCTCCCGCATCCTGCGGTTACGCACGTTCTGATGGAATGCGCTGATAACCGCGGTGGGATGGACGTCTGGGATGTTGCGCTGCACTTGGCTGAATCTTTCAATGTACTTGCGCAGAGGCTCTCCTTCCTTCTGGGCGAGCAGATGCAGATCGCTCTCCTGGCCATGAGGCTTGTGGCCGCCTGTGAAAGCGCCGACAAACTGATGGCACAGATCTGCCCATGAGGAGATGGAGTTGTCCGGCAAGTGCATGAGCCAAGATCTAACGTTGGGCTTGAGTACCAACGGGAAGTAGTTGGCGAGGATCTTCTCGTCGCGCCCCCTGGCAGCCTGCACCGTGATGGTGTAGATGCTGAGGAACTCCGACGGATGCAACCTGCCATCATACTTCTCCTGTACATCTGGCTTGAAGTTCTTGGTACTGGGCCACTGGACTTGCCGCAGCTCACGAGTAAACGCAAGGCAGCCTACCGCGTACGGCAAGTCGCCTGGTTCCCCTGGCGCATGCATGTCAACAGCGGGCCCAGCGCACTGGTCTGATTGACGCCGCGCTTCTCTCCGACGCTCGATGCGGGTGCGAGCGTCTTCATGTTGTCGCTCTTGAAGAACTTGGCGTTGATCGCGACGAGCTCGCGGATCCGACGACGCCGTGGAGTCGGTGTCGGGGTTGACCCGGCAAGTCGGCGATCTTGGCCTTCGGGGCGGGGAGTGCACGGTGGTTGCACCTCCACCGGTCTTGTCGCCATCGGCTCGTGTCTGACAATCTTGCCGCGGCTACGATGTAGCTGGCTGCCGTGGAGTGTCGCCGTTGGCGAAGCCGATGAGGCTCTGTATAGTGGCCCTCCAATCGTCGATCTTGTCCGCCGTTGGAGGGTAGTCCAGGAGCAGTTGAGCTCGGGCCAACGCTTCTTCTGGAGTCTTCGCTGGCGGCGGTGAACGACGCGAGGAGCGGGATATGCTCGGACTTCCAACTGGGTTGGAAGGAGCAGTACCCAGTCCAGGCGACCGTACTTCACTCGTGCCAGCATGCTGGCGTGCATGCTGGTCTTGAACGCCCTGAGATCCACCAGCTTGGCCTTGTTCTAATGCGAGTACGGTGCTGCGAGCACCATGACGCTGTCGATCCCGCGCCTCCTGAGATGGGTGCGGTGCGTGTACGGACGCCGAAGTTTGCAGGGCCTTGTCCTTGGATCTGGTAACGACGTGACCTCCCTCGTCGGCGCCCGCTCCTCCGCCGGCGTCTACCCCACCGCCCGTTTGCTCCGGTGGCGGTGGGATCAACGCAGACGGAGCAGCCACCTCCGAAGCCTTCTTCTTCGCTAGCATGTCGATGAAGATGATGATGAACTGGCTCGCATGAACGCCGGATCGGGTCCACACAACCTCGACGCCCCCTACCTGGCGCGCCAAAGATGTCGTGGGAAACGAACACCTATGGGGCAGGGCCCCTTTTCGGTCCGGCAGGGAGCGGGGGGCGCAGGAAGAGCGGATCGAGGCGGAGCACGCGAGGGATTTTTACCCAGCTTTGGAGCTCTTCGGAGAGATAATACTCCTACTGCTGCTTTGTGGTTGTATTATTTGTTCTTGCTCGAGAGCGTGGAAGTGTTCTGGTTTCGAATGAGTCGAACCCCTTCTACGTTGCGCATGGGCCTCCTTTTATAGGCTAAAGGGGTCACCGACAGGTGGCAACGCAGGAAAGGGTACAAATGTAAAAAGGGTGGTTGGTACAACTGCTATCTACAGTGCACCCTACCTAACTCTGACGGCAGGGGACAAGAGCATTTAATGCCCGTCTACGTCACCTAAACAGTGCAGAAAAGCGACTGTTAGGGGCGCCACCGCTTGCCACGATGGCCTTCTCGTCATGTCCACTTGCCACCTCGCACCGCTTGGCTGCACAGCTTCCCGCCACGTGCGTCTAGAATGGTCTCAGAGTGACACGTCGACGGATGCGCTGGAGCGTGGGCACAGAGTGGTGGCTTCGCTGCGGCAAGCGCCTTGCCGTGGTCGTTGTCTTGTCGCGCCCAAAAGCTTGTCGCTCGTCGGGTCTTGCCGGGACGCGCGGCGCGTCGCGGCAAGTTCCTTGAAGTGCCTGGGCTGGCCTTCCCGGCAAGCTCCTCTTGCCGGGGCCTTGTCCTTCCTGGCAAGCTCTTCTTGCCGGGGTCTTGTCTTCTCAGTTAAAATGCTTTGTTCTTGAATGGCATCAATAGGAACTACGGAGGATCTTGGCGGACACCCGGCAAGCCTTGCCGCGGGGTGCTGCGACTGCCCGTGCACAAGTTCGGGATACTAAGGTACCCCTACTTTAGTACACCGACATAAAGTTCTGTAGAGCAAACCTTAACCAATCACACTAGAGAGGAACATATATTTCAATGAATGCAGCAATGATCATTTGAGCATAGGTTATCACAGATATGACTATGATGATGGTAATGCAATATGCAAACAGGTGCAATAGCATGAATGAGACAGGGTATGAATGATGTAGGAAAAACATGTGAACGAGCATGGAGAAGATGAATAAAAACAGTACAGTGAGAACACACCCAAGATAATATGAGCGTACAGAATGAAAATGACTGTAGGGACTACACAGAGAGATGTGAACGCATAAGGGGTGAGTGATGAATGATAACTGAAGGGAATGACATAGATGAGAGATACAAATGATATGCAAAAGATAGGTAATGATCAGATAAACTATCGACACAGAGCACGAAAGTAAATTGCCGATTGTAATGCAGTAAAGTAGATTGAACCAGTGGTGCTAGATGGCGACATAGAGATTTGGTAGACCAGTTCGCCCTTCTGCCAAAGTACTATGTCTGGTTGGAGGGGTTGTGATTTAACACAGAAGATAAACTCTATTCGCCCTATTCTCCTTCAACTCAGAGCTGACCAAACTCCAGTTGATTTCACTAGTGGTACATACTTGTCGGTGATCTCCAAACCTTCGGACAAACTTCACAAACCATAACAACTTTTGGTTGCTTAAGATCTAGCTCGGTGAAGACAACAACTCTTCAATACTGGAGCAGACACCTATCCGTCTAGAGAGTGCACATCTCTCAAGAGTAATAGGTACAAGAACTCTAACTCAGAACTACTGTGATGTTGTACCACTGTCTAAGTTTGGGCTCTTTATTTTTCTCTCGGTGGATCTTAAAATCATATCAGTCGGAGAGGGGATGCTCAGTCAATCTTCAGAATTCCTAAGCAGAGCAGCCAACGGGCAATGTTGGAGCAGGGTGGCTATTTATAGTTGCAGCCTTCCGTCAAGGGAAAAGACCGAATTGGACATGTGTCGAGCGACACGATTCCAACGTTCGGATTTTGAGCACAACAGTAACATTGCTTGTGGATCAAGTAATACTAAGTCCTTAGTTCGAAGGATATCTCCCGCGGCACGAAGAAAAACATCTACTGTTGGAAGGTAATCATTCGAAAATCAAAGAGATTTATCTCAGTCTCGCATATATTTGGGCTAAGCATCACAGTGGATCTAAGCTTCGAGAACATATACCCCTCTTAGTAGTATGGCGGTCCTATGACTCAAATAAATGAAAGAAGAACAACAAAATGAATACTACGTCTTCACTTAATCTTCGACTTCTATTCACTCCTATCATTTTTCTTCAGATGGAAACTCCGAACCAATTGCTTCACATCAGCAGTAAAACTTCGAGAGGTTAATTCCTCCACATCAATCATCTCTCCTACATGTCTTCAACAGATGTATATGTAGCTCGTTCTTCTCTGCAACACATATATTCTTTTGTGAAGTTCCTCAAACTTGGCATCGGAGATAGCATTCTCTTCTTTTCTACATGGACTATTTCTCTCTATGTGCCTTGGCAAACAAATCAATAAATGCCTGTTTATGTCAACAATCTCCAAAACACAGGAGGGCAAATATTGCACCAAAAAGCTATAAGTGTAGGAAAGCTCAACGGAAACTAAGTGGGTGTGCATCCAACTTACTTGATCATGAAGACCTCGGTCATTTGAGGAAGCCCATCATCGGAATATACAAGCCAAGTTCTATAACGTAAAATTCCCACTAGTATATGAAAGTAATAACTTAGGAGACTCTCTATATATGAAGAACATGGTGCTACTCTGAAGCCCAAGTGTGGAAAATGATAGTAAAATTGCCCCTTCTCTCTTTTTCTCTCATTTTTGGGCTCTTTTGGCCTCTCTTTTTTCGTCCAAGTCTTATTCTGACTTGTAGGAATCATAGTCTCCAGCATCCTTTCCTCACTGGGACAATGCTCTAATAATGATGAACATCACACTTTTATTTACTTACAACTCGATAAAATTGAAAATATTACTCTATAGGAATGCCTCTAGCTGTGTACTAGGATGTGCAATGATCTAGCATAACATGTATAATAATGATGAATGGTAGCTTTGCCACAAATATTATGTTAACTCTATGATCATGCAAAGCAATATGACAATGAACATGTATGTCATGAAAATGGAACAATGGAAGTTGCATGGCAATATTTCTCAGAATGGCTATGGAAATGCCCAAATAGGTAGGTATGGTGGATGTTTTGAGGAAGATATAAGGAGGCTTATTTGTTGGGGAACGTAGTAATTTCAAAAATTTACCTACGCACACGCAAGATCATGGTGATGCATAGCAACGAGCGGGGAGAGTGAGTCCACGTACCCTCGTAGACCAAAAGCGGAAGCGTTAGCACAACACGGTTGATGTAGTCGTACGTCTTCACGATCCGACCGATCCAAGTACCAAACGTACGGCACCTCCAAGTTCAGCACATGTTCAGCTCGATGACGTCCCTCGAACTCCGATCTAGCCGAGCTTTGAGGGAGAGTTCCGTCAGCACGATGGCGTGGTGACGATGATGATGTTCTACCGACACAGGGCTTCGCCTAAGCACCACTACGATATTATCGAGGTGGATTATGGTGGAGGGGGCACCGCACACTGCTAATAGATCTCAAGGATCAATTGTTATGTCTAGAGGTGCCCCCCTGCCCCCGTATATAAAGGACCAAGGGGGAGGGGCGGCCGACCAGGGGAGGGCGCGTCAGGGAGGAGTCCTACTCCCACCGGGAGTAGGACTCTCTCCTTTCCTTGTCCAAGTAGGAGAGGGGAAGGAAGGGGAGAGAGGAGGAAGGAAAGGGGGGGTGCCGCCCCCCTTGTCCTATTCGGACTAGAGGGGGAGGTGCGTGCAGCTTGCCCTGGCCGCCCCTCCTCTACACCACTTTGGGCCCATGAGGCCCATTAACCCCCCGGGGGGTTCCGGTAACCCCCCGGTACTCCGATATATGCCCAAAACCACCCGAAACTATTCCGGTGTCCGAACTGTTGGGGAACGTTGCAGAAAATTAAAATTTTTCCTACGGTTTCACCAAGATCCATCTATGAGTTCATCTAAGCAACGAGTCATGGGAGAGAGATTGCATCTACATACCACTTGTAGATCGAGTGCGGAAGCGTTCAAGGGTATGGTGATGATGGAGTCGTACTCGCCGTGATTCAAATCACCGATGACCAAGTGCTGAACGGACAGCACCTCCGCGTTCAACACACGTACGGGATGGGAGATGTCTCCTCCTTCTTGATCCAGCAAGGGGGAAGGAGAGGTTGATGATGATCCAGCAGCACGACGGCGTGGTGGTGGATGCAGCAGAACTCCGGCAGGGCTTCGCCAAGCTGCTGCGGGAGGAGAACGAGGTGTAGCAGGGGGAGGGAGGCGCCAATGCACAGGGTGTGGCTTCCCTCCCCCTTGCCCTCCTTTATATAGGCCCCCAGGGGGGGGGCGCCGGCCCTGGGAGATCCAATCTCCCAAGGGGGCGGCGGCCAGGGGGTTGGAGTGCCCCCCAAGGCATGTGGTGCGCCCCCCCCCCCACCCTAGGGTTTCAACCCTAGGCGCAGGGGGTGGGCCTAGGGGGGTGCACGAGCCCACTATGGGCTGGTTCCCCTCCCACTTCAGCCCATGGGGCCCTCCGGGATGGGTGGCCCCACCCGATGGACCCCCGGGACCCTTCCGGTGGTCCCGGTACATTACCGGGTGACCCCGAAACTTTCCCGATGGCCGAAATACCACTTCCTATATATAATTCTTTACCTCCGGACCATTCCAAAACTCCTCGTGAAGTCCGGGATCTCATCCGGGACTCCTAACAACATTCGGTATGCTGCATACTCATATTCATACAACCCTAGCGTCACCGAACCTTAAGTGTGTAGACCCTACGGGTTCGGGAGACACGTAGACATGACCGAGACGACTCTCGGGCAATAACCAACAGCGGGATCTGGATACCCATGTTGGCTCCCACATGCTCCTCGATGATTTCATCGGATGAACCACGATGTTGAGGATTAAACAACCCCGTATACAATTCCCTTTGTCAATCGGTACGTTACTTGCCCGAGACTCGATCGTCGGTATCCCAATACCTTGTTCAGTCTCGTTACCGGCAAGTCACTTTACTCGTACCGTAATGCATGATCCCGTGACCAAGCACTTGGTCACTTTGAGCTCAATATGTGATGCATTACCGAGTGGGCCCAGAGATACCTCTCCGTCATACGGAGTGAAAAATCCCAGTCTCGATCCGTGTCAACCCAACAGACACTTTCGGAGATACCTGTAGTGCACCTTTATAATCACCCAGTTACGTTGTGACGTTTGGTACACCCAAAGCACTCCTACGGTATCCGGGAGTTACACGATCTCATGGTCTAAGGAAAAGATACTTGACATTGGAAAAGCTCTAGCAAACGAACTACACGATCTTGTGCTATGCTTAGGATTGGGTCTTGTCCATGACATCATTCTCCTAATGATGTGATCCCGTTATCAACGACATCCAATGTCCATAGCCAGGAAACCATGACTATCTGTTGATCAACGAGCTAGTCAACTAGAGGCTCACTAGGGATATATTGTGGTCTTATGTATTCACACGTGTATTATGATTTCCGGATAATACAGTTATAGCATGAATAAAAGACAATTATCATGAACAAAGAAATATAATAATAATACTTTTATTATTGCCTCTAGGGCATATTTCCAACACGAACATAGTCATCCAATATATCAATCTTTACGTCTCGACCACTTCGAGACTCCTCGTCATGTCCGTGATCAAATCCGGGACTCCGAACTACCTTCGGTACATCAAAATATATAAACTCATAATATAACCGTCATCTAACTTTAAGCGTGCGGTCCCTATGGGTTCGAGAACTATGTAGACATGACTGAGACACGTCTTCGGTCAATAACCAATAGCGAAACCTGGATGCTCATATTGGCTCCTACATATTCTACGAAGATCTTTATCGATCAAACCGCATAACAACATACGTTGTTCCCTTTGTCATCGGTATGTTACTTGCCCGAGATTCGATCATCGGTATCTCAATACCTAGTTCAATATCATTACCAGCATGTCCCTTTTCTCATTATGTAATGCATCATCCCGCAACTAATTCATTAGTCACATTGCTTGCCAGGCTTATAGTGATGTGCATTACCGAGAGGGCCCAGAGATACCTCTCCGATAATCGGAGTGACAAATCCTAATCTCGAAATACGCCGACACCTGTAGAACTCCTTTATAATCACCCAGTTACATTGTGACATTTGGTAGCACACAAAGTGTTCCTCCGGTAAACGGGAGTTGCATAATCTCATAGTCATAGGAACATGTATAAGTCATGAAGAAAGCAATAGCAACATACTAAACGATCAAGTGCTAAGCTAACAGAATTGGTCAAGTCAATCACATCATTCTCCTAATGATGTGATCCCGTTAATCAAATGACAACTCATGTCTATGGCTAGGAAACACAACCATGTTTGATCAACGAGCTAGTCAAGCAGAGGCATACTAGTGACACTGTGTTTGTCTATGTATTCACACATGTATTATGTTTCCGCTTAATACAATTCTACCATGAATAATAAACATTTATCATGAAATAAGGAAATAAATAATAACTTTATTATTGCCTCTAGGGATCGAGAGAGGAGAGATGGGGCGCAGAGGAGGGAGATGGTGGCGCTGCGGGAGGGAGATGGGATCAAGAGAAGGGGATCGATCGGCCTAGGGTTAGAGCTGGGGTTAGGAAGGGTTAGGTGCAGTTGGGCCTTAGAGGCCGGCCCGGGTAGGGAAGGAAGTGGCCAGAGGCCTAGCTGGGATCTCTTCTCCCTCTCTCTTATTTTCCCAAAACAGAAAAGAATAGGAAGAAGGAAAAGAGATAAAGGAAAAAGGTTAGAGAAGGGACTTGGCATGCGGATGATTTTCCCGAGCTCACAAAAATGAGCTTGAACCAGGAAAAATAGAAGTGGGCGTGACCGAAAGTTTAAATTCAAACTCATTTGATATTCAAATGGGTTTGAACTAGGACTAGGTTTTTGAAGTATCCAAAAATGTTGAGGATTTCGGTGGGGCTCCGAAAATGACGAAATAATTATGGGCAAGGTTGGAGACCAAGAATTGAGAAAACAAAGGCATTGGGATTTTTGCAAGTGGGTTATGGTTAATTCCAAATAAATGGAATAATTTTATTATAGCTCCCTAATATTGGAGGATATGTTAAAAAGAGAAGTCACCATGTGAGTTCCCTCGATTTAAATGGATCGAAGATCCATACAATTTATTTAGATGAGTTTTAAAATTAAAGATATGATGGCATGATGACATGATGCAATGCAAAAATAAAAGAGCAAGCACAAAAGACACACGGTGAAACTCGGAATAGCTGGAAGTCTTCTGAAGCTCCGGTCTCGGGGCGTTACAATTAACTCCCACTTGATTCAAGCGATTGTAGTACCCAGACAATCTGAGCACATTCTCACTAGTTGAGCAATTCTCCTCCATCTTTTAGCTATAGAACTTGTTGGAGACTTCATATCTCTCAACTCGGGTATTTTCTTGAAATATTAAATTCAACTCTTGGAACATCTCATATGGTCCATGACGTTCAAAACGTCTTTGAAGTCCCGATTCTAAGCCGTTAAGCATGGTGCACTAAACTATCAAGTAGTCATCATATTGAGCTAGCCAAACGTTTGTAACGTCTGCATCTGCTCCTGCAATAGGTCTGTCACCTAGCGGTGCATCAAGAACATAATTCTTCTGTGTAGCAATGAGGATAAACCTCTGATCATGGACCCAGTCCGCATCATTGCTACTATCATCTTTCAACTTAGTTTTCTCTAGGAACACATATAAAAACATAGGGAAGCAACAGCGAGCTATTGATCTACAACATAATTTGCAAAATACTATCAGGACTAAGTTCATGATAAATCAAAGTTCAATTAATCATATTACTTAAGAACTCCCACTTAGATAGACATCGCTCTAATCATCTAAGTGATCACGTGATCCAAATCAACTAAACCATGTCCGATAATCACGTGAGATGGAGTAGTTTTCAATGGTGAACATCACTATGTTGATCATATCTACTATATGATTCCCGCTCGACCTTTCGGTCTCAGTGTTCCGAGGCCATATCTGTATATGCTAGGCTCGTCAAGTTTAACCTGAGTATTCCGCGTGTGCAACTGTTTTGCACCCGTTGTATTTGAACGTAGAGCCTATCACACCCGATCATCACGTGGTGTCTCAGCACGAAGAACTTTCGCAATGGTGCATACTCAGGGGAACACTTATACCTTGAAATTTAGTGAGAGATCATCTTATAATGCTACCATCAATCAAAGCAAAATAAGATGCATAAAGGATAAAAATCACATGCAATCAATATAAGTGATATGATATGGCCATCATCATCTTGTGCTTGTGATTACCATCTCCGAAGCACCGTCATGATCACCATCGTCACCGGCGCGACACCTTGATCTTCATAGTAGCATCGTTGTCATTTCGCCACCTATTGCTTCTACGACTATCGCTACCGCTTAGTGATAAAGTAAAGCAATTACAGGGCGATTTCATTGCATACAATAAAGGGACAACCGTATGGCTCCTGCCAGTTGCCGATAACTTTGTTACAAAATATGATCATCTCATACAATAAAATTTAGCATCATGTCTTGACCATATCAAATCACAACATGCCCTGCAAAAACAAGTTAGACGTCCTCTACTTTGTTGTTTCAAGTTTTACGTGGCTGCTACGGGCTGAGAAAGAACCGTTCTTACCTACGCATCAAAACCACAATGATAGTTCGTCAAGTTAGTGATGTTTTAACCTTCTCAAGGACCGGGCGTAGACACACTCGGTTCAACTAAAGTTGGAGAAACTGACACCCGCCAGCCACCTATGTGCAAAGCACGTTAGTAGAACTAGTTGTCGGTATCAAAACCGGCGGATCTCGGGTAGGGGGTCCCGAACTGTGCGTCTAAGGCTAATGGTAACAGGAGGCAGGGAACATGATGTTTCACCCAGGTTCGGGCCCTCTAGATGGAGGTAATACCCTACTTCCTACTTGATTGATCTTGATGATATGAGTATTACAAGAGTTGATCTACCATGAGATCGTAGAGGCTAAACCCTAGAAGCTAGGCTATGATTATGATTGTCCTTGTCCTACGGACTAAACCCTCCAGTTTATATAGACACCGGAGGGGGCTAGGGTTACACAAAGTAGGTTACAAAGAAGGAGATCTAACATCTGAATCGCCAAGCTTGTCTTCCACGCAAAGGAGAGTCCCATCTGGACACGGGACGAAGTCTTGAGTCTTGCATCTTCATATATAGTCCAACAGTCCAACCAATGTATATAGTCCGGCTGTCCGGATACCCCCTAATCCAGGACTCCCTCAGTAGCCCCTGAACCAGGCTTCAATGATGATGAGTCCCGCGCGCAGATTGTCTTCGGCATTACAAGGCGGGTTCCATCTCCAAATATTCCAAGGTAGATTAAGGATCATGTCCGGCTTTGTAAGATAATTTCCACACACCACCGTAGAGAGCATAACACTTTACAAATCTAATCTGCTGACTATTTTTCATGGTGTGCCCTTACGCTGCGGCCTGGCTCAATACGATCCGGTTTTTCTCGGCCTGCCACGACACGCACTGCAAGGCGGTTTTATTGGCATGCCTCGTTGAAGCAGAGATCGTGTCCCCCTTATTGCGGGATTCCCATCAATACGGGTGCGGGCAACCCCACTACACCTGTTGGTATAACTCCGTGTTTTTAGGCAAGTCCCAAACAGTTACGTTGAGGATGCTTGATATTCACCCCCTTTATAGAGGGGCCGAGGCCTATCCCTCTACCTTACCACGCTTGCGCCTTTCTGCATCTCGAGTTCCAACCCCCGAAGCTCAAGCTTAGGCACTTCGGATCTTCAATCATGTCCGGATCCAACCTTCAAGGCCGGTGGATGGCCTCCTCTATCACAGAGGAGGACATTGCGAAGCTTAGGGAGGCCAGATATCTGAACGCCGACATCAAGCACAAGCTTCCTGCTCCAGGGCAGGTCATCCCTACTCCCGAGCCCAACAAGAGCATCGTATTTGTCTCTCACTTCCTCCGTGGCTTAGGCTTCACCCTCGATCCCTTCGTGAGAGGGCTCATGTTCTATTACGGGCTCGATTTTCATGATCTAGCTCCGGACTCCATCCTGCACATCTTGTCATTTATCATCGTGTACGAAGCCTTCCTCCACATCACCACGCACTTCGGCTTATGGCTCAAGACCTTCAATGTAAAGCTGAATGCGATCGAGGGGCGACACGCGGAGTGCGGAGGCGCTGCAATAAGCAGAAACGCCAATGCCCCATGGCCAGAGGGCTTCTTCCCAGAGGTGTCCGATCTATGGCAGCGGAGGTGGTTCTACGTCATGGCTCCCAGAGGCACAAAGTGGGCGGCTGCCCCCAACTTTCGCTCGGGCCCTCCGCCTCAACTGGCATCGTGGGCCAACATGGGACTGGACTGGGGGCCTGCTAATGACATATTGACACTACAGAACCACATTCGGGAGCTTCTTGAGAGGGACATCGGTCTCATCAGCATAATTCAGGTAATGCTAGTCCGACGGATCTTGTCGTGCAAACGTCATCCTCTCTGGATGTGGGAGTTCAACCCAGAAGGTCCGCGAACTATTCAGCACTTCTTTGTCCTAACGCTCGAAGGGATGTATAGGTTATTCTTCGGACCACAAGTAAAGTGTCCGAACAACACCGAGGATGCGGGCCAGAGCTGCAACAGCCCAGATACCCAAGTAAGTAACCCTGAAACCGAACACTTCGTTTATATTTATCACAACATTATTCTCAAAACCATCCGCGGCCAGGATTGGCTCAGCAAGGCGGAGAGAATCAGGTGTCCGGCACCACTTCCCGAAGGCTCACCTAGTCTTGCAATAGCCAAGATGCTTAGACGTGTGCTAAGTCAAGTGCCCTTGGGGAAAGACGAAGGGAAGAATAGAGAAGCTAAGCTTCACACATTGCACATCCAAACCGGGGGAATTACTGTCTCCATGAAGGAGGATAGTCGGATAGGGGGATCTAAGGTCTCCTTCCTCCACGGGAAGAAGAGGGCCGCCTCCGAAGACTTGGAAACGGAGGTGCCTATACAAGGGAAGAAAACTTCACCAGGGGGCCTTGCCCCGGAGGGCGTCCTCACCGCGCCATGCCCGCAAACCGGCTAGCCCTCCACCGAGATGTAAGTTAATGGTAAATACAAAGCTACTGCTTCCTCCTTCAAGAACAATAACCAGGATCCATCTTTTGCAGTCCATCCAGTAGCTCTTCTCGACAGAGTTCGTCTTCGGGGGATCTTCTTCCGGAGATGATGGAGAGTGAAACCCCACCTGCCTCTCCGCCCCATGGGTCAGGAAACCCTGAGGTGTCATCACGGAGGAGTCCAGATTCACCGAGGCCAGAAGCTAATACTTCGGCCGCCCTGAGCTCGGAGCGTTCGGTTCCCACGGGGGGCAATAAGAAGGGTCCGGTACAGTCCGGCGACCGGCCGGACACGCCGACGGGCCTTCTGGAGCAAGCTGCTCTCTTGGTGGATAATCGTGTGTTAATGGGCACGGTGTTTGAGAAGATTTCATCCGCCACAAGCGGGTTGAATGAAGCTTTTACGAGCCTGCTCAAAGGCTATGAGGTACATAATGAGGTACGCAATTTTTTGGTTGTACCGCACACGCTAGGTGTGCTCCGTATAGATAGTAGCCCCTGAGACTCTGGTTGCCGGCCCTAGGCGGCAAACGGAGGATCACAGTCTCAAGTAATGATCGCACTGCATTCATGCGCAAGTGGCTAAGGGTCCGGCGATAGACAAGACCGCTGAATTCGCCGAACTGAGGCGACAGATTGATGTGGTGGACGCCGACATCATGCTTGTAAATGAGCGGCTTGACGAGTCACAGAGTATGTGCTCTTTTTTCCTCATTTGTTATAGGAAATATTAAGAGGAGCATAATGTTAATGTGATATGCTTTGGCTGCAGGCAGAGCTGCTGCCGTGGAGGCCCTAAGGGCGGAACTTGCCCTAGCCAAGGAACAAGCCCGGGCTAGCAATGCGGCTGCCCTAAAGGCGGCCGAAGATTTGAGAGCCGAACAGGCTGCTCATCGTTGAAGCGAAGATAAAATAGCTGAGATGGCTGTGGAGCTGAGAGACGCCGCTGGCCGGTATGAGCTCCTTGAAAAGGAGAATCAGGCGAAGTCGGCTGACCTGAACAAGGCCCTTGATGCGGCCAAGGAGACGCGTTCCGAAATTAGGGATGCGCGGGAAGAGCTTCAACAGGCAGGAGAAATCGTGGCTGGAAGCCCCTATTTGTTGCGGATGAAGTTCTTAGATCAAAAGTACGCTCCTCTGGATTGGCTCTAGAGCGCTGCAGACGCGTATGCAGATCTAGCAAAAAGTACGGCTGATGCGACCAAGTTTTTCAAGAATCAAAAAGATAGTGAAGTACAAAGTCTGTTCTGGTCGCAATTCAGTGCTCCAACGCGCCCGTTGCCATTGGGTGAAAGGATGGCCGCTGTGGCCGAGCTCCATAGGTTGTCCGATCTTGCAATGAGATCTGTAATAGACCATCTATGGCCGAAGGGACCGAGGCCGGACAGTTATTTTGGTTTAGTGCAACAATTCCTTGGCGCCATATCACGAATCGATGCCATGAAGAGGTCGGCATGCATCGAGGGTGCGCAGATGGCTCTTGCCCGTGTTAAAACATATTGGGCGGATATGGAGGCCATCATCATTGCAATCCAGAATCCGGTAGGAAGCCAGGATCCAGCCGAGCACTATTTTGAGCAGGTAACAGAAGGTGCTCGTTTAATAGAGGCTCAGTGCTCGAAGAGTGTCATGTTCAAGCGACAAGTCGTTCCACTGTAAAAACAATTCTATTTTAATTATAGAGGCTATGTTTATACTTTCGCCCGAAATTGTTATTGTGCCTCCTGTGCGGCCGTTTGATGTATATATATAACCCGAAAGTTAGCAGTCGTTGGCTTCAGCCCCCACGCATACAATGCGGGGGTGTTCGCAAAAATGTGCGTAATCACACTTGATCCAATGTCTTGGTCCATTAAGGAGGTGGTCGCACGTCGAACTAGGCAACCGGACTATATAGCTTTAACACTTTCACTTAGCCATAGGAGTTTGACAGTGGGGCTACTATGTAGCCCCTGGTACCTTCGCGTGCATCCAGATACGGGCCCGTATGTACATGACCGGGAAACGGCCCTTCATTAAAGCGGAGGAATCCCAAAGATTTTGATGAGTCCTCGAGTGGTTGACCAGTCTCTCGCTATATCATGACAGTCAGTTTTCGGCTTTCTCTACTAAGGTGCTCATCCGGAATAACCAGGGCACAATTGCAGTAGTTCTCCTTTGGCCGCCTTAGCCAGTAGAAGCGGAACGTAAGGCAGCAAACCCAGGAGCCGGGCAAACCCAACATTTGACCAAAGACATGATTCGGAGCTGTTGCATATAAGGCCAAACTCGCGACGCCGAACACTCGTGAAGGTATTCGGACTTTATAACATATACTGGGCTGAATAGCGCCCTTGATTATGAACCCTGTATTTCCAGGTACGTGCGTTAGTCTGGCATGGCGAAATGCCAATAACGCCAGTATCCCCTGTGGGTGTATTGAGTACCCATGGGATGTCAAGCAACAAGAGACAATAAAGAAGGTTTACACAGGGGCTTAATCTAAAGAGAAACCTTTGTGTGGGGCCCTACTGCACGTCTGCGCCTTTGTCTCCGCTGTGCCGTGTCCTGGGAGGGTGTCGCATGAATGGTGTATGTAAAAAGGAAAACTCATGTAAAAGAGTATGGCGTAAGCGTGCGAAGAGTTGGTTATTATCAATGGATAGTAGAAGTGTAAGACATTGGCATGTTAATAAGGTCAAGCCAAAGGGTGGGCTTTATTGCATGTTTGCAGCCCCTGATGCCCTCTATGGGATTACGTGTATACCACCCAGCTCAGGTTTATCTGGGTTGTTACCGACGGTGGTGCGCCGGACTCGTCTAACCGTGTCCATGGTCTTAATGACCGATCATGCATTCTGATAGGAGAGGCCGCTTAGTGTCCGGCTGCTACAGCCACCACATACTCTTCCGCACGTAAGGAACGCTTTGTATTTCCGCTAACAGTGATGACGCCACGTGGACCGGGCATCTTGAGTTTAAGGTAGGCATAGTGCGGTACTGCATTGAAGTGAGAGAAGGCCATTCTTTCGAGCAATGCATGATAACCGCTTTAGAGGGGAGCGATGGCGAAGTGTAATTCTTTGCTTCTGAAGTTGTCGAGAGAACCGAATGTCACCTCTAATACGAGGGAGCCCCTGCAGCGGGCCTCAACGCCTGGTATCACCCGTTTAAAGGTGGTGTTAGTTTGGATGATTCTGGATGGGTCTATCCCCATCTTGCGGACAGTGTCCTGATATATTAGATTGATACTAGTGTCGCCATCCATGAGGACACGAGTGAGATGGTATCCACCGATTATTGGGTCGAGAACCAATGCAGCCGATCCTCCGTGCTGGATACTAGTCGGGTGGTCCCTGTGATCAAAGGTGATCGGGCATGCCGACCAGGGGTTGAGTTTGGGGGCAATGGGCTCTACAGCGTATACATCTCTGAGCGCGCGCTTGCGCCTTCTTTTTGGTATATGAGTCGCGTAGATCATGTTTACTGTTTTTACCTCTGGTGGGAATTTTTTCTGTCCCCCAGTGTTCGGCTGGCGAGGCTCATCCTCGTCTTCACTTGGTGTTTCCCTTCCCTTGTGTTTGGCATTTAACTTGCCGACCTAATTAAAGACCCAACATTCTCTGTGAGTGTGGTTCGCAGGTTTTTCGGGGGTGCCATGAATTTGGCACAATCTGTCCAGGACTTTGTTCAGGCTGGACGGTCCCTCTTTGCCGCCTTTAAATGGCTTCTTTTGTTAACCGGGTTGAGAGCCCTTGAATCCGGCGTTGACCGCCGCGTTGTCCGGACTTTCTTCCTTGTTTTTATTGCGCCGTGGCTTCCTGTTGCCATCCCTAATTTCGGATGTGCCCGGGTCGCTGGTGCCTCAACGGGCCAACCAGCTGTCCTCACCCGTGCAGAAGCGGGTCATAAGGCTTGTTAAGGCTGCCATTGTCCTCGGCTTTTCTTGGCCGAGGTGTCTGGCGAGCCACTCGTCTCGGATACTGTGCTTGAAGGCCGGTAGGGCTTTAGCATCCGAACAATCGACAATTTGATTCTTCTTAGTGAGAAATCTGTTCCAAAGCTTACGGGCGGACTCTCCGGGCTGTTGTATTATGTGACTTAAATCGTCAGCGTCCGGAGATCAGACATAGGTCCCTTGAAAATTAGCCCTAAAAGCGTCCTCAAGTTCTTCCCAACTTCTGATTGAATTTTCGGGGAGGCTTTTCAACCAGTGCCGAGCTGGCCCCTTCAACTTGAGGGGAAGGTATTTGATGGCGTGGAGGTCATCCCCACGAGCCATGTGGATATGAAGGATAAAATCCTCAATCCAGACCCCAGGGTCTATCGTTCCGTCGTATGCCTCCATGTTCACGGGTTTGAATCCCTGTGGAAATTCGTGATCCAGTACCTCTTCGGTGAAGCACAGAGGGTGCACAGCCCCTCTGTATCTGGATCAGTCTGATCATTTTGGCATGCTGCCGACTGTTGTTGTGTCCGGTGTTGATTCCGAACTGGTATTCGATCAGTCTGATCGTTTTAGTGACCGTAATCCTGCGCCGGAGCATGTCCTCTAGATCCATAGATGGACCTGGTCGCGCCGGCCTTTTTTTCCAGGAGCTCACGTAAATCGTGTGCGGTGTCAGTAGCTGTTCTATCGTGGTCTTGAAGTGGTTGGTCTGGCCTATTGGCCGTATTGTTCTTCGGTAGAATGGCCTCATCGTCGAATTCTGGCAGCAGCTTGCCCTTTGGGTAGCTCTTTGTGTGGCGATCGTCGCCATATTTTTCTTCAGTGTCTAGCACTTTATTCCATCCGTGGTTGAGCATTTCCTGTGCGGCCTTAAGCCTTTGCTTCTACTTCTTTAGGCTTCTCGCAGTGGACATAAGCCTTCTGTGGAGGTTATCTCATTCCAAACGTTTTTCTGGGAAGATGAATGCATCATCGTCCGGACTGTACTCTTCTCCGGAGGAATGTTGATGAGTTTGGCCCTCGGGATCGCTGTGATCGGGCGTCTGCTCCGGGCTGCATTCGGTGTGACCTCACTCATCCTGCTCCATCGCTAGGTCCATATGGTCGTTGTTGCCTTTGGAGTTGACTGGGGTGTCGATTTTTCCAGCGCTGTTATCGCTATTTTTACTGTGGCTGAACTTAGAGCGGCGTCTGCGCCATCGTTTTGGCTTTTGTCCGGGGGTTTTATCCTCCGTTGTGTCCTTTTTGTCACCATTGTCCTCATTAGGCGTGTCCACCATGTATATATCATATGATGAGGTGGCAGTCCAGCGCCCCATGGGCGGTGGTTCCAAATCATCCCCTGCGCCGATGTCCATACCGTCGGTGTCATCGGAGTCGAAGTCAAGCATGTCTATTACGTCATCGACAGTGGCTATTAAGTGGGTGGTGGGTGGGCGGAGATTTCTTCGTCGTCCAAATCCCCCTCGAGCCAGACATAGTTCGGCCAAGAGTCCTCTGACAAAGAGAGAGACCTTAAAGAGTTTAGCACGTCACCAAAGGGTGGGTGCTGAAAGATATCCGCAGTGGTGAACTCCATTACCGGAGCCCAATCAGATTCGATGGGCCCGGGTGCGTACCGTTTGGAACCTACAGCCGGACACAAGTCCGGGGGTTCTGTGACACAAACTTCCTTAGAGGTGGAGTCTATGTTCGGCTTTACCACCGATGAGTATGCGGCCTCCTGGGCGGGGTCCATCCACCCGTCCTCGAACGACGCGATCTGCCCCGGATTTAGGTCCGGAGCTACTGTAGGTGCGATATCCCGAATATTGTCTGACAGTAGATCTAAGCCATGCTCGTCGTGACTATTCGGCGCTCCTTGCGTAGGTCTGAATCCGTCGAAGATCAAGTCTCTGCGGATATCGGCCGTGTAGTTCAAGTTTCCGAACCTGACCTGATGGCCAGGGGCGTAGCTGTCGATCTGCTCCGGATGGCCAAGTGAATTGGCCCGCAGTGCGAAGCCACCGAACACAAAGATCTGTCCGGGGATAAAAGTCTCACCCTGGACCGTGTTGTTGTTGATGATTGAAGGAGCCATCGAGCCTTGCTGCGACGACACAGAGGAACTCTCAATGAAAGCACCAATGTCGGTGTCAAAACCGGCGGATCTCGGGTAGGGGGTCCCGAACTATGCGTCTAAGGTTAATGGTAACAGGAGGCAGGGGACACGATGTTTTACCCAGGTTCGGGCCCTCTTGATGGAGGTAATACTCTACTTCCTGCTTGATTGATCTTAATGATATGAGTACTACAAGAGTTGATCTACCACGAGATCATAGAGGCTAAACCCTAGAAGCTAGCCTATGATTATGATTGTCCTTGTCCTACGGACTAAACCCTCTGGTTTATATAGACACCGGAGGGGGCTAGGGTTACACAAAGTCGGTTACAAAGAAGGAGATCTAACATCCAAATCGCCAAGCTTGTCTTCCATGCAAAGGAGAGTACCATCCGGACACTGGACAAAGTCTTGAGTCTTGCATCTTCATAGTCCAACAGTCCGGCCAACGTATATAGACCGGCTGTCCGGATACCCCGTAATCCAGGACTCCCTCACCAGTCTCGTGTAAGCGTACACATAATGTTGGTCCGGGCGCTTCATCCAACAATACTGCCGAACAAAAGTATGACATGCTGGTAAGTAGTATGACTTGTATCACCCACACCTCACTTGTGTTCTACTCGTGCATATAACATCTACGCATAAAACCAAGCTCAGTTGCCACTATTGGGGAACGTAGTAATTTCAAAAATTTACCTATGCACACGCAAGATTATGGTGATGCATACCAACGAGCGGGGAGAGTGAGTTCACGTACCCTCGTAGACCGAAAGCGGAAGCGTTAGCACAGCGCGGTTGATGTAGTCGTATGTCTTCATGATCCGACCGATCCAAGTACCGAACGTACGGCACCTCCGAGTTCAGCACACGTTCATCTCAATGACGTCCCTCTAACTCCGATCCAGCCGAGCTTTGAGGGAGAGTTCCATCAGCATGACGGCGTGGTGACGATGATGATGTTCTACCGACGCAGGGCTTTGCCTAAGCACCGCTATGATATTATCGAGGTGGATTATGGTGGAGGGGGGCACCACACACGGCTAATAGATCTCAAGGTTCAATTGTTGTGTCTAGAGGTGCCCCCTGCCCCCGTATATAAAGGACCAAGGGGGAGGGGCAGCCGGCCAGGGGAGGGCGTGCCAGGGAGGAGTCCTACTCCCACCGGGACTAGGACTCTTTCCTTTCCTTGTCCAAGTAGGAGAGGGGAAGGAAGGGGAGAGAGGACGAAGGAAGGGGGGGGGGCGCCGCCCCCCTCCTTGTCCTATTCGGACTAGAGGGGGAGGGGGCACGCGGCCTGCCCTGGCCGCCCCTCCTCTGCTCCACTTTGGCCCCATGAGGCCCATTAACCCCCCAGGAGTTTCCGGTAACCCCCCGATACTCCGGTATATGCCCGAAACCACCTGAAACTATTCCGGTGTCCGAACATAGTCATCCAATATATCGATCTTCACGTCTCGACCATTTTGAGACTCCTCGTCATGTCCTTGATAAAATCCGGGACTCTGAACTACCTTCGGTACATCAAAACATATAAACTCATAATATAACAGTCATCTAACTTTAAGCGTGCGGACCCTACAGGTTCGAGAACTATGTAGACATGACCGAGACACGTCTCCGGTCAATAACCAATAGCGGAACCTAGATGCTCATATTGGCTCCTACATATTCTACGAAGATCTTTGTCGGTCAAACCGCATAACAACATGCGTTGTTCCCTTTGTCGTCGGTATGTTACTTGCCCGAGATTCGATCGTCGGTATCTCAATACCTAGTTCAATCTCGTTACCGACAAGTCTCTTTACTCGTTATGTAATGCATGATCCCGCAACTAACTCATTATTCACATTGCTTGCAAGGCTTATAGTGATGTGCATTACCGAGAGGGCCCAGATATACCTCTCTGACAATTGGAGTGACAAATCCTAATCTCGAAATACGCCAACTCAACATGTACCTTCGGAGACACCTTTAGAGCTCCTTTATAATCGCCTAGTTAGGCTGTGAAGTTTGGTAGCACACAAAGTGTTCCTCCGGTAAACAGGAGTTGCATAATCTCATAGTCATAGGAACATGTATAAGTCATGAAGAAAGCAATAGCAACATACTAAACGATCAAGTGCCAAGCTAACGGAATGGGTCAAGTCAATCACATCATTCTCCTAATGATGTGATCCCATTAATCAAATGACAACTCATGTCTATGGCTAGGAAACACAACCATATTTGATCAACGAGCTAGTCAAGCAGAGGCATACTAGTGACACTATGTTTGTCTATGTACTCACACATGTATTATGTTTCCGGTTAATACAATTCTAGCATGAATAATAAACATTTATCATGAAATAAGGAAATAAATAATAACTTCATTATTGCCTCTAGGGCATATTTCCTTCATTATTGTGATAGAGCGTATCATATCATAGGGTTTGGATGCAGCGGCAAAGTTTGCACCAACTCTCAAGGTGAGAAAGGGTAATACACGGTACCGAAGAGGCTAGCAAATTGCGGAAGGATAAGAACGCGTATAATCCATGGATTCACATTAGTCATAAATAACTCACATACTTATTGTGAAAGCCTATTAGCCCTCGAATCAAAGTACTACTTGCATTCCCCTAGGGAATTGGTTGGTAGGAGTTAACCATCGCGCGCATCTGATTATAACAGCACTCAAGGATTTCAATCTGAAATACAAATTCTGAAATCTCTCCAGCATGGCTTGACCAACATGTTGATGAGCAGTTAATAACAAGATTTAATACTGATATTTCTACTAACAAATGATCATGAACGTATATACTTTCATATTACGACATCAATATCATTAAACGATATGTTTCATATTTAGTGATCTACATGAAAGATTTTATTATATCCCCCTTGAATAGCTATCCTTTATGGACTAATCTTATAACCCGTGCATATTGTCATTACTATTTATTAGACTCTCAAAAATATTTAGGTGAAGCATGAGAGTGCAACTATTTCTATAAAATATAAATACCGTCGTGCTCTAAAAGATATAAGTGAAGCATTAGAGCAACTGCCTAGCTCAAAAGATATAAGTGAAGCACATAGAGTATTCTAACAAATCATGAATAAATGTGTGTCCCTCTCAAAAGGTATGTCCAGCAAACAATCATTGTGGCAAACTAAAAACCAAACAAATCAAAGACTATATTACAAGATGCTCCAAGCAAAACTCATATCATGTGATGAATAAAAATGTAGCTCCAAGTAACATACCGATAAATTGTAGATGAAAGAGGGGATGCCATCTGGGGCATCCCTGAGCTTATACGCTTGGGTCTTCCTTGAATATTACCTTGGGGTACCTTGGGCATACCCAATCTTAGGGTCTTGCCTCTCCTTATTCCTTCATCCATCGTGATCTCACCCAAAACTTGAAAACTTCAGCACACTAAACTCAACAGGAATCTCATGAGATCCGTAAGTATAATAAATAAATCATAAACTTTAGGTACGGTTATGAACCCCTTCATATTTTAATCTTTCATAATACCTACCGTATTCTAACTTCTACATGACTTATACCCCCCGATATAATCCACAACTTCGTGAAAACAAGAAAACTATGCAATAGAAAACAAAACATGTCTAAAATATGGCAGCTTGTAATGATCTGAATAAAAAATCATACTTCAACTCAAAAATTTCTGAAAACTTAGGACAACTTGGGAAATATGTATGTCAATCATATGTAAAAAAATCAGATCAAAAGCATGTTCTAGTGAATTTTAGTAATTCCTAGACTGGGAGCAAGAGTTTCCGTTTTTTCACAGAATCAAGTCAACTATCATCCAAATCATCCCAAAGGCTTTAACTGGCACAAACACTAACTAAAACACCAAAAACACAATCATAATAGTAGCAATAATTGTGTCAACACACTAAAACAGAAAGCAAAAGCAAAAAATTAAGATAACTATTGGGTTGCCTCCCAATAAGCCCTATTATTTTACGCCCCTAGCTAAGCATAAGGCATTGTTTCAAGTATTGTCATCCTTCATTTCCAAATCCTTTTTAATCAAATATTCAAAAGCCTTTCTCATTAATTCCCTATTTTCATGTTCTATTTTTCTAGTAGGAGAACTTAAATAGTTGAAGCGACTTTGTTCGGTAATTTTAACATTCATTACTTCAAACTCTGAATCATCACCATAGAGATCCTCATATAAAACATGTATTTCACCATCAATGGAATTCCTAGCCATGCTTTGAAACCTCTCTTCACAAAATCCTTCATCAATTCACTTAGTGATCCATTCAAATTTATCACAAGTATTGTGGTACAAGATTTTAATTAATTCAACATAAGGAACTCTCTTTTAATATTTCCACCATAAGAAAAATAATCATTAGATTACAACCAATGTATGATGTCTTTCTCATGAAGGATCTCTTCTATTGGAGGATGCTCAAATTATGTTTTATAAAAGGCAAACATGTGCCTAGCTTCTCAAATTATATAGTCAAATTCATGCATAAGAATAATAGCGGCAATCTTTTTAGCCTTAGTGTTATGGATGTTGGGAAGTCCAAAGAATATCATTTCTAAGGATGGATGAATATGCAAGAAGTCTTTTTCTAACTAAGCTCAAGCATATCAATAGTATCGACATAGCAATTTGTTTTGTCAAGAATGAACCTTTGATTAATGGTATTACTCCCGTGCAATTAAAGAATTCTTGAATATATTCTTCCCAATTATATTCCCACTAACCACATGATAAGTTTTAGTTTTAAAGATTGTGGGGTTTTCATCTTGAGAAACCGCATTCTCAAATGGATCACTGTTAAGATCGAATAATTTAGGTTTCTCCACAAGAAGCTCACCAGTACTATCCTCACTAGCACTCCCAATGATAACTTTTTCAAATTCAGGCATGATAGCAACTTCAAGCAAAGTAAGGAAACAAGCAAACAAAAATATTTTTGTGTTTTTGATTTTTATGTGAAGTGGAGGGAGATGGAAAAGAGAGGCAAATAAAAAGTAGAGCACGTAGATGATAGTTTGAGTGAAGGTACTTGATATGATTTGACAATGTATGATACGTCCATTTGCATCATGCTTTCCTACTGTTAATTATAGTGTTTTTAATCAATATAACACTTTGTGGAGCAATTCTAATGCCATTTCTCTCTTAATATGCAAGATTTACATGAAGAGGGAGATTGCCAGATGCTAGAATTCTGGACATGGAAAAGCTATGTCAGAGATAGCTATTCTGCACATCTCCATATTAGTTGAAACTTCATGGAGATTTATTTTGGAATAAATAAAAAAATTGGAGAAAAGAAGTACCAGAGGGGGCCACCCAGGTGCCCACAAGGCATCGGGGCACGCCCTGGTGGCCCTGTTGGCTAGTGGGGCCCCTGGCTAGCCTCCGGTGCCCATCCTCTGGTATATAAGGCCATTTTCCATAGAAAATAAGGAGAGGACTTTCGAGATGGAGCACCATCTTCTCGAGGTGGAACTTGGGCAGGAGCACTTTTGCTCTTCAGCGGAGCGATTTCGCCGAGGATACTTCCCTCCGGGGGGAGGGTCGAAGCTATCATCATCACCAACAACCCTCTCATCATGGGAGGACCAATCTTCATCAACATCTTCACTAGCACCATCTCATCTCAAACCCTAGTTCATCCCTTGTATTCAATCCTTGTATCAAAACCTCAGATTGGTACCTGTGGGTTGCTAGTAGTGTTGATTACATCTTGTAGTTGATGCTAGTTGGTTTATTTGGTCAAGATTATATGTTCAGATCCATTATATTATTTAATACCCCTCTGATCTTGAGCATTAATATGATTCGTGAGTAGTTGCTTTTGTTCTTGAGGACATGGGACAAGTCTTATCATAAGTAATCATGTGAATTTGGTATTCATTCATTATTTTGATGATGTGTATGTTATGATTCCCTTAGTGGTGTTATGTGAACGTCGACTATATGACACTTCACCATCTTTGGGCTTAAGGAATTCACTGTGGAGTAGTAATTAGATGATGGGTTGCTAGAGTGACAGAAACATAAACCCTAGTTTATGCGCTATTCCGTAAGGGACTGATTTGGATCCATATGTTTAATGCTATGGTTAGAGTTATATTAATTCTTATTTCGTAGTTGTGGGTGCTTGCGAGAGGGGGTAATCATAAGTGGGAGGATTTTTCAAGTAAGAACAACACCCAAGAACTGGTCCACCCACATATCAAATTATCAAAGTAACAAAACGCGAATCAAACAAACATGATGAAAGTGACTAGATGAAATTCTCGTGTGCCCTCAAGAACGTTTCACTTATTATAAGAGACCGTTTTGGCTACCTTTTGCAACAAAAAGGATTGGGCTACCTTTCTGCACATTAGTTACTATTGCTACTTGTCACTTGTTACAAATTATCTTGCTATGAAACTATCTCTTACCAACAATTTTAGTGCTTGCAGAAAATACCTTGTTGAGAACCGCTTGTCATTTCCTTCCGCTCCTCGTTGGGTTCGACACTTTTACTTATCGAAAGGACTACGATTGGTCCCCTATACTTGTGGGTCATCAAGGCTCTTTTTGGTGCTATTGTCGGGGAGTGAAGCACCTTCAGTAAGCGGAATTTGGTAAGGAAACATTTATATTACGTGCTGAAATTTACTATTACTTGTTACTATGAAAAAAAATCATTTGAGGGGTTTGTTCGGGGCATCTTCTCCTCGACCGGAAGCACAAAGAGTTGTTCCACAACCTACTACACCTACTGAAAATATTTATTATGAGATTCCTTTTGGAATGATAGAGAAACTGCTAGCTAATCCTTATGCAGGAGATGGAACACTACATCTTAATATGCACCTAATCTGTGTGGATGAAGTTGGCGGATTATTCAAGCTTGCTGGTTTACCCAGAGATGAAGTTAAGAAGAAGGTCTTCCCTTTATCTTTGGGGGGAAGGCATTGACATGGTATAGGCTATGTGATGATATTGGAGCTTGGGATTGGAATCGATTGAAATTGGAATTTCATCAAAAGTTTTATGCTATGCATCTGGTTCATCATGATCGGAATTATATATATAATTTTTGGCCTCGTGAAGGAGAAAGCATCGCTCAAGCCTGGGGGAGGCTTAAGTATATGATGTACACATGCCCCAATCATAAGATCTCAAAATAAATTATCTTACAAAATTTTTATAATCAGCTTTCTCATGATAATCAAACCATGCTTGAATCTTCTTTGACTGGCTCCTTTATGAAGAAAACTATTGAATTCGGATGGGATCATTTGGAAGGAATTAAACGCAACTCTGAAGATTGGGAACTCAACAAAGGTAATGAGTCAGGTATAATACTTGAGTTCTATTTTGTTAAATCTTTTATGGACACCTGTAACACCCCTGTGTAATGATGCTACACCCTTGGGGTTAAGTTAATACTTTTGCTAAACAAGTGTTTGATCATCTTTGTTTCTCTCTCATTTGAAATCTCAATTGTGAATTTCCAATTATGAGTGAATTTCAAAATTCCTCAAACATGAAATCTAAAATGTTCATCATGTGGAAAATAATCCTTTGTTAATATTGGTGGTGAACCAACTTTTTACAAAATGGTTTAATGCCATATAATAATGAAAACAATGGCCAAATGAATTACTTATGCCTTCAAAATTATAAAAGTTTGAAAACTATTTTATTTATGTGCCAAACCATTTTATGGCAGTGCCTAAATTTGATTTGTAAATAGTGGATGAAGTTTCATAATTTACTTAAGTCAATTGCTATTTAAAACAAATACAAAACAAAAGGACTACAAGAAAATAGGAAATAAAGTAAAATAAAATAAAAGGAGGAGGGCCTATTCTACTAGGCACTTTGGCCCAAGCCTGCGAATGGCTGGCCCAGGCGCCCTCCCAATCTCCCTGTTCCTTCTCCCCCTGTGGCCACAACCAACGGCTGCCACAGCCACGGCCATCTCCGTGGCAGCCATTCATCGGCGTTGCCCTACCTATATGAACCCCTCGCCCTCTCGCTCGCGCCCCCAAACCCTAGTGCGCCCCTTCCTCTCCCTCTCTACCTCCCATCCTCAGATCCCCTCCTTACTGAGCTCCGCCATGGACGCATCCCCGACGCAGCCGTCGCTGCTGCCCTCACAGCTGCCGGAGACCACGCTCGGGCACCGCCTTCGTCTCCTACTTTGACTACGTGGGGGAGCTCGGCCCGGAAGCCACCGGGGCGCCCGCTGCCTCCTCGTCCTCACCTCCGACCGCCTCGGCTGCCGCCGCTTTCTTCGATTCCGGCCATCGCCTCTGCTGCTACTAACCCGTCACCGGGCCCCCGTGCGCCCACCCAGTGAGTTCCCTGCCGTATCCCCTCTCTCATGTCCCGTAGCTCGTCCGCATTGGCTGACCATTGCCCCGTTCGCCTCGCCCCATTCGCTGATCGTCGCGCTCGCCGCTAGCCATGAGCCCCTGCACATGCGAACGCGCGCGCTGATTCGCGCGGTGGCCATGCCCGTCCGTGACCGGCCGCGCTGGCCGCGACCTCACTGCCTCTGCTGCTGTCCTACGTCTACTGGCACCCGCGGCCTACTCCCCTGCGCTCCCCCGCGCCGCGCCCCGCACATGCACTGGCCTCGACTGCCCTGCTCCCTGGCCGCCCAACTGCAACCGCGGCTGCCTCCTACTAGCGCTGCTCGCGCACTACCCTGCCGTTGGCCTCCACCCAAAGCTCGCCGCTCCGATTGCACCCTACTATGCTTGGCGCATGCTACACGCGCCTACGTGTGTCCTCGCCACTCGCCGGCTGGCGCTGCTGCCCTTGCCCGCAGCTGCTTACTGCTTGTTGCTGCCCGTTGCTACTACAACGCTGCTGCTATTGTGCTGCTGCCGCCGCAAGCCCACCACCGCATATCACCGCCACTCCTCGCTGCTTGCCGGAGCTCCGCTCCCAGCACACCGTCGCCCCTGGCCGCGACCCACACCGCGCCGGCCGCGCGCAACGCTCGCCATCTCGTGCTCTCCATGCACTGCATCGCCCGCGTCACGCCACTGCCAATGCTCTCCTTATACTACTACTGCTAGTAGTGTAGCTACGCTAGCTAGCTTTGCTAAATCGACAATGACTAAACCCCTAGACATCCTCAAAACTGTGGTTAAATAACTGCTAACAAGACAAAAAAACATGGGAAGGTAGTACACTTGACAAGGCTCAAATGTTTCCATTGGACCAAATTCGTTAGATGCATAGATTAAATCCTATGAAAATCATAAAGGTCAATGTTCTGTTAACAGAAAAAAAAAACCAAAACAGCTTTATTTTCATAGCTACTTTAGAGCTGTTTTGATCAAGCAAATGAACTCTAATATAGATGAAACTAACACTAACATGTAGATCGCAGAGAAATGCTCACAATTGATATAAGGCACAAAATCATAGGATGTATAGAACAATAGCTATAGCCTCCGGAAAACAGCTAAGTGATGTTTAAAACTGTCAAATTCTCAGACTTGGCAAAATTTTAGGAATTTTTAGAATAGTATTTAAAATGTTGAAAATTAATAGAAAATAAACCGTAACTCGGATGAAAGAGTTTTATACATGAAAGTTTCTCAAGATGATAAGACAAATCCGAATACACGGTGAGTACGTCCGCCACACGTCCCTATCGTAGCGAACGTGGAACCGTACCCCTCCGGTTTGTCTGTCTAAAAATGCCAACTTCGGGAAATCTTTCCCGGATGTTATTCCCCTTCGCCAGTATCACATAGTGTCGCGTTAGGTCACCCGTAGCTCAGCATTTTCCATGTTATGCTTTGTGATGCTAAGCTTGTTTTATATTTATTGTTTCTCCCCCCTCTTCTCTCCGGTAGACCTCGAGAGCAATGTCGATGCCCCTGTGATCGACTACGTCGACGACAACACTTCTTGATTTTCAGCAGAGCTTCCAGGCAAGCAAACCCACCCTTGATCATTCTGTATCGCCCATTCTCTTCTCTCTTATGCTTGCATTAGAACTGCTCATGTTTTTGTATGATCATATTCTGATTCATAGCCTGTTTTTGTTACCTGCTTCCATACCTTACTTTTTTATCCTTAGCTGCTTAGTATAGGTTGGTTAGTGATCCATATGTGACCCTTCACCTTGTCCCAGCCGCCCTGCTTTATGTTTGATAACTCGGTCAACGTGATCGACGTCCAGGCCCCGACCCCGCATCACCCCCTTAGTTGTACGACACTGCAGAGTTACGATCGATTGCCGAGGGTGATACCTCATCAGCACTTCTGATGTTGACCTTGTAGTGTAGCTATTTGGTCGTGGTCATCAAGGGTGATTCCTCCTTCACCACTCCAGATAACGACTCTGTCGTGCAACCCCTCAAGTGTGGGCCATCGAGGGTGATTCCTCCAAGTCCACCTTGACGGTTACATCGAGTAGGAATCCATTGAGGGTGATTCCTCGGGTTTCCCCCTTGCTGTTTCAGACACACGGTTACTTTGACTTACCATAGAACCATGATAACATTGGGTCGGCCCCGAGGGGTACCCGTGAGTGATTTGAAGTCGGGTTGACCTGGAGGGTACCTGCTACGTCTCAAGCTTGCGTTGGTTTTCCCTGAAGAGGAGAGGATGATGCAGCACAGTAGCGTAAGTATTTCCCTCAGTTTTTGAGAACCAAGGTATCAATCCAGTAGGAGGTCACGCGCAAGTCCCTTGTACCTGCACAACACGATAGCAACTCGCAACCAACGCTTAGGGGTTGTCAATCCCTTCACGGTCACTTACGAGAGTGAGATCTGATAGAGATAATATTTTTGGTATTTTTGATAGATAGATGCAAAGTAAAAAGTAAAGGCAAAGTAAAAGCAAAGCAAGTAAATAAAGTGATATAGATTGATATGATGAGAATAGACCCGGGGGCCATAGGTTTCACTAGTGGCTTCTCTCGAGAGCATAAGTATTCTACGGTGGGTGAACAAATTACTGTTGAGCAATTGACAGAATTGAGCATAGTTATGAGTATATCTAGGCAATGATCATGTATATAGGCATCACGTCCGTGACAAGTAGATCGAAACGATTCTGCATATACTACTATTACTCCACTCATCAACCGCGTTCCAGCATGCATCTAGAGTATTAAGTTAAAAACAGAGTAACGCTTTAAGCAAGATGACATGTCGTAGAGGGATAAATTCATGCAATATGATAAAACCCCCATCTTGTTATCCTCGATGGCAACAATACAATACGTGCCTTGCAACTCTTTCTGTCACTGAGTAAGGACACCGCAAGATTGAACCCAAAGCCATGCACTTCTCCCATTGCAAGAACTACCAATCTAGTCGGCCAAACCAAACGGATAATTCGAAGAGACTTGCAAAGATAACTCAATCATACATAAAAGAATTCAGAGAAGAATCAAATATTTTCCATAGATAATACTGGATCATAAACCCACAATTCATCGGTCTCAACAAACATACCGCAAAAAGAAGATTACATCGAATAGATCTCCACGAGAGAAGGGAAGAACATTGTATTGAGATCCAAAAAGAGAGAAGAAGCCATCTAGCTACTAGCTATGGACCCAAAGGTCTGAAGTAAACTACTCACACTTTATCGGAGGGGCTATGGTGATGATGTAGAAGCCCTCCATGATGGATGCCCCCTCCGGCGGAGCTCCAGAATAGGCCCCAAGATGGGATCTCGTGGATACAGAAGGTTGCGGCGGTGGAATTAGGTTTTTGGCTCCGTCTCTGGTCTATTGGGGATACGTAGGTATATATAGGAGGAAGGAGTACGTAAGTGGAGCTCCGAGGGGCCCACGAGGTAGGGGGCGCGCCCTCCACCCTCGTGACCTCCTCAGAAGCTTCTTGGAGTAGGGTCCAAGTATCCTGGATCACGTTCGGTGAGAAGATCACGTTCCCGAAGGTTTCATTTCGTTTGGACTCCGTTTGATATTCCGTTTCTTCGAAACACTGAAATAGTCAAAAAACAACAATTCTGGGCTGGGCCTCCGGTTAATAGGTTAGTCCCAAAAATAATATAAAAGTGGAAAATAAAGCCCAATATAGTCCAAAACAGTAGATAAAGTAGCATGGAGCAATCAAAAATTATAGATACGTTGGAGACGTATCAGGCATCCCCAAGCTTAATTCCTGCTCGTCCTCGAGTAGGTAAATGATAAAAAAGAATTTTTGATGCGGAGTGATACTTTGGCATAATTTCAATGTAAATCTTCTTAATCATGGTATGAATATTCAGATCCGAAAGATTCAAGATAAAAGTTCATATTGACATAAAAATAACAATACTTCAAGCATACTAATCAAAGCAATCATGTCTTCTCAAAATAACATGGCCAAAGAAAGTTCATCCCTACAAAATCATATAGTTAGGCTATGCTTCATTTTCGTCACACAAAGATGTTCCCAACTTCTATACCCCCGATGACAAGCCAAGCAATTGTTTCATACTTAAATAATCTCAAACTTTTTCAACCATCACGCAATACATGAGTGTGAGCCGGATATAGCACTATGGGTGGAATAGAATATGATGATGGGGATTGTGTGGAGAAGACAAAAAAGGAGAAAGTCTCACATTGACGAGGCTAATCAACGGGCTATGGAGATGCCCATCAATTGATGTCAACATGAGGAGTAGTGATTGCCATGCAACGGATGCACTAGAGCAATGAATGCTCAACAAAAGAAAACTAGTGGGTGTGCATCCAACTTGCTTGCTCATGAAGACCTAGGACATTTGAGGAAGCCCATCGTAGGAATATACAAGCCAAGTTCTATAATGAAAAATTCCCACTAGTAGGAACAAGACAATATATGAGACTCACTATATGAAAAACATGGTGCTACTTTGAAGCACAAATATATGAGACTCACTACATGAAGGACAAGGTGCTACTTTGAAGCACAAGTGTGGTAAAAGGATAGTAACATTGTCCCTTCTCTCTTTTTCTCTCATTTTTTTATTTTTTTATTTGGGCCTTTTCTCTTTTTTTATGGCCTCTTTTTTTTATTTGGGCTTCCTTGGCCTCTTTTTTTTCGTCCGGAGTCTCATCCCGACTTGTGGGGGAATCACGGTCTCCATCATCCTTTCCTCACTTGGGACAATGCTCTAATAATGATGATCATCACACTTTTATTCTTCTTACAACTCAACAATTACAACTCGAAACTAGAACAAGATATGACTCTATATGAATGCCTCCGGCGGTGTACCGGGATGGTGCAATGAATCAAGAGTGACATATATGAAAAATAATGCATGGTGGCTTTGCCACAAATACGATGTCAACTACAATATCATGCAATGGCAATATGACAAAAGTAAAGTATGTCATGATGAACGGAATGGTGGAAAGTTGCATGGCAATATATCTCGGAATGGCTATGGAAATGCCATAATAGGTAGGTATGGTGGCTGTTTTGAGGAAGATATAAGGAGGTTTATGTGTGAAAGAGCGTATCATATCATGAGGTTTGGATGCACCGGCGAAGTTTGCACCAACTCTCAATGTGAGAAAGGGCAATGCACGGTACCGAAGAGGCTAGCAAATGCGGAAAGGTAAAAGTGTGTATAATCCATGGACTCAACATTAGTCAAAAGAACTCATATACTTATTGCAAAAATTTAGAAGCCATCAAAAATCAAGTACTACGCACAATGCTCCTAGGGGGATAGATTGGTAGGAAAATACCATCGCTCGTCCCCGACCGCCACTCATAAGGATGCACAAGCCAGGTACACTTCATGCTTCAAATTTGTTACACAACTTTACCCATGCGTGCATGCTACGGGACTTGCAAACTTCAACACAAGTATTTCTCAAATTCACAACTACTCAACTAGCACGACTTTGATATTATTACATCCATATCTTAAAACAATTATTAAGCATTAAATTTATCTTAGTATTCAACACACTCAAAATAAAGTTTCACATATCTTGAACACCAAGTATATTAACATTAAGCAAATTACCATGCTATTAATGATTCTCAAAATAATCTAAGTGAATCATGAGAGATCAAGTTTCTTTAAAACAAATCCACCTCCGTGCTCTAAAAGATCTAAGTGAAGCACTAGAGCAAAAGCTATCAAGCTCAAAAGGTATAAGTGAAGCACTATGAGCAAAACTATCAAGCTCAAAAGATATAAGTGAAGCACATAGAATATTCTAACAAATTCCAAATCATGTATGGCTCTCTCAAAAGGTGTGTACAGCAAGGATGATTGTGGTAGACTAACAAGCAAAGACACAAATAAAACAAGACGCTCCAAGCAAAACACATATCATGTTGGTGAATAAAAATATAGCTCCAAGTAAATTACCGATGGAAGTGGACGAAAGAGGGGATGCCTTCCGGGGCATCCCCAAGCTTTGACTTTTTGGGGTCCTTGGATTATCTTGGGGGTGCCATGGGCATCCCCAATCTTAGGCTCTTGCCACTCCTTGTTCCATAATCCATCAAAAGAATTCACCCAAAACTTGAAAACTTCACAACACAAAACTCAACAGAAATCTCGTGAGCTCCGTTAGAGAAAGAAAACAAAAGACTACCTCAAGGTACTGTAATGAACTCATTCTTTATTTATATTGGTGTTAAACCTACTTTATTCCAACTTCTCTATGGTTTATAAACTAATTTACTAGCCATAGATTCATCAAAATAAGCAAACAACACACGAAAAACAGAATCTGTCAAAAACAGAACAGTCTGTAGTAATCTGTAACTAACGCAAACTTATCGAACTCTAAAAACTTCTACCAAAATAGGAAGTCCTGGAAAAAAATTTATTGATCAGCAGCAAAAATAATCAACGCAAAATCACTCTCCAATAAAAAATGGCAGCTAATCTCGTGAGCGCTAAAGTTTCTGTTTTTCAGCCGAATCAAATCAACTATCATCGTAGGTTATCCTATAGGTCCTACTTGGCACAAACACTAATTAAAACATAAAACCACATCCAAACAGAAGGTAGATGGAATATTTATTCCTAAACAGAAGCAAAAACAAAAAACACAAAATAAAATTGGGTTGCCTCGCAACAAGCGCTATCGTTTAACGCCCCTAGCTAGGCATAAAAGCAAAGATAGATCTAGGTATTGCCATCTTTGGTAGGCAATCCATATGTGGCTCTCATGGTAGATTCATATGGTAATTTTATTTTCTTTCTAGGAAAGTGTTAAATGCCCTTCTTTAAGGGAAATTGGAATCTAATATTCCCTTCCTTCATATCAATAATTGCACCAATCGTTCTAAGGAAAGGTCTACCAAGAAAAATAGCACATGAAGGATTGCAATCTATATCAAGAACGATAAAATCTACGGGCACATAATTCCTATTTGCAACAATAAGAACATCATTAATTCTTCCCATAGGCTTTTTAATAGTGGAATCCGCAAGATGCAAGTTTAGAGAGCAATCATCAAAATCACGGAAATCTAGCAAATCACATAAAGTTTTGGGAATAGTAGAGACACTAGCACCCAAATCACATAAAGCATGAAACTCAAAGTCTTTAATTTTAATTTTAATAGTAGGTTCCCACTCATCATAGATTTTTCTAGGGATAGAAACTTTCAACTCAAGTTTTTCTTCATAAGATTGCATCAAGGCATCAACAATGTGTTCGGTAAAGGCCTTATTTTGACTATAAGCATGAGGAGATTCTAGCACGGATTGCAACAAGAAAATACAACCAATCAAAGAGCAATTTTCATAATTAAATTCCTTGAGATCGAAAATAGTGGGTTTAGCAACATCACGGTTTTTATTTATTTCAATCCCACTTTCATCAATTTCATCATCAAGATCTAGAAACTCTGAATTCTTAGAACGCCTTCTAGGTAAAGGAAGATCATATTCAGATTCATCAAGATTCATATTGCAAAACAAAGATTTAATAGGGGACACATCAATAACTTTCAGATCTTCATCTTGATTTTCATAGGATTTAGAAGAACACGCCTTAATAAAGGCATCTTTGGAAGCACGCATCCTAGCGGTTATTTCTTTGCACTCGTCAATGGAAATTCTCATAGCTTTGAGAGACTCATTGATATCATGCTTAGGAGGAATAGATCTAAGCTTTAAGGAATCAATTTCAAGAGAAATTCTATCAACGTTCCTAGCCAAATCATTAACTTTAAGTAATTTCTCTTCAAGCAAAGCATTAAAATTCTTTTGTGAATTCATAAAATCTTTAACACTACTCTCAAAATCAGAGGGCATCTTATTAAAATTTCCATAAGAGTTGTTGTAGGAATTTCCATAATTATTAGAAGGATTACTAGGATAAGGCCTAGGGTTAAAATTCCCTCTATAAGTGTTGTTTCCAAAACTATTCCTACCAACAAAATTCACATCCATAGATTCATTATTATTCTCAAGCAAAGTAGATAAAGGCATATCATTAGGATCAAGAGGAGTATTTTTAGGAGCAAACATCTTCATAAGTTCATCCATCTTTTCACTCAAAATATTGATTTCTTCTATAGCATGCACCTTTTTACTAGAAGATCTTTCGGTGTGCCATTGAGAATAATTAGCCATAATATTATCAAGCAATTTGGTAGCATCCCCTAATGTAATTTCCATAAAAGTGCCTCCCGCGGCCGAATCTAAAAGATTTCTAGAAGCAAAATTCAATCCGGCATAAAATTTTTGTATGATCATCCATAAATTCAAACCATGAGTAGGGCAATTACGTAGCATTAGTTTCATTCTTTCCCAAGATTGGGAAACATGCTCATGATCAAGTTGTTTAAAATTCATGATACCGTCCCTAAGAGTGATAATCTTAGCGGGAGGAAAATACTTAGAGATAAAAGCATCTTTGCACTTGTTGCAGGAATCAATACTATTTTTAGGCAAAGACGAAAACCAAACTTTAGCACGATCTCTAAGTGAAAACGGAAATAACTTCAATTTGACAATATTGTTATCCGTATCTTTTTTCTTTTCCATATCACACAAAACAACAAAATTGTTTAGATGAGTAGCAGCATCTTCACTAGGAAGGCCGGCGAATTGATCTTTCATAACAAGATTCAGCAAAGCGGTATTGATTTCACAAGACTCATCATTATTAAGACGAGCAATCGGAGTACTAAGGAAATCATTATTATTGGTATTCAAGAAATCACACAATTTGGTATTATCTTGTGCCATGGCAACAAGTAATCCAACACACAAGCAAACAGATAGGCAAAGGGAAAAAGGCAAACGGGAAAGAGAGGAGGAGATTGGGAAAGAGAGGGCGAATAAAACAGCAAGGGTGAAGGGGGGAGAGGAAAACGAGAGGCAAATGGCAAATAATCTAATGCGAGAGATAGGGATTGTGATGGGTACTTGGTATGTTGACTTTTGCGTAAGCCTCCCCGGCAACAGCGCAGAAATTCTTCTTGCTACGTCTCGAGCTTGCGTTGGTTTTCCCCGAAGAGGAGAGGATGATGCAGCACAGTAGCGTAAGTATTTCCCTCAGTTTTTGAGAACCAAGGTATCAATCCAGTAGGAGGTCACGCGCAAGTCCCTCGTACCTGCACAACACGATAGCAACTCGCAACCAACGCTTAGGGGTTGTCAATCCCTTCACGGTCACTTACGAGTGTGAGATCTGATAGAGATAATATTTTTGGTATTTTTGATAGATAGATGCAAAGTAAAAAGTAAAGGCAAAGTAAAAGCAAAGCAAGTAAATAAAGTGATATAGATTGATATGATGAGAATAGACCCGGGGGCCATAGGTTTCACTAGTGGCTTCTCTCGAGAGCATAAGTATTCTACGGTGGGTCAACAAATTACTGTTGAGCAATTGACAGAATTGAGCATAGTTATGAGTATATCTAGGCAATGATCATGTATATAGGCATCACGTCCGTGACAAGTAGATCGAAACGATTCTGCATCTACTACTATTACTCCACTCATCGACCACAATCCATCATGCATCTAGAGTATTAAGTTAAAAAATAGAGTAACGCTTTAAGCAAGATGACATGATGTAGAGGGATAAATTCATGCAATATGATAAAACCCCCATCTTTTTATCCTCGATGGCAACAATACAATACGTGCCTTGCAACTCTTTCTGTCACTGAGTAAGGACACCGCAAGATTGAACCCAAAGCCATGCACTTCTCCCATTGCAAGAACTACCAATCTAGTCGGCCAAACCAAACGGATAATTCGAAGAGACTTGCAAAGATAACTCAATCATACATAAAAGAATTCAGAGAAGAATCAAATATTTTCCATAGATAATACTGGATCATAAACCCACAATTCATCGGTCTCAAGAAACATACCGCAAAAAGAAGATTACATCGAATAGATCTCCACGAGAGAGGGGGAGAACATTGTATTGAGATCCAAAAAGAGAGAAGAAGCCATCTAGCTACTAGCTATGGACCCGAAGGTCTGAAGTAAACTACTCACACTTCATCGGAGGGGCTATGGTGATGATGTAGAAGCCCTCCATGATGGATGCCCCCTCCGGCGGAGCTCCGGAACAGGCCCCAAGATGGGATCTCGTGGATACAGAAGGTTGCGGCGGTGGAATTAGGTTTTTGGCTCCGTCTCTGGTCTGTTGGGGATACATAGGTATATTTAGGAGGAAGGAGTACGTCGGTGGAGCTCCGAGGGGCCCACGAGGTAGGGGGCGCGCCCGGGGGGGTGCGCCCTCCACCCTCGTGACCTCCTCGGAAGCTTCTTGGAGTAGGGTCCAAGTCTCCTGGATCACGTTCGGTGAGAAGATCACGTTCCCGAAGGTTTCATTCCGTTTGGACTCCGTTTGATATTCCGTTTCTTCGAAACACTGAAATAGGCAAAAAACAGCAATTCTGGGCTGGGCCTCCGGTTAATAGGTTAGTCCCAAAAGTAATATAAAAGTGGAAAATAAAGCCCAATATAGTCCAAAACAGTAGATAAAGTAGCATGGAGCAATCAAAAATTATAGATACGTTGGAGACGTAACAATACCCGCGAGATAATTACGTGGCACGGCCGGGCATTCTTAGCCCTTGCTGTAAGTCCACGAGACGGGGCGACGGGGTCACATGATCGTGTATCGGCTCATTACCGCACACTACCAAGACACTAACGGTTTAGATATTTGATACGAGTAGGCCTCTGGCCGTTTCGCACTGACCACCACGCAGGAATAAGTATGGGCACTCTACATTGTACGATTCTTCTGAAAGCTCACTGACGTCAGCGATTGAGTGGCACGCACCGGGTTGGACTGCGTAAGCACCTGCCTTATCTTAAGGAGGTAGCTAGGTCTGCTAACTGGCAGCGTTCGCAACACGCAGTATTGCAAAGGACGATTGTCCCATGACCCCTTCGCATTTAGGATGTAGACTGGCGTGCTGGCCTCTCTGATGAGCCTAGGTAGGACTGCGATGTGTTGATCAGCCGAGGCCGGTCGTGACCTGATGGTGTGTCCAACCGGAGTTGATCGAGCGTGTTCGATAAGTTGGTGCACCCCTATAGAGAAGATTGATCTATTTGAATAGCCATGGTAATGGACGCTCGGAGTTGTATCCCGATCGATATAACTAGAACTGGATATTGAATGCTGAGGCATGTGATGGATATGTGGCTTCGGTATTGCTTTCTCGCAGGGAGTCGAGGAAGGATCTCTAGGCGCTAATGCTACAACATGTTTGCTAAATATAAACTGCTATTCTATACTCTTCTGAATGCTGCAAGATGCTTGGAGCTGCTTGAAGATGCTAGTCTTTGATAGGCTAGGCCTTCCCCTCTATTGACATTTCTGCATTCAGTCCACAGATACAACCATTTCATTGATACCGATGCATATGTAGTGTAGATCATTGCTTGCGAGTACTTTGGATGAGTACTCACGGTTGCTTTGCTCCCTCTTTTCCCCCTTTTCCTTTCATCTCAGATGACGCAACCAGATGACGGAGTCCAGGAGCCAGATGTCAGCACCAATGACTACTACTACCCCGAGGGTGCCTACTACTACGTGGAGGCCGCCGACGACCACGAGTAGTTAGGAGGCTCCCAGGCAGGAGGCCTTGCGTTTTCGATCATGTTGATTTTGTGCTAGCCTTCTTAAGGAAAACTTGTTTAACTTATGTCTGTACTCAGATATTGCTGCTTCCGCTGACTCATTTGTATCTGAGCTTATGTATTCGAGCCCTTGAGGCCCCTGGCTTGTAATATAAAGCTTGTATTATTTTAATTTGTGTCTAGAGTTGTGTTGTGATATCTTCCCATGAGTCCCTGATCTTGATCGTACACATTTCGTGTGTGATTAGTGTACGATTAAATCGGGGGCATCACAAGTTGGTATTAGAGCCGACTGCCTGTAGGTAGCCCCCCTTCCAACTCCTTGGCCAAAGTCGAGCCTAGTCACTACAAAACTTTTACTAACATGGTTGTGTGTCTTACGAGCCCGCGTCGCCATTGGGTTTTATTAGAATATTTTACAACTCGTCTATACTCTAGGACTCTGATCTCTCTTCCATTCGGGTTAAATTAATTTACTAACTCTAACATTAGGATCCCGTGACCACATCCACCCCAAAGTTGGATAAGCCATATTTATTCCTTAGAATAGTATTTTTGAATAGTACACACAATGTCGTGTTGACTACTATGTGGTATCCATCATACCTTTTTCATTATGCATGTGTCATCATGAATGGTCCTTGTTTTTACAAATGCATGATGTTGAACTACCCCCTGTTACATGTTAGCAGGATGGTTAGACCTGGTCGTGGATGTGGTGGCAACGCTCCACCGCCGCCTCAATTTATGGCCAGAATGATGCAACAGTTTGAGCTGAACAGCCAGTTCATGGAAGGAATGATGGCTCGGTTTGTTTGTTCAAATATGAATCAGCAGCCAGCCCCATTAAGTCTGCAGGAGTTCAAGCGCCTCAAACCGACCATCTACCGCAGCTCAACTCAGCCCCTTGATGTTGATGATTGGCTCCGCGACATCACATATGAAATAGAGTCTGCTAGTTTTGCCCCTGCCAGCTATGTCACCTTTGCATCATTCTTTCTGAAGGGTCCCGCTGCTCAATGGTGAGACAACCATAGAAGTACACTACCTACTGGAATGGTCATCACTTGGCCAGATTTCCAAGATGCTTTTTGTGCCCGTTTCATTCCTCAGGGAATCATGGACAAGAAGAAGCGCGAGTTCCACAACCTCACCCAAGGCAACAAGACTATAGATGCATATCGGCGGGAATTTTTGGACTTGTCACATTATGCTGAAGAAGATATTGCAACTGATGCTCGTAGGCAAGAAAATTTCCCTGATGGACTTCACCCTGATATCAAGCTAGCGCTCCTGGTGCATGACTTTGCTGATTTCGCCACCTTAGTGAACAATGCTATTCAGGTTGAGACTAGTCTTCAGGAACACCAGGGATCCCTCAGGCGCAGCTGTGGCACTGGCTCATCTTCAGGCCTATCAGCGCAGAAGCGTTGGATATGGTTCCCCCATAGCATGTATCGCCCAACTGCACCTGCTTCAAGACAGTCCTATGCTGCTTCGCGTCTGCCTCCTCTACTAACGAGGCAGCCTCTTCGGACTGCACCACCTAGAGCTCCTTCTCCCAATCCCAATGATGGTTTGTGCTTCAAGTGTGACCTTCCAAGTCACTATTCTAGGAACTTCCATCAGAATCAGAATCAGCTAGCTCTACATTCTAATGCCCATGGAAGCAATCAGCCCCGGAACAACAATGCCCGACCTTATGGTCGTGGACAGGCTAACAACATTGATCTGAAAGAAGCTCAAGACCAGCCTGCAACCTTGATGGGTACACTCCTTCCTTGTTAATTCAGTACCAGCTTCAGTTTTATTTGATTCAAGAGCATTGCATTCATTCATGTCAGAAACTTTTGCATATGCGCACGACATTAGATGTGAGCACATGAACAGTCCGCTAGTGGTTCGCACTCCCGCAGGACAGTGTTGGACCACCATGATTGGCCGCGACGTCCCCATTGAAATTGAAGGGCTAGAATTCCATGTTTCTCCCATTATTCTGGAGTCTTCCAATATTGACCTCATTCTGGGAATGGAATGGTTGAAAGCACATACTGGCTCCATCGTTTGCGCCACCAAAGTCGTTCATCTCCTACATCCTTCCGACGAGATAGTAAGCTACCATGCTTAGGTTGTTCAAAATGCTGAAGCACGGCTTTATGTCTTAAATGCATTGAATGCAGCACATCTTGAGGGAATTAAAAAGATTCTAGTCGTTTGAACTTCCAAGACATCTTTCTAGAAGAACTTCCAGGAATACCCCCTGCTCGGGCTGTCGAGTTCGTCATCAACTTGAAACCAGGCACCGTTCCTATCGCCAAATGACCCTACAAGATGCCACCTCATGAACTCCTTGAGCTTGAGGAGGAAATTGAAAAATCTATTTGCAAGGGTTTCATTCGTCCAAGCTCCTCTGCTTGGGGAGCACCTTCTCTCTTCATCGAGAAAAAGGACGGAACAAACCGTTTGGTCCAAGACTATCATCCTATCAACCAAGCAACTATTCAGAACAAATATCCACTTCCTCGGATCAATGATCTATATGATAAACTAGCTGGTTAATCAGTGTTCTCTAAACTCGACTTAAGGTTGGGTTACCACCAGATCCGTGTTCGTCAAGAGAATATTCCCAAGACCGCCTTCGTTACTCGATATGGTTCGTACGAGTACACTGTTATGTCTTTCGGCTTAACCAATGCTCCAGCTACATTCTCTTATCTAATGAACTATATATTCATGGATTACCTCAACAAGTTCGTCGTGGTTTATCTGGATGATTGATAACCCACAAGTGTAGGGGATCGCAACAGCTTTCGAGGGTAAAGTATTCAACCCAAATTTATTGATTCGACACAAGGGGAGCCAAAGAATATTCTTGAGTATTAGAAGTTGAGTTGTCAATTCAACCACAACTGGATAACTTAGTATCTGCAGCAAAGTATTTAGTAGCAAAGTAGTATGATAATAAAGGTAACGGTAGCAAAAGTAATGTTTTTGGGTTTTGTAGTAGTTGTAATAGTAGCAACAGAAAAGTAAATAAGAGAAGAACAATATGTGAAAACCTCGTAGGCAATGGATCAGTGATGGATAATTATGCCAGATGCGATTCCTCATGTAATAGCTATAACATAGGGTGACACAGAACTAGCTCCAGTTCATCAATGTAATGTAGGCATGTATTCCGTAAATAGTCATATGTGCTTATGGAAAAGAACTTGCATGACATCTTTTGTCCTACCCTCCCATGGCAGCGGGGTCCTAGTGGAAACTAAGGGATATTACGGCCTCCTTTTAATAGAGAACCGGAAAAAAGCATTAGCACATAGTGAATACATGAACTCCTCAAACTACGGTCATCACCAAGAAGTATCCCGATTAATGTCACTTCGGGGTTGTCGGATCATAACACATAATAGGTGACTATAGACTTGCATGATAGGATCAAGAGCACACATATATTCATGAAAACATAATAGGTTCAGATCGGAAATCATGGCACTCAGGCCCTAGTGACAAGCATTAAGCATAGCAAAATCATAGCAACATCAATCTCAGAACATAGTGGATACTAGGGATCAAACCCTAACAAAACTAACTTGGTAAATCTCATCCAACCCATCACCGTCCAGCAAGCCTACGATGGAATTACTCACGCACGGCGGTGAGCTTCATGAAATTGGTGATGGAGGATGGTTGATGATGATGACGGCGACGAATCCCCCTCTCCGGAGCCCCGAACGGACTCCAGATCAGCCCTCCCGAGAGAGATTAGGGCTTGGCGTCGGCTCCGTGTTGTAAAACGCGATGAAACTTTCTCCATAATTTTTTTCTCCCCAAACGTGAATATATGGAGTTGGAGTTGAGGTCGGTGGAGGTCCAGGGGGCCCACGAAATAGGGGGGCGCGCCCTATAGGGGGGGGGGGGGCGCCCCCTGTCTCGTGGACAGGGTGTGGGCCCCCTGGTGTATTTCTTTCTCCCAATAATTCTTATTAATTCCAAAAAGTGCCTCCATGGATTTTTAGGACATTCCGAGAACTTTTCTTTTCTACACATAAAATAACATCATGGTAATTTTGCTGAAAATAGCGTCAGTCTGGGTTAGTTTCATTCAAATCATGCAAGTTAGAGTCCAAAACAAGGGCAAAAGTGTTTGGAAAATTAGATACGTTGGAGACGTATCAATGATATCCTTGTATTCCAAGGACAAAGAAGAACATGTTGAACATCTTCGTCTTGTTCTAGAAAAGCTTCGAGAGCATCAGCTATATGCCAAGTATTCTAAGTGTGAATTCTGGCTACCTGAAGTAACCTACCTTGGTCATGTGATCTCCAAGGATGGTATTGCCGTCAACCCAGAGCGAGTTCAGGCTATTCTGTACTGGACCCCTCCGAAGACTGTCAAGCAAGTCAGAAGCTTTCTCGAACTCGCCAGCTATTGCCGCTGTTTTGTCGAGAACTTCTCCAAGATCGCCAAGCCCGTGACTAATCTGCTTCACAAGGGCGTTAAGTTCGATTGGACAGACAAATGTTAGGAACATTTCCAGGCACTCAAGGACAAGCTGACTTCTACCCCAGTGCTTGCTCCCCCTGATTCTCGCAAGGACTTTGTCATCCATTGCGATGCTTCACGACAAGGATTAGGCCGTGTCCTAATGCAAGAGCACAGAGTGATTGCTTATGTCTCCCATCAAGTGCGTCCTCGTGAAGAGAAATACCCAGTTCATCACCTCGAGCTTGCCGCGGTTATCTTTGCACTGAAGCTGTGGCGATAGTACCTTCTCGGTAATCATTGTGAGATCTTCACCGATCATACGAGTCTGAAGTACCTATTTACACGGCCAAATCTGAACCTCCATTAGCAGCGATGGATGGAATCTATTGCTGACTACAACTGCGGTATATCCTATACCCCAGGCAAGGCTGATGTCATGGCCGATGCCCTGAGCCGCAAGTCATATTGCAATAAACACATGGTCTACAAAGCTCATCCCTGCCTTTATGAAGCACTATGCAAGCTGAACCTTCAACTAGTTCCACAGGGTTCTCTGAATAACGTTGTCTTGGAACCAACTCTTCTGAAAGCACACGTTGATTTGATGAAAAAGGATCTTGCCTTTGAGAAATCCAGAGATTTTTCACTTGGTGAAGATGGAACCTTGTATTTCAGGAATTGCATTGTGGTTCCCCGATTTGAGCTCATGACACAGAAGGTGATGAAAGAAGTACATGACGCCCCTCTCTCTATTCATCCGGGAAGTAGTAAGATGTATCTAGACATCCGTCAGAAGTACTTGTGGTCTAAAATGAAGCAAGACATTGCTCGATATACCAAAGAATGTGACGTTTGTCGTCGCATCAAAGCAGAACATCAGAAACTGGTTGGACTTCTGCAACCACTTCCGATTCCTGAATGGAAGTGGGATAAGATCTCACTGGCCTTCCCAAGTCTCAAAAAGGTAACAATGCTATCTTTGTCGTCATCAACCAATTCTCGAAGGTTGCTCACTTTCTGCTAGTCAAGGAGACAATCACTGCTAGTCAATTAGCAAACTTGTAAATCTCCAGAATTGTGTCACTCCACGGCATTCCGAAGGAGATCAGTTCAGACTGTGGCAGCATATTCCCTTCAAAATTCTGGGATAGTTTCCAAAAGGCAATGAGAACTCATATTACCTAGAGCACTGCTTATCATCCCCAATCCCAAGGCCAAGTCGAGTGAGTGAAGACATGCTTCGGGCTTGTGTTATTTCTTTCAGCAAGAAGTGCGAAGAATGTCTCCCTTATGCGGAGTTCTCTTATAACAACAGCTATCAAGCCAGCTTGAAGATGGCACCCTTCAAAGTGCTATATGGACTTAAGTGTCGAACCCCTCTGAATTGGTCAGAAACTGGGGAACGGACGCTCATTGGTCCAGACATTATTCAACAAGCTGAAGAGCAGTTTCGCATTGTCCGTGATAGTCTCAAGGCGGCCCAGTCTCGCCGAAAGAGAAACTATGATCGTAAACACCGGGGTTCAACTTATCAACCTGGTGAACAAGCTTATATGCGTGTCTCTCCTTTGAGAGGCACTCATCGGTTTGGAGTCAAGGGCAAGCTAGCTCCACGCTACATTGGTCCCTTCCGCATCCTCGCCCGTCATGGACTGGTGACTTATCAATTGGAGTTGCCACCTTAGTTCTCTCACGTCCATGATGATGACGCCTTCCACGTGTCGCAACTTCGTCATTGCTTCAAGGATCCGGAACATGAAGTGGATCCGGAATTGATTGAACTTAAAGATGATCTCACTTATAAAGAGCATCCAATTCGCATTCTAGAATAGGCTGAACGTCGAACTCGCTAGAAGGTTACGAAGTTCCTCAAAGTGCAATGGTAAAACCATACTAAGGATGAAGCCACTTGGGAACGCGAAGATAACCTCCGGGCTGAATAGCCCGATCTTTTCCCTTCTACCTCTTAATTCTCGAGACGAGAATTTCTTTTTGAGGAGGAGAGTTGTAACACCCCTGTGTAATGATGCTACAGTAACCCTTGGGGTTAAGTTAATACTTTTGCTAAACAAGTGTTTGACCATCGTTGGTTCTCTCTCATTTCAAATTCCAGTTGAATTCAAATTCCAATTATGAGTGAAGTACAAAATTGCTCAAACATGAAATCTACAATGTTCATCATGTGGAAAATAATCCTTTGTTAATATTTGTGGTGAACCAACTTTTTACAAAATGGTTTAATGCCATATAATAATTAAAACAGTGGCCAAATGAATTACTTATATGCCTTTATTACAAAAGTTTGCAAACTATTTTATTTATGTGCCAAACCATTTTATGGCAGTGCCTAGATTTGCATTGTAAATAATGGCCAAGTTTCATAATTTACTTAAGTCAATTGCTAATTAAAACAAATGCAAAACAAAAGCACTAAAAGAAAACAGGAAATAAAATAAAATAAAAGGAGGAGGGCCTATTCTACTGTGCACTTTGGCCCAAGTCTCCGAATGGCTGGCCCAGGCGCCCCTCCCCATGTCCTTGTTCCTCCCCCCCTTGTGGCCACAACCGATGGCTGCCACAGCCACGGCCATTGCCGTGGCAGCCATCCATTGGTGTCGCTCGGCCTATATGACCCCCATCACCCTCTCCCTCGCACCCCCGAACCCTAGTGCACCCTCCCTCTCCCTCTCTACCTTCCCTCCTTCCCGAGCTCCGCCATGGACGCGTCGCCGGCATAGCCGTCGCTGTTTCCCTCCCCGATGCTGGATGCGCCAGGGGCACCGCCTTTGTCGCCTACTTTAACTACCTGGGCGAGCTCATGCCGGAAGCCACTGGGGCACCCACTGCCTCCTCGTCCTGACCTCTGTCCACCTCGGTCACCGCCACTTTCTTCGAGTCTGGCCATCGCCTCTGCTGCTACTAACCCGTCACAGGGCCCCCGTGTACCCACTCGGTGAGCTCCCTGCCATCTCCCCTCTCTCCCGTCCTGTAGCTCATCCGCATCGCTCGCACATTGGCCGACCACTGCCCCATTTGCCTCGCCCCTCTCGCTGCTTGTCGCGCTCACTGCTAGCCGTGACCCCTGCGCCTGCGCACGGGCGTGTTGATTCACGCGGTGGTCGCGCCGGTGTCGGTGTCAAAACCAGCAGATCTTGGGTAGGGGGTCCCGAACTGTGCGTCTAAGGATCGAAGGTAAGGAGGCAGGGGACATGATGTTTACCTAGGTTCGGGCCCTCTTAATGGAGGTAATACCCTACTTCCGGCTTGATTGACTTTGATGTGTATAGGGGTTTACAAGAGTTGATCTACCTCGAGATCATAATGGCTAAACCCTAGATGTCTAGCCTGTATGATTGCGATCACCCCTAAGGAGTAAACGCTCTGGTTTATATAGGCACCGGAGGGGACTTGGGGTGTACAAAGTCGGTTTACAGAGGAAGGAAACTACACATCCGAATGCCAAGCTTGCCGTCCATGCAAAGGAGAGTCCCATCCGGACACGGGAGAAGGCCTTCGGTTCTGTATCTTCATGGCCCGTCAGTTCGGCCCATGTCACATAGGCCGGTTCTCCGAGGACCCCATAATCCAGGACTCCCTCAGTAGCCCCCGAACTTGCCTTCAATGACGATGTTGTATCCCGCTTCATGTCTTCGGCTTTGCAAGGTAAGTTCCCCATTAAGCTCCATATAGTTCGGACTTTGCATTCAATATTGTACTCTTCAGCTTCTGTGCCGCCGTTGCCTCGGCTTCATGTGTTAGACGAATACGAAGGGTCTAAGTATTTTTACAAATAAATCCTTGACCATATAGGGAAGGCGCTTATTTAAAGAGATTCAATATTAGATTCCATTCCCCACCAGACAAATATCCTTAGAGCTTGCCATAGGAAACCAACCAAAGATGGCCAACGCTCCGTGTTCTTCCTCGCATCGCCAAGGCCCTCAAGAAGGCGACTGGGAGAGCTGTTCGGTGCCCCACACCCAATTGACCAAGCTTCAGGCACAGGGATACCTCCCTCCATCAGATCTAGTCCCCGTTCGGGCGGGATTAACTACCTTCAATGGCGAAGCCCTGGCGGAGAAATTCCCCAATCCCAATATAGGGGAGCGGGTGTGCTTTGTTTCCTTCTTACTGAGGGGCATGGGATTTCCAATCCATCCCTTCCTTAGAGGTCTTCTGGAGTATTACGGTCTCCAACTGCACAAGCTCATGCTGGGCTCCATTTACACATCGCCGGCTTTGTTGCTCTTTGCGAGTTGTTTCTAGGCTGTGAGGCTCATTTTGATTTATGGAGGAAATATTTCTGCCTCGTCCCTCGCTCCCAGAAGGGATCCATTTTCGAGGTGGGCGGTGTCGAAGTATGGCATATAGGTGGAACAGGATACCTGTCCGGCACTCTGAAGAAGGCATCCAAAGAGTGGCCCTCGGAGTGGTTCTATATTGAAGACGTTGTCCTTCCGGACCCAATCCAGCAAGGTCTTCCTGAATTTTCCTCCGCTCCTTTAAAGAAGTGCGCCAGCTGGCGTCCCCGAAGCTATGAAGAAGAAGATAGTACGGAGGTTAAGATGCTAGTGAACAAGATCAGAATACTTGCCCACTCCGGACTAACTATAGTCGAGGTAATGGCGATTTCAGTAACGCGATGCGTTCAGCCGCTTCAATCCAGGGGGCTTCCCATGTGGCATTACAACAGGAAAGACGATGCCTCATGTTGTGGGTGGAAGGGTCCACCTAATTTCTCCGCGCTGGCCGCCATGTTGGCTGACCTTTTCAAAGGGGAAAAAGAAGATTTCGCTCGCCTGAAGTGCCGAGAAGATTTCTCCATGTATACCCCCATTGACTGGGTGAGTCCTTGATTATAGGCCTTAATTGATCCTTTTTTCGTTAACTATGCTTTTTGTTCGAACTTAATTCGACTACCTTTAACAAGAATAGAGAAAGGTCGTCGCGAGGATCTACATCCCCGCTCTGTAGTCGGAGGATCATAACCGAGACCTTGATCCTAGATACGAAGAGGATCCGGACATATTTGTAGATTTTCAGGATGGAATCTTTTACCAGACGAGCTACGATGGCACGGAAGTGGCCATTATAGCCGACTACCCTGCCCTTCTTCCTTCCTCCCATGTAAGTACCCATGAGAGATCTCCTCAAAAAGAGTTTCCCCACCGCGACTCACCCACCGCACTACATCATGCTCCCAAGGGGCGACGCTCGCACCAGCGAGCCGCAGCAAAGGCGTCCTCTAAGAAGACAACGCTTGCACGAGGCGCATCTCTGAAAAGAAAGGCGAACAATGATACAGTCGGGCCCTCTTATACGTCGAAGAGGTATAATCCTTTAGCATGCACTCAGCAAATAGATCGTACGGTGACATTCTCTGTTGTGCCATATTGCAGGAGGAGTGTACGCTGGACTGCATCCGGAGACCTTGCCAGCCATGCACAGACTAATCTAGCCCCGGACCCTGCCACAAGAACTGGAGGGGATGCGGGAGTCATGCCGGATTGTCATCTCCCAGAGGATTCGAATAATGTATCCGTCACAAATTCTGAAGTGGAGAGTGAAATGGGTCACCAGCGGCGGAGAGTGGCTATGCGCGACCCGAACTTCACCGAAGAGGCTTTCAATGCCTTCATCTCAATGGATGCTTATATCCGAGCTACTCGGGATGGACTTGCTGGAGCCACTCACCAGCTTTCAAAGGATATGCGGGTAAGTATTTTTATGAAGATTCAATACTCATATGCCAGTAGCCCCCGAGTCTTGAAGCACTTGCCCCAACTGATTTAAGAGTCATTATATTGTTAGGTACTCACAGAGAGGAATAACACAGTATCAAAGGAGCTAGAAGAATGCCGAACTAAGCTGACTGTTGCCACCATCGAACTAGAAAATTTAAAGAAATCCAAGAAGGCACCTGATGGTAAGTACAGCAGCAGCTCGGAGATAAGGCTCCATGAATACAACGAGGTTGCTTAAGTATGCTTTTGTCTCATTGGTAGGCTCGACAGATCAGCTGGAGGAGAGGCTAAGGGCTGCTCAAGCGGATAAACAACATGCCGAAGGGCAAGAAGTCGCTGGTCAACGTGTATTGACATGGACCATTAATGAGAAGAACAAACTACAGGATGCAAATATCAAGCAGGCTGAAGAACTGAAGGATTTAAGAGCCCAATTATCGGATGCTTTGAAGGAGAACAAGAAGCTGAAAGGCGGCATATTCAGTATGCTTTTTAACCTATCTGTTACACAGTCTTCTGTTTGAAATTTTGACAAGTTTGCTTTTGTAGGTGTGCTAACCGGACGTCCCAAAGGAGAAGTGTCCGGATTCCAAGGCGACCTGCTACAAGAACTATCCAAAGTGCGTGAGCGAGCTCGGAAAGCATTGAGGAATATGGCTAAGGCCTTATGGCCATCTGATTCCCCTCCAGGAAGCATGGATGAGCTTGCGAATTTATTCAAGGGAGCTCGTCGCCCTTTGGAGCTATGGAAGATATCAGCATGTCGGGAAGGCGCCCGAGAATCCTGGGCCATGGTGAAAACACGGTATACCAAGCTTGATCCGAATCATATGACCCGGGTCAGACCTCAGGGACCAGATGGACAAGAAATTCCTGTTAACTTAGTGTACAACCAAGTGAAAACAACCACAAAGTTTTCTCAACAGGATTGTAAACTAGACAACCTACTAGAGGTTCTAGAGGAAGAAGTTTTTGAGTCCAAGTAGTAGTGTACTTTATCAACAAACTTATCTCCAACCGAATTGTAAAACGATTGTCATGGCAGACTTTCTGCTTCGACCTCCAGAACCCGAGGTTTGGAGTGTTTCCGTATATTTATACCATTGGTAAATACCAAGGCATGTTCAGAAACTAGGCAGTCCGGTCATAGTGTCTTGAACAGACAAGTTGTATTCGAGGAGTTATGTTATATTACATTTGATTATAAGAAACATATTCTAGAGAGAATAGTTCTGTTAAGGGTTCCTTTCCCTGGGCCAGCATGCGTTTTTGCGCACGCATAAGCTGTGATGCGAGAAATCACAGTACACATTGTAATTTTGGGGTGTATATTGCAACGAGAGCAGTTCGTCTCTTGTCTGCCGATCGATTATTCCCTTAAGAATGCTAGCTTTCGGCTTCACCCGTCTAAGGTACACGTCCGGATAACCCGGCTGTAACAATCACAGAGGTTCTCCCTTTATGCCCTAGCCGAACAAGCGGGAACGTAGGGCATAAGCACAGGAGCCAGACAACCCAGCTTGGCAAAAACTTAAGTCATAAAGGTGCATATAATGGCAAAAACAAGATACATATGAGTAGACAAAACATAAATACGGTGAGCTTGACGCTCCAAAATAATAAGCTTCTGTGAAAAGAAGCCCCCAGGTATCATGGGGTATGTACATTTAATGATGTATATCCCTCAAGTGTGTGGTTGATCCGAACACTGGTAGAAGTCGTACAAAGACCGAAAAAGAGAGAGAAAGGGGTGATAGGGAGAAAAGAAAAAAATTTACAAGTGTGGACTTAGGCGTAGAATCTTCGGAGTCGAGCGACGTTCCATGGGTTTGGTTCCAAACAATTATCCGAAGCGATGCGAAGGCGATAGGCTCCTCCAGTTAGAACTTCATCTATGATGAAGGGACCCTCCCATTTGGGCTTGAGCTTGTCCATTTTCTTCTCTAGTAGGCGCAGGACAAGTTGACCTACATTGTAAGTCTTTGCTCGTACCTCCCTGCTTTGACATCGCCGAGCTTCTTGTTGGTAAAATGCGGAACGGGCCTTCGCGATGTCGCGATCCTCCTCCAAGCCGTCCAAATCGTCCTGCCGGTCGAGCTCGGCCTCTCTCTCTTCATACATGCGCACTCGAGGTGAGTCATGAATAATTTCGCAAGGCAATACTGCCTCGGTGCCATACACCATGAAAAAAGGTGTGTATCCGGTCATGCGATTGGGCGTGGTACGCAGCCCCCAAAGTACATAATAGAATTCTTCAACCCAATGCTTGTCTGACTCACGTAGCGATCACACTAGTCTTTATTTAATGTTGCTCATTATCAAGCCATTAGCCCGTTCGACCTGACCGTTCGTCTGAGGGTGATATACGGAGGCGTAATCGATCTTGATGCCCAAATTAGCGCACCAGGTTTTCACCTCATCGGCTGTAAAGTTAGAATCGTTGTCAGTAATGATACTATGTGGGACACCATAACGGTGGACAACACCGGATATGAAGTCTATAACCGGTCCGGCCTCAGCCGTTTTGACTGGTTTGGTTTCTATCCACTTAGTGAACTTGTCGACCATAACTAGTAAATATTTCCTCTTATGGCTTCCCCCTTTAAGGGATCCGACCATGTCTAGCCCCCGGACCACAAAAGGCCAAGTAATGGGGATTGTTTCTAAGGCAGTGGGCGGCATATGGCTTTGATTTGCGAAAAGCTGGCACCCAACACATCGTTGTACGAGGTCTTATGCATCTGCTTGGGCCGTGGGCCAAAAGAAACCCGTACGGAAGGCCTTACTTACAAGGGCCCGAGCTGCTGCGTGATGGCCAGCAAGACTGGCGTGTATTTCGGCCAAGAGCTGCCATCCTTCTTCTTCGAAGATACACCTTTTGTAGTACTCTGGTGGTACTTTTCTTGTACAGTTCCCCCTCATGGACTTTGTAAGCCTTCGAGCGTCGAACAATGCAACGGGCCTCTGTCTGGTCACCAGGGAGCTCGTTCCTAGTAATGTAGGCGAGGAAAGGTTCGGTCCATGGGGCGATTACAGCCATGACTTCGTGGGTCGATGGTGTTATCATGGTGCCCGAACCCCCGCAGATATCGGAGCTGTGTTCAGAATCTGGGGATATGGTCGGCTCTGGAACTGTGTTTCCGCCATCGTCCTGCCACACTACGGATGGCTTAGAGAGCCTTTCCACGAAGGTGTTAGGTGGGACGGGGTCGCGTTTGGCGCCCATGCGGGCAAGTATGTCTGTAGCTTGATTACTCTCTCGAGCGACATGATGAAACTCGAGCCCTTCAAACCAAGCTGAAATTTTGAGTACGGCATTATGATAAGCCGCCATCTTCGAATCTTTTGCGTCGAAGTCTCCATTTATCTGATATATTGCGAGGTTTGAATCCCTGCGCACTTCGAGGCATTGTACGCCCATGGAGACGGCCATTCAGAGACCGTTCAATAGGGCCTCATATTCGGCTGCATTGTTAGAGTCTGTATACAGTATTTGGAGCACATAACGGATTGTGTCTCCTATGGGGGATGTCAAGACGACACTAGCCCCTAATCTGGCAACATCTTAGAGCCGTCGAAGTGCATCACCCAGTTGGAATATCTGCCGTATTCTTTAGGGATTTCAGCCTCTGTCCATTCAGCGACAAAGTCAGCCAACACTTGAGATTTGATAGCTCGTCGTGGCTTGTAAATTATTTCAAATGGTAAGAGCTCAATGGCCCATTTGGCAATCCGGCCGGTGGTGTCCCGATTGTTTATAATGTCGTTAAGTGGTACTTCGGAAGCCACCATGATGGAGCACTCTTGAAAGTAGTGCCGCAGCTTGCGCGATGCCATCACGACCGCATATGCTATCTTTTGATAATGCGGGTATTGGGATTTGCATGGTGTAAGGACCGTTGATGCATAATATACTGGTTTTTGAAGTGGGAATTTATGTCCCTCCTCATCTTGTTCAACGATGAGCACCGCACTCACCACCTGGTGGGTTGCAGATATGTAGAGAAGCATCGGTTCACTGATGTTTGGTGTGGCCAAGATTGGGTTACTCGCTAACAGAGCCTTTATTTCTTCCAATCTGGATGTGGCAGCGTTCGTCCACACGAAGTGGTCAGTACGGCATAGCAAGCAATATAATGGCAGCGCCTTTTCCCCTAGTCAGGAGATAAAACGACTTAAAGCTGTCACACACCCAGCTAATTTTTTGACTTTCTTGAGGTCTGTTGGTGTTGCCAACTGTGACAGGGCTCGGATTTTAGCGGGGTTTGCTTTGATTCCTCTATTGGAGACGATGAACCCAAGCAGCTTTCCGGCTGGAACGCCGAAAACACATTTTTCTGGATTGAGTCCTATGTCGTATGCTCGGAGGTTGTCGAATGTAAGGCGTAAGTCATCCACCAATGAATCGACATGTTTGGTTTTGATGACTACATCATCTATATATGCCTCCATAGTTTTGTCGATCTGTTTACCTAGGCATGTTTGAATCATACGTTGGTAGGTTGCGCCGGTGTTCTAGAGCCCGAAAGGCATAGTGTTGAAGCAGAGGGGCCCATACAGAGTGATGAATGCCGTTGTCGCTTGGTCGGATTCTTTCATCTTAATTTGATGATATCCGGAATATGCGTCGAGGAAGCACAAGGAATCATGCCCTGTAGTCGCGTCAATAATCTGGTCGATTCGAGGTAGTGGGAAGGGGTCTTGAGGGCAAGCCTTGTTAAGGTCTTTGAAATCAACACACGGGCGCCAGGATTTATCCTTCTTAGGTAACATGACCAGATTTGCTAGCCAGTCCGGATGTTTAATCTCTCTGATAAACCTGGCTTCGAGTAGCTTGGCTAGCTCCTCCCCCATAACCTATCGTTTGGGTTCTGAGAATCATCACAGAGTTTGTTTGACTAGTTTGTATCCTTTCAGTATATTGAGACTATGCTCGGCGAGTCTTTGTGGGATACCTGGCATATCCGAAGGGTGCCAGGCAAAAATGTCCCAGTTCTCACGCAAGAATGCGCGTAATGCGACATCCACCGTCAGATCCAGTTGTGCCCTGATGGAAGCTGTTTTCTTGGGGTCTATCAGGTGGACCTGAAATTTGACTATTTCGTCCGCTGGCTTGAAGGAAGTAGATTTGGGTCTCTTATCGAGGATTACATCGTCCCTGTCTACTGTAGAACGTAGAGTGGTCAATTCTTCGGCCGCGAGGGCCTCGGATAATGCCTCAAGGGCCAGAGATGCGGTTTTGTTTTCGGCGTGGAGTGTTATTGTCGGTGTCCTGGATTTGGGGGTATCCAGCCCTTCCTGCCTGCGGCCCACCACATGGCTCCATCGACGGCCTGGTATGGCCTAGCTTCAGCATCAACAACTCAAGACCCTCGCGAGGGGCCAAGCCTCGCATGGCAGACGATGCCAAGACCCCCGAGGGGATCGGCCTCCTCAGGCTAGCTCCCGAGGGGTGGAGAGTTCTATGCAAAGTTCACCTCACGAGGCTCAGCTGACGTGAGCCATGACGACTGAGGCCAGGCGGGCGCAGAGTGCGGGTTTCCTCTTTAGTGCAAAGGAGGCAAGCCACAGGCGCGGAGTCCCGAGGAATCAGCCAAAGGTTTCCATTCTGGTGCAACGAGACCAAGACTGCCAGGACGGCAGGACGGAGGTCATCGACGTGCCCACCGCAGCATCACGACCAGAGGCTTTTCGCAGGCGAAGACTACTTTTGTCAGGACAAGCTGTACTACTTGTCCCCTTTCAAATCCGGCCATTGTGGGATCCCTTCCACCAACATTTGGGAAGAGGACCAAGGCCACTATTTGAGCTTGACGCGCTAGGCTTAGGGGGATCGCGAGTAGGCAGGCTGTGTAGGTTGAGATCTCCGCACGCACCCCAGAGTTCGAACCTCTCATGGGTTTGCGGATCCCATAATTCGACATTTGGCATGCCAGGTAGGTGTGCGTCGGATCTTCTTTTCCGTGGATCGATCCACCACCACTTCGACGCCTCTATGGCCGACTCGCGCCGAGCGTTGGGCTGCAGTTGCCGCCCGCGTCGCTCAGACGGCTCCGACGGGTGATGGTTGTGCCCGTCGCGCTCTGTCTCCAGTGGCCAACTTTGCCACGGCCCCTGCCGGCCATGAGCAGCAGGCTTCATCGTTGCACCCGTCGGTGCGTCGCGATGGGCGCACTGCTACTCCGTTACTAACCCCAACAGCTTTGTCATCCCACGCGCGTCGCGGCCAGGCAGACGCGCAGGCCGCCCTGCCCATGGCGCGGGAGCTCCTTCGCTACCGCCCGGTTGGCGACCTCTACGAGGAGTGGCTCGAGCGGATCGCTGAGCTCGTCAGCGTCGCACACGGGGGCTCTGCCAAACCAGCTCGCTCGCTGCCACAGCAACCACCTGCAGCGGGCGATGTGGCGCACGGGGCTCCTCCACCACCTCCGGCCCAGGGCGTCATCATTGAGCAAAGGCGTGTGGCGCCACGACGCGACCCGCCTCGCCCTGCACCAGCTCGGGAAGACGTGAGCTGCCAGGTGGTGCAGCGTCCCCAAGGAGAAGCGTGTGTGCTTCCAGCACCCCACCTCCAGGCCCGCGCACTGCCGCAGGAGGCGGTGGTGCGCGTGCACCAAGACCAGCTTCCACCCCCTCGAAGACCTCCGGTGGCCACGGCAGGATGCCATGCGTTCACTCTGAAGCTCCACAACATCGTCTGGCCAAGCAAGTTCAAGCCTGACCTGCCTCCACGCTACGACGGCACCGCCGACCCCGCCGAGTTCCTGCAGCTCTATGAGCTGAGCATCAAGGCGGCCAGCTGCGACGAGAAGATCATGGCAAACTGGTTCCCGATGTCCCTCAAGGACGGCGCACGTTCCTGGCTCCTGAACCTGACTGAGGGGTCGGTTTCTTCCTGGGAGGAGATGCGCAGCCGCTTCATTGCCAACTTGCAGGGCACTCGCGACTGTCCATCAGCTGCTGGTGACCTGCGTCGCATCAAGCAGCAACCTGGAGACACCCTGCAGAAGTATATCCAATGCTTCAACAACGTTCGCCTCAAGATCCCCATGGTGTCGGACGAGGCCATCATTTTAGCATTCGCTGATGGCGTCCGCGACGTCAAGATGAAGGAGGAGCTCGCCATCCACAAGGACCTCTCCACCGCTTTGGAGATGTTCAACATGGCGAACAAGTGCGCAAGGGCTGAGGAGGGACGCCTCTCCCTCCTCGAGCTCCCTGATGCTAATCCATAAGAAAAGAAGACCAAGCCCAAGGACGTGAAGTGCAAGGGGCCAGCCGTGCTTGCGGCCGAGACAGAGACGAAGCACGGCTGCGACCACCCCGAGTTATCCAAGAGCAACCAGCTGTTCTGCGTCTTCCACAACATTCACAGCCACAACACCAACGATTGTCAGGAGCTCAGAGCCCTCCGCGACGGGCGCCTTGGTCGACACCCCGAGCGCAACTATCGAGGCTATGGTCGTGGAGGCGGCCGAGGTGGAGGACGCTGGGACGGAAGCGACCATCGTCAGGAGTGGCACGACCAGCCTCATGAGGATCGCTGGCAGGGCCAGCCCCGTGAGGGCGCCTAGAGGGAGCAGCCTCATGAGGAGCGTCCTCAAGGCAATGCAGCTCTGCCTCCTCTGCCTCCACCACCAAGAAGGAATGAAGATCACCACCAAGACGAGGGGACTGGGGGCTTCTAGGAGCCTCGAGCCATTGCCTGCATCTTGGGCGGCTTACAAGCCCTCTCTCCCACCGCATCTTCAAGCACTTCGTGCGCGAGGTGAACGCAGCGCTCCCCAAGCCTGAAGCAACTCGCCCTCTCAAGTGGTCCAAGTGTGCCATCACCTTCGACTCCTCAGACCAGCTCAAGTGCGCGGCCACCGCTGGCGCGCTCCCCATTCTTTGCTCCCCATTAGCAACGTGGTCGTCACCAAGACTCTCATCGATGGCGAAGCAGGGCTGAATGTTCTGTTTGTTCAGACGTTCGACAGGCTCCAAGTACCATACTACCAGCTTCACCCAACCAGGGCATTTTTAGGAGTGACCGACGGTTCTACACACCCGATAGGGTAGGTTCGCCTCCCTGTCACCTTCGGCGAGTGCAATAACTACCACACCGAGCTCATCAACTTCGACGTCGCCGACATCTGCCTTCCCTACAATGCCATCCTAGGATACCCAGCACTAGCCAAGTACATGGCAACAACGCACCATGGCTACAACGTCCTCAAGATGCCAGGAAGCGCGGCGTCACCACGATCGCGTGCCAAGAGAAGGATGCGGTATGCTCCCTCGAGCGCGCCTTCCAGGCTGCAGCAGTCGAGAACCCTGAAGACGCGACGGCGCCCTCCCTCCTGAGGTCGCCCCCAAGATGAAGAAGCTGCAGCTGGGACAAGGGTCCCGTGAAGGAGCATCACTCGAGGACGCTGCTCTGAGCCTCGCGTCTCCAGACGCGGCACCTTCAACCATCGCATAGGAAGGCGCTCCCGGCGCCCCTCTCAGGCTGGGCTCAGGGGCTCTCCTTGGGAGGGCCTCAGACCTAGTCAGGGTCATGAGGGAGGCGCTCGGGCACCATGTGGAGGCTCTCTTCAGAGCATCCTTCTAGGAGAAGGCAGCAAGCGTGAGGCACCAGGCGTTCAGGAGTTCATCAGCAAGGCAATCGAGGAGATTCAAGAAGGAAGGGTTCTGCAAGGCAATCGTCGCCTGCCGCGTGGCGCAGCTCACTGCCCTGGCAAGGGTAAGGAGTTCTGCGTCTACATCGACATCCCCAGGCTCAACAGGGCCACGTCTCGGTAGCTCATGTGGTCATCTCGTGTCTGCATGCCCTTCGGCCTGCCGGGCGCGACTGTGGCGTTCCAGCGCTGCGTGAGGGACGCCTTGACGGCTTGCCAGGCCAGGCACCAGGCGATCCTGGCGGAGATGGAGGAGCATCTTCTGGAGCCTTTCGGTCCCTTTGAGCCTCCTGAGGTTGGGCACCAGAGCGGCTCATGAGGAATGACTCCAGTGGTGCGCGTTTTTTGGCTACCTCAACACCTCTTCAGCAACGATACCAGGTGACATCTCTATAGTTCGTTCAGGCTGGGGGCGCCCCTTGGGCTGCATCATCCCCAGGCCGTGTGGGTCCGTCCCTACGGCATGCATCCCTTCTACATCTACCAGAGCCAGTTACAATCCTTTGCAAGCTACTTTTGAATTATTAACTGCCTGACCGACGCTTCGTTGCTAAGAACATCTCGCACCCTCGCAAGGCCTCCCACGATTGCCTCATGATTAAGGACTAGCACGACATCTGTGCTCGGGTCCGTCCCTGTAGCGTTGCTAAATCCAAGAGGTTGAGCTCTGGCTCACGGGCTAGTCCCCGTGTATGTCACCTCCCATGGCCCTTGGTTCCTTGTTCTCGCAGGAGCTAATTGCAGGTGGATGAGTGAGGGCACGCGGCCTGGTGCCCTCGTGGCCATGGGAACCGCGCGCCGGCTATTTTTCTTCAGGATCTTTGCATGAGAAGACTGGGCACTGCATCTGTGCTCGGGTCCGTCCCTGTGGCGTCGATAAACCCAATGGCTGAGCTCTGTCTGGCGGGCTGGTCCCATTCATGTCACCTCCTGGGGTCGTTGGTGTCTGGCCTTCTCATGCAATAACCTCAGGAGACTCATTCGGTGCAGGCTGCCTAGCCATCTCACAAGATTAACACAAGCATCTCCAATCAAGACCAGGTGCAACCCACCTTGAGGTAGGGCCTCGTGAGTCCCGCCCTGGCTCACGGGTGCCCAAATACACCTCCTCCAGCCCTGCCGTGCAAGCCATGTGTCAGGGCGGGGCTGTACACGGCCCCCGGGCTCTCCTTAGAGGGAGCCCCCTCCCATGCACCAGTGGAAGCACCATGCTCCGTGCTGGCCGTCGACACTGCCGAGGAGCGGCTATGCCTGTGCAACAGTGGAAGTGCTATGCTCCATGCTGGTGATAAACAACTGGGGGTGGCCTCACGGCCGCATTAACCTCAGGGAGCCTCCAGGCTCAGTGACTAGCCTCATCGCGCTGCTCTCCCTCGGGAAGGTAGCGTGAGGGGGCTGGGCACGGGGGCTATGCTCAGGTCACGCCTGGTGTACCCCACGCACCCTTCCCAAGCGAGAGCTCGGCAAGGAAAAGGTATGATGGTCTGTTCGTACGTCAAGGTGGACTCCTGAGCATCATGTCTCAGAAACCTAATTGGTCACGTAGCCCCTCACTCCTTGGGCTCGTACTGGTGACCAGGACGACCCAACGGCGGCTGAGGCACACGCAGGGCCGGGCCCTGTCAATGCAGAATGCCAAGGCCTGGTTTTCACTCTTCTTTTTTCAAGTCGTTTGCACGTCAAGGGGGACTCCTGAGCATCACATCTCAGGAGCCTAACTGGTCACGTAGCGCCTCATGTCTTGGGCTCGTCCTGGTGATCTGGACGACCCAACAGCGGCTGAGGCATGCGCGGGGCCGGGCCTTGCCAATGCAGAACACCAAGGCTTACTCCTGTGCCTTTTCCTAAGCCGTTCGCACATCAAGGAGAACTCCTGAGCATCGCATCTCAGGAGCCTAACTGGTCACGTAGCCCCTCACCCCTTGGGCTCGTCCTAGCGATCCGGATAACCCAACGGCCGTTGAGGTATGCACGGGGCCGGGCTCTGTCGACGTAGAACAACAAAGCAAATGGAAAAGTCGAGGGAACATAATCTAATTATTACAAGACATATTGTTCCAAGCAAACAGTTTTAAAACGCCTCCTTGAGGCATGTTGCATGATACAGGATGAAGAAGGAAAAGCAGAGTCACCAAGCCACATCCTCAGGTCTGGGCGTCACCCGCTACTGGAGCCTCGTTGTCAGGTGCGTCGCCCGCTCCATCAACCTCGGTCGGAGAACCAACGACCAGGAACTTACTCAGCATGGTATCCATGGAGCTCTTCGCGGCAGCAACAGCAGCATCCTGAGAGTCGGAGTCCACCAGAGTGAGGAAGGAGGAGAGGTCGAAGCCGGCGTCCTAAAGATAGATGGCTGAAGACGCATGTCAGAGCAGAAGAAGAAAGTGAGCGCGCCTCGCTTTCCACCAAGGAGGCAAACCTGCCGACAGGATCTTCGAGCACCGCCAAGACTTTGAGAAGCAGAGTAGAAGGGCTCTCCCTCAGGGTTGTCACCACCACCATCTTCGACGAATCATCCCCAAAGAGCGACTTCTGAGCCTTGTGTAAACGTGCCTCAAGGGAGGCAAGGGTGTTGCGCTCCATGGCGGCCGCCTTCTTGGTCTCGGCAAGGGCCGCTTGGGCCGCCTCTGCCTCCTCCTTCAGCTTTGCCAGGCAGTCGCGCTCCGTAGCCTGCTCCAAAGCCGCCTTCTTCACCTCGGCGTATCGATCGGCGACGGCAGCCTCCTAGGCCTTTAGCTTCTCCTCACGCTCCTAGAGCTAGCTGGCATGGGCGGCCTGCTGATCCTGAAGAGCCTTCAGTTCAGCCTCCACCTTGCGGCACCGATCCTCAGTTTCTGCGGCCTCCTTTTGCGCCAGGTTGCACTCTATGGCAACCACTCCGAGCACCTTATAGGCTTCCTCCACAGAGCCCCAGGTTGCACGGACAGACGCGTTGGCCTGGAGCCAACCAGTAATCAGCCCCAGGCACCCCTGCACCAAGCGATGATCCGGGCCCCGAAGTTCACCCTGGAGGAGGTCCAGTGCTGCCCTTGCCTCCTCCAGGGCCCCGGAGGTGGAAGGAGAACCACAGCACGGCCACATGCTGGGCATGGGAGAAGATGCCCTCGGCTCCAAGACAGAAGAAACCTCAGCCTCAGGAAGGACCGGGAGCTCCGCAGGCTGGGCGACCTCAGTAGCCGCAGCAAGGACGGGCGCTGGCGGGGTCAGCCCCACCAAAGGTGCCGGCACCTCCTGAGGATGGGCTTCCATGCCCTTGGGAGACGACGTCACCATCGGAGCTGCGGGGACTGCGGCATTCTCCTCCGCCAGGGCTGTGGCGGCCCTTTCAGCGCGTGTCGCCATGACAACCTCCGTGCCTTCCTTCTGCTTCTTCGACGGCTGCTGCCTAACAACAGACGAAGACACTAAGCATCGCTTCAAGAATCAACAAACAAGGTTAAGAAAGACTTACTAGCCGGTGAAGGCATAGCTCCTCTTCATGCTCAGCAGCGGGCGCTGGGGCGGAGCAGCTGGTGCCGAGCTCTTGGGAGCAGGAGAACTTGCGGTTGGTGCCACTCGGGACGACGTCGGCGAAGGTGGAACACTGCCTGGAGGAATCAACGCGGTCCTGCTCTTCTTCGTGGCCGCCCGCTTGGGCTGCTTTGAAGAGGACACCCCAGATCTCATGGTAACACCAGAAGGGCACGGTACCTCACCATCGGGGGCTCATCATCATCGTCGTCAGGAAAGTCGCGGAGGAGCTCCCTTTGCCGCGGGGCAGAGGATTCTTCCACAAACCCGTCCTCGGTGGCCTCAGAGGATTGGTCGTCAGAGGACAGGTGCACCAAGGCGGTAGGCGGCAGGGGCGGCCCCGCCCGCGCAAGCCAAAACACGTCGAAGACTGACATAGCAGCAACAACCTCATTGCTGTCACCCCGGCAGTACAGTGGGAGCCAGTCTTCCGGAGGGTCGCTCGGGTCCTTCCCCGTCAAGTAGAGCAACACCTTGCTCAGCTCCTCCTCAGGAAGGGCATCCTGGTGGCGGGCAGCAACCCTTTTGTCAGATGGAAATAGTTGCCAAGGCAGCATGGGTAAGCGGAGTCGCCCACGTCCCATCAATTGCCATGTGTCATCAAGGCCGCAGGCGGTTAGGGCCCGCGGCGCTCCGCACTTGCCCTTTGGCTTCGCTTGGAAGCCAAGTCCGAGCACGCCTTGGGCTTGGGGGCTACTGTCGGCGTCCTGGATTTGGGGGTATCCAGCCCTGCCTGCCTGCGGCCCACCACGTGGCTCCATCGACAGCCTGGTATGGCCCAGCTTCAACATCAACAACTCAAGACCCTGGCGAGGGGCCAAGCCTCGCGAGGCGGACGACGCCCAGACCCCCGAGGGGATCAGCCTTCTCAGGGTGGCTCCCGAGGGGCGGAGAGTTCTATGCAAGCACTACAAAAAAATACACTTCCATGATGATACGTGTTTGTCACAGTAGGTCGCCTTTTTTGTCATGCATGTACATCCATGACGATTTTATGACAGAATCAAGATAGTCATACCTATGCTGTCATAGAAGTGTTCCATGACATTACCAAAATTATCATCAAGGAAGTGTCCACTTCCATGACGATAAATCGCGCGTCACGGAAGTGCTTTCGTCAAGGGTGACCGACACGTGGCATCCACCGTAACGGAACGCCGTTAAGCTATCGGGTCTAGTTTTGGATCCGATAACCCGTTAACAGCCCCGACCAATGGGGATTTTCCATGTGTAAAATCATCATTGGCTGGAGCAAACACGTGTAGGCTTACCGTTGGGACAGATGTCATCCACTCATTGGACCGGAGGCGCCTATGATACGGTGACACGTGGCACGGCCCAACAGAGGCCCATTCCTGTGAAAAGGCCGGCCCATTTGACTTGGTCAAAAGGTGGCGGGCCGGCCCACGGAAAGCCTGTTAACGGCCTGTTCGCATATAGCCCATTTACAGCCCGCTAACCCAGGGCCCGTTACGACCTCTTTGAATTAGGCACAGTAGCATCATCTGGGCCGTCCAATATGATTCCAGACCATTTTAACTTCCGGCCCATGTGTGGCCCATGACTTCTTTCGTCCCATATGAGGCCCTTTGTAACTCTTGGCCCATCAATGGCCCGTGGTGGAACTGGCCCGTAATGAACAGTGTATCACTTTATACCCATTAACGGCCCGTTATTCCATTGGGACATTTCCAGCCCAAGTTATCTTTCGGCCTTCTTAGGGCCCATTGATTCTTGGGCTCATTTGCAGCATTCGGTTACATACGACCCGTTACTGTCATTTTCTGCTTGTGGGCCAAACTCAGCCCGTCGTTACTGTCGGCCCGTTTGTGGACCGTTAATATGTTGGGTCGTTTTCATGTAAAAAAAACCCGTTGGACTGTTTTCATAGAGTTATCAAATAGGGCCTATTAACGGCCCGTTATGGTCCACGAATAGTACGGCCCGTGATTGGCGAAATGATGATACGCCCCGTAGAAGGCCCATGGATCCTACGTCCCGTATGGGACCCATGGATCGTACGGCCCGTAGAAGGCCCATGGATCATATGGCCCGTAGAAGGCCCATGGACCCTACAGCTCGTAGAAGGCCCATGAATCCTAAGGCCCGTATAGAAGGCCAATGGATCCTACGGCTCGTATAGAAGGCCAATGGATCCTACGGCCGAAAGAAGGCCCATGGATCATACGGCCTACAGGAGGCCCATGGTTACAACAGTCCGTGTGTTGCCATGATTATTTTGGCCTAGTTACCAAAAATAGGCTATTGTGGCCACTAGAAAAACACAGAAAAAGAACGATAGTGACTACAAGGAAACAACCAAACAAGACAATAAGGAAATAAATAGGCAAGCAATTAACGCTAGCCTATTACCGCTATTACACATATTATATCCACTGCACATCAAAGTTCGCCAGCAGTGCAAATATAGGGAACAAAGCAGCATATTACATACACTGGCCGTCAAAATTGGCCACCAGTACAAATAAACGCGGCGGCAAAACAAGAGCATAACTGAAACAACTTCAGAAGAGCTCAAGAAACGTTATCCTGGGTATCCACCATGCTGGCAGTAAGCTTAGCAAGCTTATTAGCTTTGTCCTGTTTGGCGCTAAAATCCTCCAACACTTATTGTTGCACCAGAAACTATGCATCTGAATGCTCCAGGGACTTCCGCAGTCCTTCCGCTTCTTGTCGCAGCACAGCTGATCGATGTCTTTCAGCTTGTAGTTGAGACTCAAGAAACCTAACTGATTCATACAGTGAGTTTGAATAGCTTGTGCAAGCGGTAGTGGCCAGTAACTCGAACACTAAACCAAGACAGGACTTTGGGGTTGTCTCACTGTCTTCAAGATAGTCTATCTTAGTTGTTTTATCAGCTTTGTTGTAGACCAACAAGGATGTGTCACTATCCTGAACCTTATCTGCATTACTTCCTTTACCATTGCTTAATAAGGCACCCTTCCCTATATTCTGTCAGCATTCTAAAAGAAGAAACAAGCAGACACATAACAAGTTTAGCATGTACTAGTATATGAAACTCATTTCAGTGAACCACTTCATTAGTAAGCTGGACAGGATTAAACTACCAAGTCTTCTATTGCCAAGTACTAGTACATAATAAAAGCATCAAACAAACATATATCTATGTCTTATGGTCACTGCATTGTCTTGCTAAATCAAAATAGAGACACGGTTCAAATCATATCAGTTCAAGACAAAGCAGCAGTGAAAGAATACAAAGCGTGGGAAACTATACGGCACAACAAGATTTCAGATGGGTACCACGGGTCTACATGTACAACAACACTATTGGCTCTGTTGTGATGCTAGTAATGTGCATGATATGAAAGTCAACTATATACACAATTGAAATTGAAATCAATAGAGCTATTGATAAGAGCAAACCTGTTAAAGAAACATGCGTGAACATACCTGCTGTGCCATTGGAGTTTCGATTGGAGCCTTCAATTTAAAAATAAGTTTGTATGAGTAAATACAGTGATACAAGAGCACAGCGATCATAGTTAAAAAAGGCGCGCCTAACCGAGCGCTTAAGCGCGCCTAGGCTCTAGGCGTTGGCAAAACGCATTGCGCATAACTATGCTTAATCTGTGCATAACTACACATAAGCATGCGCTTTGGTCAGTAAAGCGCAAGGCGGTGGCAAAACACACAATTAACGCCTAGCGCTTTTTTGAACTATGATAGCAATGGAATCTTAAATTAGAACAGTTGTTCTTCAGGTTTAGGCACTTGTTCTACACGAACAGAGTACAGTAAGACGCAAGAATATAATACTTAAAAATAGAAAATGATCTCATAGACCTTACCACATTCTTGGTTCGGGACCAGTACAGAACAAGGCGTTCCCAATCATCGTCCAGTAAATGTGTCTCAGGAGAATGTAAGGGAATTTGATGAGTTTCTTTGCCGGTGAAGTACGTTTTCTTCAGGTAATTCCGATACTGCCACCAAGCATTCTTGAAGATAGCAGAGGTATTAGCACAGGTTACCTCATCCTGAGTTTCCAAATCAGTCCTTCTCTATAGAGAAAACTGGGAAATTTTGCTGTATTGTAACCATCATGGAGGTAGGATGTATGGGACGAAGCAAAGTAATTGCCACGAATAACAATACTTACACATAACTCCTGGACAAACACCTGCAACTGGCATTTTCCTTCATCTTCAGTATAATATTTCCAAGATGGGAAGATACGCACATACGATTTAACAACATCAAATGTGATAGATGCTAAACTACGACTAGCTGGTTGTGCTTCCTCCACAGGAATAGGCGTACTAACTGGTGGAGTTGGGGTTTGCCGTGATAGTACTGGCCCTTTGGGCACTGGAGCTGCCTTACTAACTACTCTTGTTTGGGAGCTCTGTGGTGGAGATGGTGCTGCGTCAACAGGAACTGGGTTACTATCGGCTAGGGTTGGGGTTAGATTGGATGAAGCTGGTTCTCTGTCCATCGCAGTAGGGGTACAATCTGTGAGAGTTTGGGTTATGTGTGGTAGGGCTGGTTCTTGTGCATGTACAACCGGGGTGCTATCTCCACCAAGAGGTAGCACTGTTTTATTTGAAGACCGTGTTTTTAGTCCGTTAGATACTGGCATCACCCGCTCCAATTCAAATGGCTGATAAACAGGAAACTTAGTTGAATGTACAGACATTGTATGAGAGACAGATGCAATAGATAGTGTGGAAAAAAGAGGGCATGAAATAGTTGACATGTATATTGTTTAATAACTAAACAGGATTGCATGACATAATTCACCTACATGTTATCTAAGTAATCAGGATCGCATCATTTAATTCACATATGTGATTTATATGCTAAATAGAGGGCATTCGATATGATGTCTGAACTAAGAACATGGTGTTGAATATTGTGTATATGATGTCTAAACTATGCAATGCAAGACACCCACTACTAGAGAAAAGGCTAGCAGCAGCACGGGTTTTTTGGCTATCAGCAGCTCGGACAGCCGCGCTACTAATAAGGCGCTACAGCTAACTGTTACTAGTAGCGTGGGCTAAACCCGCGCTACTACTAAATGATTAGTAGTAGCGCGGGTGCACCCGCGCTACTACTAAGCTAACACCCACGCTACTACTAACCTAACTACTAGTAGCGCTCACTTTCAACCCACGCTACTACTTACAATTTAGGAATTAAAAAAAAGTTAGATGTGGTATTCATGAATGGTAATACGTCCATTGCAAAGCAAACCAACGTCACAGAACCATCTCAGGATTCCATTTAACATCAGACACACAACCATCATCGAAGTACCTCCCCTAGTGGTCCACCGTACCACCAACCTAAACAAATCACTTCTCTAGATGTATCTACCAAGGCTTGGAGTTCAGACGCCAATGTACCCGAATCCTCCTTCCCCCGGACGATGGCGTCGAGGACCTCCACCTCGAAGACCTCCGGTGTCAAAATCACCTGGACGTTCATCTGTTCGACGTGGCCACCATGCTTCACAGCAAAGTCCGCCTCCAAGTGGTTGAAGAGCACAACGCCCACCGGGCCACGCTAGTCACCGTCGATCACCCCTGCGCCCACGTCGGGAAAGTGAAAACTAGTTAGTACACAAATTACATCAGTTAAACTAAATAGTATATTACAATTCACAAGACCCATTAAGTTAAGATTCCTTATCATCTAGCAATTTAAAGGGGCTCATGCCGAATATATATGCTTAATTCCTCACTTCTTATTCAAACTAACTATATATAGATTTGGCAAATGCATAGAAAAACATAAAGTCCAAAAGAAACACAGAAATGCATATGTGAACTAAATTACTTTGTGTGTTAGCAGGTTTCTTGTTAGGTTATTCACTATATATAGTACCACATCAGGCGGGGTGATGTGTTTACTTCGCGCCGCAATGTTTGGCACCAAGTTCAGTCTTGGAAGACAAATACAATACATTGCTGGGCGGGACAAGGCTAAGAAAAATACAGAAATTTGTAGTTACTAAATCATTAGCATTAATCAGTGCCTTCTGTCGCGGGGGTCATGTGTCAACTGATTTCAAGTATGTTCTTGCAAGCTACAAAGATGTTAAGAATTACTTGCAATCTGGTTTTTGCAAGCGACAAAGTTGTTCAGAATTACTACTTATCTAGTAGTACAAATGTTGAAAACAGATTATGAACTAGTCCAGACTCTACATACACGTATGTGATGAGCATTGAAGCTTTCACTCTCCCAGGCTGTTTAGGATCATCAACCTAGTGGATGTCGTCCGGTAATAGAGGAAGTGCATCCTATATAAGGCACCCAACAAAAAGCTAAGTGATGGCTACTGTTTTCTCAGGCAGGGTGTACAAATTTAACAAAAATAAAAGTGCACTAGCACTATAGAGTCCGCTATATCTAGTTGCTAGGGCAAGTACTAAGGTCTAAGACGATATGCTACTAAATGATTGATTTTGCTGTTGCTCATGGACATAGACATGAGCAAGCACATGGCAGGGCCATGAACCTATGCAAAGCATCAATTGTTTTCAGCTCCTTGGCAACATGTCCAGTGGAAATCAAGATACTACCCACTTGCACAACTGAATCTACCATGCGCATGCGGGAGGCTACAGCTTCCTCAAAAAACAAGTAAAGAAGAGCATCATGGTTTCCTCACCCAAATACATTGACCCACTCGCCATCTGCCTTCCCTTCGCTGGCCGGAGCCATCGGCTCCGTCCTGGCAGCCTCTGTCGCCGGGGTCATAGAGAATAGAATGGTCCATGGCTTTGCATGAACATCGAACATATCTCTGATAGAATTACATATGAAGAAAGCATCACTCCTGACAATTTCATCAAGAAAAGGGAAGTTAGCTAACTTATAGCGGAAACAAAAGGAAACCTAGTCCAACTGCGCATTTTTTAGAACAGGAGGATGACCCCTGTCCAATGGCGCATAGGCCTAGTGGAATTTTATTCAAGGACTAGACAAGAGCATCTTTCAGTTTACTACAATATGTAATTTAAATAGCACGAAGCAAACAACTATAAAATGACAAGTGAACTATGATCCAATATTGTGCAGAATATTGAAATGAAGGTGGATTTTTTCATATTCGAGTTTTTCTTAATAGTAAATTAAAAAATAAATGAATATATGCATAAGGTGGATTTTCACATGCAACCTGTGGTAGTTTCAGTTTGTGCCGGCTTCAATTGTCACTCCAAACCTCTATTTCTCTTGTGGGCAACTCAAAATTGTTTATAATCCGTTATCTGTAAAAAATAAAATGGACTGAACTGAGTTAAAATAAACACATTACATGAATAGGCCAGACATAAACCTCTATATGCTATGCCGAATTAAGATAAAATAAACACATTGCATGAACTGAGTTAAAATGGACTGAACTGAGTTAAATCGGCCATTTTCATTTATAGGTGATCTATATGCTATGGCAAGAAACAACGCATTACATGAACAGGCCGACAAGCCATGCCGCGCAATGATCTGTTCATCGCAGAGCGTAGAACCATTCATAGGGAAGCCATTCAACAGCAGATATATAGAGATTGATCCATCATCCAACACATTAATCCGCAACGAAATTACCACACGACAGTATGATGATATTCACCTGAACACAACAACAGGCCTGTCATACACACACATACTACTTAATGATTCATTCAATAATAGTTCATGAACTAGTAATAATTCCCAATAATAGTCAGCAGCTAGAGTGTGACGCCATCGATTCAATCGTACACTAATCATACACGCAAATGTGTACGATCAAGATCAAGGACTCACGGGAAGATATCACAACACAACTCTAGACACAAATTAAAATAATACAAGCTCTATATTACAAGCCAGGGGCCTCGAGGGCTTGAATACATAAGCTCGAAAACACAAGAGTCAGCAGAAGCAACAATATCTGAGTACAGACATAGGTTAGACAAGTTTGCCTTAAGAAGGCTAGCACAAAAGCATCTACGATCGAAAAGGCAAGGCCTCCTGCCTGGAAGCCTCCTAATTACTCCTGGTCGTCGGCGGTCTTCACGTAGTAGTAGGCACCGTCGTGGTAGTAGCAGTCGTCGTCAAAGGTGGCGTCTGGATCCTGGGCTCTGACATCTGGTTGCATCAACCAGAAAGAAGAAGAAAGGGGGAAACGGGGAAGCAAAGCAACCGTGAGTACTCATCCAAAGTACTCGCAAGCAAGGATCTACACTACATATGCAACATTATCAAAGAAAGGCTGTATATGTGGACTGGGTTGCAGAAATGCTAGAATAGAGAGAAGGCCTAGTCCTATCAAAGACTAGCATCTTCTAGAAACCACCATCTTGCAGCAAACAGGAGGGAGTAGAGTAGCATAAAGTAAAGTAGTAGTAGTGTTATCAACCTCGGCCAGAGATCCTTTCTCGACTCCCTACGAGAAAGCAATTCCAAAGCCATACTATCCAGTTATCATCTCATATCCAAGTCTCATCTCAAGTATCCAGTTCTAGTTGTATCGATCGGGATACAACTCCAAGTGTCCGTTACCGTAGGACATGCTATGCATAGATTAGTTCTTCCCTGCAGGGGTGCACCAACTTACCCACCATGCTTGATTAACTCCGGCCGGACACACTTTCCTGGGTCATGCCCGGCCTCGGCCAAACAATACGCCGCAACCTGACCTAGACTTAACAGAGAGGTCAGCACGCCGGACTAAACCTATGCCCCCAGGGGTCATGGGCCATCTCCCCGGGAACTCCTGCACGTTGCGTACGCGGCCGGTGAGCAGACCTAGCAACCTCCTCTAAAAAGGAAGGTGCTTACCAGTCCAACCCGGCGCGCGCCGCTCAATCGCTGACGTCTATTAAGCTTCGGCTGATGCATACGACGCAGAACGCCCATACTATGCCCACGTGATGGTTAGTGCTATCAGGCCAGAGGCCCCTCGGATCAAATATCCAAATCGTAGTGGATTAGGAACGCGCGGTAACAAGCAGAGACTCACGAAAGATGTGACCCCGTTGCCCCATCTCGAGGACTTGCGACAAGGGCTAGGAATGCCCGGCCACGCGTCGTAATTATCTCACGGGCACCTTCCAGGTCAACCCGACTCCACATCACTCGCAATTATGCTCGCGCGGGTACCCCTCAGGGTCGACCCGTCTTTAGTAACAGGGTTCAGTGTAAAGTCATAGTAATCATAGTAACTGTGTGTCTAAACATCAAGGGGGAAACCCGAGGAATCACCCCCGGTGAATTCCACTCGATGTAATCATCAAGGTGAACGTAAGAGAAATCACCCCCGAGGTTCACACTTGAGGGGTTGCACGACAAAGTCATATTGGGAGTGGTTAAGGCGGAATCACCCTCGATGACCACGACCGAATAACTACACTACAAGGTTAACATCAGAAGTGTTGTAGAGGTCTCACCCTCGGCACTCGATAGTAACCCAGTAGTGTCGAGCAACTAAGGGGAAAGTGATGTGCAGTGCCGGGGCCTGGTCTTCGATCCCGTTGATCGGGTCTTCAATGATGAAGAAGGGGCAACAAGGACAAGGTGGGGGTCACTGATGGATCACTAACCAACCTATACTAAGTAGTTTAGGATAAGCAGGTAAGGTACAACAGCAAATACAAAAGCAGGCTATGCATCAGAATAGGAGCAATCAATAACAGTAGCAAAATCTAATGCAAGCATAATAGAATGGAATGGGCGATATTGGGATGATCAAAGGGGGGGCTTGCCTGGTTGCTCAGGCGAGAAGGAGGGGTCGTCGGTGACGTAGTCGATCACAGGGGCATCGGCATCGTCACGGGGTCTATCGAAGAGAAGAGGGGGGAGAAACAGTAAATACATAGCAAGCAAGTGCATAAAAGGACAACAGGCAGAAATAGACGTGTTCTAACGCGGTGCTACACGATACCGGCGAGGGGGAAGTCAACCGGGAATGTTTTCCCGGTTTGGGACCTATGTTAGACAGATGACCGAAGGGGGAAAGTTCCATGTTCAGCATGCTAGGGGCATGTGACAGATGAACGGACCACGTATTCGGATTCGTCATGTTTTTCTGAGCAACTTTCATATAGAAAACATTTTCATCTGAGCTACGGTTTATTAACTACGATTTTCTAAAGATTTAAAGTAATTTTCTAAATTATTTAGTTTAACATAAAAGGTTATTGCACCAGCATGACGTCAGCAAAGCGTCAGCAGGTCAACCGCAGCTGTTCAAGTCAAACCTGGCAGCTGGGCCCCACTTGTCATAGAGACTGGGTTAACTAACTAACTAACAGGGTTAAACAGCTAGGTGGGGCCCTATGTCAGTGGCTGGTTAACCGATTAGATTAGGTTTTAACTAAAACCGAGGTAATTAACTTAACTAAACGGGACGGGCCCACTGGTCAGTGGCTGCAGCTCCAAGTCAGCATAGTTGACCGGGGTCAACGGGTCAGCTGGGGCCCCTGGGACCCACCGGGCAGTGGCCCTGGGGGTGGCCCCCGGTCGGCCACATCGGCGCGGCGGCGTTCAGCCGTCGGCGACATTACAACGGGGGCGACGCGCCGGAGTCGGCCGGAAAAAGGCCACAGAGGGCCTACAGGCCGGCGGTCTGGACCTACGGATGCGTGGCGGCGGCGCGCATGCGATGGTGATGACGGCCGGCGCCGGGGACGGTCGGAGCATCGCCGGCGTCGAGGTTTGCGGTCGCCGGAGTTGGGCGAGGATGAAGTTAGCGACAGGAGCACGAACGGAGGCACGGGTGGGCTCTTCCGAACGCGGGGTCGACGCCGCGTCAAGTGGTGGTAACTGGCGACGCTGGGGGGCCGGAGCTGGCCGGAGCAACGACGGGGAGCGGCGGTAGCGCTCAGGCCCCGTTCGAATCGCGTCAGGAGCGGACTAGGCATGCGGTTGGGGCTGCAGCTCGGTGTTGTTCGCGCCCTGGAGGGCGCCAGTGACTCGCGCGCGGGGGGGGGGGGGATGCGTGAGCGCGCACGGCGCGCGAAGGTCGGCAACGCGATGGAGCGGCTACGGCTAGGCAGAGGGATAAGGGAGAGCGGGAAGAGGAGGGCGAGCTCACAGTGGAGCCGTAGGGAGTGGTAGCGAGCTCGAGGACGGCGCGAGGCGGACGAAATCGAAGACGATGGATGCGGTGCCCGAGGAAGAAGAAGAAGACGGGACGGTGATGTAGTGGCTCCCGTCCCCAATGGCTTGCTGTAGAGAACGTAGTCGATGACGGCGGTGCTCGGGAACGCGTTGGTGAGGCGTGGCATGGACGGTGGCCACGTCGACGGCGATCGGTGGCGATGAGCTCGCGCGACCGAGCTCGGGATCGAGCGAGAGGAGAGGGGAGAGGTGGATCTGGGGAGGAGAGGCACAAGTGGGAGTGGGGAGTGAGGATCGAGGTGACGCGGAGGGAGGGGATCCTTATCCCCTCGTCGGCGAGGCACGAGGCGACGAGCGGGTTCGACGGCGACCATGGGCGCGGGTCGGTTGAACAGGAGAAGGGGGAAGGCGACCGAGGAGGGGGACTGGGCCGGCTGGGGTGGGCCGACGGCCAGCTGGGCCGTTTAACCCAGTGGAAAGGGTCAGTTTCTTTTTTCTTTGTTTTTCCCTTTTCTTTTTCTTTTTGAATTAAAAAAGAGAGAGGAAAATATTTATTTGAGCATCCAAAGGATTTAGGAAAAATATGGGACTTGGCCCATTAATTCCTCCACATTTTTAGGTATTGCCACAAATAGTTGGGAGGCAAGAGGAATTGACTAGGAATTTTGGAAATTGGGAACGGCATATTTAAATGCTGCTGGAACACTAATTAATTTCCAAGGGCAATTTGGGAACTCCAAAGATTTTGGTTTTAACATGAAAAATACTTAGAGAATATTTGTCATATTGTGAACTATTTTGATTGCATGAAAGAAGAAGCAAATATTTGACATGCAATTTGAATTTGAATTTGAAGAATATTTTGGAAAAGTGGCATTTTAGCATGATGATCATGATGACATGACCGTTATTAGGGGGAGATTACTGTAGTGTGATGCTGGGGATGTTACAAATCTCCTCCACCACAAGAAATCTCGTCCCGAGATTTAAAAGGTGGAGTAAGGGAGAAAGTCTCGAGAGGACGAAGCTCAACACAAGATAGGTACCTGGGGGCTATCTCGGTGAACATGGCATAGAGGCATCTCTCGAGTTGAAATCCAAGAAGTCATCGAGAGCAAGGTAAGAAGGTGCAATAAGGAGCTTCGACTGGGTAGGCAATCATTCGTTTCCTGGAACAGAGGGTGAAAGGGGTTCAGAGCAATGGGAATATGTACTGCGTCTGATACGAGAACATATCACAAGAAGGTGGCTCGTGAATTACATATGAAGCTAAGCGCGAGGAACAATTTTGGAAGACAGGGATGTACAGGAGAGTCAGGTTTCGATACTGTGGAACTGTGGGTTATGGGCCCACTATGTGGGTTAACAGCAGGAAGGCACTAATCAATTTGCACGATCATGATACCAAGGCAGGTCAGAGTATAGCCTGTCAGTTATGTTGGCAACAACGCTGGTACTAAGGGCGAGGGACGAAGAGAACCGTTTTCCTGCTCGTTAAGACGAGGCGGACCAATAGGCAAAGTTCCCATCCATCGGCGGCTACCAAAATGTCATCAACAATAGTAACAAGGCCTTACTGACATAGTTTGTACACCGAGGTGTTTACATAAGCAGGGAATTATCTCTGCTTAGATCTCATAAACCACAAGAAAGGTTAAACAAAACAATGGAAAAGAAAAGGTGATCAAGAAACATTTAGCATTGCGCCTCCAATGTTCTTACGGATGTTCAGAGTACCACGACCATGCTTCGGGATAGCATTGACATGGTCATTAGGTAAAGGTTGGACCTTGGGAACACAAAGGATCCATCAGGAATTTATAGAACATCTCATGCAATTTTTTTTTCAAGAAAAAGATGAGGAGGTGGCGATGGGTTCAGCTGCAATCCTTTGATATGTCAAAAGGATGTAATTCCAAAATTATATGAACAAGTTTGTGTTGGGGGAAGGCAAAAATGTGGTCGATGATAACACAAATCATCGAGGGGCAAGGATGGTATTTCTCATCATGAATTTAATTAATATCATGGAAGAGCTCAAAATGTTTATGATGATCATGACACATTTGTCGAGAGATTTCATGAAGATGTAATCGATCGACGATGACATCAAGTCAAAGTAATGATGAAGCGGATAGTTATTGGATCCACGGGTACAACACAAACTCAAAATTCAAGCTTGCTGTTGAAGGCGAAATGATATGATGAGGAAGATCAACATAAGCTTAGCTCATCGTCGAAAATTGTGCTCCAGGAAGAAAGACCAGGTAGCACAGTTAAAAAAATTAATACGATAATGATATAACTGATCAGGCTAGGAATGGCTTGAAGGATTATTCGACTCGTAAGCAATGGAAATTACTTAGAGTTATAGAATCATAGTGCGGAATCGATTCACCTATCGGTGTTCTCAAGTGACTAATAACTCGGAACCCGGGGCAATCTAAAATCGCTGAGGAGCAATACGAGATGAACTCATAGGAAGCAACACAGTTCTTTGTTATTCTCGAGATACCGGAGTGTAATACTCGAAGGAAGGTCAAGATTGAGGTTGCGAAGATGTATTGACCTCTAGAAGACAAGTGACTTAACTTGTCTGAGAAATGGAATCAAAGGAGAACAATCATGGTCGGAACCACGGTTGCAAAGGATCAATTTATAGATACCAGATGAGCTTGTACGAAAGAATTAATTATTTTTACGAGAAGCTTCCATGATAAGTTCTACATCGGGTCCATGGGCATGAACACAAAGTTCAAGGTCGACTCCCACTTCTTCAATGCATAACCTTTCATTCACTCCTCGTTTTCGAAGAATTTGTAGTGTGAAAAATTTATCTGGTGAAGCACCAGAAGAGTATGACTCACATCTCTTTCGAGTTCACACGGATTAGGGAAGGCATATGTCACTAAGTTCCAAAGCATATAACATCAGCTCAATAGCAGAGCATGGTTGAAAATAAGTAGAGGATACAATTTATCAAAGGCATTATGTGTTAGGGGAAAACTCACGAGAATTTAGAATGTGAAAGACACCGTCGTATAATAATCCAACAAAGGATTTGGCGGTCCACAAGGGATCTTATGTGATTATCAGTACTCAACCAGAGGAAGAAAGAATGCAAAGGCATCGGATTATAGATATATCTGGATAACTTCAAAGCTTAAATGCAGAGGGATTACAATTCTTAAAACAGGAGATCAGAAGCAGAGGCTCTGATCAAAAGATAATTGAGTAGAATCGATATAGGTCGACAATCGATCAAGGTTTGATTTGCCAAGAACAAGCTCAAGTTCGGAGTGACGTCTGAGCCGGAAGGGTGAATGCTAGGATCTGATTGAGGATTGCAAGCATTCGCAACATATTGGATCAAGGGACTCAAAACGATAGTGACAGAGGATGTTAATGGAGATTACTAGAAATATGGAATTAACCATAATTCAAGCAAGCAAGAATTTCAAGAGCAAAAGGCTGTTGAGGATTTTCGGAAGATCCAATAGTATTTCGAAGACCTTTGTGAAACACAAGAACAAATGGGGATGAGAGGATACTCGGTAAGTGTGAGGAAGTATCCGAAGGGTTATTCATGTGGCAAGGAACTGCAAGGCAATAAACACAGCATTCTCGGAAGAATAGTGAGAATTTCGAGGTATCTTGTAATAACAAGATCAACGGAGAATGCTTGTATGAATGGCAAGTGTAGGTGGTTATCCATAGGGGTTTATCGATGGAAGGGAATTTCAAAAGCGATGTCACAAGTCTCGAGAGAACATTGGAGAGTAACTTCGAAGCCTTCTGGTGAAGCAGGCGATCATCTAGAATGAAGGGGCTCTCCGGGTGGAAGTGGGTTCGAGAACCTAGAGTTAGAGTTAACACAATCATTTAACCCGAATAGAAGAGAGATTAAAGTCCCAGATTATAGATGAGGAATAAAAGATCCTAATACCACCCAATGGCGACGTGGGCCCGTAAGCCACACAGCCATGTTAGTGAAAGTTTTTTTAATGACTAGACTCAACTTCGACCAAGGAGTTTGGAAGGGGGGTTCCTACAGGCAGTCGGCTCTAATACCAACTTGTGACGCCCTCGATTCAATCGTACACTAATCATACACGCAAATGTGTACGATCAAGATCAAGGACTCACGGGAAGATATCACAAGACAACTCTAGACACAAATTAAAATAATACAAGCTTTATATTACAAGCCAGGGGCCTCGAGGGCTCGAATACATAAGCTCGAAAACACAAGAGTCAGCGGAAGCAACAATATCTGAGTACAGACATAGGTTAGACAAGTTTGCCTTAAGAAGGCTAGCACAAAAGCATCTACGATCGAAAAGGCAAGGCCTCCTGCCTGGGAGCCTCCTAATTACTCCTGGTCGTCGGCGGTCTTCACGTAGTAGTAGGCACCGTCGTGGTAGTAGCAGTCGTCGTCAAAGGTGGCGTCTGGATCCTGGGCTCCGACATCTGGTTGCATCAACCAGAAAGAAGAAGAAAGGGGGAAATGGGGAAGCAAAGCAACCGTGAGTACTCATCCAAAGTACTCGCAAGCAAGGATCTACACTACATATGCAACATTATCAAAGAAAGGCTGTATATGTGGACTGGGCTGCAGAAATGCTAGAATAGAGAGAAGGCCTAGTCCTATCAAAGACTAGCATCTTCTGGAAACCACCATCTTGCAGCAAATAGGAGGGAGTAGAGTAGCATAAAGTAAAGTAGTAGTAGTGTTATCAACCTCGGCCAGAGATCCTTTCTCGACTCCCTGCGAGAAAGCAATCCCGGAGCCATACTATCCAGTTATCATCTCATATCCAAGTCTCATCTCAAGTATCCAGTTCTAGTTGTATCGATCGGGATACAACTCCAAGTGTCCGTTACCGTAGGACAGGCTATGCATAGATTAGTTCTTCCCTGCAGGGGTGCACCAACTTACCCACCATGCTTGATTAACTCCGGCCGGACACACTTTCCTGGGTCATGCCCGGCCTCGGCCAAACAATACGCCGCAACCCGACCTAGACTTAACAGAGAGGTCAGCACGCCGGACTAAACCTATGCCCCCAGGGGTCATGGGCCATCTCCCCGGGAACTCCTGCACGTTGCGTACGCGGCCGGTGAGCAGACCTAGCAACCTCCTCTAAAAAGGAAGGTGCTTACCAGTCCAACCCGGCGCGCGCCGCTCAATCGCTGACGTCTATTAAGCTTCGGCTGATGCATACGACGCAGAACGCCCATACTATGCCCACGTGATGGTTAGTGCTATCAGGCCAGAGGCCCCTCGGATCAAATATCCAAATCGTAGTGGATTAGGAACGCGCGGTAACAAGCAGAGACTCACGAAAGATGTGACCCCGTTGCCCCATCTCGAGGACTTGCGACAAGGGCTAGGAATGCCCGGCCACGCGTCGTAATTATCTCACGGGCACCTTCCAGGTCAACCCGACTCCACATCACTCGCAATTATGCTCGCGCGGGTACCCCTCAGGGTCGACCCGTCTTTAGTAACAGGGTTCAGTGTAAAGTCATAGTAATCATAGTAACTGTGTGTCTAAACATCAAGGGGGAAACCCGAGGAATCACCCCCGGTGAATTCCACTCGATGTAATCATCAAGGTGAACGTAAGAGAAATCACCCCCGAGGTTCACACTTGAGGGGTTGCACGACAAAGTCATATCGGGAGTGGTTAAGGCGGAATCACCCTCGATGACCACGACCGAATAACTACACTACAAGGTTAACATCAGAAGTGTTGTAGAGGTCTCACCCTCGGCACTCGATAGTAACCCAGTAGTGTCGAGCAACTAAGGGGAAAGTGATGTGCAGTGCCGGGGCCTGGTCTTCGATCCCGTTGATCGGGTCTTCAATGATGAAGAAGGGGCAACAAGGACAAGGTGGGGGTCACTGATGGATCACTAACCAACCTATACTAAGTAGTTTAGGATAAGCAGGTAAGGTACAACAGCAAATACAAAAGCAGGCTATGCATCAGAATAGGAGCAATCAATAACAGTAGCAAAATCTAATGCAAGCATAATAGAATGGAATGGGCGATATCGGGATGATCAAAGGGGGGGCTTGCCTGGTTGCTCAGGCGAGAAGGAGGGGTCGTCGGTGACGTAGTCGATCACAGGGGCATCGGCATCGTCACGGGGTCTATCGAAGAGAAGAGGGGGGAGAAACAGTAAATACATAGCAAGCAAGTGCATAAAAGGACAACAGGCAGAAATAGACGTGTTCTAACGCGGTGCTACACGATACCGGCGAGGGGGAAGTCAACCGAGAATGTTTTCCCGGTTTGGGACCTATGTTAGACAGATGACCGAAGGGGGAAAGTTCCATGTTCAGCATGCTAGGGGCATGTGACAGATGAACGGACCACGTATTCGGATTCGTCATGTTTTTCTGAGCAACTTTCATATAGAAAACATTTTCATCTGAGCTACGGTTTATTAACTACGATTTTCTAAAGATTTAAAGTAATTTTCTAAATTATTTAATTTAACATAAAAGGTTATTGCACCAGCATGACGTCAGCAAAGCGTCAGCAGGTCAACCGCAGCTGTTCAAGTCAAACCTGGCAGCTGGGCCCCACTTGTCATACAGACTGGGTTAACTAACTAACTAACAGGGTTAAACAGCTAGGTGGGGCCCTATGTCAGTGGCTGGTTAACCGATTAGATTAGGTTTTAACTAAAACCGAGGTAATTAACTTAACTAAACGGGACGGGCCCACTGGTCAGTGGCTGCAGCTCCAAGTCAGCACAGTTGACCGGGGTCAACGGGTCAGCTGGGTCCCCTGGGACCCACCGGGCAGTGGCCCTGGGGGTGGCCCCCGGTCGGCCACATCGGCGCGGCGGCGTTCAGCCGTCGGCGACATTACAACAGCGGCTACGCGCCAGAGTCGGCCGGAAAAAGGCCACAGAGGGCCCACAGGCCGGCGGTTTGGACCTACGAATGCGTGGCGGCGTCGCGCATGCGATGGTGATGACGGTCGGCGCCGGGGACGGTCGGAGCATCGCCGGCGTCGAGGTTTGCAGTCGCCGGAGTTGGGCGAGGATGAAGTTAGCGACAGGGGCACGAACGGAGGCACGGGTGGGCTCTTCTGAACGCGGGGTTGACGCCGCGTCAAGTGGTGGTAACTGGCGACGCTGGGGGGCGGAGCTGGCCGGAGCAACGACGGGGAGCGGCGGTAGTGCTCGGGCCCCGTTCGAATCGCGTCAGGAGCGGACTAGGCGTGCGGTTGGGGCTGCAGCTCGGTGTTGTTCGCGCCCTGGAGGTCGGCAACGCGATGGATCGGTTACGGCTAGGCAGAGGGATAAGGGAGAGCGGGAAGAGGAGGGCGAGCTCACAGTGGAGCCGTAGGGAGTGGTAGCGAGCTCGAGGACGGCGCGAGGTGGCCAAAATCGAAGACGATGGCGGCGGTGCCCGAGGAAGAAGAAGAAGACAGGATGGCGATGTTGTGGCTCCCGTCCCCAACGGCTTGCTGTAGAGGACGTAGTCGATGACGGCGGTGCTCGGGAACGCGTTGGTGAGGCGTGGCATGGACGGTGGCCACGTCGACGGCGATCGGTGGCGACGAGCTCGCGCGACCGAGCCCGGGATCGAGCGAGAGGAGAGGGGAGAGGTGGATCTGGGGGAGGAGAGGCACAAGTGGGAGTGGGGAGTGAGGATCGAGGTGACGCGGAGGGAGGGGATCCTTATCCCCTCGTCGGCGAGGCACGAGGCGACGAGCGGGTTCGACGGCGACCATGGGCGCGGGTCGGTTGAACAGGAGAAGGGGGAAGGCGACCGAGGAGGGGGACTGGGCCGGCTGGGGTGGGCCGACGGCCAGCTGGGCCGTTTAACCCAGTGGAAAGGGTCAGTTTCTTTTGTCTTTGTTTTTCCCTTTTCTTTTTCTTTTTGAATTAAAAAAGAGAGAGTAAAATATTTATTTGAGCATCCAAAGGATTTAGGAAAAATATGGGACTTGGCCCATTAATTCCTCCACATTTTTAGGTATTGCCACAAATAGTTGGGAGGCAAGAGGAATTGACTAGGAATTTTGGAAATTGGGAACGGCATATTTAAATGCTGCTGGAACACTAATTAATTTCCAAGGGCAATTTGGGAACTCCAAAGATTTTGGTTTTAACATGAAAAATACTTAGAGAATATTTGTCATATTGTGAACTATTTTGATTGCATGAAAGAAGAAGCAAATATTTGACATGCAATTTGAATTTGAATTTGAAGAATATTTTGGACAAGTGGCATTTTAGCATGATGATCATGATGACATGACCATTATTAGGGGGAGATTACTGTAGTGTGATGCTGGGGATGTTACATAGAGGAAGGACACCACAAATAGGTGGAATCCCAGCAAACTTAATGATTCATTCAACTCAACTCTGCTTTGAACAAAGTTGGCCTCATTTAAATACGAAGAATTGGAGAAGCGGACTTTCAGATCTATAGTACATACATTGGGCCAAAATTAAGGTCAAATTTACCTACAGGACGGCATGCATAATAATAATAGTAGTAATTCACCACTGAGATAGATGAGAAGATGAATTGATATGGGATTGTGAGACTCGACAGTGACGGGTACAGTATCAAATTTGTCCTTCCTTTGCAAGAGAGGAAGAGAAATTAGATTGGGGATCGGAAGAAGGTGGGTACGGTCGGTGGATCTGTTCATTGTTGTGGAGGAAGGAGGGCTTGTAGGCTCTTGGGGTAGTCCTCTCCTGCCTCACCTCACCTCGCCTGCTGCCTCATGCAACAAGTCAGCAACACTACTGTGTGTGTGCGTCTACGTCTGTGCAAACCAAAGCTGGCTACGCATGAGGGAGGGAAGGGAAGGAAAAAAGGAAAGGGAAAGGGAAGTAGATCGAGAGAGTACCTTGGCGGCCATGGCGTCGTCGGTCGAACGGAGCGGAAGCAGACGGACAGATGGAGGTCCTGTCCAGTCGCGCGAGCTCGCGATTGGGGAGATGCGGCCAGCGCCATGGAGGTGGAGCTCCAGGTCCTAGCCGTCGGCCATGGATGTGGATCTCCAGGTCCAAGCCCTTGGCGAATCTCGGATTGAGAGCCGCCGCCTGACCTATTCTCTTCTCGTCGTCTTCTAGTAAGGGGAGGGGCGAGGGTGGCGGTGGCGGTGGTCGTGCGGAGGCCTGGCCGGCCGGCTGCAGCGCTCGGGGCCGCACACACTCGTGGATTGGGAGAGGAGAGGAGGTGGAAGAAGGCCGGTGGTGGAGGGGATTTGGATCGAGGTTTGGGTGAAACTTTTTTTTTGATAAACGTGGGTGGGTGGACGGTGGAGTGGTTGGTGGGGTGGGAGCAGATGCAGGTGGTTGCGTGGGGCTTATAACCCGTGCTACTACTATTGACTTAGTAGTAGCGTGGGTTTATAACCTGCTCTACTACTACGACTGGTCCCGGGAGGCACGGTGGAAATCACTTAGTAGTAGCGAGGGGTAAAAACCCGCGCTACTACTATCGGGTTATTAGTAGCGCGGTTTCCTCAAGCTCGCTACTGCTAATTAGCAGTAGCATTCATTTTTAAACCGCGCTGCTGCTAAGATTCTGTGTATAAGGTTTTCCCTAGTAGTGACCATATGCATGATATGAGCAGTATAACTGTACCAAGTTAGAGCATACACCTCAGTGGGGGAATAGGACTGGTCATCTGTCTCTGAATCCATCTCTGAGGAGCTATCGGGACCCAACAAGAGATCTGCTTCGACAGGTAGCACTGTCTGCTCTGAATGCCTTGTTTTCACTCCAGATTTTTCCATCTCCCACCCAAATGGCTGCTTCACAGGAAGAGTAGTTTAATGTACAAACATTGTCGACAAATGGAAATGTAATGAAGAAAAGGATGGGCAAGATATCATTCAAATATATGATGCCTGGTTAAATAGGATGGCATTGCACATTTCACATATATTATGGCTGGCTAAAAGACGTGAGACTGCATAATTCCTATACATGATATAGAAACTAAATAGGTGGCATTACAAAACATTTCTAAACTAAGCAGATAACATATATGATGTCGAAAGTAGGCACTGCAAGGCAACATATGCATGATATGACTAACATCATCATGCCAAGGTAGAGCAAACATCTTGGGGTGTAAATAGGAATGGTCAGCGGCGTCTAAATCCGCCTCAGAACAGATATCTTCCTCTGGATTACAATCTAGAGAGGGATGGGGAGGATTTGCCATTGAACCCACCATGGAGCAATGTCTGCATGACATTGTATTGCCGCGCAAAACTCTTCTCTTTTTCTCTACATGTTCAGCATGACTGTGTACAATATCTACCATGCATACAAAAAAATATGGTGAGATTATGTAAGGAGAGCATGCAGAAATTTAGAGTGATGGTAACAACCAGTGTATGGATCCAAAAATAGTGATAGCAGGCTGATGAGTGCTTTAATTTAATAAAAAGACAGATGATGATTGCTTACTATTTGTTTCCCACCCAAGATGAACAACATAGGCATACCCTAGGTGAACCAGATATTAGACAGACATGTTATCCATTGCTGCCTCGATATGTGCCCCACAACTAATTTTGGAACTCAAGTTTGAACATTAATTTGGACCTGACTTGGGAGTCCAAGAGCTGAACAGGACGATAAAGTAGCAGGTAAGTTTAAGAAATGCATAACATAAGCAGAAACAAAAGAGTGCAATCTCTCTTGTGGACCCGTGTACTCCTCAGGTTCATCTGCTGAGTCGATGATGGTGATACCGTTGCGGTGGGTGCCGGCGGCAGGGAAGGAGATCTGAGGCGGTGAAAGACGGTCAGGAGTTGTGATGTCTGGTTTGGTGGATGCTTCTATCGATGGATCAGCTCAGGTGAGGTGGACGATGTCGCGGCAGGAGTAGGATAAACCACACAAAGTTCCCTTCGACACCTACCTGTAACTGAAGTAATTCTGTAAGGGCTCATTGGGCTTGCATGATTCTAAAAACGCAGGGATAGGAAAAACACCAGAATATGATAGGAATGCACATGGTAAGCAGAGCATTTGTAAACATAGGATTTCTGTCAACTTGGGTGTTTGGTTTACAGGAATTGGAAGAGTAGAGGAATGCAAAGAAACATGGCCAAAATAAAGTGAAACCATATGAAAGTGTGTACAGTTAGAATGTTATTCTGCCACTAATGCACTTGGTCTTGTTTTCATGCATAGGATTTTGAAAAGTAGGTCCAGCTGGATGTTTTGCTTCATTCCTTTCAACCAAATGCATGAATAATTGAATAGTAGAGTGCCATTGGAAAATTCCCTATTGCTATGTTTTTCCGTTGAACCAAAATAGCCCTAATGGATCGACGTGAATGTATAGTAATAAGTGATGCAACAAGTGTACAACCTTTTTGCCGTAGCCGTGTCGACCTCAGCATCATTGGGTTGGTCGCTAAAGCAGTTGAGGCAGAGGTGGCCATCGGAGGTGTGGAGGAAGATCTGAGGATTCTGTAGACGGCGTCCAGGGCACTGCTCTGTTGTCATGGATCATTCTGTTGTTGGAGCAGCTCCGGTGAGCCATAAGACGTCAAGGCTGAAGCAGCACAAGACAAACATCATCAATCTCAAGTGGGATTCTAATAGCATCTCCAATAGATGATGTAAAATAGATGTAAAATATACATCACCAAAAACCACCTAACTACAAAAGATGAGGTAAAAACTATTGACTCTGAACTTAACTGTCGAAACTGAAATTTACTATGGAATCTGAATGCTACTATCGAAACTGAACGCAATGGTAGCAGAGAGGCACTTGACATGTAGTTTAGGGAGGGCATGTAGTTCATCTTCAACCTGCACCCCCCTGAGCCGCCAGCCACCACCGGACGAACCGCCAGCCCCAGCGCCGCCTCGCCGCCCAGAAACAACTCCCCACCACCGCCCCGGCCAGCCCTCTAGGCCCCCCGCCCCCTACCCTGAACCCTAAGATAGATAGTGGGATACCTCTCCGGCGAGCCCCCGTCCCCGCTGCGGGTGGTTCTTCCTTAACTCCGGCGAGCCCCCAACCCCTGAAAATCGACAGACCCAAAAGTCGATTCAGTCGACTGAAGTGTGGCTAAATTGGAGCAGAGCAGCAGCACAAGCAAGGGGGAGAGCAGCAGCAGCAGCTGGGCGAGCGAGCGATCGAGCCAGAGCCGGAGTAGCAGCAGCAGCGCGAGCGAGCGAGCAAGAGCCGGAGCAGCAGCAGTAGATCCGGCTGGTATGGACGCCGCCGCCGAAGGGGCCTCGCACTGGGGGAGAGCCGCCATGGAGATGTCGCCCGCGGCGCCGGCTTCAAGGTAGCCGCTCCATGGGGGTGTGGGATGGAGCACCGTCGGCGTCGGGAGGTCGAGTTAAAGAGAAGGTGCGATGCGATGAGTGTACAACCTCTTTGGTGGCGCCGAGTAGGCCTCGGCTTCGTCCGAGGAGTCGGTGAGGATGTTGCGGTTCCGGTGGAGCAGGTTAAGGCGGCGCTGTGGGGATGGGGCAGCCGCGATAGACGAGGTGATCGTCGGAGCAGCTCCTTGGAGGTAGAGGACAGGGCGGCTGAATTGGCGAGACGACGAGATGGACGAGGATCCTCATCCGGGGAGGTGGACGAGGGACGTCGAGCTGTTTCGGTGGACGATGTCATTGGGGAAGAGGCTCCGGCTGTGCAGCGGTGAGGTGGCGGACGGAGGAGGGTGGGGTTTCGCGGCTGGAGTGGAGAGGTTATGGCGGCCTAGGATTTCAAATGGCGAAAAGGGGGCGATGGGAGGGGGTGAAGCATGACTTAGGGACGCGCTTGTCCAAAATGTAGGGTGTGTTACAAAAGTACGCCCCACCGATTTGAACTAGCGGCCCTTTCGGCCCAGGGTTAGAAGGGGGATTTCGCGTGTCAGGATTTGGAAGCTGGAGGGAGTTTTCACGCGCATTGTAATTTCGGGATAGCAAGGCGCGGGTTGTGAAGGCGCCAGTTTTGGGAGCACGATATCTGAATTTTTGGGATATAACAAGACGCGGGTTGAATTTTAGGGACAAGCCTAACGTGTAGTAATATTGTACTTGTATGTACCAAATCAATTCGCACTTCCCTCAACCAAAAAGAAAACGAAAAAAATAAAAGTATTCACACAACACAAAGAGAGAGTCTTGCCCCGTTTTACTATACAAATGCTATTCAAAGCTACTCCCTCCTTCCATCTATATAGGGCCTAATGGATTTTTCGATGCTAACTTTGACCAAATATTAGAGCAATAATATATGACATGCAACTTACACAAAGCATGCTGTTAAATTCGTCTGTAAAGGTTCTTTCAATGATATAATTTTCACATTGTGCATGCCATATACTATTAATCTTGTCAATAGTCAAAGGCGGTCTTAAAAATCTCATTACGCCCTATATATATGGAAGGAGGGAGTATGAATCCATGTTATGTCTGATTAAAAAAAATTCACTTGCTGTATAATGCATGTAACCTACTCATACCAACATTTTAGTGCATTCCAAATGTCTATACTACCGCTGCAATTCGCACTAAATTTGAATTCGTTTCTCTATTTCAATAAGAATCTACAATCATGATTGTTGCCAACTTCAACCATCATTCGTGTATTACCTTAATAACACACCACATGATTACTATAGAGATAGATATGAACTATGTGTACTACATGAACTCGAATTCTATTTTTTGAATACACTTGATGTTGATTCCAAATAATAGTACATTTGATGTACTGGCTATATATTCATAATCTAAACCATGTTCCATACGTACACCGTGTTTATCACACAAAGTATAGTGCCCTGCCCCTACATTATGACAAGTATTTAGACTTGAGTTGCAAAAGCCACACATTAGCCCAAATTATAATCAATGTTCGACATTATGATATCTTCTTCAAGTATCTCTATCTACTTTTTTATAATGAATTATGATCTTTGTTTGTCTTTTACACCTTCACGATCCTCTTCTATTTGTAGCTAGCTAGCGCTAACTTTCTATCGTGCATGCACACGCCTGCCCCCCTCTCACCCACCCTTAGCGTCCCCTCCATCGCACACGTTCATTATTTATCTTTAGGTCGTCCACCAGCGGTGTGTGTAGGCCCCCGGCTTCTTGTTTCCTGCACACACCGGTCGATATACCTCTCTAGCCAAGTGTGCCTACAACAAACACATATATACTTCCCCTCTTCTCTTCTCACCGACCATGCTCCCCTGTGTCCAATACAATTCCATGCAGATGCGCACTCCCGCCCCTCTTGTCATTGATCACATACTCGCACACTCCTCCCCCCTCGACATGGTAGGCCTCTCGCACCACCTCCTAGCCACACCCTCTCCCATGTCTGTCTCTCCGGACCTTATTTGGTTCTAACACATGCAGACGTGTATATGAACTGATCTCCCTACATATAGCCAGGTCGACTATAATTCGTTTTCACCAAGCACCGATACACTTACCTCGCTAGTTATGTCTCTCCCTTTCTAGAACACACGATGGTTGATCTTCCTATGTAGTTACGTATGCCTACCACAACCATATCTTCTCCCCTCATCATCCTTGAATACCTCCCTACCCGTCTGTCACACGCACGTGCATAGACAGACAGACATCCCCCGCCCTCTCTTATTGATATTGCACTCATACCCTCCATTTGTCTAGCAGGCCTCTCCCACCTTTTGTGAGACGCCACTCCACCACCAGCCCTCCGATGCTCTACCTTTGTCTTTTTCCTAACCTTATTCCTCTTCTACACATATCCATGGATGTCGATCGATATCCCTCAATACATAGCTAGGTCTCTCTCCTTCCCCACACATATACTAGTCGATCGGTCTCTGCCCCCTCCCCCCCCCCCCCCCACACACACACCGATAGTCAAACATTGTAGGTAGGTATCCATGCCACGGAGAAAAACTGCACCTCTGCCCTCTCAAATTCTAGTAGGCCAGCCGCCCTGTATCTTTGACATGGGCAAACACAGATTTGATGGCACTCTTTATCGACCGCGCAGCCACACACTTCATCCCTGTTTTCAATTCTATCGATATCTCACGTCCATGACTCGGTTTCACACACATTGCATATGTTACGTTTTTCTGTTTGAGATATCATCAACACATTGCCTCTGTTTCGCACAAACCATCTCTCTCACACCCACCCACGTATGTACCTGCACCTAAAGAAGAAGTGCATGCAGGGCCTTCGCCACTTGCTCGCTGCCGCAGTATGGGCAGATCTCGGTCGACGGCGCCCTCCTAGTAACATCCCGACAACCCTCGGGTACAGCTTCCTCCGGCCTTGCTCCACTGCCCATCTTCCCATGTTGCTGCATGTGGATCACTACAAAAAAAGACACATCCGTGACATTTTGGGCCGAACGAATTTTTTTCTGTCATACTTATGACACTTCTATGACGATAATTGTGACAAAACCCGGTATCATCATAGATGTCATGGGCTCCTACTTCTATGAAAAAAAATCATGACAGAAAATGGGATTTTCATCCTGGGCGGGCCGGAGATGCAGCTGTATGACATTCTTTGGGCCGTCCATGACAGAAAAAACCGTGGTAGAAGCGAGGGCGAGGAAAATTTCAGCGAGTTCCTGGTTACGGTGGGAGGTCGGGGGCCGAGCGATGCGCATTTCTCTCGTACACGTACGTGCGTGTGTGCGAGGCGTTGGCTCTAACTGAACCCGAGCGAGGCTTTGGGCTCTAACTGAACCCGAGCGGTGGGGGTGGATGCAGGACCCCGTGGCGTTGCCTCTGGATGAACAGGACGACCCCGTGGAGGGCTGGATGAACATTAGACGGTGAAGGGGTGCCCGTGGAGGGGTGGTTGAACAGTAGCCAGTGGAGTAGCGCGCGGTGGAGGCTGGATGAACAGGAGCCCGTGGAGGCTGGAGGAGGTCGACGGTAGCCCATGGAGGCTGGAGGAGGTCGACGGTGGAGATGAACAGTATCCCGTGGAGTCCCGTTTTGTGGCACGCCACACCCCTCCCGATGAACAGGACACCCGTTTCGACCGTAGCGCTCCAACACAAGTCTGTTTCGTCCGCTTTGCGGTATGCCACACCCCTCCCAATCAACAAGACCCCCGTTTCAACCGTAGGAGGTCCGTTCCTCCGTTTTGTGGTACGCCAGACCCCTCCCGATGAGTAGGATCCCGTTTCAAACATGGTCGGTCGAACACAAGGCCGTTTCCTTCGTTCTGCGGTACGCCAGGCCTCGTTTCCATCGCCTGTTCCGTCCAAGCCGATTGGCTCCCACGCGTTCCATTGCCACCTGATGAACACAACGCATTTCGTTGCCTCCTCATGAACACGACGCATTCCGTTACCTCTCCATGAACACGATGACGATGATGTTTCTCTGTTCCAACCAAGCCATGTACACGAGCCCTGGCCGTATGTATGCGTGAGTAGGCGTTCGAGACCCTGCCCGTATGTACGTATGTGGCCGTATTTTCTTTCGTGCACCAACGCCGCTATAAGTACGTGTACATGGTACGTGCGCGCCTCTACGACGACCAGTGTGTACTTACATATTCACGACTGGAATGACAATGCTATGTACGCTTCGACCAGGTGGGTCCCGACTGTCAGGCACTTCCTTGCGTGCGAAGATGTAGCTGGTGGGTCCCGGCAGTCAGGGGGGCGAATCGGTTTTTTTTTTGCCCGGATGCACTTCCTTGCGTGCGAAGATGTAGCTGGTGGGTCCCAGTAGTCAGGGGGGAACATTTTTTTGCAAAATACGGTGGCCCGTCCGGTGGGTCCCCACTGTCAGGTGGAGGTATAAATATTTTGCGCGTAATAAGGAGGCACTTCCTTGCTGTGGCTGTGGACCCAGCTGTCAGCCTCTCCATGTACAGTCCACGTCCGATGGAAGCCGTTCCTTGACCACGTTGACCACGCCATGCCGAGAGCACCAGGGAAGTCGATGACGGCGAGGCCTATGAAGGGGACAACGCGGAGCCGGGGAAGACGCGGTAGTGGATGCCCACGCGTAGAGGAGTATGAGGGTTCACTGGTTCGCTGCGGTGTGAGGCTACCCTCGCCACAGAATAACAGGGGGTGTGGGTGAGTAGAGGGATGACCTGGCCAGCGGTGGGAGTAGTAGGGGGCGGTGACGCCTCCGCCGCATCGCAGCCGGCCACGGGAGGCAGGAGCACGAGGGACGACCGGCGCTGGTTTGGGCGGCTAGAGCAAGAAGACTAGAGGTTGAAGAAGCACTACGGCCGTTGGATGGACATCGTACGGTCACTGGAGCTAGAATCGTGCATATTGACTAAGTTGATAAAGCCATCCGTCCCCGTCAACTTAGTAGGCCCACAAGTCAGCCTGCCACTATACTGGGTCCCAGCTAACAGGGGAAGTATTCATTTTTTGTGCGTAATAAGGAGGCACTTCCTTGTGTGCAAAGATGTAGCTGGTGGGTCTGAGCTGTCAGCGGCAGTAACATTTTTTTCACGAAATACAGAGGCCCTTTCGATGGGTCCCTGATGTCAGGTGGAGGAATCATTATTTTGCGTGTAATAAGGAGGCATTTCCTTGCGTGCGGCCATGGACCTAGCTGTCGGCCTCTCCACGTACAGTCCACTTCAGATGCATGTTGGTCGTTGACCAGGCCGCGCCGAGAGCACCAGGGCGGTGGACGACAGTGAGGCCTAGGAAGGGAATGACACGGAGGCAGGGAAGACTCGGCAGTTGTTTCCCACGCGGAGGGGAGTACGACTGTACGAGGGTTTACTAGTTCGTCTTCCGTCGCCAGAGAATAACAGCAGGCGTGGGTGATTAGAGGGATGGCTAGGCCACCGATGGGAGTACGGTGGGGCGGTGAGGCCTGCGCGGCATCACAGCTGGCCGCAGGGAGGAGGGAGCAAGCAGTCTCGCTGGCGCTTGTTTGAGCGGCTAGAGCAGGAAGAGCAGAGATTGAAGAAGCACGACGGCCGTTGGATGGACATCGTACGGTCACTGGAGCTAGAATCGTTCATATTGACTAAGTTGACAAAGCCCTCCGTCCCCGTCAACTTAGTAGGCCCACAAGTCAGCCTCCCACCGTGTGGGTCCCAGCTAGCAGGGGAGTATTCGTTTTTTGTGCGTAATAAGGAGGCACTTCCGATGGGTCCGAGCTGATAGTGGGGAACGTTTTTTTCACGAAATACGGTGGTCCGTCCGGTGGGTCCCAGCAGTTAGGGGGAAACGTTTTTTTCACGAAATACAGTGGCCCATCCGGTGGGTCCCAGCAGTCAGGGGGAAACATTTTTTTTGCGAAATACTGGTGGCCCGTCTGGTGGGTCCCTGCTGCCAGGTGGAGGAATAATTATTTTGCGCGTAATAAGGAGGCACTTCCTTGTGGCTGCCGTGGACCCAGCTGTCAGCCTCTCCACGTACAGTACTCTTTTGATGGAAGTCGGTCGTTGATCACATTGACCACGCTGCGCCGAGAGAACCATGGCGGTGGACGACAGTGAGGCCTAGGAAGGGGACGACGCGGAGCCGGGGAAGACACGCCAGTGGATGCCCACGCGGAGAGGAGTACGAGGGTTCACTGGTTTTGCTGCGGTGTGAGGCTGTCATCGCTGCAGAATAACAGGGGGAGTGGGTGAGTGGAGGGATGGCCTGGCCAGCGGTGGGAGTAGTATGGGGGCGGTGAGGCCTCCGCGGCAGCACAGCCGGCCACGGGAGGCAGGAGCATGCGACACGACCAGCGCTGCTTTGGGCGGCTGGGGCAAGAAGACCAGAGGTTGAAGAAGCACTACGGCCGTTGGATGGACATCGTTGACCACGCCGTGCCGAGAGCACCAGGGCGGTGGACGCCGGCGAGGTCTATGAAGGGAATGAGACGGAGCCGGGGAAGACACGGCAGTGGCTGCCAACGCGGTGGAGAGTACGAGAGTTGATTGGTTCGGCTGTCGTCGCCGAAAAATAACAAGAGGTGTGGGTGAGTAGAGGGATAGACAGGCCAGGGATGCGAGTATGATGGGGCCGTGAGGCCTGCCCGGCAACACAGCCAGCCACAAGAGGTGGGAGCAGGCGGTTCCGACGGCGCTGGTTTGGGCGGCTGGGGCAGGAAGATCAGAGACTGAAGAAGCACGATTGCCGTTAGATTGACATCTAATGGTCTGATGCTGGTAGAGTCGATTGTTGACTAAGTTTATTTTTTGAGACACCTTGTGTACGCATGAACTTAGTAGGCCCACAAGTTAGCCTCCAAATTTGTGGCAGACAACATAAAGCCCATTTGCTATTTTTTATCATTTGCAACCCATTTGCTACTTCTTAAGTAATTTATTACAGCCCATTTTCTGCCCAGGACCACGATCAAAAAGTTCAACCTTATTTTGCATATTTCAGTGGAGTCCGAACTGTTGTAATCCTGAAATGATAAACATTTTTTAAGAACTTATTGATTTGCCAAAAAATCATTTTGTTTTTGTAAGGGACAATTGAGTTGGTTTAAGGGAAAACCAGTGGTAAAAAATCCAGCGCTGGGTGGGAAAAAACAACAAAAATAAGGATGTAAATATGAAAAGGGAATTTTATGTGTTTTCAATATAATGATACGTGTATATGAACTAGTAAAACTATAGGTAGAGATTAGAAAACGGATGTAGGACATCCGTTTCAAGAGGAAAATAGAACTAGGCTGTGTGTTTGATTCAGTAAAAAAACTGCATGCGGATGTTGTAAGACAAAATATAACTAACGCTGGAGGGACAGAGGCCAGTAGATACCTGCTGGATCTTTGTGCCCTAGTGTTGTCATGGGTTGGGCCTGTTAAAAACAAAACCAACCCTGGGCAGTCTACAGCCCAGTTGAAACTTGCTCGACCTGAAAAAACAATATACGTGCTCAATAAACGAGAGAATTCTGCAAGTACAGACTGATAACTGGGATGCAACAGGGATATTCTTTTTTCATCGTGATAATAAGTGCATGCACTTGTTTCAAAAAAACTGGAGAATTGGGAACTCGAACGGTAGGTGCTTATGCTACCCATCAAATAAAAATCAGGTGCCTGAAAATTCATTTCAAAACAAATAATTCAGCTTTATATCCACGTCGACCCTCGGCATGATGGTTGGAAGCAAATGCAAGTTCATACCAAAAGATCGTTAACAACAATGCCAACATGTGGACGACAAGGTAGTACAACTACCAATACCAAACTAACTTATAATCTTTTTACTCCTGGCCCTAGTGTTCGTCTGGTAGAAAATCTTGCAAAGGACCAGCTCCCGCTCCTTCTCTTGCTCCAGGTACCCGAGGTGGTAATGGTGCATCACCCAGTTGGTCCTCTGCTGGTCGAAGTTCTTGTTGGTGTGCAGCACCAGAACCTTTTTTGCTGCCCGTCTGCCGGCCGTTGACCATCACCGGCAAGGTATTGTCGGTCTTGTGCCACATCGCGTGCATGCCGCACTCCGACTGTATCTTGCAACGCATCCACGTGCCCCTTTTGAATGCCCTGGAATTGTGCTGGAAGAAATGCTTCCTTAGGCCACTCAGTGTGATACCTGCAGTATTGTGGAATACAGGTTTTAGTGTACGTAGTTGGCATTTTCATAGCATCTTTGGCATGTTGCAGTCACTTGTTTCACTTTTTATTAACTGTCAAATTGTAATTGCTTCACCAGGTCTGCGTCTAAAAAGAAAAATAGAGCTATAAACAAAGGAATATGTTTGTGCAAGTAGACGCCGATTGGTGTCTTACCTGGAAGTTTCTCAGGTTGGGTGTAACATATGTCGTGCTCGCTGTCGATGGTTGGTATGAACAAATCGATGAGAGACTGAGATCTCGCGTTGTCAGCACTCATTTTGGCCTCAAGGTGCTCGATCAGCTCATGATCCGTGGGATCGAACTTGACGCCAGCCGGCAGCACCGGCCAATCCTTCTTCGACTTGCATCGGTAATTCCAGTTATATGGTACTCAATGTATGATCAATCGACTATTTTAAGTGAATGATGAAATATTTTGAAAGATAAGTGGTACTCCAAATCTGAAGTCTAGAATACCCGAACACGCCGCCAGAATTCTTGTGTCACCTCATGCGCAACGTGTTGTCACGTCAATTCAATGTGTGGACATGATGAATAATTTGACTGACGTATACTCGTACTGCTATTGTACTACTTACTAGTCGTATTTAGTGTCACAATTTATACATAGGTTTAACTAACAAGTATGCACTTGAAGCCTAACTGATATATATATATATATATATATATATATATATATATATATATATATATATATATGTCTTCTGCACAGCATCTCCATCATCATTATCAGTACATCCTATGTAGGTGAGTTAGGATGCACTTGATCCCAGGAAGGTATCTATCCTTCAAACCAGAGGTGTGCTTCAAACTAACAACAATACATAATATCCAACAAAATAGGGTCGTGCTATAGTAGCAGAATACATGGCTTAGTCTAGATATCAGCATGAATCAAGTTGTGCATATTTGCTGTTGGCATGAACCACATCGCTGCATGTCGGGTTTGCAAAAGCCATCCATCGCATGGAAGCTTGATGCCTTTCACACACTGAAGATTATCTGGCAACAAGCTGTGTCGATGAATCTCTGGATATGGTGATTCATGAAACCCATGGTATGATGTGTAAACACAGTCCCCCCTCGCGAATGGAAGTTGCATAGCACGGTAATCATCGCTGGTGATATGATCGATGATTGGTTGGATGATCGGATAATTGAGCCCGAGGAACAAGGAGTGGTTGCTGAGGCTGTAAACCCGCCTCCAGTTGAATACGCCTGGCCCAACGGAGCTGGGATCGTTCTCGAACACGAAGCAGCCATATCCATCAATGTCACGAATGCCCCACGCATTGTACAGCATGTGGTTTGATGTAATGGTTTGGTCAATTTGGTACGTGCGAATGAGCATCAAATGACCGCAGCGATAAACCACCACCCATCAGCCGGTATGATTCCAGGTCCTGGAATCATGAAGGCCAGCGCATTTGCGTCTGCTGCAACAATTCAAATTGGAGACCAAAAGGACAAAAATAAACAATCATGTTCAGAGTATGTGTGGAATTAAGATTATTATAACAGTGACACATATCATAGACAGAGAATTGCAATGTTGTGGTCATAATCATACCCCAAGTTTAAAAAAATAAGCCAATGGCTTTCATATTCTAGCAATATGTCATGGTTCAAACATCATGTAACAATGAGAGGAAAACAGCTATGACAGAGCCTACTCATATTCTACCATAGCACTTACTACTACTGTTCTCATATCAACTCTAAGTAATAACATGCGTTGTTATAAAAATCTTGTAAACGAGAGTAACATATAGCAATCATGATGTTATGCTCATAATATGTATTCTAACAATCATTAGATGCCAATTGTTCTCATATCAACTCTAACAATAACACGTGTGGTCATAAAAATCTAGGAAATGAGAGGAACATATAGCAATGATGTGGTTATAGACATACTATGTATTCTAAATTTGTAACAATGAACAGGCAGTCGTATTCATAAGGTAAAGATGAGATGAGATAGAACAATTACACGACAATAGATTCCACCAGTATAGGCAGCCAATCTGTGCGTCGACCGCGTAAATGATGCCATCATGCACTATAGCATCAGACAGAAATGTTGCCTCAACAGGATTGATGATGAGCCATAACCATGTATAGCGACCGAATTCCAGGTAGACTAATCCCATGTTGAACAAGGCAATGAGCTTGTAATCCATGTAGTCTTCTCATGGTGTGGGCACTTCACAGATTACAACTTTCAGCAAATAGAGGTCGAGCCAAAAGCTTGACGCGTCTCATGCGTAGTAGGCAGGAGTGTCCGGCGGGCTGCGAGGCTCGATGGCGGCGGTATCCAACAACGGAAGGGTGATCTCTCGCTGGGTGTAGATATCCACAAGATGCCACGGACTACCGGATTGGTGGATGAGGACGATCTCGTTGGCCTTCATGCCCGCCCAGTAGTGGCCGCCCATGAATGACAGGTGGACGGGTAGTGGTAGCATGTCGAGGGGCACCACGGCAACCTCCGTAGGATCATCAAGTCGGTGTCTGGGCCACCTGCGAGGATCGTGCATCAGCAAGCAGGGTGTCTTGAAAAGAGCCGGCCGGTTGCAGATGAGTAGATGATACAAAGACACCGAGCATGCGGCCAGACGAACAGTGCTGAGTAGGTCCATACGATTACAGATCTGCTCCAAGAGAACATCGGGGAGGGAATTCCAATCACGGCTCTGAGTGTCAGTCGGTTCTACCATTGGGGTTTTCGGTGCCTGTGAGCCAGCAGGGAAGTGGATTCGGGCGGGCGAGCGAAGAAGCTTCTCCTCGTGTGGCCGAGCAGTGAGCGGGGGGATAAGGTACGCGCGAGCTACCAAGGAAGCTGGCGCGGGCGGGCGAGCAGTGAGCCGGGGTAAATGGTGTGCGGCCGACAATGGGGAAGAAAGGAGGAAGAAGAAGAGAGGAGGAAGAAGAGTGGAAGACAGGGAAGAAAGTGCATTAAATCTCAATTCTACTAGTACTACTACTAGGATATACCGTCCTTCAGAGTGTAAATAGTTAAACCGATGACATGTGGGTCTACCACAAGAGGTCCCATATGTCAGCTAATGGAGGACAGAGGTGCATAGGCATATTTACGGAAGCGTGCTCTACTGGCAAACATGATGGCAGTACTGGCTAAGGCTGATTTAGTAACACCAACACACTGGTTCAGCTTATTAATTGCGTGTCCCATCTGCTATAGCGTGTATTGTCACTTCACTACTAAGACTAGTTGAATAGTTCTCTCTGACCGAGATGGGGAATAATGGATCGCCAGGACTTCCTTCTACAGTATCCCTACGCCTCTACGCTCACTTCACTCATTTTGCTCCGTACCTAGTCACTTGTTGAAATCTGTAGAAAGAAAAATACTCCGTATTTGGGAACAGAGGGAGGCTTTTACTCCGTATTTGGGAACAGAGGGAGTATCACCATATGGAAGGAAGAGAGGAAGCTTGAAATATGAACATGTCAATGCGAGGGAGTAAGCCCCATGCATGCATGCATGCATGAAACATGCAACACTCACACGTACACATGGACGCACGCAACACTCATGCACCCATGCGGCACACAACACACGACGCAACACACACGCTCACGCTCAAGTGCTCGACCTACTCCCTACGTCCGTGAAAGACTGTACATTTAGAGATTTACACATTGACCAGGGCATAATTAACGCCCAAAAGTAGCAGACTTATGTGTGCATGCGACCATTGAGAGAAGAAGATTAAATGAAGGCTGTTGCATGCTGTAATTAAGGATAGACATGTAGCCTGTACCTACAGCACAAGTTGGTGCATTAGTCAATCAATATCTATTTAGATTAAAGGCTAAATGCATTGGAAGTGTAGATGTACATCATGTACTACACTCTTTGTTCTATAGCCAATGTACACTCTTTGTTGGAAGACCGAGGGAGTACACGTGCATGCACTCACATACACAGCCAGGGCGGTTCGCGCGCAAGGGTTGGACTCGTGTCGCACCTGCACAAAGTTTTGTTTAACTGATTTCTTTGCTCTACCAACTGACAGGTGGGACCCAGAAACCAGGTGACAATTTAACCAGTCAACAAAGTGCCACGTCGACTATGTGGCCGATCAGTAGGGTGCAATACGGTGCTCTATGATGAGCTAGTGATCGTATAATCACCGCAAAACTGTATATAGTGACCGTAAAGAGCATATTGTTACAAACCGCCAGTGTATTTTTCTTGTTTCAAATTAAGCCATATTAATCGGAAAGGACGCAGTATGGACTACTAGTACAAGTACTGCTTTGATGTGTCCCGTCAACTCGACGAACGAGGAGAAGCTTGCTTACTACGCCTCTCCCTCGCCCACGCGCGTGGTGGTTCACAGGACGGGGAGAGGGTTTTGACTATAGCGCGCTCTCCCTCTCCCTCTCCCTCACCCTCGCCCTCGCCCTCGCGGTGGATGTGCAGCAGTTCAATTGGTGTCAAATTGCCAGAAGCATATTGTACTGCAATATCATCATTGTTGGACCTTCCGAAGAGGCGAAGAGCCAAGTGCAAGATTCACACGAGTACGAACTGTTGAACCTCCCGAAGAGGCAAAGAGCCAAGCGCAAGGTTTTATAGGAGTTGTCGTCCTAGTAGGAGTGTACTACAACTATAGCGAACGATGCTACTGTATAATGCCGCCACGTCACGTATATCCAAAGCTGTGCCACCTTTTTTTTCTCAAAGAGCGTGTTGGATCCCGTCCAACAACCACACAAGTTGCACGTACACATAACACATTTACTAGTAATAAATTCTAAAGGACAAATGCCAGTATGCCACACAAGTTCATCTCCAATTCATGTGATAAATTTGTGCACATCTAGTCTACATATATTCACAGCGCTACCATTCAAAATTACCGTACTCCACTTACACATTATAGATGGGCTACATGTCCTCCTCCAGGTTCCAGTCCTAGGTGTTCTTCATGGATGGCATGATCTATAGCAGTGGGCAACGGGAATCATTGTCGCGGCTTTCTTGTCCGGTTCCACACGATGGAGACTCATCCAAGCTGAAGCGGCATAAATCAGGGATAGCGTGTCCCAGCATGTCGTTCATCCGGCGGTGCACACTGAAGACACAACCATTCTTCATGAACGGCAGGCCTTCCGTGTCGTGCACGGAAGGCATCCGCTTCACAATGGGGTAGCTGTCCGCGATGAAAAGCGAGTACTCTCCAAGAGTGTTCCTTGGCACCCACGTAGCATCACGGGGGTCGAACTCGGCGTCGTTCATCTGGTACACGCGGCATCTCAGATCTGGACACATGGTGACATACATAGTCAAGGTCCATGCATAATCAAATATGGCGGTCAGTAATACTGTGCAGCAAATAGTACTACTCCAGTATAGAGGAAGTAAAATAACCAGCTTATTATATATAGCCACTCTTGGCTACATGGATGATATAGTAAGACATGGAAAAACAAAAATGGTGGCAGCTAGTGGGTTCAAGTCTTCAAGGGCCTAGCTAGCTATACGCGTCCTCCAAGGTAAAAAGTACTCCTACTAGTACTACTAAGTATACTACTAGTACAACAATGAAAGAGAAGGCGAGAGGGTTAGAAAATGGAATACCTGGTAGATGGTGATGGTCCGATCGTGGTAGATTGTGTGACCATGTTGCACATCAGTGGTACCATGGGTAACGACTTCTAAGATAGTTGATTCCAATATGCCAAAGTCAGCTACAAGGTTCCAGGTTAGATCGAATCGCGGATGCAAATGCACATCCAGGATCGGCGATTTTATTTTGATCGGGGGATGACTGGTCCCTGCAAAATAATGGAGTACCATTAGGGATGCAAATGATGGTTTGTGCATTCCGTTTGCAATCTCCCATACCGTAGGATGGCAACCAGATGAAACAAGTCCCCTGGCTTGTCACCCTAAAGATGCGGCCTAGATGGCGCACGGAGTCTTCGAACGTGTAGGGGTACAAATCTGCCTCCGCCAACATGCACCAGCCTCTGCCGTTACTGCCTCTTGCATTGATGGCAATCCTTATGGCGAACACCATGATGAGATAGTAATCGTCGTAGCCACGTCACTTTGTCGGCGGGTCCGCAATTGCTATCTTCTTCAATCTCATGTAGGCATCATCATACGTATTCAGGCCCAGCCAGTCCGGAAGGCCGATCCCAATGGTGGAGAAGGGGTCTACCGGAATGGCTGCACTACTGTGGATGTTGTGCAAAATGATGGTGGTATCCGGCCGGAGGTATGCAAGCCAATCTTCGTTGGCACCGACCCAGACCTATATATAAGACGGTGGGCAGCGGAGAAATTACGGGATGGAAATGGAATAACTAAGTACTACATGATCAAACTCCATTACTAACCTGCCCATCGGACAAAATCCGACTACCTCTAAACATCGCCAACTCTAGCGGAGTCAACGTGCAACCATGGCCAGGGAGCGGTGGACTGTCTGAAGGATTGTCCCATAGAAGAACCTTCTCCTCGAGGACGCATGGAAGACCAACAAGCATGGCCTTTTCTCAAGCCTGTTTAAGCAGCGTCTTGAAAAAGTTGGTGCAGGAAGCACCGAGTCTTGCGGCGGTGAGGACGTCGGAGTGGCGTGTGATTTATCCCAGAGGATCGATGTCCAAGGTCTCCCAGCCCCAACGAGGAGGAGAACCGCCTGGTGAATCCATGGGAGCAGCGACAAACTGCCTTCTCTTCGGGGGGAGGGGAACTGGCGAGGAGGAGGTAAGAGCATAGTAACCGCAGGGCCTCGTCCCTTCCAACTGTAGATCGTTCCTTGACGAAGGGGTGAGGCTATTATTTACTACTAGTACTAGCATTATGGAACGTTATGGGATTGCATTATACTGTAAAATAATAGCACTAGGAAGAAATTTTTGGCACTAGGTAGTAGTTTTTAGCATGGATTAAGAAATTTTTGGTATGTTTTTGCCATTTTTTGTACACGCCAACTAGTGTCAAAAAATGTCTTACATTATGTGACGGAGGAGTACGTACTCGTACTGTAGCAGTACTAGTACTACTTTTTCTCAACTTGTAGTGCGATGTACTGTACTTCTAGTCTAGTCTAGTATAGTGCACCAGTTTTGAACTCTTGAGTCTCAGGGCCAAGGAGCTACAGTTGGAAGTGGAGGGTACTACTGTTCTCTAGAACCATCGTTGTACTACCAATGCAGGGAAAGTACACCTGCGTAGTGGCCTAGTGGGTACTCTCGGTGCTCTATTCAGTCGCTCCTCTCACGTAGCTGGCCTACTCAGTCGCTCCTCTCATGCACACACTAGCAGCCTGTTTATCAGCAACGGTTACTATGGGGGCAGAACATTTGAGTTATTTGATACAGCGAGACTAGGCTTTTCGCTTCCATTTGTGGAGGTGTAATGGATCTCGTCGAACTTTGTTAGTAGTTACTTCTTTATGAATGAGATGAAGCAAAGCTTTTGCCTCTGTTTCAAAAAAACAAGTCAAGAGGAATTTCTTTTATAGTAGAACCGATAATGGAGTGAAGTTCATGCGTGCAATGCCACAAGCTACAGAGTAGTAGTAGAGCACTTTACGTACAGAGCCATATTGCACAATTCCCAATGCCATGCCAGGCTTTTCTGGCTCCTCGGGATTAATTGGGAGGCGCTAGTTTAAATATGCTACTCGGTGATGAGGAAGCTGCAAGCGAGGTGCGGCTAGGGCGAGCACGCGAGCCACGAGATGCTGGGAAGGAAAACCCGTTCATGTGGCTAGGCTATCTAGTGCACCCAGATTGTGGGGCCGCACGTCCGTTTGACTTCAAAACTCAAACTACCCGTGTAAAATATTGGCTCGCAGCGAAGTGTAGTAGTACTATTTTTTAAAAGGCAGCCGTGCATTTGTCGGGATCGAACCCACAAAACGAGGTATACACTCCCGCGACCACTAGTAGTACTCGTTGGAGTACAACGCAACCTAGAATCGCCTTTTGTTGCTAGTAGTACGTACATTGTTCCTTACAAGACCCCTAATAATGCAAGAAACCACTAAAATGCCAAGAAACTACTACCATTTGCATACATGGCAGACTTAAGATAAGACTACCTTATCAACCATTGTACATACTCTTACCAACCAGCCCTACCAAGAAACGACTACTCTACAAAGTGACGTTATAGGCACGTTTCAACCCATGGCCCTGTTTGGATACATTTGTTGTCAATCGAACCCTGCCATCAAAACACCACTTTGGTTAGAGTTAGTTCAGGGTTAGAATCTAACTCTAACCTCTGACAGGGCCCATGTCGCCCATTAAGTCAACGCCTTCTATTCGACCGGGTGTTATGACTTGTGGGATCTACATGTCAGTCTGCACAAAAATCCCCGAGTGACTTCCTACCTCCGGCCCGTCCACCTAGTCATCCTCGGCCATGGGACGCAACTACCGCCGCTGGCAGAAGGCGAGTTCAAAACCGCCGGCGGTGCAGAGCCCAATTTGTGGTAGCTCGGATGCCAGCTCCGTCCGGCACTCGCGGCCGCTAGCTAGCCAAGATAGCTCCGTCCAGCTGCTTGTCTGCAAGGTTTGCTAGCTAGACTGGCACGGCAACGCGGCGGCTTGCTCGCGTGCGCCGTGCTAAGGCCAGCCATCTGGCTCGAGCAAAGGTCAGTGCGGCAGCTTGCTCACTTGTGAGTCACGCTCGGGCGAGCCTGCCAACCCGTGTGGAGGCCAGCGCGGCGTCCGGCCCGTCCGGCGGAGCGACGGCCAACTCGCTCATCACCGGCGCCACTGACGAACACGCATCAATACTGTTTGAAGTAATGTTCAGGAAAAATAATGATTTGAGGGGGGAATAATAGGATAGAAGGTCAGATATGGGTCCCTCGTGTCAACGGTCAAACAAAATGTGTTGGTTTAAGCTGCCTCGTCAACACGGCCGTGTGGGCCAACCCTGTCATAAATGGGTTTAAACGAACCTAATCGGTAGGAGTACTAGGTAGTAGTTTTTGGCATGGATTAAGAAATTTTGGGTATGTTTTTGCTATTTTTTGTACAATAGATTCTTCCTAGGGCTGGTTGAAAGTGGTAGTTTTTTGTTAAATACTCTACATATTGTAAGTAGGAGTGAAAGTTAAGCTTTGGAAGCCAATAAGCAAGGTTAGTTACATAGTGCATATGTGTACATGATTGAAAGTAAATATCAACCATGGGTGACTAATATCTTGATGGAAAACTCAAAACTATGGAATACTAGGAAAAAAATGCAAGGTTGGAAATACTAGCAATGTTCATGTGCGTTGCAACGAATCATAATTAGAATAATACTTATTCACAAACTTGGTACAAAACACTCTAATTTTGATATACATATGTCACTAGAGATATATTATGTTTCAATTAGAATATATTCCTTGGGCTGTTTTGGTGAGGTCAGGGAGGGATGTGGTTGGTTTTAAGATACTAATCATGGGTTTTTCTGCAAATTGGTAGACAAGTGGGATGTTGGTGAGAAAAAGCAACAACTTACCTCATAGTCGTTAGATGTAGATCTAATGGTCAGAAACGACGGATGGCAGACACACCATCATCACCAACTTAGTCTTGTGTAGGATTACTAGCAAGATCCGTGCATTGCACGGAACATCAAGATGCATTTTTTATAAAACACTTGTTGTGAATGACCCTTGTGGGAGTAATCCCATGTGTAAAAACTAATGATATCTCGAGAAATATGAGATAAGGTGAACAAGAGTGGGGTGTGGTGGTGATTGGTGGTCGGACTGAGCAGAGGCATGGGGATTGACGACGCCGGCAGCGGCCACCAGGCCAGTTTGTTCCAGAGGCTTCCTTTCTTAATTGCTCAACAGTGAGGTTTGTTGGAGATAAGGATGAACGAGGGAAGGCCTTGTCTGCAAATGTGGAGAGGGGTGCGGGTATCTTTTAGTTTAATTTCCATCCATCAGATATAGATCGGACGGTCTATATTGCAAGATGGCACACGTACCATCATCACCAACTCAGCCTTTTATAAGAGAAGAAATATAAGTATGGAGATACAAATGTATTATCGATACTTGCTTTCGTAAACTAGCATCTACATTCTATTCAACGCCTCGGCATGTGGAGCCTTAGCACAATGACTTCTCGACTGTGTAAAACAAAGATTTTCCGATCACCGATAAGGAGAGGGTGATGACGGCGCGCTTTTTGGCTTGCTCTAGTCCTAGTAGCCATACTAGGTGGTCTAAGTACGTGTAGATTTATTATTTTTCACATCTCGTGTTCGCCGTACTGCCACGACTGTTGATGAATAGACGGTAAGTTATACACGGGGAAACCCTTGTTGAGCGTGTTTGCGAGAGAGAGAGAGAGAGAGAGAGAGAGTGCGTGTGTGATATGTTAGAGACTGAGGCAATGATAACAGATTCTTTGTGTCTATGTGTGTGGAGGATAGAGAGAGTGAAAGTGCAACTATCCCTAGGTGGTTTTGGTAATTCATAACAACATATAGCTCATTGAGCTAATGCTATTCCAAGACAAATATTTCAGGAAAGCTCAATGAATGGCATGGCATGGATGATGAAAGTGGATCCCTCAAAATATTAAAGACAAAGGATTGGCTCAAGCTCAAAAGCTCAAGACTCTACATTTTACATTTTAGTGATCCAAGATCACATTGAGTCTATAGGAAAAGCCAATACTATCAAGGAGGGATGAGGTGTTGCTTAATGAGCCTCTTGCTTCAAGTGCTTAGTGATATGCTCCAAAAACCCTCAACTACTTTCTCACATCCCAATATGACCTAAACCCAAAGTCAAAATCAGTCCCACCGATTCTTTCTATCCGGCGCCACCGAGTTCAAATGTCATAGCCACTGCCACAAACCCTAGGCAAATCGGTCTCACCGATAGGGATCTCGGTCTCACCGAGATGGGATTGTACTCTGTTTCCCTTCGTAACGTTTCGGTCTAACCGAAGTGAGCGATCGGTCCCACCGAGATTGCAATGTAAACTCTCTATTTCCCCTTCGTAACATTTCGGTCTCACCAAAAAGAGCGAATCGGTCCCATCGAGTTTACCTGACCAACTCTCTGGTTAGCTAATTACCAAAATCGGTCTCATCGAGTTTGTGTAATCGGTCTCACCGAGATTACGTTATGCCCTAACCCTAACCATATCGGTCTCACCGAGTTGCATGTCGGTCCCACCGAAAACCCTAACGGTCACTAGATTTACTAAATCGGTCCGACCGAGTTTGTTGATTCGGTCCCACCGAGTTTGGTAAATTGTGTGTAACGGTTAGATTTTGTGTGGAGGCTATATATACCCCTCCACCTCCTCTTCATTCATGGAGAGAGCCATCAGAACAAACCTACACTTCCAACTTACCAGTTCTGAGAGAGAACTACCTACTCATGTGTTGAGGCCAAGATACTCCATTCCTACAATATATGAATCTTGATCTCTAGCCTTCCCAAGTTGGTTTCCACTCAAATCTTCTTTCCACCAGATCCAAATCCTATGACAGAGAGTTGAGTGTTGGGGAGACTATCATTTGAAGCACAAGAGCAAGGAGTTCATCATCAACGCGCCATTTGTTACTTCTTGGAGAGTGGTGTCTCCTAGATTGGCTAGGTGTCACTTGGGAGCCTCTGACAAGATTGTGGAGTTGAACCAAGGAGTTTGTAAGGGCAAGGAGATCGCCTACTTCATGAAGATCTACCGCTAGTGAGGCAAGTCCTTCGTGGGCGACGGCCATGGTGGGATAGACAAGGTTGCTTCTTCATGGACCCTTCGTGGGTGGAGCCCTCCATGGACTCGCGCAACCATTACCCTTCATGGGTCGAAGTCTCCATCAACGTGGATGTATGATAGCACCACCTATCGGAACCACGACAAAAATATCCGTGTCTCCAATTGCGTTTGAATCCTCCAAACCCTTCCCTTTACATTCTTGCAAGTTGCATGCTTTAATTTCCGCTGCTCATATACTCTTTGCATGCTTGCTTGAATCATGTGAAGATTGCTTGACTTGTCCAAAGATAGCTAAAATCTGCCAAAGTCTAAAATTGGGAAAAGGTTAAGTTTTTAATTGGTGAAGTAGTCTAATCACCCCCCCTCTAGACATACTTCAAGGTCCTATAGAGAGACATGTACATGGGGCTTTGTGTTGTGTAACATGGAGACACATATACATAATTAGAGAGTGTGTGAGATACACATGCGGACATGGGGAGAGATGAGGATCCAGATAAATGGGTGTTTGTGTGTGTCGGTGTGTGTTTGTGCACGCGTTTGTGTGTGAGAGGGAGTGTGTGTATGTGGAGTAGAGAGACCACTGATGATGTAAACCTAGTATAAGGGAAGGGGGAATGGTGTGACATGTGTAGTAGCGGGATAGCACGGGTGCGGGCGGGGGGAGCAGACTATTTGGAAGAGACATCGAGTGTGTGTGTGGCAGAGGGGTGTGAGAGCAAGAGAGAGAGAGAGCTAGCGACGGAGAGAGAGAGAGAGAGAGAGAGAGAGAGGGGCGAGAGGGGTCGTTTGTGTCCATAAATGGCATATAGATAGGGAGACAATGTTGATGTTGTCCGAAATTGGCCTATGAACGAAGACGCAAGGGAAGCGAGTCATCGTGTGTGTGATAGGGACTTCATGAGAGATCTAGAATAGATGGTGTAGAGAACAATGTGCGAAATCGAGAATGTTGATACATTAGGGAGCTATGGAAAGAGTCACAACATATGTGTATACAGGGAAGGAGCTGGGGCGGGTCCGCATGTGGGAGAGATAGAAAGAGGAGAGTGGTACACAAGGAGACAAAGTGTGCTTGTTTGTAGTGGGGGTGGTGTGTGAGGTGAGTGTGCGAGAACCACATAACTAGGGAGATAGACGTTTGGGGGCGACGTTTTGTGTGTATGGGAAATATACACTCTACATAGTGTGTGTGCTTGGGTAAGAGAGATAGCGGGAGACCTAGAGAGTGAGGGAAGAGATGTGTGCATGCCAGAGAGACAAAGTGATAGAGACCTATATTGGGGTCCGGACTTTACAAGAGAGGGGTGTTAATGTGCTCTTGTTCTGGTGTTTGGGGAGAGAACGACTTATCTATGTGTGTGTGTGTGTGGTGGGGGGTGGCTTCAGATAAAGAGTGAGGTGTCTAGATTTGAGGGACTTTAGCATAATTGAGATATTGTGCACTCATGGCTGATCAATTTGTTTCACAGTTTGTACTATGAGATAACGATACTTTTGAACATGCGTGATATACCTTGATGTACCAGAATTACAAACCTAAGATTAGAATTTTGGGATTCGACTCCATCATTAGCTTTTGTAATTCATTTAAACGGAGGTACATTTTTTAAGCCAGGATTTCGTGATTTCAAATTCATATATCAAACCTAGAGATATACACATACGGGCATGTTCAAACTTTATAATCATCCACTTTATTCATACACATACACATTTTTGCTTTTGTCATCATATTTAGGATAAATACATTTAGAATTTCATTTTAATTGGACCGTATGATGGTATTTGCTTGTAGTAGCTCAATGATCCATATTTGAATTGAATGGACAATCTAAGTTTCGAGTTCGAGACATTGATTTTCAAAACTTGCACATTTTTTGCGTGCAAAACAAACAAATTGTCGGCCATGATATCATAGTCGGCCGTACGAGAGCAGAATAGTTATAATTTTAGGCGCCAAAAGCTTTCAAACTTCCCGCTCACATTGAAATATCACGCGCCCGAAAGTTTAGCCCTGCGATATTCCTGTTTTACCCCTGCCACATGAACGGAAAAGGGCTGCTTTGGTAACTCCATTGTTTTCCCCTCTTTGCCCCCAACATTCTTCCCCAGAGCCCCTCCCCTTCCCCTCCCCGACCCCCCCCCCAACCACAGCAAGCCGCCGAATCTAGTCCTCCGCCGCAGCGGTGGACCTCACACCCTGCCGGATCTACCTTCCGCACCTTGGAACCCCCAACTACCAACTCACCACTTCACCGGAGCTGCTTCAGCGACTAGCTTGTCCACCGCTCCAGATCTCCTTGACCGCCATCATGGTCCACCGCACTGGATCTGCTTAACCGGCGCCCTCGTCCACCACAGTGTAGGCCCTTCACTGACTCCCTCGTCCGCCCCTTCGCTGGCCCTTCATACAAGCCCTCGTCTGCCACTACATATCCGCCTCACCGAAAGCAATGTACAACGCACCCGCTGAAGCCTTCGTCCACTGCACCAGACCCGCTCCACGGACGCCATATTCAACTCCAGCAGCCCTGCTTTACCGACGTCGTAGCCTCATAAGGTTATTTAGATTTGTACTCCTTCGGTTTTTATCTTTATCGTGCAACTGTTCACTTAGCACAGATGAGCTTTCTTGTATGTCGACAGACGCCGCAACCGTAGCACCGGAGCCTCTTCAGCGACGGCGGCAGCCGGCCCAAACTCAACAGCAACACGAGCACCATCGACGATCCTTAGCTATCAAGTATGACAATGATACCCATACCCCACCGAGAATCAGGTACTATTATCCAACGGTCGGCGCCTACGTTCACTTTCCTAGCATAAGCACCGCACCTTTGAATTTCTTCAGGGCATCATTCAGTTTTTCATGAGACGCGTTATTCTGATTGCACATGTAGGGCCATACTTCTGGCAGTAAACATGTTACATGTGCTAAATTACATACCAGTGCACATATAGTTAATATGATTTAGTTTTGTCCTAAGTACTCCCTCCGTTCCAAAATAGATGACCCAACTTTGTACTAACTTTGTATTGAAGTTAGTACAAAGTTGAGTCATCTATTTTGGAACGGAGGGAGTATTATTGTACTTCCTAGATATCACTGCCTACTATTTTACTTCTTCAATGCTATATTTATGATAATGGTGTTGTTCTGTTACCACCTGTTGGTTCCATTAGGCTGCTTAATGTTCTCTATGCTTAATTACACATCAGCAAACTAGCATGTGGTTCCGCTGCTTTTTGTTCGTTTTACCCTACATTTTCTGATGCTAGCTATTACATCACTGCTCCGATCCTCTGTTCATTACTTGTTTGTGTGTTCTTGATCTTCCCAAGTTGCATGACTAATTTGATGCTTCTATTAATTATGGAGCTGCCAACCCCATCAAGCAAAATATTTGTTCTTTTGGGGCTGGCACCTCGAACAAGCATAAAAATAGAGGGAAGCAGATATATTGTCGTGTATGCACACACCCTTCTTTCATTAGTTTAGATGAACCATTGATGATCAATTCGGACCAGTGCATGCGATTAAAATTAATTTTACCTAAATAGAGGGTGCAGAATAAACTACAACAACTAGATTTGCAACCACGGGATGCTGACGATATCTTCAAAGAACATTGCAACAGCAGCGAGGCTTCACAGCAACATATGGTAAGCCAGTGTGATTTAGTACATGTGAAATGTAATGCGAGTGGACTGCTCTCTTGGCTTGTGCCCTCAACCTGTAATCCTACCGAATTACAAATAGTTCAGTTGTTTACTTTGTTGTATTGCTTGACTTGAATGCTTGTTTGTTGTTACGCTATACCTGAGTTGGCCAATATGTCAGCAGTGCCTGATGTACTATCGTAAAGAAATGCATGCCTATTTCATTTGAGTCCTTAACTTTTCCTCTCAACTTCATCACAAGACTGTCTTCGTAGTTTATATGAGGCCACACTGTTAAGTGCTTTCTCAGATTATTTCAACTGCTTAGATGCCTTGGCAACTTAAATATAGCGGTGGTACACTCCCTTTCAACTAGGGATGTCAACTGGGTCCCGTTTAATCCCAATTAAAGTCCACTAGTGGTATGATAGTTCAAAAGAGTTTTTGTTTTTTGAGGAAAATGAACTAGGGAGGTAGCAAAAACTAACTAGATGGCACTGGCAGATGTCATTTATTTGCCACTTACATCCCTAGTTTCATCTTACCATTTTAATTTCTTTTTGGCTGATGCTGCTTCGAACCATTTAAATATAGTTTGCCATGCTCGGCAATAATTTGTCCGTCGTTTACCATGTAAGCTTACTGCCTGGATCATACAATAACTATCTCTTACTTATGTCCAGCGGAAACCTTTCAGGATGCCGTTCACACTAGGACACAATGTACAACCCCAGAATCTATTTGTGGAAGCAGTGCGCCATCCATGTTACCAGATGGTAGCAGTTCAGAGGCAACACCACCGGAGAGCAGTCTGAGCACAGATATTATAGTGCTTGAGGCTCTACTAGAGGCAGAAAGAGATGGTGTGGCTGGCATGAATGAGGTAATCTTTATCTTGAGGCTGGAAATTACGGAATTACCGGCACGCATTATGCAAGCAACCCAAGAATTGGAGGAAGTAAGAATGTTGCATTTGAAGACGGAGGAGGTCCTGCTATTTCTACTATCTGAAGCCCAAGGTAATCCCGGTTCTTCTTTAGATACCAGTTGAAATTGTCATTTGATTATTGTACTTGCATATTGTGTCATGTCTCTGGATGGATTATGTTGCAAGACCCCCTATGTTGTCCATGTGTTGTAATGATCCGAATTTTTCAGGCGAGGTAATCCTCAGTACTTGTATGATTGACATAAGGTGAATTGTTTTTCGTGTGAGCATATTGTATTGGATGAAATAACTATTTGACTTAGAGTGTATCCAGCCTACTGAATTCGACGATCACGGCATTTCTAAATAATAATCATATATAAAGGTGGAATAAATCTTTGTTGTGGTTTTGAAGAAATAAATAACAAAACGTAGAATTATCTGTGGATATTCGTAATCGAATACAAATTGGATTTGAATTTAGTTTGCCAGGGCCCAGGGCAAACGTGAATGCTAATTCTCCCAAGTTTTGAACGAAGTGGCTAAACACCCACTATAATTTGTGGGCTGCCCGAAGCAAGTGTTTGCGAGATGGAAATTATTGTCTACCCTTGACACTTGACATCCTTATCGACTGGATTTACACTGCTGTCGATAGGGGTAGACTAGTAACTTCAATCAGACATGACACGATGGCCTCTGAGCCCATTCAGACACAGTGGGCACCAAACGTGGGCGGCAAAACACATTTGATTCAAGCTCGTCCGAAAGACATGTGTCTCTTCCTCCATTTCCCCATTCATACACGGTGGGCGGCAAAACAAACTCTCCTCGTCCGAAATCGATGTAGGCTAATATTTTAAATAGGGGCAGATGTGTAACTTCCCTCAGACGTGACACAACCGCCCTACCTGTCAGCCCCGTTCATACACCGTGGGCGCCAAGACACCCTCTCCTTGCCCGAAATAGTTATCGGCAAATATTTGGGAGATGCGAGATTACCGTCCTATTCCCAACTGACGCGATGTCCGAAATTTTAAATGAGGGATAAGTTCGTAACTTTCCCACATTTCAGAGAAGCGCGTCCCAAAGTTTGAGATCCCCCTCCCCTCCATTTCCCCATTCATACACCGTCGGCGGCACGACAACCTCTGCACTGTGGCCAGCCTCCTCCGTCTGCCACCCCATCCTCCACCTTGCCGGAGCCGCTACCCCTACCCCGTCATCCACTGCAAGAGATGGACGTCTCTCATTCATGGCGCTAGACAAGGATCCTTTCATAGCCTCCTCTCGCTTCATCGGCACCGTCGTCCACCTTGCCGTTGCCGCTCCTACGACCGCCTCATCCACGACAATAGGATATATCCCCCGATCCGGCCGTATGCCGTCTAAAGTCTTCTTCCTCGCCGCCGACAGCCATCGCACCCGCAGCACCCTCAACGTATAAACATAGGCCTACACGGCGTCGCAAGAGAGGTGGTACTCTTCCATATGTGCTTAAGTTATTGATCTCACCCTGAAAATAGATCGTAATTTGTTTGTTGTACTTTTCTTGTCCGTACCAAATCGTAGTGGCTAGTTGAAAGCAAACATTGGTTGCGAAGTAGCTTTGTCTGGTTTGCACCTTCAGATCCGCCATGGCACGGGCACTATACTCGTAAAGCTTATGGTTTCCCCCCTTTATATTCACTACCATCATCGTAGGTGCTTCGTGTCGTGCTAGCACTGCTCCTCAAGACCTCAACACAAAGCTTACATGTTGAAATACGAATATGATATGATGCTCATATCACTAAAACAGAGAACGTTTATTTGGTCACCTAATGTTCCTATATTCATTTCGAAAAGCATGTCCGCCACCCACTGGTCCAGCTAGTTCCACTTTCCTGATTTTTCTCTTGATGCTTAGGGTTTTCCCCTTTTATCTACTCTACTATGATCTGCGTAGGTGCTTTCTGTCGTACTAGCATTACTCCACCCTTCAAGCAAAACAACACAACACTCATAATTCGAAAGCTTAGTTGTTCAAATATGATTGTGATATGATACTGATACTAGTTAACCGATACATTTAATCAGCCTACGTGGTTCGTGTCGTAATAGCACTGCTCCACCCATCGAGCTAAACAAGCTTAGTTGTACAAATTCATATCTGATATTATTGCTGATATTAGTAAAACTGAGAGATGTTTAATTGGTTAGCTAAATGTTCATACTTTAGTTTCGAAATGCATGTGAGCCACATATGGAGAGACCGGAAAGAATAGTATTTCTTTGTGCGCTCTGGTTCATCATGGGTGGCCAACCGACATTGTATTGAAAGACTTGTAATATCTTCAATCTGCTTGCTCTTCTGCTCTTCTTTAAGATGATACTCTTCTCTTGCGGTCGACTGGTCAGGTCAAGTTGTTCTCCCTTAGTATATTTTTAATCTGCCAGGTCCGGTCGACTTGTTCTTCTTTACTATATGTTGAAGCTGTCATCTATGAAGTGTCATCACTTCTGGAGCTCTCATATTTTGAGTAGTAGGCCACATTATATTAATGCACACAACAAATTACAACATGCATGGCATCTCTTAAAAGAATTGCAGAGATAGCACAAAGGGGTTTACAGGGAGGCGGTATTGGATTAGAATCACTTCTGCATTACAAAGAAAATCTCACTTGTTTTTATGTTTTCATGCATGTCAAATATTGAACATTATCAAAATGAATATGAGAATGGGCGCACGAGAGGAATATTGCGGAACAATCCACTGGCTAACAAACTTGTCATGGTGGAGGATGGCCTATCTTATTCACCCATCAAGGTGCTTGCTCTAACTTTGCAAACTTGTATTGGTCACGCATATTTTGCATCTGACCTCTTGCATTACTTCTACTTTGTTACACCATCTGCTTAGTTTAAGCATCATATATGAGTATATGCCATACCTATCCATTTTCTGTACCTATTCCATGTGTCGTCACACTATGTTTTTCTAGTCAAATGTTGTTCTTTCGTAATAGATGTCCAAAAGGAAGAGGGTGAGTGCAGATCCTCAAGGAGTACAAACTAGGTATTTGGAAAAGGTAGTGATACCTGTTAAATCAGATAGATCAGCAGCCATAGAAAACACAGGCCCAACTGTACCACACTTTACCCCTACTCCAGTGGCCAAACCCCTATTAGAACTGCAGGGAGCCCAGCGTCAGGTACTGTCTATGATATCAATTCAAAATTTGAACTCCTAAATTTCTGCTTGTGCCTTACCTTCTCTCTGTTGGGGAACATAGTAATTTCAAAAAAATTCCTACACACACGCAAGATCATGGTGATGGCATAGCAACGAGAGGGGAGAGTGTTCATCCACGTACCCTCGTAGACCGTTAAGCGGAAGCGTTATGACAACGCGGTTGATGTAGTCGTACGTCTTCACAATCCGACCGATCCAAGCACCGAACGTATGGCACCTCCGTGTTCAGCACACGTTCAGCTCGATGACGTCCCCCGGGCTCCAATCCAGCAAAGCGTCGGGGACGAGTTCCGTCAGCACGATGGCGTGGTGACGATGATGATGTTCTACCGGCGCAGGGCTTCGCCTAAACTCCGCGATGATATGACCGAAGAGGAATATGGTGGAGGGGGGCACCGCACATGGCTAAGGAACGATCTGTAGATCAACTTCTGTGTCTATGGGGTGCCCCCTGCCCCCGTATATAAAGGATCAAGAGGGGAGGCCGACCGGCCCAAGGGGGGCGCGCCAGGGAGGAGCAATCCTCCTCCTAGTAGGAGTAGGACTCCTCCTTTCCTACTCCTACTAGGAGGAGGAAGGAAGGGGGAGAGGGGGAAGGAAAGGGGGGGCACCGCCCCCCCCCCCCCCCTCCTAGTCCAATTCGGACCAGAGGGCGGAGGGGGCGCGCGGCCCATGCTGGCCGCCCCTCTCTCCTTTCCACTAAGGCCCATAAGGCCCATTACTCTCCCGGGGGGGGTCCGGTAACCCTCCGGCACTCCAGTCTTCTTCGAAATCACCCGGAACACTTCCGGTGTCCGAATATAGTCGTCCAATATATCAATCTTTATGTCTCGACCATTTCGAGACTCCTCGTCATGTCCGTGATCACATTCGGGACTCCGAACCAACTTCGGTACATCAAAACTTATAAACTCGTAATAAAACTGTCATCGTAACGTTAAGCGTGCGGACCCTATGGGTTCGAGAACTATGTAGACATGACCTAGAACTATTCTCGGTCAATAACCAATAGTGGAACCTGGATGTTCATATTGGTTCCTACATATTCTACGAAGATCTTTATCGGTCAAACCGCATAACAACATACGTTGTTCCCTTTGTCATCGGTATGTTACTTGCCCGAGATTCGATCGTCAGTATCCAAATACCTAGTTCAATCTCGTTACCGGCAAGTCTCTTTAGTCGTTCCGTAATACATCATCTTGTAACTAACTCATTAGTTACAATGCTTGCAAGGCTTAAGTGATGAGTATTACCGAGAGGGCCCAGAGATACCTCTCCGACAATCGGAGTGACAAAACATAATCTCGAATTATGCCAATTCAACATGTACTTTTGGAGACACCTATAGAGCACCTTTATAATCACCAATTATGTTGTGACGTTTGGTAGCACACAAAGCATTCCTCTGGTAAACGGGAGTTGCACAATCTCATAGTTGCAGGAACTTTGTATAAGTCATGAAGAAAGCAATAGTAACATACTAAACGATCAAGTGCTAAGCTAACGGAATGGGTCAAGTCAATCACATCATTCTCCTAATTATGTGATCCCATTAATCAAATGACAACACATGCCTATGGTTAGGAAACATAACCATCTTTGATCAATGAGTTAGTCAAGTAGAGGCATACTAGTGACACTATGTTTGTCTATGTATTCACACATGTATCATGTTTCCGGTTAATACAATTCTAGCATGAATAATAAACATTTATCATGATATGAGGAAATAAATAATAACTTTATTATTGCCTCTAGGGCATATTTCCTTCAGTCTCCCACTTGCACTAGAGTCAATAATCTAGATTACATAGTAATGATTCTAACACCCATGGAGTCTTGGTGCTGATCATGTTTTGCTCGTGAGAGAGGCTTAGTCAACAGGTCTGCAACATTCAGATCCGTATGTATCTTGCAAATCTCTATGTCTCCCACTTGGACTTGGTCTCGAATGGAATTGAAGCGTCTCTTGATGTGCTTGGTCCTCTTGTGAAATCTGGATTCCTTTGCCAAGGCAATTGCACCAGTATTGTCACAGAAGATCTTCATTGGTCCCGATGCACTAGATATAACACCTAGATCGGAAATGAACTCCTTCATCCAGACTCCTTCATTTTCTGCTTCCGAAGCAGCTATGTACTCCGCTTCACATGTAGATCCCGCCACGACGCTTTGTTTAGAACTGCACCAACTTACAGCTCCACCGTTTAATAAAAATACGTATCCGGTTTGCGATTTAGAATCGTCCGGATCAGTGTCAAAGCTTGCATCGACGTAACCATTTACGACTAGCTCTTTGTCACCTCCATATACGAGAAACATATCCTTAGTCCTTTTCAGGTATTTCAGGATGTTCTTGACCGCTGTCCAGTGACCCACTCCTGGATTACTTTGGTACCTCCCTGCCAAACTAATAGCAAGGCACACATCAGGTCTGGTACACAGCATTGCATACATGATAGAGCCTATGGCTGAAGCATAGGGAACTCCTTTCATTTTCTCTCTATCTTCTGCAGTGGTCGGGCATTGAGTCTGACTCAACTTTATACCTTGTAATACAGGCAAGAACCCTTTCTTTGCCTGATCCATATTGAACCTTTTCAACACTTTATCAAGGTACGTGCTTTGTGAAAGTCCAATCAAGCGTCTTGATCTATCTCTATAGATCTTAATGCCCAATATGTAAGCAGCGTCACCGAGGTCTTTCATCGAAAAACTTTTATTCAAGTATCCTTTTATGCTATCCAGAAATTCTATATCATTTCCAATCAACAATATGTCATCCACATATAATATTAGAAATGCTACAGAGCTCCCACTCACTTTCTTGTAAATACAGGCTTCTCCAAAAGTCTGTATAAAACCATATGCTTTGATCACACTATCAAAGCGTTTATTCCAACTCCGAGGGGCTTGCACCAGACCATAGATTGATCGCTGGAGCTTGCACACTTTGTTAGCTCCCTTAGGATTGACAAAACCCTCCGGTTGCATCATATACAACTCTTCTTCCAGAAATCCATTCAGGAATGCAGTTTTGACATCCATCTGCCAAATTTCATAATAATAAAATGCGGCAATCGCTAACATGATTCGGACAGACTTAAGCATCGCTATGGGTGAGAAAGTCTCATCGTAGTCAACCCCTTGAACTTGTTGAAAACCTTTCGCAACAAGTCGAGCTTTATAGACAGTTACATTACCGTCAACGTCAGTCTTCTTCTTAAAGATCCATTTATTCTCAATGGCTTGCCGATCATCGGGCAAGTCAACCAAAGTCCACACTTTGTTCTCATACATGGATCCCATCTCAGATTTCATGGCCTCTAGCCATTTTGCGGAATCTGGGCTCATCATCGCTTCCTCATAGTTCGTAGGTTCATCATGGTCAAGTAACATGACTTCCAGAATAGGATTAGCGTACCACTCTGGTGCGGATCTTTCTCTGGTAGACCTACGAGGTTCAGTAGGAACTTGATCTGAAGTTTCATGATCAATATCATTAGCTTCCTCACTAATTGGTGTATTTGTCACAGGAACTGATTTCTGTGATGAACTACTTTCCAATAAGGGAGCAGGTACAGTTACCTCATCAAGTTCTACTTTCCTCCCACTCACTTCGTTCGAGAGAAACTCCTTCTCTAGAAAGGATCCATTCTTAGCAACGAATGTTTTGCCTTCGGATCTGTGATAGAAGGTATACCCAACAGTCTATTTTGGGTATCCTATGAAGACACATTTCTCCGATTTAGGTTCGAGCTTATCTGGCTGAAGTTTCTTCACATAAGCATCGCAGCCCCAAACTTTAAGAAACAACAACTTTGGTTTCTTTCCAAACCACAGTTCATAAGGCGTCATCTCAACGGATTTTGATGGTGCCCTATTTAACGTGAATGCGGACGTCTCTAAAGCATAACCCCAGAACGATAGCGGTAAATCAGTAAGAGACATCATAGATCGCACCATATCTAGTAAAGTACGATTACGACGTTCGGACACACCATTTCTTTGTGGTGTTCCAGGTGGCGTGAGTTGCGAAACTATTCCGCATTGTTTCAAATGTAAACCAAATTCGTAACTCAAATATTCTCCTCCACGATCAGATCGTAGAAACTTTATTTTCTTGTTACGATGATTTTCCACTTCACTCTGAAATTCTTTGAACTTTTCAAATGTTTCAGACTTGTGTTTCATTAAGTAGATATACCCATATCTGCTCAAATCATCTGTGAAGGTGAGAAAATAACGATATCCGCCACAAGCTTCAACATTCATCGGACCACATACATCTGTATGTATGATTTCCAACAAATCTGTTGCTCTCTCCATAGTACCGGAGAACGGTGTTTTAGTCATCTTGCCCATGAGGCACGGTTGGCAAGTACCAAGTGATTCATAATCAAGTGATTCCAAAAGTCCATCAGTATGGAGTTTCTTCATGCGCTTTACACCGATATGACCTAAACGGCAGTGCCACAAATAAGTTGCACTATCATTATCAACTCGGCATCTTTTAGCTTCAACATTATGAATATGTGTATCACTACTATCGAGATTCAATAAAAATAGACCACTCTTCAAGGGTGCATGACCATAAAAGATATTACTCATATAAATAGAACAAACATTATTCTCTGATTTAAATGAATAACCGTCTTGCATCAAACAAGATCCAGATATAATGTTCATGCTCAACGCTGGCACCAAATAACAATTATTCAGGTCTAAAACTAATCCTGAAGGTAGTTGTAGAGGTAGCGTGCCGACCGCGATCACATCGACTTAGGAACCGTTTCCCACGCGCATCGTCACCTCGTCCTTGGCCAGTGCTCGCTTATTCCGTAGTCCCTGTTTCGAGTTGCAAATATTAGCAACAGAACCAGTATCAAATACCCAGGTGCTACTACGAGCTCTAGTTAGGTACACATCAATAACATGTATATCACATATACCTTTGTTCACTTTGCCATCCTTCTTATCCGCCAAATACTTGGGGCAGTTCCGCTTCCAGTGACCAGTTTGCTTGCAGTAGAAGCACTCAGTTTCAGGCTTAGGTCCAGACTTGGGTTTCTTCTCTTGAGCAGCAACTTGCTGGCTGTTCTTCTTGAAGTTCCCCTTCTTCTTCCCTTTGCCCTTTTTCTTGAAACTAGTGGTCTTGTTGACCATCAACACTTGATGCTCCTTCTTGATTTCTACCTCCGCAGCCTTTAGCATTGCGAAGAGCTCGGGAATTGTCTTGTTCATCCCTTGCATATTATAGTTCATCACGAAGCTCTTGTAGCTTGGTGGCAATGATTGGAGAATTCTGTCAATGACGCTATCATCCGGAAGATTAACTCCCAGTTGAATCAAGTGATTATTATACCCAGACATTTTGAGTATATGCTCACTGACAGAACTATTCTCCTCCATCTTGCAGGTGTAGAACTTATTGGAGACTTCATATCTCTCAATCCGGGCATTTGCTTGAAATATTAACTTCAACTCCTGGAACATCTCATATGCTCCATGACGTTCAAAACGTCGTTGAAGACCCGGTTCTAAGCCGTAAAGCATGGCACACTGAACTATAGAGTAGTCATCAGCTTTGCCTGCCAGACGTTCACAACATCTGGCGTTGCTCCTGCAGCAGGCCTGGCACCCAGCAGTGCTTTCGGGAGGTAATTCTTCTGTGCAGTCATCTCTCTAGTTACGGACCCAGTCCGTGTAATTGCTACCATCATCTTTCAACTTTGCTTTCTCAAGGAACGCATTAAAATTCAACGGAACAACAGCACGAGCCATCTATCTACAACAAACATAGACAAGCAAAATACTATCAGGTACTAAGTTCATGATAAATTTAAGTTCAATTAATCATATTACTTAAGAACTCCCACTTAGACAGACATCTCTCTAGTCATCTAAGTGATCACGTGATCCAAATCAACTAAACCATAACCGATCATCACGTGAGATGGATTTCAATGGTGAACATCTCTATGTTGATCATATCTACTATATGATTCACGCTCGACCTTTCTGTCTCCGTGTTACGAGGCCATATCTGCATATGCTAGGCTCGTCAAGTTTAACCTGAGTATTCTGCGTGTGCAAAACTGGCTTGCACCCGTTGTAGATGGACGTAGAGCTTATCACACCCGATCATCACGTGGTGTCTGGGCACGACGAACTTTGGCAACAGTGCATACTCAGGGAGAACACTTCTTGATAATTTTTAGTGAGAGATCATCTTAAAATGCTACCGTCAATCAAAGCAAAATAAGATGCATAAAGGATAAACATCACATGCAATCAATATAAGTGATATGATATGGCCATCATCATCTTGTGCTTGTGATCTCCATCTCCGAAGCACCATCGTGATCACCATCGTCACCGGCGCGACACCTTGATCTCCATCGTAGCATTGTTGTCATTTACGCCATCTATTGCTTCTACGACTATCGCTACCGCTTAGTGATAAAGTAAAGCAATTACAGGGCGTTTGCATTTCATACAATAAAGCGACAACCATATGGCTCCTGCCAGTTGCCGATAACTTCGGTTACAAAACATGATCATCTCATACAATAAAATATAGCATCACATCTTGACCATATCACATCACAACATGCCCTGCAAAAACAAGTTAGACATCCTCTACTTTGTTGTTGCAAGTTTTACGTGGCTGCTACGGGCTTAGCAAGAACCGTTCTTACCTACGCATGAAAACCACAACGATAGTTCGTCAAGCTAGTGTTGTTTTAACCTTCACAAGGACCGGGCGTAGCCACACTCGGTTCAACTAAAGTGAGAGAGATAGACACCCGCCAGCCACCTTTAAGCACGAGTGCTCGTAACGGTGAACCTAGTCTCGCGTAAGCGTACGCGTAATGTCGGTCCGGGCCGCTTCATCTCACAATACCGCCGAACCAAAGTATGACATGTTGGTAAGCAGTATGACTTGTATCGCCCACAACTCACTTGTGTTCCACTCGTGCATATAACATCAATGCATAAAACCTAGGCTCGGATGCCACTGTTGGGGAACGTAGTAATTTCAAAAAAAATTCCTACGCACACGCAAGATCATGGTGATGGCATAGCAACGAGAGGGGAGAGTGTTCGTCCATGTACCCTTGTAGACTGTTAAGCGGAAGCGTTATGACAACGCGGTTGATGTAGTCGTACGTCTTCACGATCCGACCGATCCAAGCACCGAACGTACGGTACCTCCGTGTTCAGCACACGTTCAGCTCGATGACGTCCCCCGGGCTCCAATCCAGCAAAGCGTTGGGGACGAGTTCCATCAGCACGATGGCATGGTGACAATGATGATGTTCTACCGGCGCAGGGCTTCGCCTAAACTCCGCGATGATATGACCGAGGAGGAATATGGTGGAGGGGGCACCACACACGGCTAAGGAATGATCCGTAGATCAACTTCTGTGTCTATGGGGTGCCCCCCTACCCCCGTATATAAAGGAGCAAGGGAGGAGGCCGGCCGGCCCAAGGGGGGCGCGCCAGGGAGGAGGAATCCTCCTCCTAGTAGGAGTAGGACTCCTCCTTTCCTACTCCTACTATGTGGAGGAAGGAAGGGGGAGAGGGGGAAGGAAAGGGGGGGCGCCGCCCCCCTCCTAGTCCAATTCAAACCAGAGGGGGGGGCGCACGGCCCATGCTGGCCGCCCCTCTCTCCTTTCCACTAAGGCCCATAAGGCCCATTACTCTCCCGGGGGGGTTCCGGTAACCCTCCGGCACTCCGGTTTTCTCTGAAATCACCCGGAATACTTCCAGTGTCCGAATATAGTCGTCCAATATATCAATCTTTATGTCTCGACCATTTCGAGACTCCTCGTCATGTCCGTGATCACATCCGAGACTCCGAACAAACTTCGGTACATCAAAACTTATAAACTCATAATAAAACTGTCATCGTAACGTTAAGCGTGCGGACCCTACGGGTTCGAGAACTATGTAGACATGACCTAGAACTATTCTCGGTCAATAACCAATAGTGGAACCTGGATGTTCGTATTGGTTCCTACATATTCTACGAAGATCTTTATCGGTCAAACCGCATAACAACATACGTTGTTCCCTTTGTCATCGGTATGTTACTTGCCCGAGATTCGATCGTCGGTATCCAAATACCTAGTTCAATCTCGTTACAGGAAAGTCTCTTTACTCGTTCCGTAATACATCATCTCGTAACTAACTCATTAGTTACAATGCTTGCAAGGCTTAAGTGATGAGTATTACCGAGAGGGCCCAAAGATACCTCTCCGACAATCAGAGTGACAAAACCTAATCTCGAATTATGCCAATTCAACATGTACCTTTGGAGACACCTGTAGAGCACCTTTATAATCACCCAGTTACGTTGTGACGTTTGGTAGCACACAAAGCGTTCCTCCGGTAAACGGGATTTGCACAATCTCATAGCTGCAGGAACTTTGTATAAGTCATGAAGAAAGCAATAGCAACATACTAAACGATCAAGTGCTAAGCTAACGGAATGGGTCAAGTCAATCACATCATTCTCCTAATGATGTGATCCCATTAATCCAATGACAACACATGCCTATGGTTAGGAAACATAACCATCTTTGATCAATGAGCTAGTCAAGTAGAGGCATACTAGTGACACTATGTTTGTCTATGTATTCACACATGTATCATGTTTCCGGTTAATACAATTCTAGCATGAATAATAAACATTTATCATGATATGAGGAAATAAATAATAACTTTATTATTGCCTCTAGGGCATATTTCCTTCACTCTCTTGTATGAAAACTAATTTCAGATGAATCTCCTTGCTCAAAGGATCATACGATCTCAAAACAATATTGGGCTCTGCATTGCTCTTGTCAGTACCTCTCTCCCTTTTTCCTTATAACGCTGTACATAATTAATTGCTATTTGATTATGTATCATTAGTCTGCACCTGAGCTTCATTATCCTCTATTTCTTCCAATATTATTTGATCTATATTTACTCTTTGCAAAATTTAGAATAATGGCAATGCTTATAAACAATTTTCTTTGGGGAATTTATTGAATTATCCTTCATCAACATGGAGAAGGGCTTTGTCCAACCCGTGTTAACATGTAATGTAAGTTCATCCTTCTCAAGCCTTCAAACTTTGTTCTAGTATAGATATGGATAGGCATCATTTCCTCCACTACTGTTTGCTTTGCTGTTTACATCTGATTGGAAGTTTGCAACAACTACCAGTTTCAAATTGTAGTTGTAAAAACATGTTACTTATGCAGAACAGATCCATTCATTTGCTTATATAATTGTGAAACCTGTTACGTGTCTCCTTGTTTCTCTTTCAGAGTCGTATCTCTTACGCCAGGCAGAACTTTAGGGAAGATAGTGAGCAAAACCATCTTGAGGACATCGAGATGACCCCAAGGTCCTGTCTTGATGAAAACAATGAGTTGAAGCTACTCACCAGCAAGTGTGAGACAACCTCTGTGCAGTTGTTGCCTCAATCAGTTCGACTTCTTCAGTCTCAACTTAAAGCAGAAAGGCTTACTTCAGCTCAGCTCCGACTTGAAGTCAAAGATGCAATGAAGATGTCAGAGGACTGCCGTGTGCACCATCATGCCATAAATCTAGTGTTGATGCATCTATCGTTGACACAACTGAGGTCTACTCAGCTTCTTCGGCTGTTTGGGGGGCCCGACCTGGCCAGGCCTAGTGCCTTCTGAAGTGCTCTCAGTTTTGTATATTATTTTATCGGCGCATTTATTTGCACTGGTGGTGAACTTTGATGCCCAGTGGATGTAATATGTGTGATAACCGTGATAGCCTAGCGTAAGTTGCTTGCTTATTTATTTCCTTGTTGTCTTGTTTATTTTTTTGCTTGCAGTCATTGCAGTTCTTTTTCCGTGGTTTGCTAGTGGCTACAATAACCTATTTTTTAAAAATAGGCCACAATAATCATGGGCTAATATTTACTGTAGTGACACTGGGCCTCCTACGGGCCGTAGAAATAGTGGGCCTTCTATGGGCCGTAGAAACAATGGGCCTTCTACGGGTCGTATCATCAATGGGCCTTATATGGGCCGAATGATCGATTCGCCAAACATGGGCCAATAACAGGCCGCATTATGGCCGTAAACGGGCTAGAGTTGGAATCGTCCGTTCATGGGCCGACCATAACGGGCAATCATTAATAGGTCGTATTTGATGTCGCTATGAAAACGGCCCAACGTATTATCGGACCACAAACGGGCCGACTGTAACCACGGGCTGAATTTGGCCCACAAGCAGAAAATGATAGTAACGGGCCGTAAGTAAACGAATGCTGGAAATGAGCCCAAGAATAAATGGGCTCTTAGAAGGCCGAAAGATAACATGGGCTGGAAACGGCCCAATGGAATAACGGGCCATTAATGGGTATAAAGTGATACACTGTTCATTACGGGGCAGTTTCACCACGGGCCGTTAATGGGTGTAAAGTGATACACTGTTCATTACGGGCCAGTTTCACAGCGGGCCGTTAATGGGCCAAGAGTTACAAAGGGCCTCATATGGGCCGAAAGACGTCATGGGCCATACATGGGTGTGACACCCGGGTATTTAGGCTACAGTAATCCCCTGTTAATGATGCCACGTCACCTCAATTACTGTTGCTAATCTTGCGTTAGTTCGAAAATGTTTCAAATTCAAAATCAAAATCAAGCAAACAACAAAAGTTTTGAAACGCTAAAACAAAAATGTCCTCAATGTGTCGGATAAATCATAAGTAATTGTGGTGGCGAAACCAAAGTCTGAAGAAGTGTTTAAAGGCTCTAAAATAATTATGACAGTAGCAAAAACAATTAATTACATGCCCTTTACAATTAATAAAATACTAAACAGTTTTAGTTTGTCACCAAACTTTTTGTGGCATCGGGGTATTTTGAAACACTAATTTGGGTACTACTTATATATTTTATAGAACAAATATAAATAGAAAATAAAATAGAAAACTAATAAACAGAAAATAAATAAAAACAAAAACTTAAACAAAAGAGAAAAAGGAAGAAACCCCCCTCCCCCTGGGCCGAATGACCCAGCTAGCCAGCAGGCCACCAGCCCAATTGGCCCAGCCGGCCACCCCACACTCACCTTATCCCTCCCACCACCGAAACACTAAGCGCCCCACTCCCCCACGACGCCACCTTCCCCCTCCCGATCCAGATTGGATCGGAACCGATCCCATCGACCCCCCCCCCCCAACGTCGTTGCCGGATCGCCACCTCGCAGGACGCCATCGTCGGAGCTGCTGCGTCGCTGCACCTCGTCACCACGTCACTGTCATCCCCGTCTCCTCCCCGCGGCCCACTGCCTTGACCCTACGCCCCTAGTGAGGCCACAGCCTCCACTCCCTCCTCTCTGTCTCCCTCGCACTCACCCGCTCGTGCGTGGCCGCGCCCGCTCGCGGAGCGCTCCCGCGCCACTGCCTCTGTCGTTCCTCTCGCGTGCCCCGGCTCCTCCATCGCGCTCGTACTCCGACGACCACCACAGAGCTCGTCGTCGCCGATTTAGGCCATCTCCGGCCAAGCCTATGCTACCATCGGGGGCGGCTTTGCGCCCCTGTTCGAACGGGCCAAATTCCGGGCCCGAAGACCCCCCTATCAACGTTTTCCGGCAGATGTCGAGTGAAAGTGTGTTATATCGACTAGAGGGGGGTGAATAGGCGATTTTTATGAATTCTTCACTGAGGAATTTGCCGGTGAGGAAATTCCTTAGCGAAGAACTACTTGCAGCGGAATATGTACTCAGAAGTAAGCATAACAGAAGACATGCATAGTCATCATGATAAAATGAAGACAAACACAGAGTACAGAAAGCATAAACACAGGATAACACAAGATGAAGACAAGCAGACTGAAGAAATTGAAATGAGGAAATTGAGAAAGTCTTCAGTCAAAGTCTTCAAACACAGATATGAACAATCACTCAACACAGTAATGAGGAAATGAATGAGTTGAGGAAATAGAACCAGTAAGGTTGCTGAAGACAATGATTTGGTAGACCAGTTCCAACTGCTGTCTCAGTTGTATGTCTGGTTGGAGCGGCTGAGTATTTAAACTCGAGGACACACAGTCCCGGACACCCAGTCGCTGAGCACGTAGCTCAAGACACCAAGTCCTCACCGTATTCTCCTTGAACTAAGGTCACACAGACCTCGTCCAATCACTCGTGGTAAGTCTTCAGGTGACTTCCAAACCTTCACAGATTCGGTCACTCGGCGATCCACAATTCCTCTTGGATGCTCTAGACCATGACACCTAACCGTCTGGAAGAAGCACAGTCTTCAAATGTAACAAGCGTCGGATCCAGACAGGATCAATCTCTTCAGTGATGCTCAATCACTTTGGGTTTGTGGGTGTTTGGGTTTGGATTTTCCTCACTCGATGATTTTCACTCAAAGTCCTCGGAGGATGGGTTGCTCTCAAATGACAAGTGTCAGTTTCTCTCGGAGCAGCCAACCAGCTAGTGGTTGTAGGGGGCGGCTATTTGTAGCCTAGGGAGCAGCCCGACGTGATAAGACATAAATGCCCTTCAATGATATGACCGTTAGGTGGATAAGATATTTTGGAACAGCTGGCGCATAGCACAGTAATGGTCGGAAATTTGACTCTCAAATTCCTTAGGGCTATCATGTTCCTCACTGTGTAGGCAATCCGCACTGGCGAATTCCTAACTCCTCAGTCAGAACAAATTGCTCAGCGACCAGAAGATCTTCGTCTCTGTCACTGAAGGAATTGACTGAACTGTATGAGATTTCCAATTGGCTTCACTCGAAGGGATTGGTAGGTGTAGGATTTTGAGTTGAGCATCACATGGAAATTTTTCCTTAGTATTTCCTCGACCCCCTTTAACAGTACGGTGTTTCCTATGACTCAAGAAAGAGAAAAACAAAACTATGAAACGAAAGTCTTCAAGCTTCATATTCCTCGCATGAATATCAAGTCTTCATGGACACACCAATTTCTTCACTTTAAAAATCTTCATGAAAGTCTTCAGGAATACGAAAATCTTCAGTCGAAGATATTCATTTTTAGGGGTCGACTTTCTCTGTAAATATCAAACTCCTCATAGACTTATAGACCTGTGTACACTCATAAACACATTAGTCCCTTAACCTATAAGTCTTCAATACACCGAAATCACTAAGGGGCACTAGATGCACTTACATCGAGCTCCGGCCACCGCTCAGCTCGACGTCGGCGACATCTCCGGCGACCTCGAGATGAACCACCCATGCCACTAGATGCGCCTCTTCGCACTCGTTCGAACGAGCCCTTGCGCGCGCGATCTGTGCCTTGTGCACTTTTTCCGGCGAACTCCGGCGGGTCAGCGCCATGTATTTGGTTGCCGTCGGCGAGAGCCGGCCGGGCTGACCTGGCCTGGCCCGGGCCCCCCCCTGGGTCACTGCCCGGTGGGACCTAGGGGCCCGATTGACCGCGTTGACTCAGGTCAACATGCTGACTGTGCACCCCAAGTCTCTACCAGTGGGGCCCACATCCCCAAACTAATTAAGATCGAAATTAATTAACTAAATTAATTACACCAAGTAGACACTGACATGTGGGTCCAGTACGTTAATTAGTTAAATTTGATTAGTTTTAAACTATGTCAAACCCACTATCAAGGTTGTCAGAATCGCGATTCTGTTATACGATTCTACGACTTTACGATCCAAACTAACCCCTATGATTCTACGATTTTAGTTCATAGAATCTACGTTTCTACGATCCTGATAGTGAAGATTCTACGATTTGCGATCCTACCATCGGAGCTCCGATCCGATTCAAAATCATGATTCTGACAACCTTGCCCACTATCAATGACATGCGGGACCCTCACGTCAGTTTGACCCAGTCAACGCCCTATTGACTGCTGATGTCATGCTGACATCATGCTGACGTCAGTATACACTATTCAGGATAATGTTAGAATTAAATAATTAAATAAATTCTAAAAATGATTAAATCTTTTAAAATTAATATAAAATAAACCGTAGCTCGGATGGAAAAACTTTGTACATGAAAGTTGCTCAGAACAACGAGACAAATCCAGTTTTGCAGCTCGTTCGTCAGCCACGCGTCCCTAGCATAGTGAACCTGCAACTTTCCCCCTTCGGTTCACCTGTCCGAAAACGCGAAACATCGGGGATACTTTCCCGGATGTTTCCCCCTTTCGCCGGTATCACCTACTACCGCGTTAGGGCACACCTAACACCGCTCATTGTCATGTCATGCATCGTCATGCTTATGTTTGCATTGTATTTACTGTTTCTTCCCCCTCTTCTCTCCGGTAGACAACGAGACCGACGCTGCTGCTGCCCAGTTCGACTACGGAGTTGACGACCCCTCCTTCTTGCCAGAGCAACCAGGCAAGCCCCCCTTTGATCACCAGATATCGCCTATTCTTCTCTCTAGTGCTTGCATTAGAGTAGTGTAGCATATTACTGTTTGGTTACTCCTATTCTGTTGCATAGCCTGTCATTGTTGCTATAGTCATTGATACCTTACCCGCAATCCAAAATGCTTAGTATAGGATGCTAGTTTATCATCATTGGCCCTACATTCTTGTCAGTCTGCCTTGTTATACTATTGGGCCGTGATCACACGGGAGGTGATCATGGGTATATACTATAAATATATACATATTATACAGATGATGACTAAAGTCGGGTCGGCTCGTTAAGTGCCCCAGAGTGATTCACGGATTGGGGGCTGAAAGGACCTTTGTCCCGACGGCCCTCTGTGTGGATCATTGTGGCGGAGCGACAGGGCAGGTTGAGACCACCTAGGCGAGAGGTGGGCCTGGCCCTGGTCGGTGATCGCGGTTGCTTCATAATAACACGCTTAACGAGATCTTGGTATTTGATCTGAGTCTGGCCACTGGCCTATACGCACTAACCAACTACGCGGGAAAGATATGGGCACTCGACTTCGTGGTATCAGTCGAAGCCTTCGTGATGTCAGCGACTGAGCGGCGCATGCCGGGTTGGACTGCGTAACGCAACTTCCTTTGTAATGGAGGTTGCTAGGTTTGCTCACCGGCCGCGTACGCAACATGAAGGTGTGCAATGGGCGATGGGCCCAGACCCCTGTGCATAGGATTTAGATCGGCGTGCTGACCTCTCTATTGTGCCTAGGTGGGGCTGCGACGTGTTGATCTTCCGGGCCAGGCCTGACCCAGGAAAGTGTGTCCGGCCAAATGAGATCGAGCATGTTGGGTTATGTGGTGCACCCCTGCAGGGAAGTTTATCTATTCAAATAGCCGTGTCCCTCGGTAAAGGACGACCCGGAGTTGTACCTTGACCTTATGACAACTAGAACCGGATATTTAATAAAACACACCCAGACAAGTTCCACAGACAACCCGGTGATCGCTTTTCCACAGGGCGATGAGGGGAGGATCGCCGGGTAGGATTATGCTATGCGATGCTACTTGGAGGACTTCAATCTACTCTCTTCTACATGCTGCAAGACGGAGGCTGCCAGAAGCGTAGTCTTCGATAGGACTAGCTATCCCCCTCTTATTCTGGCATTCTGCAGTTCAGTCAACCGATATTGCCTCTTTACACATATACCCATGCATATGTAGTGTAGATCCTTGCTTGCGAGTACTTTGGATGAGTACTCACGATTGCTTTTCTCCCCCTTTTTCCCCCTTTCCTTTATACCTGGTTGTCGCAACCAGATGCTGGAGCCCAGGAGCCAGACGCCACCGTCGACAATGACTCCTACTACACTGGAGGTGCCTACTACTACGTGCAGGCCGCTGACGATGACCACGAGTAGTTAGGAGGATCCCAAGCAGGAGGCTTGCACCTCTTTTGATCTGTATCCCAGTTTGTGCTAGCCATCTTATGGCAACTTGTTTAACTTATGCCTGTACTCAGATATTGTTGCTTCCGCTGACTCGTCTATGATCGAGCACTTGTATTCGAGCCCTCGAGGCCCCTGGCTTGTATTATAATGCTTGTATGACATATTTTATTTTTAGAGTTGTGTTGTGATATCTTCCCGTGAGTCCCTGATCTTGATCGTACACGTTTGCGTGTATGATTAGTGTACGATTGGATTGGGGGCGTCACAAGTTGGTATCAGAGCCGACTGCCTGTAGGAATTCCCCTTTCCAACTCCTTGGCCAAAGTTGAGTCTAGTCGATGAAAATTGTTTTACTAATTTGGTTGTGCGGCCCATGGGCCCACGTCACCAATTGGGTGGTATTAGGATCTTTTATTCCTCATCTATACTCCGGGATTCTGATCTCTCTTCTATTCGGGTTAAATGATTTTACCAACGCTAACTCTAGGTTCTCGTAATTACTTCCTCATGAAAGAGCCCCTCACTCCAGATGATTGCTTGGTGCACCAAAGGATTCCGAAGATACTCTCCGATGTTCTACCAAGAACTTGTGCTCATCGCTTTTGCAATCCCCCTTCCACCGTCAACCCTTATGGATAACTACATGCACTTGCCATTCTTACATTCATCCCCAGTTGGTATTGTTATTACAAGATACCCTGTAATACTCATCGTTGTTCCAAGAATATCTTGTGCCACTGCCTTGCGGTTCCTTGCCGCAAAAATATCCCTACGATTTTTTTACACTTATCGAGGAACCGTTCATTACTAGTTGTTCATAGGATTCACTAGATGCATTGAAATACTACCCGATCTTCCAGTACTCCTTTGCCAACTATTGCTCTGCAAATACTTGTCTTCTTGTAGTCTGGACAATTCCATTTGTCTAGCAATAACCATCAAAATCCTTGTGATTGACATTCTGATCCTGTTGATTCAACATGTGTGTGAATGCACACAATCATCAGTTATTCCCTGGAAATCTCCTTCCGGCTCGGATATCATTTTAAATGTGAGCTGGTTCTCAAGCAGTCCAATTGTCGTCGATTGTACGCTAAGCCTACTGAACTTATCCATCCTTAATCAGAGTTTGTGCCTCTGAGCCCTTGATTTGGAAATTATGATTCTTTGCCTTTGAGCTTTGAGTTAGTCAGTTGTTTCTATAATCCAAGGCCCTTGCCTTGATTCTTCCTCTGATTGTGTGTCGATGCTCACATCAGCTCCCTTGTGGACCGTCAGATCCTTTGTTGAATTATCAATCCGATAGTGTCCTTTGTATACAAAACCCTCGAGAAGTTCTTTCCCTGATACAGAATGCCATCAGTAAATTCTATTCACTGATATGGCCAACGATGCTCTGCTTTCGAGCTTGAGTTATTTATTTCTGAACTTTGTAGTATATGTTCCTGAGATACCCGATGGGTTGGACCAATGCCTTCGCTACTCTGTGCAAACCCGAGAGTTTTCACGAGTCATATTCTCCTGGTGATTTACCAGATAAAATTTCAATACTACAACTCCATCGAAAATGAGAAGTGAATGATAGGTTATTCATTGGAGAAGTGGGAGTCGACCTTGAACTTTGTGTTCATGCCCATGGAAACGATGTAGATCGTATCATTAAAGCTTCTCTTCAAATAAATATTTCCTTGGTATAAGTTTATCTTATATCTGGGATCTGATATTTTGCAATCATTGTTCTGGCCATGTTCTCCTTTTAAATACCATTTCTCGGACAAGTTGAAGTACTTGTCTTCTACAGATCATTGCACCTGTCCAACCTTTACTTTGATCTACCGTCGAGTATTACACTCCGGTATCTCAAGAATACCCCAGAACTACTTAACTTCTTATGAGTTCTTCATCAACTATTATTCTTGCCGATTCCATTTTTCCAACGGGTTCTGAGTTGTTAGAACCCCTCAAGGACACCGACAACTGAATCGAGTCCGTAGTGCGATTCAACAACTCTTAGTAATCTTCATTGCTTACGAGTTTGTACTCGATCGTGTCATTCCCAGCTGATTGACTACAACATCATCGTCAGGCTGACTGCTTGACCATTCTACCTATGTCCTTCATCCTTGGGACACAATCCCGACAGTGCTCTAAGCTTACATTGAACTTTCACCATCATATTGTTCGTTTTGAGAGACAACTCTAAATTCTGAGATGGCATCTTATCTATAGTTATAATAGCCTTTTTCTTCACCATTCCCTTGGCTTGATGTCGTCGTCGAGCGATTGCATCTTCATGGAGACTCTCGACAAAATTTGTCGTGATCATCATCAACATTTTAACTCCTTCCAGGATACCAATCGAATTCATGATGAGAAATACCATTCTTGCCCTCGATGAATTGTGTTGTCATCGACCACTTTATTGCCTTCCCTCAAACACAAACTTGTTCGTGTTCTGTGTTATACCTTGAGATTCTTGCTATCCAGTATTTGTTCTCCTTTACCTTGGAGTATTACCATCTTTTATGTCAAGAATGTTGTGAGAATTTCACCACCTCTTAAGAATTCTTGGTATAGTGATACTTCTTGCCATCTCCGCTCATTCCTGGGTCCCCGTGTTGATTTTAACCGGGATACCAACACGTGATCCGTGCTGCTTGGATTCTGTACTTCTAGCAACCCTATTGCTTTGATGTTACTGGTCGATAGTTTCACTCTAAGTCTATTGCTTATTGAATCATCATTCAAACATTGATCGTGCTACCTAGTCCAGATTTCCAGGTGCCCCCTTCTATCATTGTTAAATTGTGTATGTTTTCCTCGAGCATACATCATTATATCATTTGATCTGACAAATGTTATCTCCTTGTTCACATAAGTGTGGAAATCCATCTTTTGGGAATCTCAATGAATTGTCGCTGAGTCCATCAGCCACCTCCTAACCCTCTCCTTGATTTAATGATGAACTCTTGTTTCGGAACTTGCTTCCATGGTACATTTCCCTAGAATCTTACGATGTCTTCTCGTCAATTTGTGTCGCGCCTTTTTCTTCTCAGGTATCCTGAGTCTGAGGTATCCTGACCCCAATCAGATCTGTATCTCGGTTAGATATGATGGTTGGAACATATGTCAAAGAGTTATATCATTGGTCTTTATATGACCCGGTAAGGTGATGTCATCCTAGCACACCTGACCGGAGGACCTAGTGTTAAAGTTTCCTTTTTAACAAGGTTAACCATTTTTCCATGAGGAAATTGGATGCCTTGTTTAATAAGTTTATCCTGATGGATCCTTTGTGTATCCAAAGTCTAACCTTTGCTTGAAGACCATGTCAATGCTATCTCGAAGCATGTCTGTGGTACTCCGTTCATCAACAAGAACATTTGAAGCACAATGCTAAATTCTCTTTATCAATTATCCAAACACTGATGTATGGGTAACATCATGAAATTCCTCTCCCTTTACCTCAATGGTTCTCTACTTTCTATCCTGTCATGGATATCATGCCCCGCTTGTCCTTGGGAAGGATATACCCCTGAAATATGTGTGTATACACATTTTCCTCCCCATTGTTCTGATTAAACCTGGTAATCACCTTTCCTTTCCATTGGTTTGCGTAACCCTTCTTGTGATCTATATTATATAAGCAGTAGTATTCTTTTGCTTATGTAAAACACCTTGGTGTACAACCATGTCAGTAAGGCCCTATTTCTTTTGTTGATAGCATTCCGGTAACCACCGATGGACGAGAACTTTGCCTATTGGTCCGCCTCGTTCAACGAGCGGGAAAATGGTTCTCTTCGTCCCTCGCCCTTGGCACCGATGTTGTTGCCGACATAACCGATAGACTATCATCTGACTTGCCATGCTTACATGGTCGTGCAAGACGTCACTGCCCTTCCTACTGTTAATCCACATGGTGGGCCCATAACCCATAGTTTCACAGGATCGAAATCTGACTCTCCTGTACACCCGCTGTTTCCAAAGTTATTCCTCACGCTTGGCTTCGTATGTGCTTCACGAGCTAAATTCTATACCATTAATCATTCTGGAATCAAACATCATGTTATTCTCATTGTTCAAAACCCCAATCCAGCTTCTGCCTAGTCATCGAATGATTGCCTACCCGTTTGAAACTTTGGTGCCATCGTATATTGAACTCAACGAATTCACTGAATTACAACTCGTGGGGTACCTCGTGTATTTCCCATTGAGTTCACCTTCAGATGCCCATCTTTGTGGAGATGCGTTCTTCCGGAGTTTTTCCCCTTGGTCGCGTTCGTAGGACGATGGAGATCCCGAAGAAAGGATGACGCCTTGATCATGGTGACTTGAACCAGAGAAATGAAGACATCAATGTACTGGACCAGCCTCTTCGAGAAGAGCAAGCCAGAATGAGAAGATCCACTAGATTCGTTACCAAGCCTTCCCTCCTTTCACTACATCTTAAATCTCGGGACAAGATTTCTTGTAGAGGAGGAGAATTGTGACACCCAGGTATTTAGGCTACAGTAATCCCCTGTTAATGATGCAACGTCACCTCGATTACTATTGCTAATCTTGCGTTAGTTCGAAAACGATTCAAATTCAAATTCAAAATCAAGCAAACAACAAAAGTTTTAAAACGCTACAACAAAAATGTCCTAAATGTGTCGGATAAATCATAGGTAATTGTGGTGGAGAAACCAAACTCTGAAGAAGTGTTTAAAGGCTCTAAAATAATTATGACAGTAGCAAAAACAATTAATTACATGCCTTTTACAATTAATAAAATACTAAACAGTTTTAGTTTGTCACCAAACTTTTTGTGGCATCGGGGTATTTAGAAACACTAATTTGGGTACTACTTATATATTTTACAAAACAAATATAAATAGAAAAGTAATAAACAGAAAATAAATAAAAACAAAAACTTAAAGAAAAGAGAGAAAGGAAGAAACCCCCCCCCCCCCTCCCCCTGGGCCGAATGGCCCAGCCAGCCAGCAGGCCACCAGCCCAGTTGGCCCAGCCGGCCACCCCACACTCACCTTATCCCTCCCACCTACCGAAACCCTAAGCGCCCCACTCCCCCACGACGCTAGCTTCCCCCACCGATCCCATCGACCCCCCCCCCCCCCCCCCCCCCCCCCCCCCCCGACGCCGTTGCCGGATCGCCACCTCGCCGGACGCCATCGCCGGAGCTGCTGCACCGCTGCACCTCGTCACCACGTCGCCGTCATCCCCGTCTCCTCCCCGCGCCCCACTGCCTTAACCCTACACCCCCGATGAGGCCACGGCCTCCACTCCCTCCTCTCTGTCTCCCCCGCGCTCGCCCGCTCGTGCGTGGCCGCGCCCGCTCGCGGAGCGCTCCCGCGCCACTGCCTCTGCCGTTCCTCTCGCGCGCCCCGGCTCCTCCATCGCGCTCGTACTTCGATGACCACCACAGAGCTCGCCGTCGCCGATTTAGGCCGTCTCCGGCCAAGCCTATGCTACCATCGGGCGCGGCTTTGCGCCCCTGTTCGAACGGGCCAAATTCCGGGCCCGGAGACCCCCCTGTCAACATTTTCCAGCGGATTCCGAGCTCCGGCCACCGCTCAGCTTGACGTCGGCGACATCTCCCACGACCTCGGGATGAACCACCCACGCCAATAGAAGCGCCTCTTCGCGCTCGTTCGAACGAGCCCTTGTGCGCGCGGATCTGTGCCTTGTGCACTTTTTCTGGCGAACTCCGGTGGGTTAGCACCGAGTATTTGGTCGCCGGTGGCGAGAGCCGGCCGGGCTGACCTGGCCTGGCCCGGGCCCCCCCTGGGTCACTGCCCGGTGGGACCTAGGGGCCCGATTGACCGCGTTGACTCAGGTCAACATGCTGACTGTGCACCCCAAGTCTCTACCAGTGGGGCCCACATCCTCAAACTAATTAATACCGAAATTAATTAACTAATTTAATTAGTTACCCCAAGTAGACACTAACATGTGGGTCCAGTAGGTTAATTTTTTAAATTTGATTAGTTTTAAACTATGGCAAACCCAGTGTCAATGACATGTGGGACCCTCACGTGAGTTTGACCCAGTCAATGCCCTGTTGACTGCGGATGTCATGCTGATGTCAGCATACACTATTCTGGATAATGTTAGAATTAAATAATTAAATAAATTCTAAAAATGATTAAATCTTTTAAAATTAATATAATATAAACCGTAGCTTGGATGGAAAAACTTTGTACATGAAAGTTGCTCAGACGAGTCCAGATACGCAGCCCGTTCGTCCGCCACGCGTCCCTAGCATAGTGAACCTGCAACTTTCCCCCTTCGGTTCACCTATCCGAAAACACGAAACACCGGGGATACTTTCCCGGATGTTTCCCCCTTTCGTCGGTATCACCTACTACCGTGTTAGGGCACACCTAACACCGCTCATTGTCATGTCATGCATCGTCATGCTTATGTTTGCATTGTATTTAATGTTTTTTCTCCCTTTTTTCTTCGGTAGACTACGAGACCGACGCTGCTGCTGCCCAGTTCGACTACGGAGTTGACGACCCCTCCTTCTTGCCAGAGCAACCAGGCAAGCCCCCCCTTTGATCACCAGATATCACCTATTCTTCTCTCAACTACTTGCATTAGAGTAGTGTAGCATGTTACTGTTCGGTTACTCCTATTCTGATGCATAGCCTGTCATTGTTGCTACAGTCATTGATACCTTACCCACAATCCTAAATGCTTAGTATAGGATGCTAGTTTATCATCATTGGCCCTACATTCTTGTCAGTATGCCTTGCTATAGTATTCGGTCGTGATCACACGGGAGGTGATCACGGGTATATACTATACATATATACATATTATACAGATGGTGACTAAAGTCGGGTCGGCTCGTTGAGTGCCCCCGAGTGATTCACGGATTGGGGGCTGAAAGGACCTTTGTCCCGACGGCCCTCTGTGTGGATCTTTGTGGCGGAGCGACAGGGCAGGTTGAGACCACCTAGGCGAGAGGTGGGCCTGGCCCTGGTCGGCGTTCGCGGTTGATTCATAATAACATGCTTAATGAGATCTTGGTATTTGATCTGATTCTGGCCACTGGCCTATACGCAATAACCAACTACGCGGGAAAGATATGGGCACTCGACGTCGTGGTATCAGCCGAAGCCTTCGTGATGTCAGCGACTGAGCGGCGCGCGCCGGATTGGACTGCGTAACGCAACTTCCTTTGTAATGGAGGTTGCTAGGTTTGCTCACCGGCCGCGTACGCAACGTGCAGGTGTGCAATGGGCGATGGGCCCAGACCCCTGTGCGCATAGGATTTAGACCGGCGTGCTGACCTCTCTATTGTGCCTAGGTGGGGCTGCGACATGTTGATCTTCCGAGGCCGGGCATTACCCAGGAAAGTGTGTCCGGCCAAATGAGATCAAGCGTGTTGGGTTATGTGGTGCACCCCTGCAGGGAAGTTTATCTATTCGAATAGCTGTGTCCCTCGGTAAAAGGATGACCCGGAGTTTTACCTTGACCTTATGACAACTAGAACCGGATACTTAATAAAACACACCCAGACAAGTTCCACAGACAACCCGGTGATCGCTTTTCCACAGGGCGACGAGGGGAGGATCGCCGGGTAGGATTATGCTATGCGATGCTACTTGGAGGACTTCAATCTACTCTCTTCTACATGCTGCAAGACGGAGGCTGCCAGAAGCATAGTCTTCGATAGGACTAGCTATCCCCCTCTTATTCCGGCATTCTATAGTTCAGTCAACCGATATTGCCTCTTTACACATATACCCATGCATATGTAGTGTAGATCCTTGCTTGCGAGTACTTTGGATGAGTACTCACGATTGCTTTTCTCCCCCCCTTTTGCCCCTTTCCTTTCTACCTGGTTGTCGCGACCAGATGCTGGAGCCCAGGAGCCAGACGCCACCGTCGACAATGACTCCTACTACACTGGAGATGCGTACTACTACGTGCAGGCCGTTGACGACGACCAGGAGTAGTTAGGAGGAACCCAGGCAGGAGGCCTACGCCTCTTTCGATCTGTATCCCAGTTTGTGCTAGCCATCTTATGGCAACTTGTTTAACTTATGTCTATACTCAGATATTGTTGCTTCCGCTGACTCGTCTATGATCGAGCACTTGTATTCGAGCCCTCGAGGCCCCTGGCTTGTATTATGATGCTTGTATGACTTATTTTATTTTTAGAGTTGTGTTGTGATATCTTCCCGTGAGTCCCTGATCTTGATCATACACGTTTGGGTGTATGATTAGTGTACGATTGGATTGGGGGCGTCACAATGGACTAGAAGTGAAAATGGGTTGGAATCATATTGGATGGCCCAGATGACGCTACTGGGCCTAATTCGGACAGGGCGTAACGGGCCTTGGGTTGGCGGGCTGTAAATGGGCTATATGCGAACATGCCATTAACAAGCTTTCCATGGGCCGGCCCACCACCTTTTGACCAAGTCAAACGGGTCGGCCTTTTCACAGGAATGGGCCTCTGTTGGGCCGTGCCATGGGCCGACGTATCATATGCGCCTTCTGTCCAATGAGTGGATGACATCTGTCCCAACGATGAGTCGACACGTGTTTCCTCCAACCAATGATGATTTTACACGTGGAAAATCCCCAATGGTCGGGGCTGTTAACGGGTTATCGGATCCAAAACCCGACCCGATAGCTCAATGGCGTTCCGTTATGGTGGATGCCACGTGTTAGTCATCCTTGACGAAAGCACTTCTGTGACGTGCGATTTATCGCCATGAAAATGGACACTTCCGTGATGATAATTTTGGTAATGTCATGGAACACTTCTACAATAGCATAGGTATGACTATCTTGATTATGTCTTAAAATCGTCATGGATGTACATGCATGACAAAACGCGACCTACTGTGACAAAAATGTATGATCACCGAAGTGTTTTTTTTGTAGTGGATTTTCTATAGTTGTTTGCTTAAACCCTATCTCGATCGGCGTACTTTCCATCTTGCAATCTCGTCCTCAAACCATTTTTTATAAACCACCATGTGCTATCTTTCGCTTATTACATGGAACATGCTTCTTTTTTGTCGGCGTATGTGTCTTCAACTCGTGTTATTGGGCAGTAATTGTTTCCTTTCAACCTCCTTCAGCAAACAGGGCTATCCATTTTCACCTCGTTGCTATTGCGACTTTTTGGTGAACTGCACAAATCACTTTTTTTCTAAAGAGTGTTTTGTGCAGTTCCGCCAAAATGTCACACGGGCAACGTTTTTACATTTCTATGGGACTGCGGAAAGGGAGATTGGTTTTGCTATCCTCCTCATCCAACTCCGTGCCTAATCTTCTCTAATAAGAAGTTAGTCCTAAAGAGAGATCGTAGAGGTGATCGGCTTCTATTTATGTGTGTTATGTTTCATCATCTAGTTCCACTATTATTGTAATCACACTGACTGGATATCTTTGCAAACAGGGATGGTCCGCTCGATTTTAGTGGAGATGCACAAAATGATCGGATTGTGGTGTCCTTCATACACCTCTTTTTTGGCATATTGCATGAGAAATTACACACCATGTTTCGTTGACATGTGGTCTCGTTCCAACATATCAGTGAGACGACGGCGAGTCCTTTTCTACTAGTATTTCTGAATGGACGTGTAGGCTGGGGCGCCTCTTCGTGTACCGTGGCAAACTGGCAACCGTCCACCGACTCTTCGCCTTTCCCTCTTGATTTGGAACTGTTGTCGCACGCTCTTCCTCTCGCTCCTCCATTTTCCTTCAGCCCTTCACCCTTCCTTCTGCCATTGTTCGATCGTCTTCTCCATGGAGGGAACAGGCCGGAAACGACCCCGTTATTCTTGCCCCGATCTGAAAGATGACGTGGTGGAGGAACTCATTGATCGGTGCGACGTCATCACCTCGGCTAGCATGGCAGGTTCGTTCAAGACCATTCTCGACTCAACTAATAACATCATTACAAGGAACCCAAGGGTCAAGGAGTGGTTTGATCTCCCCTATCTTCTTCAGCGTGACCCTGATGACTACTAGCGCGGGGACAACGGAGGCCTCGCATTGTGCAAGTTGATGCCGCTTGATAATGATATGTATGAAGATGCCATCGCTTGAGGGCAGGGATTGGGCAGGCGCAAGTGGAGATTGGGTTGTTTATATTGGGTAAAACTGCGAGTGGGAACTTGTGAATGTGTACACTCGTCACCGGGTTCCACTTCAAAAAATCTCAGCAGACTGCCCAGAGGTTGAGCACACCGGTATTCTATGCACGTTCAAATACGATCATGGTGACTATCTTCTACGGAAGATAGCAATTTGTCGAGTTCCCAACCGCTCTTACAATTACAAGAACTATGAAGTTGTTGCTATCTTCGACAAGCTTGTTCTCGTCCTTTGTGGTTCGACTCGATGGATATTGCTCAAAAATCAGTTTCTATACACGGATGTGTACTGTGATGCAATTCAATACGAGGGTCTTGTGTTTGCTTCCACCGCTCATGGCACTGTTTTTGCATGGGATCCACGTAGTTTCGGTACGTTTGTCTTCCACCGTAATTATAATTGTTTCATCCACATGCATGCGGGTTAGAAAGTTTCCCTTTACTAATTAACCTTCTTCTTGTGTTTCCAAGGTCCTATGAACATTCCACCACCTATACTTGAAAATTTTTATAACCAAGGGGGAGATGACGATGGTGATGATCACGAGCACGAGGACGAGCAGAACGTATATACTTAGTGGCGCCTGTCAACTAATTATGATGGATCACCTCTTCTTGTCTGTATACAGCGCACTGAGTTTGTTAATACTGAGGGAGCACGTGTTGTCTCCCATGGTCGCACTCTCCGGACCTATTCCAACACCCGTTGCATGGTATTCGGGATGGATACTAGTGTGCTAGCGCCAACACCTTCTCCCTGGTATAGAATTGATAGTCTTGGAGAAAACTCGCTCTTCCTTGGACAAAACTATCCGATGATGGTGAAAGGCGATCCAACTGCTGTTGACACAACATTACTAGTACCATTTATGAGAAGCAACTATGTCTATACCTCGGACATTTGGGTGGTTCCCTACCCTGGTACTGATATAGTAGGCCGCTTCAGCCTGGATGATCAGTCCTGCGTTGGTTTCGAGATCGACAATAGATGGCCCGTCCCAGAGAATCACTTGTGGTTCAAAGCAAGCATTTCCAATGCTGAGGATTGGTTGAGTTGAAGTTCATTTCATTGCTTGTTATTTGTTGTGTGATGAAAACTTTAGTATTTATAATGTATCCTCGTTGTCGATGTGGGTTGATGATCTGTTGTATGTAATAAAATGATATGCCTATGATAAACTTACTAAATTTATGAATGGCTTTCGAGTTGCTTCTCTGAGTGAGTGATGCGACGAGGCAAAAAAATATTTTTCGAATACATAATTGTATGTGCATTGCAATAGGTTATCGGATGAGGCCAATCAACAATAGTAGTACACCATTTGTACTAGCTTCACATACTTCGCGCGTCGGGCGGGTGTTTTTACTGTAGCCGTATGTTAATGTGTTCGCTGTGGACATAGCTTCGGTGCCTTAAAGGCACCTACCTTTGGGTCACTGACGTGTGGGCCAGCCACCTGTTAGGCCCACATGTCAAAGACACAAAGGTAAGTGCCTTAAGGCACCGAGGCATCATCCGTTTGCTGTACGTAACCAGCACCTCGAATCCTCGATACTTGTACTATATAAGTAGTAGGAGTAGTAGGGTCGCATGGGCCAGAACAAGCATTCACGTCTAGGAGTACGACACACGCCACCACCACGACATCCATCTGACACCATATTATTTCTTGGAGCCCGTGCTAGAGCAATCTCTTCAACCTCGTCGTTTCTCTAACTTCAGCCATCGTGCGGTGGGCGAGGTGGGGGTTTGCCGATAGTCGGTTTCCTCAACTGCGGTCCCACTTGTTAGGCCAACTCCAATGCACAACCCCGAACGGACCTCCGTTTTGCACGAACTCCAACGATAATTTTGACTAGAAAAGCAAGACCAAAGAAAACAAGAACCACAAGAATACATTTTACTACTCTAGAAGATATCCAACTTCCATAACTGCTCCTGTAAGTTGGATTGGTGCCTTCTCGATGCATTCATTGTTGATCTGCGGAGGCTCGATCTTGCGTGCTTCTTTCTTCTTCGAGTGTAAATAAGTAGACGTTGCTTCCTCGCATCTAGTCTCATGTCTAGCCTCTATTCTAGTAGGAGTATCAACAAGTGCACTAGTATCATCTCTAGCCTCTATGCTAGCTAAAAGTGCTAGAACATCTACTAAATTGTGCTCTATCAATATATCAATGTACTCTTCTTCCCAATACAAAAACTTGCATCCATTCTACTCCCTCCGTTCCACAATACATGCCTTCTATTTGTCAAAATATAGATGTATCTAGACATGTTTTAGTATATAGGTACATCCATTTTTGGAAAAATGGAAGTCAAGTATTTTGGAACGGAGGGAGTACACAATAAAAATTTTAAGTTAGCACAACTAGTCTAATCCGAGAGCACAACCAAAGATTTGGTCGGGTTCTTCCTCCTTTTGCCGACACGTGGGACATCCAGCATCCAGGTCGTGTCATGCAAGAAAATAGAGTGGTAGTTGAAGCCACGTGATGTGCATCTTGGGTTAAACTGTAAATAGAATCTTACTACTCTTGAGTAACTCCAAAAGCGGCCACCGAAGATCTTTATTGGATTTGTTTTTCATCACCAGCACATCGAGGTGAAAGATGTGCAGGTTCAGTGGGTCCTCTTGCGTTTTCACTTACATGTGGGACCGCATGTGAGCAAATAGACGATGGGCTCCGCGCGTCCGCTGGCTGGCTGAGAAGAGAGATAGAGGAGGGCTGAGCACGGACTCCAGGAATTTGTTCTACGTAACCAGCACCTCGATATTCGCGTGTGGTTGTTTCTAGAATAAAAAAAGGAGGTACCCCTACTTATGTTACTCCCACTACGCCTAGCCTAAGGTTAGTAGGTGACCTTACGCTTGGCTCTTCGCCTCTTCCAGAAGTCGATCGTTCTATAGTAGTGCTTCTGGCAATCTGACACCAAATGAACTGCTGCATGTCCATCGCTTGTAAGCAAAAGTTTCTCCTCGTGCTGTGAGCCACCGCGCACGCGTTGGTGAGGGAGAAGGCGTAATCAAGCTTCTCGTCATTCTGCGAGTCGACGGGACACATCAAAGTTATTTAGTAGTACGTACTCTCTCCAAAAAAGGGCTAACCATGTCATTGCTACCATCCCGTGCTCCGTCATTGAGTACATGCACTATTCACGTGCCATCGAGGAGAAAAAATATTGCATAGGTGCCATCGAACTGCATGACTCACTTACGCACTGCTTATCTGATTATCTCCATTTTCTTGCATGACACGTGCACCTTGATGCTAGATGTCTCGCGTGTTGGGAAAAGGATGAACAAAGCTCACTTAAAAGAAAAGAGTTGAAGAGCATAGATTCCCGACGACCGAGAAGGAGCAAAGAACCTTGCGGTGGAGCATCTGCAAGGAACCTTGCGCGTTTTCCCCTGTTTTTTGCCGCCTGCCCACCTGTAAACAAATAGAAGAACATGAACTTTTCGCTAACCACTAGTAACGGTACATCAGGATACTAAGTTGAAGATGTTTTATACTCCCTCCGTTCCCAAATATAAGTCTTTTTAGAGATTTCAATAAGGGACTACATACGAAACAAAATGAGTGAATCTACACTCTAAAATATGTCTACATGCATCCGTATGTTGTAGTCTATTTGAAATGTCTAGAAAGACTTATATTTAGGAACGGAGGGAGTAGTTTATATTGAATTATTGATAACCACGCAACAAGCCGCGCATGTACAGGACGCATGCAGCCACGCAAGTACACAAGCCAACGCACTAACTCCATCCGATCCAACTCATGCACATATGCGCACAGCATGGAGCACACAACGCACGTACACAACACGTGCATGCACACACGCTCGGCCATAGAATGCACATGAATAACACATGCATGCGCACACACTCGGCTGCATGGAGGCGTGCGCCATCCGCGGCGACGTCCGGTTCGTCGGGCTATGGCGAAGCTCGCACGCAACGGCGCATACGCATCTCTTGCAGCACCTCTTTGCCGTCGTTGCTCAACTACTAGTCAGAGATGAAGACGACCATAGCCTCAGCCTTAGAGCTAGCACCGATGGAAAAACACGCACGTTGCACGCACGTACGGAGTGCCCACGACGTGGTGGTGGTGCGTCCCACGTCGCCTCTACTCCTTCTGCGCACGTTTTCTATCAAGGCGGCTGCATGCTAATGATGATGTGGGTGAGATCTTCTAGGACTCAGATGATGACGAGGAAAATTATGAGACACAAGGTGACGTACACCGTCAGGGTCCACGGTCAAGGGGGTGCTATTAAGTGCTTAGATGTGCTTAGAGCAAGTACAATAGAGTTGAGTCAGCGGGCTATAAGGAATAAACTAGTATATTTCTGCTTAGTTGGAGGAAAGAGAAGAGGAGAGAGAAGGTAAGCGGGCTCTTCGTGAAGAGCCAGCTCTAGCACGTGCTCCTAGGCACTTTGTGAGAATGAAAGGTGGGCCGCATAATAAAAAAGTAGTACACTCTTTTGATCTACTATTGTAAATGTTGACTATAAGATGGGTTGTAGATGACATGGCACTGGCTTATAGCCAGCAGCTGGCTATACTATTAACCATGCTCTTAGATGAGGTGCTAAGTTCATTAAATGGCTTAGTAACTCAAGTCTTCAATGCATAGGTGCTTAGTTTATTGGTGCCACATCATATTTTATGCCTACGTGGCAGGCTTTGCAGCTATACATGGTGGAGCACTGGGAGAGGCCAAGGCTGGTCATAGTGGGGAGTAACTTATACTGTAACATACTATGTTACTCTAAACATCTCTATAAAGCAAAAAGAAGGGAGTAGTAACATAGACTAGTGTCATATGCAGAGTATCGGAGCACATGATGGCCCTGTTTGGATCCGAGAGTTAGAATTAGTTTGGGTTAGTTTGGACTCAACTAACCCAAAAATATCCAAATAGGGAGGATTAGTTTGGGTTAGACGCATCTAACCCACTCAAAAAAAACTTAGGATCGATCCCAAGTTGGCTTCTCACCTTCTTGGCCCAACAAAACCCCCCCCTCCCACGCGCGCTTCCCACCCGGCGCCAGCTGAGCTTGCCGCTCCACATTGATGGCAAGTCAGGGCGATGCGACCTCTCACTGCTTCCGCTGTTGAAGCGGCACGCCGATCGAGGGCACCGCCCACTGCACGCCTGGCATTTCAGACTACATAGTGGAGAGTAGCTTTAGAGCAAGTACTACAATTAGATGACATAAGCAGGCTATAAGGATTTAAATATAGTATTTGTGCTTAGTTGAAGGAGAGAGAAGAGAAGCAGATTGTATTAGCCGGTTGTACTCCAACTTTGTGAGACAAAAGGTGGGGCCATTATTAATGATATAGTATTTATACTAAAGGGACTAACGGACACCTTAATTACTCTGTTTTTTAGACGAACCTTGGTGGGGCTATTATTGACTTTTTTGAGCTATTATTGACTTGGACGTGGGGTTTGGGGGCCAAAGGCCTACTATTATACTCGCACGACCGACCTGACATGCTCTACCCTAGCCGCCGATGTATCATATGGTTTCGCACCATTCCAGATCTTAGCACCGCCACACAATTCTTCTCCAGCCCTCCTTCCGGCGTGCACCACGAGAAGGGACAACAGTCCTCCGAACCCCGCCTTTCGTGATCCTGTACGGGAGAGGGGCGATCAGGTTTTTGGGGAGCACACTCCTGTGACTGTTGCCAGCGACGACTTCCTTAACGACAGCCTTCTTCCTCGACCTCGGTAACCTCTTCATCAACGACATAAGTGACAACATCAACCACATCGGTTCTGCTCCCGCTGTACAGTATGTGATTCTGTCCTCCTGGTTTAGTCCGCATCATTACTTTGATGTTTGCAATTGTCGTCATGATCTATTTACTATTGATTCAGATTAAATCTCATACTAAATTGCTCATATATTCAACAATCCAATCCAAAAACCTGATTACAGGCAATTTACTCCGAGTGGTTTTGCTGCGCTTTTGAAGCCGCCTACTTTTAAGGGGGTGCAATATAAAAGGTGGTGCACAAGAGCAGTATATTGGTTTCAGATCATGTACTGCTATGACGCCACTAAGGGTAAGCCTGAGGGCGATCTTAATCCTACACAGCAGGAAGCTTTTCAGAACATGGATACCCTCTTCAAAGCCGCCCTGCTGAGTGTTCTTGACGATTCCATTGTGGATTCATATATGTCATTTGACAGCGGCAAAGACAGGTGGGTTGTACTCGAGGCCACGTTTGGGCCCTCGGGCGCTGGCAACGAGTTGTATGTCATGGAGCAATTCTATGACTACAAGATGACTGATGAGCGCTCTGTTGTTCAGCAGACTCATGAGATACAGTCACTCTCTAAGGAATTTGAGTACTTTAAGTGTGTTTTGCCAGACAAATTTGTTGCTGGGACCATCATTGCCAAGCTTCCACCTTCGTGGAACAATTTTTCTACTTCTCTGAAAAACAAGAGACATGAGTTTTCTGTTTTGGATCTCATTAGCACTCTTGATTTTGAGGAGAAGGCGAGAGCAAAAGACACACGTGCTCAGGTCGTTGAGGGAACTTCTAGTGCCCACATGGTACACGAGAAGAACTTCCAGCCCAACTAGCCCCAAAACAACAAGAACAAATCTCAGGGGAAAGGCAAGTTTGATGCAAAGAACAAGCCGTCACATTCTACCAACTTCAAGAAGAATTCTCATAACGGGAAGGGATACAAACCTCAATTTCGGTAGCACCGCACAAAATTTATATGGATGCATCTACTTGGTGTCAGGTAACCTCATGGTGCTCCAGGTATTCCTACATTCGTAACTAGGTACAATGACCACCGCAAGATGAAATTAACTTATTCGTACGTTGACTTGCTGAATGCAGTGCGGAACGATCCTGTCATGTGTGGAGGAGCAAACAAGCAGTGCAGTCGAAGGTGGAAATCAACCAAGGACTTATGAAATTATATACAATCTTCCTCAGGCAGGTCAGTATCCCCTTCGTCCTTATGATCGTGTTTTGTCATGCCGAGCTATTGATATGTGTTACTGTTTTGCAACACCATTTAAGTATAGCTACTGTTTTCCTATCTTTTCATATTCAGGACAATGAATATGATTTCAGGGGAACTGCACAATATGGACTCATGTTGAGTCATCTCTATTGCCTCATGTGTTTGATGCAAATGTGTAAGCATCAATTGCAAGATGAGGCAGCTAGCTAGCTGTGGAGTTGCCAACATGCTCAAAGTGCTCGCAACATTGAGAAGAAACAAGCATGCCCAGGAAATTAATGCGTGCGCAGGGAGGCCCTTTGCTCAGAGAAGCATCGATCGATTTTTTTATTTCCACACCTTCTCACAGCTTTGTATTGGTTATAGTATGGTGAATCATTGAGATGCATAGACATGTTGAACTTTTGTTCTCCTTAATTTACTCCATAACCACCCTATTAAATAGGCCTAGTAACAAACCAGGCGCATGCAGTGGCCGGCGGGCACATGCATCCTGCATGCATGGCCAGTCAGCCAAGTCCATGCGCCAACACCAATGCAGCAACACAAAAGAAGAGAGCGGTTCTTGGGAAAAAGCGAGTAGTTAGTGCAGCGGGCCTTATAAGCACGAACAACTCGCTCTCCCGCTTCCGTCTCCCCCGCCCCAATTCCCCCCGCTCCCCAATCTTCCTCACTCGTCCAGAAAACCCCGCTCACCTTCTTCCTCACTCGTACAGAAAACGCCTGCTCCTCTTCTTCCACTCCTACAGAAATCCCCGGCCCTCCTTCTTCCCCACTCGCACTGCCACCAGGCTCGTTTGTGGCTACTCTGCTCAAACCTATGAGCTTGGCGCGACGCCCACAAGGAAAATGGAGTCGGCTGGCCCCAGCACCAAGAAGATGAGGCTCCCGCCAGCGGTGACGCCGGTTGTAGATCCCACACCTGGTAGCGCGGGGAGAAGCGGCGAGCCCCCCCCCCCACCCGGACCTGAGGAACTGGTAGAATCTCTGGTGAACCGCATCAGCGATCTCCCGGATGTCATCCTTGAGGAGATCATCTCGCTTCTCCCCACCAAGGATTGCTGCCGCACACAAGTCCTCTCAACTCGGTGGCGCCCTCTATGGCACACCGCGCCCCTCAATCTCGACTATCGTCATATATCTGTCCTTCCTGAATTTGATCTCCTCAGAGCCATCGCCTCTTCTCACCAGCAGGGCCCCGTTCAATGCCTCTGCATCCCGACACGCTACCTGATGTCCATAACCGGCAAGGTGGACGCTTGGCTTACATCCCTTGAATTCGGAAAACTCCAGCAGTTTGAGTTGTACCATTACCCCAAAAGTTTCATACCACCAACACACCAAGAATTTGTGCCCACACCACTGTTGTCCATCTCGCGGTTTTCTTCCTCTGTCCACACCGCCACCTTCGCCCGGTGCCATCTACCAGATGATCTGGTACAAATGCTTCAACTCCCACTACAAAAAAAACTTTCGGTTGTGGTGGTTTATCTATCGGAGGCCTCACTGCACAGCATCATCCACTCCAGTTGCCCTGCCCTGGAGCGCTTGCTGATTGTTTTGGGAATAGAAATCGGTATCAGTTGTCTCCAAATAAAGTCGCCTCGCCTTAAAAGCATTGGAATTTGTTTTAAAGGACAGCAGCTCATCATCGAAGATGGCCCTTCACTTGAAAGGTTGCTCCTTCATAATTGTTATACACCTTCACAAATAACTGTCGTCTGTTCACCCAAACTGGAGACCTTGGGTGTAATTCGTGACCCGTTTAATAATCACAAGGAGTTGGTGTTTGGCTCCTCACTTTTTCAGGTACCGTATATTATCATCTACACATTTGTAATCATATGCTGCATTTTTCATTTGTGCGCATAAGTTCTATATCATCTTGGAGTACACTTTGGGTACTAATATTATGTTATATGCTCAATGAAGAGTTCGTCCATTGATAGCCTATCAATGCTGCTAGATTCTGTCAAGATCATATATATCAGAATGTATAGTTTTGATCTGGACATAATTATTGGCTTGTTGTGATGCTTTCGATCTCTGGAGAATTTATACATAGAGGTGATGATTTCATGCACATTGAAAGCCCGTATATATTGTACTAGAATTAACTGTTCAGCTGTCATTCTTTCGACATACTCTTTTTTCAGACCTTAACTGTTTTCAATCTTCATGTCTACTTAGGCAGAACCACATGGAGAAAAACATATAACCAATCGGTGGCGTAATAAGCACAAGGATTTTCTCGGTTCTCATGGCATTCGTTTGAGGACAATAACGATGGGACGATATGCATCCAACCAGGCAAACAGAAGCTTTGTCACATTCTTCCTGTTGAATGCGAGGTTACTATTGTCCATGAGGCTTAATTTTTACAGCAAGAGATTTCTCATGGACGAACATGTTGAACAGCAAAAAAAGAAGTTTCAGGTGGACAAATGGGCTCCTAAATGTGCTCGGCTTCTATTTACAACAAGTTGTAGACATCCTGAAATAAATTTTTTTTTTGCATAGGATGTTGATTTTATGGATCAGACCGATCCATTTGTTTGTGACTGCAAAAAAGAGTGGTTGGGTTAGATGTTACTGTCATGTTCAATCTGGGTTTTGTCTAAAAATTTGATGAACAATTAATCCTTTGGGCTTTTTGTGCCATTTGTATGCTTGACTTGCATGTTGTTGCCCTCGTACTCCCCTCCACCTGCCACTACACTACCGCATCTTCCATGGCTGCTATTCGTTCCCGCCCGAGGCCTTGCCGTCGTTCCTCCACCTTGGTTCGCTCGCTGTGCCTGCCGCCGTCTGGCGTTGTCAACATGGTCAACAACCAAGAGGAATTAGGAGATGGCTGTACGTGGAGAGGCTGACAGTAGGGACCCACCAGGGTTATTGCATTTTGCAAGCAGGTGCCTTGTTATTACAAGCCAAAAAAATACTTCCTCCTAATTATTTGACAACTAGGTCCCACGCCATTGTCAATGTAGTCAATAAATGAGAAAATTACACAACAAGCGGATAACACGAGGGACCCGGCAGCTCGCCCAGTTGTTTTTCAATTTCAGAAACGGAGTTCAACTGCGCGCTGTGCGGGGGCTGTGGCCCATCTAGCCCACGCTTACGCTTTTATTAAGCACATGATGAGCCTAGTTGATATATTTTTTCTTTCTGAAATTGACTAGCCCAGTTCTTTTATTTGGAGAATACCAAAACCGAGGCCTACTTGCTTTTCTCAGCCCTGCTAGGCTGCAAATATTTCAAGACAAGGAGGGATGTAAGTAGTAAGAAATGGGCTTCCCTAGAAAACGGGCTATAAGTTGTAAGAAATTGGCTGTAAATTTTTAAACCAAAGCCAACCGGCAATTGCATTAAAATATCATTTTTTTCAGGATTTCTCTACTCTCTACTCTTATAAAAACCAAAGCCACGGCAATTACATTAAAATATCATCTTTTCTCCCACAAGATAAACTACTCATATAAATGCATCTTCATGTTCCGTGCAACGAACGGGCATCTTGCTAGTTAAGATTCTAAATTTCATTCATTTTTGGCGAATAATTGTTTTTTGAATTTTATTTTGATATAATTTTTTGGAAATTATTTTTAACATGACTCGAAATTTTGTGATTAAAAGAGTTCGGACCCCACCGAAATATGCAAAATTTTGTTGAATTTTTTAGCAGTGCCCAGAATATATGGTCTGTAATGCTAATAAAAGAATATGGGCTTAAAATATCCTTAAGAATTAGCAAATGGGTTGTAAATTATTGAAAATAATGGCTAATGGGCTGTATGCTATTTTCCATAGATTTGGAGGCTGACTTCTGGGCCTACTAGGTTGACGATGACGTTGTCCTAAAATTTTTTTTTGACGCGTTCGCAAGGCTTTGTCAACTTAGTCAACACACAGTAGTGACTGTTGGATGTCCATCCAACGGCCGCCGTGCTTCTTCAATCTCTGATCTTCCTGCTCCAGCCGCCCAAACCAGCGCCGGCGGGACTGCCTGCTCCCTCCTCCCGTGGCTGGCTATGCTGCCGCCAGGCCATCCCCCTAACCACCCACACATCCTGTTATTTTCTGGCGACGTCAACCTCAACCCGCAGCCGACCAGTCAGCGCTCGTACTCCCCTCAGCATGGGCATCCGCTGTGGTGGCTTCGCCGGCTCCGGGTGGTTCTCTTCTTGGGCCTCGCCCTCGTCCACTGCGTTTGTGCTCTCAGGGCGGCGAGGTCAACATGGTCAACAAACAACAGCCATTAGAAGAGGCTGGCAGTAGGGGCCCACACAGGGGAATGCCTCCTTATTACACGCAAAATAATGATTCCTCCACCAGTTAGCTGGGACCCACCGGAAGGGCCTCTGTATTTTGCGAAAAAAACGTTCCCCCCGCTGTCAGCTCGGACCCACCGGAAATGCCTCCTTATTACGCACAAAAGAATGAATACTCCCCCTGCTAGCTGGGACTCACCTTGGTGGGAGGCTGACTTGTGGGCCTACTAAGTTGACAGGGACGGAGGGCTTTGTCAACTTAGTCAATATGAACGATTCTAGCTCCAGTGACTGTATGATGTCCATCCAACGGTCGTAGTGCTTCTTCAACCTCTGGTCTTCGTGCTCAAGCCGCCCAAAGCAGCGCCGGTCGTGCCGCATGCTCCTGCCTCCCGTGGCGGGCTGTGATGCCGCGGAGGCCTCACCGCCCCCTACTACTCCCACCACTGGCCAAGCCATCCCTCTACTCACCCACACCCCCTGTTATTCTGCGGTGACGGTAGCCTCACACCGCAGCCGGACCAGCGAACCCTCGTACTCCTCTTCGCGTGGGCATCCATTGATGCGTCTTCCCCGGCTCCGTGTCGTCCCTTCCTAGGCCTCGCTGTCGTCCACCGCCGTGGTGCTCTCGGCGCGGCGTGGTCAATGTGGTCAATGACCGACGTCCATCGGAAGAGTACTGTACGTGGAGAGGCTGACAGCTGGGTCCACGGTAGCCGCAAGGAAGTGCCTCCTTATTACGCGCAAAATAATTATTCCTCCACCTGACAGCGGGGACCCACTGGACGGGCCACCGTATTTCACGAAAAAATGAGTCGCCCCCTGACTGCTGGGACCCACCAGCTACATCTTCGCACACAAGGAAGTGCGTCCGAAAAAAAAACAATTCACCCCCTGACTACTGGGACCCACCAGCTACATCTTCACACGCAAGGAAGTGCCTGACAGTTGGGACCCACCTGGTCGAAGCGTACGTAGCGTTGTCATTCTGGTCGCGAACGTGTATGTACATACTGGTCGATGTAGAGGTGCGCACGTGTCATAGTAGAGGCGCGCATGTAGCATGTACACGTACGTATAGCGTCCAGTGTGTAAGAAAGAAAATATGACCACGTATGTGTACATATGGGCGGGGTCTCCAACGCCTACTCCCGCATACGTACAGCCAGGGCTCGTGTACATGGCTGGGTCGGAATGGAGAAACAGCGTCGTCGTCGTGTTCATGGGGAGCCAACCGGCTGGGTCGGAACGGAATGCGTCGTCGTGTTCATAGGGAGGGCTTGGACAGAACAGGCGATGGAAACGAGGCCTGTTGTACCGCAGAATGGAGGAAACGGCCTTGTGTTCGATCAGCCACAATTGAAACGGGATCCTATTCATCGGGAGGGGTCTGGCATACCACAAAACGGAGGAAACATACCTCCTACGGTCGAAACGGGGGTCCTGTTGATCGGAAGGGGTGTGGCGTACCGCAAAACGGACGAAATGGACTTGTGTTGGAGCACTACGGTCGAAACAGGGGTCTTGTTCATCGGGAGGGGTGTGGCATACCACAAAACGGGACTCCATGGGATACTGTTCATCTCCACCGTCGACCTCCTCCAGCCTCCACGGACTCTTGTTCATCCAGCCTCCACCGCGCGCTATTCCACCGGCTACTGTTCAACCACCCCTCCACAGGCACCCCTCCATCGTCTACTGTTCATCCAGCCCTCCACAGGGTCGTCCTGTTCATCCAGCCCTCCACGGGGTCCTGTTCATCCAGCCCCAACCGGCTCGATCGATCGGGGTCCTGTTCATCCAAAGGCAACACCACGGGGTCATGTTCATCCACCCCCACAGCTCACTGTTCATCCAACACCCCCCCGCAACGCTCATTGTTCATCCAGAGGCAGCATCGACCGGCTTCAGTTAGCAGCAGTACTGAAGGAACCGCTCGATCGGGTTCAGTTAACAGCCATCGATCGATCGCTCGGGTTCAGTAACGCGTAGCCTGCAGTGCAATCGCTTGGGTTCAGTTAGAGTCCAACCCCTTGCTCGGGTTCAGTTAGAGCCAATGCCTCGCACACATGCGCGTACGTGTACGAGAGAAACGCGCATCGCTCGGCCCCCAACCACCCATCATAACCAGGAACTCCCTGAAATTTTCCTCGCCCTCGCTTCTACCATGGTTTTTTCCATCATGGACGGCCCAAAGAATGTCATGCAGCTGCATCTCCAGCCCGCCCAGTACGAGAAGCCCAATTTCTATCATGATTTTTTGTCATAGAAGTAGGAGCCCACCACATCTATGATGATACCGGGTTTTTGTCACAATTATCGTCATAGAAGTGTCATAAGTATGATAGAAAAAAGTTTCGTTCGGCCCAAAATGTCATGGATGTGTCTTTTTTTGTGCTGAAGGTTCACCTCACGAGGCTCAGCTGACGTGAGCCATGACGATCGGGGCCAGGCGGGCGCCAGGCGGGCGCAGAGCGCAGGTTTCCTCTTCGGTGCAAAGGAGGCAAGCCACGGGCGCGGAGTCCCGATGAATTAGCCAAAGGTTTCCATTCTGGTAACGAGACCAAGACCGACAGGACGGCAGGACAGAGGTCATCGACGAGCCCACCGCAGTGTCACGACCAGAGGCTTTTTGTAGTCGAAGACTAGTTTTGTCAGGATAAGTTATACTACTTGTCCCCTTTCAAATCCGGCCGTTGTGGGATCCCTTCCCGCCAACATTTGGGAAGAGGACCAAGGCCACTATAAATAGGACTAGCCACCACCATAGAAAGGGGGCAGAGGAGAGACAAGTCGAACTATCTCACACCACACCAGCTCAAGAACACCTCACCTCCTGAGGCTAGTTCATCCACTGTACTAATTCATCCTCAGCCCTTTGAGGCAATCCACCAAAACGCTGGAGTAGGGTATTACACCATAAGGTGGCCCAAACTAGGATAAATTGTTGTGTCTCTTTGTCTCTTTGAGCTTGATGCGCTAGGCTTAGGGGGATCACGAGTAGGTAGGCTAGGTAGGTTGAGATCTCCGCACGCACCCGAGAGTTCGAACCTCTCACGGGTTTGCGGATCCCATAATCCTACAGCTATGTCCGAATCACGGGTGACAGTGATAATTCCATTGGGCCCGGGCATTTTGAGCTTCATATACCCATACTGGGGTACGGCTTGGAAGCACGTGAATGCGTCTCGGCCCAGCAAAGCATGATACCCGCTGTTGAATGGTGCCACATGGAAGAGTAACTCTTCGGACCTATAGTTCTCCGGCATGCCGAAAACCACATCGAGTTTGATTTTTCCCGAGCATCTTGCTTCTCAACGGGGGATAATACTGCGAAATGTTGTGTTACTTTGCTCAATGCGACTCCTGTCCATTTGCATTTTATTGAGCATGTCCTCGTAAATGAGGTTCAGTCCGCTACCGCTGTCCATGAGCACTTTAGTAAGCCGAAAGCCGTCTATGATTGGGTTTAGGACCAAAGCGGCTGGTGCCCGGACTGAGCGGGCTCTTGGTTCATTAGCGGTGTTGAAAGTGATCGCCGTGCCATTCCAAGGATTTACTACTGCCATGTGGCAAACTTCGGCGAGGTCACGAAGCACCCTCTTGCGCCGATTTTTCGAAGAAAAGGTCTCAAAGACCATGAATACTTTGGGATCATTGTCTTCCGAAGGATAGTTCTCTGGAGTGCTAGTAGTGAGGAGACCCTCGCCGCTCTTGGCCACCTGCCGGAGTATCCAACATACTCGAAGGCTATGCATTTGTTCGTTGTTCGGCGTCATCTGAATTTTGCAGGGCTTGTCAAGCCATTCCTCGAGGACAGTTGTAACGCCCCGGATTCGATGCGCCAGGTGTCTTCCAGTTATTCTCCGTCGTTGCCATGTCATTTTCTTGCGTGTTGCATTTTATCATGTCATCATGTGCATTGCATTTGGCATACATGTTCGTCTCATGCATCCGAGCATTTTCCCCGTTGTCCGTTTTGCAATCCGGCACTCCTATGTCCCCCGGCGTCCCCCTTTTGTCTCTCATTGTGAGCGGGTGTTAAACTTTCTCGGTATGGCCCGAGGTTTGCCAAGCGGCCGACCACCGGTAGACCGCCTGTCAAGTTTCGGGCCATTTGGAGGTCGTTTGATACTCCAACGGTTAACCGGGTAACCGTAGAAGCCTCTTTCTCTTTGCAGCCCAACACCCCTTCCAAAGTGGCCCAAAACCCAGCAAACTCCCCTCCATGGTCTCGGTCGTTCGATCACGATCGCGTGGCCGAAAACCGCACCTCATTTGGACTCTCCTAGCTCCCTCTACCTATATAAACACCTCCCCCTCCGAAAATCCCGGTCTAACCCTAGATCAAACCCCTCCCGGCGCCACCGGACGCGTCTCCACCGCGTCGGACATGTCCATCCCCGCCGGCCACCTCACTCCGGCGAATCAGACGCCGCCACGTCATCGCCGCCGCCGCCTCAGCCAATCTCCTCGCGCCGCGTCGGCGCCGCGCCTTCCCACCTCGTGCCCGCAGCCGCCGAGGCCCGCTGGGCCCGCGCTCGGCCCTCCCCGGCCCGGCTGCGCCGCCGCCCGGCCTGGCCGCCTCGCCGCCGGCGAGCTTCACGCCCGACTCCCCTCCCGCGGTCCCCGCGCCGTGCCCGCCGCCGTGCTCCGCCTCGCCCTCGCCGCGCCTCCATCCTCGCCTCCCCGTCGCCGCTGCTCCGAGCTCCGCCGCGAGCCGCCCGGCTCCGCCCGCTCCGGCCGCCTCCAGCCCGGATCCGCCCACTCCGGCCGCCGTTCGGCGCCGCCCCGGAGCCCTCCGCCTTCGCCCCTGACCGGCGTCGCCCGCGCCTCCCCGCACCGCCGTGCGTCCCCGCCGGCCGGCGCCGCGCCCCTCCGCTGCCCGGCCACTCCGGCGAGCCGCCGCCCCGTCTCCGACGAACCTCGCCATTCGTGCCCTGGATCTGGATCCGAAATCCCGAGGTTGACTTTTTCCACTTCCCCGAAAACGACGAAGTCCCGAATATTTTGCACAATCATGCCATGTTCATCGCGTCGTATCTCTGCATCCGTAGCTCCGTTTCGTGCGTGTAATATGTCAAATTGTTCGCCTCGATGAGTAATTCATTTCATTCAATTGCATCATTTTCATTTGAGCTCATCTTGGTGCCCGAAAGGCTGTTGGAAGAGTGCATGTTGATGTTAATCTGCTGAAACTGTTATAACATGCTCATTTGTCATTTTTTCCATGATTGATGTGTGCATCCTATGAGCATGAGCTCTACATGTGTTTTGATCTATGCTATGCCATATTTCCAGTGGTGCTATCCATGTATTTTTTTGACTTCTGTAGTAAGTGCATCGAGCTTGTTAAGGAGGGTACTTGCTGTTACTGTTTTGCTACGCTGATTCTGTTATATTTTGTTGCTATGTTAACCTGCTGCTACAAGTCATTTCATGCATTATTCTGGAGATGTTCACTAAGGATGTTTTGTTATACATATCATGCTCTATCCATTCATGCCCTTGGTTGCAATTATAGCCTGCTGTAGCTTGTTGTAATCTTGCTCCAAATTTGCTAAATGATGTTGCTGTCAGCCTGTTAACATTGAGTTCAATGTTTCCATGATTGTTTGCTAGTGATCCATGCACCCTATGACCTTGCTCTTGCCATGCTTAGCTTCATAAACATGTCTTCTTACTGTTGGTTGCCTTGCCATGCCATGTATTGCTCTGTGGTGAGTGGTTCAAGCTCACCAACATGCCTACTTATTGTTGTTCCTACCATGTATGAATCTGTCATATTATTTGCCATGTTTACATGGGTGCCATCATATTTTTTGTGCCTTTTTGGATCATGGTCAGTAAGGGTCTTTTGTTCTATGCAATTAGTAGATTCATTCCATGCCTTTGTTTGCCATGATAAGCTCCTGTAACATGTTGTTTGATAGCTCTAAACATTGCAACCTGATGTTATTTCCTGATAAGTCTGAAACTGTTATTATTTGCAATCTTTCCATGTCATTTTGAGCATGTTCTAGTCTTTTCTGGAGATAGCTCAGTGTTCATGTTTTGTTGTGCTTTACCTGTACTTCATGCCCATGCCTTTTGTTATTATGTTGGGGTGCTGTAGCATATTGTTATGATGCTTGCAATATGCCTAGTTGCTGTTATGGACAGCTTGTCCTTTAAACTTGTATAGAGTGTATGTGTTGCTCCGTTGCTCCGTTTTGAGTGTGCTCTATATCAAACTTGCTTGATTTTGCATGTGGTTTCATATTATGATGTTGCATCCTTGTTTTGGTGTGTTTGCTTGATGTTTGTATGCATTTGCATCAATACCATGTTTAACTTGTTTTGCTCATATCTTCTAGGCCGTAGCTCCAAATCTAATGAACTTTATGTGTAACTTGACTAGAATTTTGTGTAGATCCTCTTGGTGCTCTTTAACTTGCTGTTTAACTACTTGAATATAAGGTTTATTCGGTTCTGGACCAATTTCGAAATTTGCATATGAGGACTTACCGGAATTGTTATATGTTGTTCCCGGCCTCATTTAAACTTGCCTTGATGTGTTGGTCTTGTATGCATCATCTTTTGCCGAGTAGCCTCATCTAGCTTTCTCATGCATCATGCTTGTTTGTGCATCATGTCTTGTCTATGTGTGGTGTGTTTACCATGTTGTGTGCTTCTTCTCGATAGTTCCCGTTTCGTTGCGATCGTGAGGATTCGTTCGTCTACGTGTGGTTTGTCTTCGTGGCTTCATCTTCTTCGTGGACTCGTTCTTCTTCCTTGCGGGATTTCAGGCAAGATGACCTCTACCCTGGATCTCACTACTATCATTGCTATGCTAGTTGCTTCGTCCTATCGCTTGCTGCGCTACCTATCTTTTGCTCTTCAAGCCTCCCCAAATTGCCATGAACCCCTAACCTTTGTCACCCTTCCTACCAAACTGTTTCTTGGCTATGTTACCGCTTTTGCTCAGCCCCTCTTATAGCGTTGCTAGTTGCAGGTGAAGATGAAGTTTGCTCCATGGTGGACAGGGTTATGTTGGGATATCACAATATCTCTTATATTATTAATGCATCTATATATTTGGTAAAGGGTGGAAGGCTCGGCCTTATGCCTGGTGTTTTGTTCCACTCTTGCCGCCCTAGTTTCCGTCATACCAGTATTATGTTCCCGGATTTTGCATTCCTTACGCGGTCGGGTGATTTATGGGACCCCCTGACAGTTCGCTTTGAATAAAACTCCTCCAGCAAGGCCCAACCTTGGTTTTACCTTTTGCCTCACCACCACCTACCTTTCCCTTGGGAGTAATTAACCCAAGGGTCATCTTTATTTTAGCCCCCCCGGGCCAGTGCTTGTCTAAGTGTTGGTCCGAACCGAGTAGCCTGCGGGACCACCTCATGGCAACTCGAGGTCTGGTTTTACTCGTAGCTCGACTTATCCGGTGTTGCCCTGAGAACGAGATATGTGCAGCTCCTATCGGGATGTCGGCGCATCGGGCGGCTTTGCTGGTCTTGTTTTACCATTGTTGAAATGTCTTGTAAACCGGGATTCCAAGACTGATCGGGTCTTCCTGGGAGAAGGTATATACTTCGTTGATCGCGAGAGCTTATCATGGGCTAAGTTGGGACACCCCTGCAGGGTATAAACTTTCGAGAGCCGTGCCCGCGGTTATGTGGCAGATGGGAATTTGTTAATGTCCGGTTGTAGATAAGTTGACACCAGATCCGAATTAAAACGCATCAACCGCGTGTGTAGCCGTGATGGTCTCTTCTCGGCGGAGTCCGGGAAGTGAACACGGTCTTTGGGTTATGTTTGACGTAAGTAGGAGTTCAGGATCACCTCTTGATCATTACTAGTTGACGACCGTTCCGCTTGCTCTCTTCTCGCTCTTCTTTGCGTATGTTAGCCACCATATCATGCTTAGTCGCTGCTGCAACCTCACCACTTTACCCCTTCCTTTCCCATTAAGCTTTGCTAGTCTTGGTACCCATGGTAATGGGATTGCTGAGTCCTCGTGGCTCACAGATTACTACAACAACAGTTGCAGGTACATGTTATGCGATGATCTTGACGCGAGAGCGATGTTTGCTTGTTTGGAGTTCTTCTTCTGCTTCTTCTTCGATCAGGGGATAGGTTCCAGGTCGGCAGCCTGGGCTAGCAGGGTGGATATTGTTTGAGTTTCTATTTATGTATCATCCGTAGACGGATGTTGATCTCTTGTATGATGATGTTGTATTCGTGTGACATTGTATGCCTCTTGTATGTATCCCCATCTATTATGTAATGTTGATGTAATGATATCCACCTTGCAAAAGCGTTTCAATATGCGGGTCTATCCTTGGTGGGACCTTCGAGTTCCTTTTGGATAGGATCACATATTGGGCGTGACAACAGTTCTACGCCTGTAACGGGTTTAATTTTCTTGTCCATGAGATGATGATTGTGTGCTCCACGGGGGTGCATCCTCTTTGCCCATCCGGGCGATGGCCTAAAGGCCTGCGGTTCCCAGCGGTCTGTATGGGTTTTCCAGGCGCTTTCCATTGTGCAGTACTTCTGTACTATGTGTGCCAAATTGGCAAAGTGCAGTACGCGATGGCGGTTGAGGGCAATAAGGATTCTCTCATCCGTGCAATTGTTGAAAAATACTAAGATCGCATCATCGTCACAACAATCCTTGATCTTGTTTTTAACAAGTAGGAATCTAGCCCAAAAGTGGTGGACTGTTTCCTGAGGCTGCTGCTGCATGTACATTAAGTCACATATGTCCGGAGGACCGGAGTTGCTTGGGGAATATTGCTTGTGATGGGTGGGCGGGTTCAAATCCGAACCCTGACCCACTGGGAAGTCCGGATTCTAAAGAATTTCTGAGGTTACAGGCCTGGGCTTCAGAGCATCCGGTGTGTTTTTAGACTCAACGCCTGATTCCATGTTTGGAGGACAAGAAGTGTCTTCCAGAAGACGGGAGTCCGGTTCTTCGGGTTTGGAAACCCGAACATACTTTGTTCTCAACGTAGGAGAAGAGTCATTGTTGGCTTGTTCTTCCATGATTGCCACATGATGGGTGATCAGCGGAGATCTGATTTCTCTCTGATCGGGTTTAAGCCCAATCCGATTGTAGTCGGTTGCGTTCCCCAGGTTGTCGATGCGATCTAGCAGTTCGTTTAAGGCCGAGACATCTGTCAGATCCATCTTGTCGGAGTATCCAGGGCCGACGCGGAGGCGACTTTTGGCGATGAGTTGGGTTGCTTCTAGCTTAACGGCCGGGCAAGCGCCCATGATGAAGTTGTCGAGTCGGAGAGTTTACCCTAAAGCTAGGGCTTCTCCGGAAGTGATGCTTTCTTTGGTTGCAAGGCGATCCATCAATCCTTCTGTCGACGGCACAGAGGTACTCTCAATGAAAGCACCAATGTCGGTGTCAAAACCGGCAGATCTCGGGTAGGGGGTCCCGAACTGTGTGCCTAAGGATCGAAGGTAACAAGGAGGCAAGGGACACGATGTTTACCCAGGTTCAGGCCCTCTTAATGGAGGTAATACCCCATTTCCTGCTTGATGACTTTGATGTGTATAGGGGTTTACAAGAGTTGATCTACCTCGAGATCGTAATGGCTAAACCCTAGATGTCTAGCCTGTATGATTGCGATCGCTCCTAAGGACTAAACCCTCCGGTTTATATAGGCACCGGAGGGGACTAGGGGTGTACAAAGTCGGTTTACAGAGGAAGGAAACTACACATCTAGAAGCCAAGCTTGCCGTCCACACAAAGGAGAATCCCATCCGAACACGGGAGAAGACCTTCGGTTCTGTATCTTCACGGGCCGTCAGTCTAGCCCATGTCACATAGGCCGGTTCTTCGAGGACCCCACAATGCAGGACTCTCTCACTCGACCATGCCCCACCGTGTTGGCCGCGACCACTACTGCCTCTGCTACTGTCCTACGTCTGCTGGCGCCCGTAGCTTGCTCCCATGTGCTCACCCGCTCCATGCCCCGCGCGTGTGCCGGCCTCTCCCACCCGGCTCCCTGGCCGCCCGACTACAACCGCGGCTGCCCCTGCATGCGCTGCTCGCACGCTGCCCCGCTGTTGGCCTCCATCCGCAGCTCGGTGCGCGCTACACGGGCCCACACGTGGCCTCGCCTCTCGCCAGCTGCTGCTGCTGCTGCCCCTGCCCGCAGCTGCTTGCTGCCTTCTGGTGCCCATTGCTGCTATGGCGTTGATGCTACTACGCTGCCGCTCCCGCGAGCCCGCCACCGCCTAGCGCTGCCACTCCTTGCTGCCCGCCAGAGCACCGCTCCCAGCACACGGCTGCCCCTGGCCCAGACCCACACTGCGCCGGCTGCGTGCAACGCTCACCGTCCCACGCTGTCCCGCGCTCTCCATGCACTGCATCTCCAGCATTACGCCACTGCCAATACTCTGCTTATACTACTACTGCTAGTACTGTAGCTACACTAGATAGCTTTGCTATATCTACAAAGACTAACCCTCTAGACATCCTCTAAACTGCGGTTAAATAACTGTTAACAAGACAAAAAAATATATGGGTATGTAGTACACTTGACAAGGCTCAAATGTTTCCATTGGACCAAATTCGTTAGATGCATAGGTTAAATCATATGAAAATCACAAAAGTCAATGTTCTGTTAACAGGAAAAAAAACCGGAAGCGGCTTTATTTTCATAGCTACTTTAGAGCTGTTGTTGATCAAACAAATGAACTCTAATATGGATGTAAGTGATACTAACATGTAGATCACAGAGAAAAGCTCACAATTGATATAAGGCACACAATCATAGGATGTACATAACAATAGCTATAGCCTCCGGAAAACAGCTAAGTGATGTTTAAAACTATCGAATTCTCAGACTTAGCAAAATTTCAGGAATTTTCAGAAGAGTATTTAAAACTTTGAAAATTAATAGAAAATAAACCGTAACTCGGATGAAAAAGTTTTATACATGAAAGTTTCTCAGGATGACGAGACAAATCCGAATACAGGGTCCGTTTATCTGCCACACATCCCTATCATAGCGAACGTGGAACTGTCCCCCTCCTGTTCGTTTGTCCGAAACTGCCAACTCCGGGAAATCTTTCCCGAATGCTATACCCCTTCGCCGGCATCACATAGTGCTACGTTAGGTCACCCCTAGCTCAGCGTTTTGCCATGTTATGCTTTCTGATGCTATGCTTGCCTTATATTTATTGTTTCTTCCCCCTCTTCTCTCTGTTAGACCTCGAGACCGATGTCGATACCCATGTGATCGACTACGTCGACGACGATACTTCTTCCTTTTCAGTAGAGCTTCCACGCAAGCAACACCTCCCCCCCTGATCATTCCGATATCGCCCATTCTCTTCTCTCTTATGCTTGCATTAGAACTGTTATAGTTTTAGTATGATCCTATTCTGATGCATAGCCTGTTTTTGTTACTTGCTTCCATACCTTACTTATTTATCCTAAACTTCTTAGTATAGGTTGGTTAGTGATCCATATGTGACCCTTCACCTTGTCCCAATCGCCCTGCTTTATATTTGATGACTCAATCAATGTGATCACGTCCAGGCCCCGGCACCGCACATCACCCCCTTAGTTGTACGACTCTGTAGAGTTACTATCGTGTGCCGAGGGTGATACCTCGTCAGCACTTCTCATGTTGACCCTATAGTGTAGTTATTCGGTCGTGGTCATCGAGGGTGATTCCTCCTTCACCACTCCTGATAACGACTCTGTCGTGCAACCCCTCAAGTTGGGCCATCGAGGGTGATTCCTCCAAGTCCACCTTGATGGTTACATCGAGCAGGAATCCATTGAGGGTGATTCCTCGGGTTTCCCACTTGCTATTTTGAACACATGGTTACTTAGACTTACCACAGAACCATGATGACATTGGGTCGGCCCCGAGGGGTACCCGCGAGTGATGTGAAGTCGTGTTGACCTGGACGGTACCCGTGAGATAATTATGTGGCACGGCCGGGCATTCTTAGCCCTTGTCGTAAGTCCACAAGATGGGGCGATGGGGTCACATGATCGTGTCCCTGCTCGTTACCGCACACTACCAAGACACTAATGGTTTGGATATTTGATCCAAGTAGGCCTCTGGCTGTTTCGCACTAACCACCACGCGGGAATAAGTATGGGCACTCTACATCATATGATTCTTCCGAAAGCTCACTGACGTCAGTGACTGAGTGGCGCCCGCCGGGTTGGATTGCATAAGCACCTGCCTTATTTTAAGGAGGTAGCTAGGTCTGCTGACCGGCCATGTTCGCAATGCGTAGGATTGCAAAGGACGATGGGCCCATGACCCCTTCGCATTTAGGATGTAGACCGCCGTGCTGGCCTCTCTGATGAGTCTAGGTAGGACTACGATGTGTTGATCGGCCGAGGCCGGTCATGACCTGATGGTGTGTCCGGCCAAAGTTGATCGAGCGTGTTGGGTAAGTTGGTGCACCCCTGTAGGGAAGATTGATCTATTTGAATAGCCTTGTCCACGATAACGGACGCTCGGAGGTGTATCCTGATCGATACAACTAGAACTGGATACTGAATGCTGAGACATGTGATGGATATGTGGCTCCGGAATTGCTTTCTCGCCGAGAGTCAAGGAAGGATCTCTGGGCGCTAATGTTACAACATGTTTGCTAAATATAAATTGCTATTCTATACTTTTCTTAATGTTGCAAGATGCTTGGAGCTGCTTGAAGATGCTAGTCTTTGATAGGCTAGGCCTTCCCCTCTATTCTGACATTTCTGTAGTTCACTCCATAGATACAGCCATTTCATTGATACCGATGCATATGTAGTATAGATCCTTGCTTGTGAGTACTTTGGATGAGTACTCATAGTTGCTTTGCTCCCTCTTTTCCCCCTTTTCCTTTCTTCTCGCATGACGCAACCAAATGACGCAGTCTAGGAGACAGATGTCAGCACCGACGACTACTACTACCCCGAGGGTGCCTACTACTACGTGGAGGCCGCCGACGACCACGAGTAGTTAGGAGGCTCCCAGACAGGAGGACTTGCCTTTTCGGTCATGTTGTTTTTGTGTTAGCCTTGTTAAGGCAAACTTGTTCAACTTATGTCTGTACTCAAATATTGCTTCCGCTGACTCGCTTGTATTCGAGCCATCGAGGCCCCTGGCTTGTAATATAAAGCTTTATTATTCTAATTTGTGTCTAGAGTTGTGTTGTGATATGTTCCCGTGAGTCCTTGATCTTGATTGTACACATTTGTGTGTATGATTAGTGTATGATTGAATCGGGGGCGTCACAAGTTTGTATCAGAGCCGATTGCCTGTAGCTAGCCCCCCTTCCAACTCATTAGCCGATGTCGAGTCTAGTCACTACAAAACTTTTACTAACATGATTGTGTGTCTTACGGGCCCACGTCACCACTGGGTGGTATTAGGATCTTTTACTCCTCGTCTGAACTCTAGGACTCTGATCTCTCTTCCATTCGGGTTAAACGAATTTACTAACTCTAACATTAGGATCCCGTGACCACATCCACCCCAAAGTTGGATAAGCCATAGTTATTCCTTAGAATGGTATTTTTGAATAGTACACACACTGTCGTGTTGACTACTATGTGGTATCCATCATACCTCTTTCATTATACATGTGTCATCATGAATGGTCCTTGTTTTTACAAATGCACGATGCTGAACTACCCCCTGTTACATGTTAGCAGGATGGTTAGACCCGCTGGTCATGGTTTGTGGTGGCAACGCTCCACCGCCGCCTGAATTTATGGCCAGAATGATGCAACAGCTTGATTTGAACTGCCAGTTCATGGAAGGAATGATGGCTCAGTTTCGTCATCCGAATATGAATCAGGAGCCAGCCCCATTAACTCTGCAGGACTTATTGCGCCTCAACCCGACCATCTACCGCAGCTCAATTCAGCCCCTTGATGCTGATGACTGGCGCCGCGACATCACATATGAAATGGAATCTGCTAGTGTTGCCCCTGCTAGCTATGTCACCTTTGCATCATTCTTTCTAAAGGGTCCCGCTGCTCAATGGTGGGATAGCCACATGCGTACACTACCTACTGGAACGATCATCACTTGGCCGGATTTCCAAGTTGCTTTCCGTGCCTGCTTCATTCCTCAGGGAATCATGGACAAGAAGAAGCGCGAGTTCCGCAACCTCACCCAAGGCAACGAGACTGTAGATGCATATCAGCGGGAATTTCTGGACTTGTCACGTTATGCTGAAGAAGACATTGCAACTGATGCTTGTAGGTAAGAAAAGTTTCGTGACAGACTTCACCCTGATATCAAGCTAGCGCCCCTGGTGCATGACTTTGCTGATTTCGCCACCTTAGTGAACAAGGCTATTCAGGTTGAGACTGGTCTTCAGGAACACCATGGATCCCTCAGGCGCAGCCATGGCACTGGCTCATCTTCGGGCCTGTCAGCACGGAAGCGTCGGATATGGATCCCCCACAGCATGTACCGCCCAACTGCACCTGCTCCAAGACAGTCCTATGCTGCTCCGCGTCTGCCTCCTCTACCAACGAGACAACCTCTTTAGACTGCACCACCTCAAGCTCCTTCTCCCAATCCCAATGATGGTTTGTGCTTCAAGTGTGGCCTTCCAGGTCACTGTTCCAGGAACTGCCTTCAGAATCAGAATCAGCTGGCTCTGCCTTCTAATGCCCGTGGAAACAATGATCCCCGCAACAATAATGCCCGACCTTATTGTCATGGACAGGCTAAGAACATTGATCTGAAAGAAGCTCAAGCCCAACCTACTACTATGATGGGCACACTCCTTAATTTAGTACCAGTTTCAATTTTATTTGATTCAGGAGCATCGCATTCATTCATGTCAGAAACTTTTGCATATGCGCACGACATTAGAACTGAGCACATGAACACTCCGCTAGTGGTTCGCACTCCCGCGAGACAGTGTTGGACCACCATGATTGGTCGCGATGTCCCTGTTGAAATTGAAGGGCTAGAATTCCATGTTTCTCCCATTATTCTGGAGTCTTCCAATATTGACCTCATTCTGGGAATGGAATGGTTGAAAGCACATATTGCCTCTATCATTTGCGCTACCAAAGTCGTTCATCTCCTACATCCTTCCGATGGGATAGTAAGATACCATGCTCAGGTTGTTCAAAACACTGAAGCACGGCTTTATGTCTTGAATGCGTTGAATGCAGCACCTCTTGGGGGAATTGAAAAGATTCCAGTCGTTCGCAACTTCCAAGACGTCTTTCTAGAAGAACTTCCAGGAATACCCCCTGCTCGGGCTGTCGAGTAAGTCATCGACTTGAAACCAGGCACCGTTCCTATTTCCAAGCGACCCTACAAGATGCCACCTCATGAACTCCTTGAGCTTGAGGAGGAAATCGACAAATCTCTTCGCAGGGATTTGATTCATCCAAGCTCCTCTGCTTGGGGAGCACCTTCTCTTTGTCAAGAAGAAGGACGGAATGAACCATTTGGTCCAAGACTATCGTCCTATCAACCAAGCAACTATTCGGAACAAATATCCTCTTCCTCAGATCAATGATCTATATGATCAACTGGTCTGGTTCATCGGTGTTCTCTAAACTCGACTTGATCGAGGTTGGGTTACCACCAGATCTGTGTTCATGAAGAGGATATTCCCAAGACCGCCTTCGTTACTCGATATGGTTCATATGAGTACACCGTTATGTCTTTCGGCTTAACCAACGCTCCAGCTACATTCTCTCGTCTAATGAACTATATATTCATGGATTACCTCGATAAGTTCATCATGGTTTATCTGGATGATATCCTTGTTGATTCCAAGAACAAAGAAGAACATGCTGAACATCTTCATCTTGTTCTAGAGAAGCTTCAAGAGCATTAGCTATATGCCAAGTATTCTAAGTGTGATTTCTGGCTACCCGAAGTAACCTACCTTGGCCATGTGATCTCCAAGGATGGTATTGCCATCAACCCAGAGCGAGTTCAGGCTATTCTGTACTAGACCCCTCCGAAGACTGTCAAGCAAGTCAAAAGCTTTCTCGGACTCGCCAGCTATTGCCGCCGTTTCATCGAGAAATTATCCAAGATCGCCAAGCCCCTGACTAATTTGCCTCACAAGGGCGTTAAGTTCAATTGGACAGACAAATGTCAGGAAAGTTTTCAGGCACTCAAGGACGACAAGCCGACTTCTACCCCAGTGCTTGCTCCCCCTGATTCTCGCAAGGACTTTGTCATCTATTGCGACGCTTCACGACAAGGATTAGGTTGTGTCCTAATGCAAGAGTGCATAGTGATTGCTTATGCCTCCCGTCAAGTGCATCCTCACGAAGAGAACTACCCATTTCACGACCTCGAGCTTGCTGTGGTTATCTTTGCACTGAAGCTATGGCGACAATACCTTCTCGATAATCGTTGTGAGATCTTCACCGATAATCAGAGTCTGAAGTACCTGTTTACTCAGCCAGATCTGAACCTCCGTCAGCAGTGATGGATGGAATTTGTTGCTGACTACAACTGCGGTATATCCTATACCCCTAGCAAGGCTAATGTCATGGCCGATGCCCTGAGCCGCAAGTCATATTGCAACAATCACATGGTCTACAAAGCTCAACCCCGCCTTTATGAAGAGCTATGCAAGTTGAACCTTCAACTAGTTCCACAGGGTTCTCTGAATAACATTGTCTTGAAACCAACTCTTCTGTCGGTGTACTAGAGTAGGGGTACCCTAGTATCCCGAACTTGTGCACGGGCAGTCGCAGACCCCGTGGCAAGGCTTGCCGGGTGACCGCCAAGGTCCTCTGTGGTTCCTTTGGAGCCATTCAAGAACAAAGTATCAAGCCAAGGAGACAAGGCCCCGGCAAGAGGAGCTTGCCGGGAAGGCCAACCGAGGCATCTCAAGGAACTTGCCATGACGTGCCACGCGTCCCGGCGAGGCCCGGTGAGCGACAAGCTTCCGGACGCGGCAAGACAACGACTGCGGCAAGGCGCTTGCCGCGGCAAGCTACCGCTCTGTACCCGCGCTCCAGCACATCCACCAACGTGTCGCCCTAGGACCTTTCCAGGTGCACGTGGCAAGAGGCTGTGCAGCCAGCGATGCGCGGTGGCAAGCGGCGCTGACAAGATTGCCATCGTGGCAAGCGGTGGCGTCCCTGACGGTCCCTTTTCGCACTATTTGGGCGACGCAGACGGGCATTTAATGCCTTTGTCCCCTGCCGTCAGGGTTAGGTATGATACACTGTACAGGTAGTTGTACCAACCGCAACACCTTTTCCATTTTTGCCCTTGTCTACGTTGCCACCTGTCGGTGACCCCTTGAGCATATAAAAGGAGGCCCATGCGCAACGTAGAGGGGGGGTCGGAAGGCAGAAAACACTCACGCTCGGTCTCGTTAGCAGCTAGTGTGTACTGTAGCACTCAGCGCTCCCGAGCAAGAACTCAATACACTCAGACATGCAGCAGTAGGAGTATTATCTCTCCGGAGAGCTCCGAAGCTGGGTAAACTGCTCGTGTGCTTCGCCTCGATCCGCCCTTCGTGCGATCTCCGCCCCCCGCCGAACCGAAAGGGGCTCGGTCCGCCGGTCCCATAGGTGTTCGTGGATCAGCTTCCCCGACATCTTTGGCGCGCCAGGTAGGGGGCGTCGAGGCTGTGTGAACCTGATCCGGCATTCACACGAGCTAGATCTTCATCTTCTTCATCGACATGCCACCGAAGAAGAAGGCTTCGGAGGTGGCTGCTCCATCCGCGTCGAACCCACCACCACCGGAGCAAACAGGTGGTGGGGTAGACGCCGGCGGAAGAACGGGCGTCGACGAGGGAGCTCACGGTGCTGCCAGGTCCAAGGACAAGGCTGCGCGGACCTCGGCGTCCGTACATGCGCCACGCCCATCTCAGGAGGCGCGGGACCGACAGCGTCATGGTACTCGCGGTACCATACGTTCGTTGGACCAAGATCGAGCTGGTGGATCTCGGGGAGCTCAAGACCAGCATGCACGCCAACATGCTGGCACGAGCAAGACACGGTCGCCTGGACGGGATACTGCTCCTTCTAACATAGTTAGAAGTCCGAGCATATCCCGCTCCTCACACCGTTCGCCACTACCACCCGCCACTTCAGCAGAAGCTTTGGCGCGAGCTCAACTACTCCTGGATTACCCTCCAACAGCAGACAAGATCGACGAATGGAGGGCCACCATTCAGAGTCTCATCGGCTTCGTCAACGGCGACACTCCATGGCAGCCGAGTACATCGCAGCCGCGGCAAGACTTCCAGGCACGAGCCGATGGCGACAAAACCGGTGGGGGTGCAACCACCGTGCACTCTCCACCCCAAAGGCCAAGATCGCCGACTCACCGGATCTACCTCGATAGCGACTCCACCGCATCATCAGATCCACGAGCTCGTCGCGATCAGCGCCAAGTTCTTCACGAACGACAACAAGAAGACGCTCGTACTCGCATCGAGCGTCGAAGAGAAGCGCGGCGTCAATCAGACTAGCGCGCTGGGCCCTCTATCGACATGCATGCGCCAGGAGAACCAAGCGACTTGCCGTACGCAGTAGGTTGCCCTGCGTTCACTCGTGAGCTGCGGCAAGTCCAGTGGCCCAGCACGAAGAATTTCAAGCCAGACGTACCAGAGAAGTACGACGGCAAGTCGCATCCGTCGGAGTTCCTTAGCATCTACACCATCGCGGTGCAAGCTGCCGGGGGGCGGGACGACAAGATCCTTACCAACTACTTCCCGCTGGTGCTCAAGCCCAATGTTAGGTCCTGGCTCATGCACTTGCCGGACAACTCCATATCCTCCTGGGCAGACCTATGCCATCAGTTTGTCGGCGCCTTTACAGGCGGCCACAAACCTCATGGCCAAGAGAGCGACCTTCATCTGCTCGCCCAGAAGGAAGGAGAGCCCCTGCGCAAGTACATTCAGAGATTCAGCCGTGTACAGCACAACATCCCAGATGTCCACCCTGCTGCGTTTATCAGCGTGTTCCATCAGAACATGCGAAACCGCAGGATGCGGGAGGAGATGGCGATGTGCAAGATCAGAGATGTCAGTGAGCTATATGCTCTGGCCGACAAGTGTGCACGTGCTGAGGAAGGGAGGAAACTCCCCGGAGAGAATACAGAAGCAGGAGGATCTGACAGCGAGGATGCTGCCCCAGCAAGGAAAAACCGGCGGCGGAACAACAGGAAGAAGAAAGGCAAAGATGTGCTAGTCGTTGAGCAGTCCGGCAACGGAGGTGGCGCCAAGACAGCCAAAGCTGGTAGCTCTGGCAAGGAGGTTGCCGCATGCACCAACTGCCAGGCTGTGGCGGTCGCCGAGAAGCAGGACGGCACCAACAAGCAGTACTGCAAGATCCACCGCACCAAGGGCCATGACCTCCAGAACTGCAAGAAGGTCGAGCAGCTTGTTGAGCAGCAAAAGGCTGAATACGAGCGACACGACAAGGAGAAGGCCCAAGAAGGTACTGGAGGATCCGGCAAGAAACGCCCCGGGCGAGGAGGACACCGTGCCAAGGCCAAGCAGCGGCAAGAAGACAGACCTCCCCGCGGCCGCAACAAGGATGAAGACGACGACGACGATGAAGATATGGATGATGACGAGACCGGTGAGCAGGAGTTCCAGAAAGCCACAGAGGTCCTGTGCGTTGGCGGCGGTGCTTCTCTGCATACTTCACACCGCCAGCTCAAGCAGTGGGTGCGGGAAGTCAATGCGGCAGAACCACCCATCGAGTCACGCAAGCCTCTGAAATGGTCCAGCACGCCTATCATCTTTGATATTGAGGACCACCCTGATCGCATAACTGCAGTCGGGTGCTTGCCGATGTTGGTTTCACCAACTATCCGCAACCTCAAGGTCACTAAGATGCTAGTTGACGGTGGGGCCGGCTTGAACTTGATCTCCTCCGTGGTACTCCAGAAACTCCAGATCCCTGATAGCGAGCTCGAAGAGGCCGGCACATTCCAAGGAATCAATCCGGGAAGGAGCGAGCCGAAGGGAAAGATCACGTTGCCAGTGACATTTGGCAGCGAGTTGAACTTCAGGACTGAGAGGGTCACTTTTGATGTTGCTGACTTCCCATTGCCTTATAATGGGATACTCGGCCGTCCAGCACTCGCCAAATTCATGGCATCCTCTCACTACGCATACAATACGCTGAAGATGCCAGGCCCGATAAGTGTCATCTCTGTCCCTGGCGACAAGAAGGATGCTCTTATCTGCGTCGACAAGATCTACCGGGAAGCAGCAGCCGCAACAGATCGCAAGTCACTTGCCGTTGAAGCTCCCGGGGGGAAGAAGAAGACCAAGTCTGGCAAGAGTTCTGATGCCCACTCCGGCAAGCGCACCTCTTCGGAGTGCTGCGCTACCATCGAGGACGCACCATCGAGCTCCACCGGCAAGTGTAAGAAGACAATGGCAGCCCCGCCAGAGACCAAGAAAGTGTCCGCCAAGGAGGACGGCACTGGTGGTACCTTCACCATCAGTGCCGCTCTCGACCCTAAATAGGAAAGCGCGCTCATTGCTTTCCTGCGGGCGAACATCGACATGTTTGCGTGGCAACCGTCTGACATCCCCGATGTTCCCAGGAAATTAATCGAGCACCATCTTGCCGTCTGTCCTCATGCGCGGCCCGTCAAGCAGAAGGTCAGGAAACAAGCAGTGGAGTGCCAAGAATTCATCGCAGAAGAAATCAAGAAGTTGGAAGCGGCAGGCCTTGTCAGAGGAGTGCTCCATCCTACGTGGTTGGCCAATCATGTAGTCGTGCGCAAGGCAAACGGGAAATGGAGGCTTTGTATCGACTTTACCGATGTCAATAAAGCTTGTCCCAAAGACCCATTTCCCTTACCGCGCATTGACCAGATTGTTGACTCCACGGCTGGATGTGACTTGCTTTCATTTCTTGACGCATATTCAGGATACCATCAGATCTTCATGGCAGAAGAGGATGAGGAGAAGACCGCATTCATCACACCATGTGGCACATACTGTTTCATACGGATGCCTTTCGGTTTAAAGAATGCTGGTTCAACATTTGCAAGGGTAGTCCATCACGCTTTTGAGCCTCAAATGCACAGAAATGTGGAAGCCTACATGGATGACATAGTGGTCAAGAGCAAGGACAAGGCAACTCTGATTCAGGATTTAGACGAAACCTTTGCAAATCTGCGCAAGATCAACCTCAAGCTTAACCCCGAGAAGTGTGTGTTTGGAGTCCCCTCCGACAAGCTTCTCGGGTTCTTCGTGTCTCAGCGGGGAATTGAAGCCAATCCCGACAAGATCAAGGCCATTGAGCAGATTGAAGCACCAAAGCGCGTCAAGGATGTACGAAGACTTGCCAGTTGCGTGGCTGCTCTCAGCAGGTTTATCTCTAGGTCTGCTGAGCGCGCCCTACCATTTTTCAAAATATTGAAAAAGGCAGGTCCAATGAAATGGACTCCGGAAGCGGAGGCCATGCTGCAGGACTTGAAGACATACCTGTCCTCCACTCCAACACTTGTCGCACCTAAGCCACAAGAGAAGTTGCTGCTGTATATAGCGGCACCAATCAAGTGGTTAGTGTTGCGTTAGTAGCGGAGAGGGAGGCGGATGATGAGCCAGCAACCACGGCAGAGTCATCCAGCGACAAGCAGGATACTTCACCGACAAGCTCTGGTCCCGACAAAGATAGATCTGCGCAGGCGAGTGAGGAGATACAGAAGAGAATGGTGCAGCGCCCAGTTTACTTTGTCAGTTCCCTTCTGCAGGGGGCTAGGTCAAGGTACTCTGGTGTACAGAAATTGCTTTTCGGCCTTCTCATGGCCTCGAGAAAGCTGCGCCATTACTTCCAAGCACATGAGATCACAGTTGTCACTCGTTTTCCGCTGAAGAGGATACTGCAGAATCCAGAAGCAACAGGCAGGATTGTCGAGTGGGCACTGGAACTGTCAAGCTTTAGCCTCAAGTTTGAGAACACTTCAACTATCTAGAGCAGAGCATTGGCAGAATTTATAGCAGAGTGGACGCCAACACTAGATGAAGAAATTCCATAAACGAGCATCCCCGTCAAGGAAGCAAGCAAAGAGTGGCTGATGTACTTTGATGGTGCCTTCTCGCTGCAAGGCGCCGGTGCGGGCGTGCTACTTGTTGCGCCCACCGGAGAGCACCTCAAGTACATAGTCCAGATGCACTTTCCCAAGGAGCAAGCAACAAACAATACTGCAGAGTATGAAGGTTTGCTTGCCGGTCTCAGGATCGCAACAGACCTTGGGATCAAGAAGCTCATTGTCAGGGGTGACTCGCAGCTTGTCGTCTGCCAAGTGAACAAGAATTATCAGAGTCCGTTGATGGAAGCTCACGTTGATGCAGTGAGAAAGTTAGAAGAGCACTTTGACGGCCTATAGATGGAACATGTTCCAAGAGCTCAGAACGACATTGCCGATAGCCTGTCAAAGTGCGCCGCACTTAAGTTACCTGTGGAACCAGGGATCTTTGTGCTCAAACTGGCTCAACCGTCTGTAACCCCATCAACTGGACAGAGCAAGAAGAGGAAGTTGATTTCTGGTGACTATTTTCCGGCAGAGCTCCCCGAAGCCGCCGCCAAGAAGGTCCCCAAGATCAACACCAAGGGTGCTGAGGAGCAGTCTGCTCCAGCAAGCCCTAGGGTTTGTTCCGTTGAAGCAGACGCTCCCGACAAGTTTTGCTCCGGCAAGCTTGCCGGGGAACGTCAAGCTCCGGCTGAGCCGCAGGTTCTCGCCGTAGAAGCGGATGTTCCCGCAGCAGCAGATGTGCCTTTAGTCCTTGTTGTCGAGCCGCAAGCTCCAGCATGGGCACAGCAGATTGTCCGTTTCCTTCAGACAGGAGAACTTCCCGAAGAGCAAGAAGAAGCGGAAAGAGTAGCCCGACAGTCAAGTATGTACCAGTTTGTCGACAACACACTGTACAGAAGAAGACTCAACGGTGTGAAATTGAAGTGTATTCACCGGGAAGATGGACAAAAGCTGTTGGCAGAGATACATGGAGGCATATGTGGTCACCACATTGGCGCAAGAGCACTTGCCGGCAAAGCGTTCCGGCAAGGTTTCTTTTGGCCGACAGCCCTCCAGGATGCAACTGCACAAGTAACCAAGTGTGAAGCGTGCCAGTTCCATTCCAAGCAGATACACCAGCCAGCTCAAGCTCTCCAGACGATCCCTTTATCCTGGCCATTTTCGGTCTGGGGGCTCGACATCCTCGGCCCCTTTCCCCGAGCTGTCGGGGGCTTTGAGTACTTGTACGTTGCAATCGACAAGTTCACAAAGTGGCCGGAAGTGGAAGCAGTGAGGAAGGTGACAGCACAGTCAGCAGTCAAGTTCTTCAGGTCGATTGTTTGCCGCTTCGGGATCCCTAACAGGATCATCACCGACAACGGCACGCAATTCACGAGCCGCACCTTCATGCAGTACGTCCAAGATCTTGGCGCCAAGGTCTGCTTCGCTTCTGTTTCTCATCCGAGAAGCAACGGTCAAGCAGAGAGGGCAAATGCTTAAGTGCTGCGTGGGCTCAAGACCAGGACTTTCGACAGGCTGCGCAAGTGCGGAAAGAACTGGATTGAGGAGCTGCCGGTGGTTCTTTGGTCGATCAGGACGACGCCAAATCGAGCCACTGGCCAGACACCTTTCGCTCTAGTCTATGGAGCAGAGGCAGTTCTCCCCACGGAACTCGTATACGGGTCACCTCGAGTGCTCGCTTATGATGAGCTTGAGCAAGAGCAGCTGCGGCAAGATGACCAGCTGCTCCTTGAGGAGGACCGTCTTCAGGCTGCTGTACGAGCTGCTCGATACCAGCAAGCTTTGCGCCGCTACCATAGCCGCAAAGTTAATGCCAGAAGTCTCGAGGAAGGCGACCTTGTTCTTCGGCGCGTTCAGTCTGCCAAGAATTCCAACAAGTTGATGCCGAAGTGGGAAGGCCCTTACCGGGTGAAACGAGTCACTAGGCCTGGCGCTGTCCGCCTTGAGACCGAAGATGGCGTTCCGGTGAGCAACTCCTGGAACATTGAGCATCTTCGTAAGTTTTACCCGTAAGGCGCGGTTGCCAGAACCTGTTCCGGCAACCACCTTTTGTACAAGTCTTGCCGCTGTTGCATGTAATCCTTTGTACAAAGCCGGGCGCAGACCCCGTGCATAAGTAAAAGCTCATGTGCTCCGCACATCTTGTCAATTTCATGCTTTCTATTTTTTGCATGTGTTATCTGACACTTTGTGCAGCACCTACCCCCAGTAAGCAATAACGAGCCGTAAGGCTCCATATCTTTATTTTCTCTTCTTTCTCTTTCTCAAAGAAAGGAAGGTTCCCACGCCCACAAGTTTGCCGGGGGGAAAGGAGAAGATAATGGTGTGGACCAGGCGTCGTTCAAGAAAGTTTCGCCTTACCGGGACGCAAACGACAGAAAAGCTAAGTTGCCAAAGTTTGAGCAATCAGTTTTAAAATTTTTAAGTTATCTTCCTCGAACGACCGTGCTTTGTATGGAAAACCTGTGCGCGGAGGAACCAACTCGTAGCTAGTTGCGCCCTTACTTTGTTTTGAGTCCGCTCAACAACTTAAGTGAGCTGCGACTAGTTGCGACAAGGTTTCTTGCCGGTAGCAGCACCGCCAGCAGGCTGCTGACGTCCCGCACTCAGCGCTCGCGGCTAAGGTGCCTGCACCGGCAAGTTCCCTAAAAGCGTAGGGCAAAAACATACAAAGGAGGGAATCAAGTAAAGGAAATAACATAGCAATAGATACCCAAAATAGAGTTATATTACAAGATAGCTTGTCGCAGCTCTAACAGCTTGTTCTCATAACATGACCAGCAGCGACAAGAAAAGGAAAAAACGAGCGGCCTAATCTACGCGATCGCCCTCAACCCTCTTGATCTCGCTCACCTTGTCCACAATGGGTGCGACAAGGGCCTTGAGCGCTTCTAGATCAGCATCCGGCGGCAGGGTCTTGAGGACGTTGGTGAGGTTGAGGCCTGGGTTGCGGAAGGCCACCTTCACCAACACCTTTTGAAGAGCTCCCGAGCAGATCCTGCGCGACTCGTCGGCTAGCTGCTTTGGGATCTTCTCCCGGAGTCGCTGGAGGGCCGTCGCCACGCCTTTGAAGAACAAGGTGAGCTTGGCGCTGGGTTGGAGGTTCTCATCAGAGGAATACCCGAAATCCTCCATCCCCAGCTGCGCCAGCTCCCTGTCAATGGCTGCGGCAACATCCACAAGACCCTCCGTCCAGTGCTCCACATTCTCCCTAAAAGTGTTCTGGGTGGCGGCAGCACTCGCCAGCAGCGCCTCGTCGGCCTTGATCTGCTTCTTCAAGGCCACCTCCTGCTCCCTGGCACCGTCCAGCGTCTTGGTCAAAGTAGTCAGCTTCAACTCAAGATCTACATTGGAGTACTTGGCGGCGCTAAGCTCCTTGCCCTTCTCGACGAGACGACCCTGCAGCTCGGCAAGGGTGTAGGCGTCCTTCTCGCGCTCATGCTTGAGCGCGGCAAGCTCTTCACCCCTCGCCTTGAGATTGGCCTCCAGCTGCGCCACCTTCGCCTCCAGCTCCTTCTTGGCGGCCTCAGCAGCTGCGGCAGCATCCTCTGCTTCCTTGAGAGCCCTGTCGAATGTTTGCTCGCGCGCAGCAAGCTCCTCCTCGTGGCTGTCAAGGTTGACCTTCCGCTGCGCCAACTCGCCAAGCCGCTGTTGCTCTTCAACTTCAGCCTTCTCGAGGAGGAAGGCTTTCCGCTCCTCGGCGAGTTGCTCCCGCTTCTCTGCCAGGGACCGGAGAGCTTCCTGGTTGCGACCCTGGAGCTCCTCCACGCGCTTCTCGATGTCCACTCCCGCCTTCGTGACAAGCGCTTCTCGAGATTCCACCTTGGCCTGCCGAGCGCGGTAGAGCGACACCAGCTTCCGTAGCAGTTGCTCCTCCTCAGGCTCGCCGCTGCTGCTACTCGGCGCATCAACCAGCGTCAGCCTAGCGGAGGCGAGCACCTCTCCATACAAGATTTCTCCTTCGACCGGCGCCCTGGAGCTTGACGCCTAGGGGAGCTTGATGAAGACGCCATCGCCGGCTTTCAAATAGGCGCCGGGCTTGGGCTCTTCGGAGCCTGGCGCTGCGGCAGCGGCGGAGGGATCGGCGGTCGGCGTAGCGCCTTGCGCTCCTGCGGTCTCGGGGCCGTCAGTGCGATCGCCAGACCCCTCGCCAGCTTCTGCGGCGGCAGCTTTGGTGGCCTCTTCGCCGGCGGGATCATTAGCGTCAGCTGCTTCTTCGGTGGCAGCGGCGTCGTCGGTATCGCCGCGCGCGTTCTCCTCGCCGGCGACCTCGGTCTCCATCGGCTCCGTGGCAGAGGGATCTGAAGGCCGGAGGAGGGAGAAAAGTCAAGCAAATATTCAAAAAGAAAATCATAAGAAGAAGAACCCAAGGGAAGTTTTCAAGCAAAAGGATTACCTGTACTGGGTTCTACAGTCGTGGTCTCCGCCATCGGAGGGTCACTGGTGTTGTTCCTTGCCGGAGAACTCTCCCTTGCCGGAGACTTCTCCCTTGCCGGAGAACGCTCCCTTGCCGGGGAATCCTCCCTTGGCGGTGTAGTCGAAGCAGATGCATGTCGGGGGCGGCTTCCGGGCACTCCTGGTGAGGCTGCTCTGCTCCTACACAAACCAATAGTCAGATGTCAGCAAAGAAAAAGCACCCATGCGCGCCTAACAGCAGGAAGTAAACCATATACTTACGCTGGGGGCTGCGCTAGGGGCTGCTTTGGGGAACAGTTGCCGGGTCCGGCAAGATGGTCTCGGACACACCCCCCGTTGTCGCGGTGGGTTCGTCCTCGATGACAATCACCGGGACCTTGGCTCTCTTTGCCGCTCTCTGGGCCAAAGTCCTGAAAAGGAATGGGTTCAGAGTAAAGCAAATCAGATACAAGACGAAACAGCAAGAATTGAAGAACTACAAGTACAGCAGAGAATCTTACTCTTCTTCTTCCTCGTCGGAGCTGAGCGCGGAGAGGTCGAAGTCCGGCTCACCTCCGGTGCGACGAGGCAGAGGATTAGGTTCCCTTGGCCGCTTGGCGGGGGCAGTGGCGATGGTCTGAGACGACCCAGATCTGGCCAGCGCCGCGGCATGAGGAGCGGCAGGAGCAGAAGCGGTGGTCCGGGAGGACCCCGCTCCAGTTGCCGCAGCGGCGTGAGGTGCTCCCGCGGCAACAGTGCTTGCCACGGTGGAGCGTGTCGTGCGGCACGACGGCTGTTGACTCGTTTGCCGCCCCGCTACGTCCCCGGCCTTGCGGAGACGCCTTCTTGGTGGAGCTGGGGGCTCCGCTTGCGGCGAGCTATCTGAAGATGAGGAGGAACAGGAGTTGGTCTTCAACGAGCCGCTCGCACCCTCGGCGGGCTCGCTCGACTCGGCTTCAGGCCCGACAAGCTCTCCCTCGCCGGCAAGCTCCTCTCGCTCGGCAAGGCTTGCCGCCTCTGCTGCCTCTGCCTCCTCCACGGTGAATCCAAACTCGCCTGCAGCAGCGGCTGCCGCCGCCTCCTCCAGCCTAGTGGCGATGCGCTGCATCTCCGCATTGGTGGTATCGGGGTGAGACTCTTTTGTTCATCGGAGCGGACCGGCACTTCTACCAAGCCATCGAAGAACTCCTGCACGACGTCGTCTGCAGGCTCTTGCCAAGTTGGGACAATTCCATGCGAATCGCACAGCGGCATCATTGCACGGATGCGGTCGAGCGAGGAATTGTTGCACAGCGGAACGACATCCTTCGGCAACCTGAACATTTCGGGATGTTGACGGTCGTACTTGAACAGTTCCTGGAGCATCGCTTCCAGTTCCAGGACAGTGAAGTTGAAGTTGAGGCCCGGGCGCAGCCTCATGATATCCGCCGCATTCTGGAACTCCCAGGCGGGTCTCCTCCTCTCCTGCAGGGGGGCGATGCGGCGGCGAAGAAAATCTGCGCCAACGGCGCCTACAGTGAGCCCGGCAAGCCTGAGGCGTAGTATTCGGGTGACGGCAATCTTTAGCCTGTCGTCTTCCGGGGCCACGCTGCTCCAATCATTGCCGCGCGCTACTGGGGCTTGGCGCTGGGCGGTAAATGGCTGCGGGTTCTCCTCGACAATCCAGCACCAGTCTGCTCTCCATTCCTCCCAGTTGCCGCAGAGCTCTCCCTCCAGATAAGCTTCCTTCTTGCTGGCTCTCGAGATCCAGGCGATTCCGCCGGATAAAGGCTCCCCTCTCTCAACTCGGGGTATAAAGAAGTGGCGGAAAAGAGCTACATTTGGATGGACTCCGACAAAGTTTTCGCAGAGATGTGCAAAAACTGCCATGGTCAGAACGGCATTGGGGGTGAAGTCAAGGAGGTGGAACCCGTAGGTGTTCATAATGTCACAGAAAAATTCAGAGAAAGGCGGGCAGAGCCCGTAGTAGAAGAACAACGCGAAGAAGGGATATCCATTCAGAGCCCGTTCCGAAGCGGCGGCGGAGAGTACCTTCGTGCGTGGATGCGCTCGCGTCTCCGTCGACCAGAAGAGGTAGTAGTACTCCCTCAGCACCTTCGCGGCGAGCTTGGGGGGGAAGGTTGTCCGCTCCTTTCGCAAGCCGCGAGCCACTGCGCCTCGGTCGACTTCACGGCCTTCCCCTTGCCGGCTTTCGGAGCCATGGCGGAGGTGGTGGGGGAGATCGACGGCATTGGTGGCGCTGGTGGCAATGGGGGGCAGAGCGCTGCTCTCTTTCACCTTTGGGAAGAAGGGGAAGAGCGGCGGAGGTTTTCTGAGATTGGAACAGCAACCGGCGAGATGGGAGAACTGCCCCTATTTCCCCTGCTTATAAAGAGGGAGGGGGCGGACGTTCCGTCTTTCCGAATAAAGAAACCACCCACGATCTCTCCCACGACGCCGCATTCAACGTGTGCCGTTCGGGGAGGGCGCGGTGTATACGGAGTAAGATACGGCATAACCCAGGCCGCGCATGCCCGTGCCCTGTTTTAGGCCTGGCCCAACAGCGCTCGGCACCGTGTGTGGCCCAGGCCCGGGGGCTCCTGTCGGTGTACTAGAGGAGGGGTACCCTAGTATCCCGAACTTGTGCACGGGCAGTCGCAGACCCCGTGGCAAGGCTTGCCGGGTGACCGCCAAGGTCCTCCGTGGTTCCTTTGGAGCCATTCAAGAACAAAGTATTCAAGCCAAGGAGACAAGGCCCCGGCAAGAGGAGCTTGTCGGGAAGGCCAACCGAGGCATCTCAAGGAACTTTCCGCGACGCGCCACGCGTCCCGGCGAGGCCCGGTGAGCGACAAGCTTCCGGATGCGGCAAGACAACGACCGCGGCAAGGCACTTGCCGCGGCAAGCTACCGCTCTGTACCCGCGCTCTAGCACATCCACCAACGTGTCGCCCTGGGACCTTTCCAGGCGCGCGTGGCAAGAGGTTGTGCAGCCAGCGATGCGCAGTGGCAAGCGGCGCTGACAAGATTGCCATCATGGCAAGCGGTGGCGTCCCTGACGGTCCCTTTTCGCACTATTTGGGCGACGCAGACATGCATTTAATACGCAGACAGGCATTTAATGCCTTTGTCCCCTGTCGTCAGGGTTAGGTATGATACACTGTACAGGTAGTTGTACCAACCGCAACACCTTTTCCATTTTTGCCCTTGTCTACGTTGCCACCTGTCGGTGACCCCTTGAGCATATAAAAGGAGGCCCATGCGCAACGTAGAGGGGGGGGGGTCAGAAGGCAGAAAACACTCACACTCGGTCTCGTTAGCAGCTAGTGTGTACTGTAGCACTCAGCGCTCCCGAGCAAGAACTCAATACACTCAGACATGCAGCAGTAGGAGTATTATCTCTCCGGAGAGCTCCGAAGCTGGGTAAACTGCTCGTGTGCTTCGCCTCGATCCACTCTTCGTGCGATCTCCGCCCCCCGCCGAACCGAAAGGGGCTCCGTCCGCCGGTCCCATAGGTGTTCGTGGATCAGCTTCCCCGACATCTTCTGAAAGCAATTAAGTCTGCTCAAGCCAAAGATGCTCACGTTGATTTGAGGAAAAAGGATCTTGCCTTAGATAAATCCAGATAATGTTTCACTTGGTGAAGATGGACATTGTATTTTAGGAATCGCATTGTGGTTCCCCGATTTGAGCTCATGACACAGAAGGTGATGAAAGAAGCACCCGACACCCTCTCTCTATTCGTCTGGGAAGTACTAAGATGTATCTAGACATCCGTCAGAAGTACTAGTGGTCTAAAATGAAGCAAGACATTGCTCAATATATCAAAGAATGTGACGTTTGTCGTCGCGTCAAAGCAGAACATCAAAAACCGGTTGGACTTTTGCAACCACTTCCGATTCCTGAATGGAAGTGGGATAAGATCCTAATGGACTTCGTCACTGGACTTCCCAAGTCTCAAAAAGGTAAAGATGATATCTTTGTCGTCATCGACCAAATCTCGAAGGTTGCTCACTTTCTGCCAGTCAAGGAGACAATCACTACTAGTCAATTAGCAAACTTGTATATCTCCAGAATTGTGTCACTCCATGGCATTCTGAAGGAGATTAGTTTAGACCGTGGCAGCATATTCACTTCAATGTTTTGGGATAGTTTCCAAGAGGCAATGAGAACTCATAGTACCTGGAGCACTGCTTATCATCCTGATACGTTGTCACGCCCAATATGCGACCCTATCCAAAAGGAACTTGAAGGTCCCACCAAGGATAGACCCGCATATTGGAACGCTTTTGCAAGGTGGATGTCATTACATCAACATTACATAATAGATGGGGATACATACAAGAGGCATACAATGCCACATGAATACAATATCAACATACCAAAGATCGACATCCGACTACGGATGAAACACAAACAGAAGCTCAAACGACATCCACCCTGCTAGCCCAGGCTGCCGACCTGGAACCTATCCCCTGATCGAAGAAGAAGCAGAAGAAGAACTCAACGCAAGCAAGCATAGCTCTCGCGTCATGATCATCGCATAACCTGTACCTGCAACTGTTGTTGTAGTAATCTGTGAGCCACGAGGACTCAGCAATCCCATTACCATGGGTATCAAGACTAGCAAAGCTTAATGGGTAAGGAAGGGGTAAAGTGGTGAGGTTGCAGCAGCGACTAAGCATATATGGTGGCTAACCAACGCAAATAAGAGCGAGAAGAGAACAAGCGGAACGGTCGTGAAGCTAGCAATGATCAAGAGGTGATCCTGAACACCTACTTACGTCAATCATAATATAGAAACTGTGTTCACTTCCCGGACTCTGCCGAGAAGAGACCATCACGGCTACACACGCAGTTGATGCATTTTAATTCGGATCTGGTGTCAAGTTATCTACAACCGGACATTAACAAATTCCCATCTGCCACATAACCGCGGGCACGGCTCTTGAAAGTTTATACCCTGCAGGGGTGTCCCAACTTAGCCCATGACAAGCTCTCGCGATCAACGAAGGAATAGACCTTCTCCCAAGAAGACCCGATCAGTCTCGGAATCCCGGTTTACAAGACATTTCGACAATGGTAAAACAAGACCAGCAAAGCCGCCCGATGCGCCGACAATCCCGATAGGAGCTGCACATATCTCGTTCTCAGGGCAACACCGGATAGGTCAGCCTACGAGTAAAACCAGCCCTCGAGTTGCCCTGAGGTGGCCCCGCAGTCTGCCCGGTTCAGACCAGCACTTGGACAAGCACTGGCCTGGGGGGGCTAAAATAAAGATGACCCTCGGGTTGGCCGACCCAAGGGAAAGGGGATAGTTGGTAGTGAGGCAAATGGTAAAACCAAGGTTGGGCCTTGCTGGACAAGTTTTATTCAAAGCGAACTGTCAGGGGGGTCCCATAAATCACCCGACCGCGTTAGGAACGCAAAAATCCGGGAACATAACACCGGTATGACGGAAACTAGGGCGGCAAGAGTGGAACAAAACACCAGGCATAAGGCCGAGCCTTCCACCCTTTACCAAATATATAGATGCATTAATAATATAAGAGATATTGTGATATCCCAACATAACCCTGTCCACCATGGAGAAATCTTCAACTTCACCTGCAACTAGCAACTCTATAAGAGGGGCTGAGCAAAGTGGTAACATAGCCAAACAATGGTTTGCTAGGAATGGTGTCAAAGGTTAGAGGTTCATGGCAATTTGGGGAGGCTTGAAGAGCAAATGATAGGTAACGTAGCATAGCGATAGAACGAAGCAACTAGCATAGCAATGATAGTAGTGAGATCCAGGGTAGCGGTCATCTTGCCTGAAATCCCGCTAGGAAGAAGAACGAGTCCATGAAGAAGATGAGGCCACAAAGACGAACCACACGTAGACGAACGAATCCTCACGATCGCAACAAAACGGGAACTATCGAGAAGAAGCACACAACATGGTAAACACACCACACATGAACAAGGTATGATGCACAACAAGCATGATGCATGACCAAGCTACATGAAGCTACTCATGGCAAGAGATGATGCAAACAAGAACAACACATCAAGGCAAGTTTAAATGAGGCCGGAAACAACATATAACAATTCCGGTAAGTCCTCATACGCAAATTTCGAAATTGGTCCAGATCTGAACAACCATTAAGTTGAAGTTGGTAAACAGCAAGTTAAGATGCACCAAGACGATCTACATGAAATTCTAGTCAAGTTACATATAAAGTTCATTAGATTCGGAGCTACGACCTAGAAGATATGAGCAAAACAAGTTAAGCATGGCATTGATGCAAAATGCATACAAACATCAAGCAAACACCTCAAAACAAGGATGCAACATGATAATATGAAACAACATGCAAAATCAAGCAAGTTTCATATAGAGCACACTCAAAACGGAGCAACGGTTCAACACATGCACTCTATACAAGTTATAGCAACAACCTGTCCAAAACAGCAACTAGGCATATTGCAAGCATCAAAACAATATGCTACAGCACCCCAACATAAGAAAAAAAGGCATGGGCATGAAGTACAGGTAAAGCACAACAAAACATGAACACTGAGCTATCTCCAGAAAAGACTAGAACATGCTCAAAAAGACATGGAAAGATTGCAAATAATAACAGTTTCAGACTTATCAGGAAATAACATCAGGTTGCAATGTTTAGAGCTATCAAACAACATGTTACAGGAACATATCATGGCAAACAAAGGCATGGCATGAATCTACTAAAAGCATAGATCAAAAGTCCCGTACTGACCATGAGCCAAAAAGGGACAGAAGATATGATGGCACCCATGTAAACATGGCAAGTTATATTACAGATTCAAACATGGCAGGAACAACAATAAGTAGGCATGTTGGTGAGCTTGAACCACTCACCACAGAGCAATACATGGCATGGCAAGGCAACCAACAGTAAGAAGGCATGTTTATGAAGCTAAGCATGGCAAGAACAAGTTCATAGGGTGCATGGATCACTAGAAAATCACATGGCCAAAACTGAACTTCATGTTAACAGGTTGACAGCAACATTATCAAGCAACTTTGGAGCAAGATATGAACAATCTACATCAAGCTATAAATGCTACCAGGGGCATGGATGGATAGGGCATAACATGTAGATCAAAACATGTTTATAGAACATCTCCAGATTATGCACGAAATGACTTGTAGCAGCAGGTTTACATAGCAACAAAATATAACAGAATCTGTCAGGAAAACAGCAACAACAAGTGCCTACTTAACAAGCTCGATGCACTCAGTACACAACTCACAAAAATATATGGATAGCACCCCTGGAAAGATGGCATATCATAGATCAAAACACATGTAGAGCTCATGCTCATAGGATGCACACATCAACCATGGCAAAAATGACAAATGAGCAAGTTATAACAGTTTCAGCAGATTAACAGCAACATGCACTCTTCCAACAGCATTTCATGCATCAAGATGAACTCAAATGAAAATGATGCAATGGAATAAAATGAAGTACTCGTTGAGACGAACAATTTGACATATTATACGCATGAAACAGAGCAGTATGCACAGAGTTATGATGCGGTGAACATGGCATGATTATGTTGAAATATCTCGGGACGGACGTTTCTGGAAAAAAATGACCGGGCGCACGAAAACTAAAATACGCACAGGGCGGGGAAAAGGGGCTGCTCACCCTGGGCTTCGGCACAAGACGAGGGAGGAGGCAGGCCGGGGCGGGCTGACGCGGAGCTGGGCCGGCCCACGAGGGAGGCGAACGGGGGGGGTGGATCGGGGCACCTCCCCGATCGGCTGGAGAGCGACGACGGCGGCGCTCCGGCGAAGGAGCGGTGGCCGGGGACGGTGCCGGCGGCGGGGACCGGCCGGATCGGGCGGCGGCGGCCCGGATCCGGAGGAGGGACACGGCGCCGCGGCGGCGAAGGGCGGCGGCGCTCGGCGCGGGGGCCGGGGGCGCGGGGCGCGGGCCGGCGGCGGCGCGGAACTCCGGCGAGGCGAGGTGGCGCCGGCGGCGGCCGGGCACAGCGTCGGGCGCGGGGCACGGGCCCTGGGGTCGGGCTTCGACGGCGGTGCAGGGTCGCCGGCGGCGGAGGCGACGGGGCTCGCCGGCCGGAGGCAGCGTGGCACCCAGGCGGCGGCGCAGGGCGCCTCGGCGGCGGCAGGGCCGCGGCGGCGGGCGGCCGGGCCTGCGCAGGCCCGCGACGGGCTCGATCGGGCCACGCGGTGGAGGGCGGGGCGCCGGGACGCGTGGCGGCACACGATTGGGCGAGGGCGGCGGCCGGCTGATGTGGCGGCCTCTCATTGGCCGGAGCGACATGGCGGCGGCGGTGGACACGTCCGACGCGGAGGCGGACATGTCCGGCGGCGGGGAGGAGCGGGGCTAGGGTTTGATCTGCGCGAGATTTTCGGGGGAGGCGACATATTTATAGATAGGGGAAGCTAGGAGAGTCCAAATGAGGAGCGGTTTTCAGCCACGCGATCGTGATCGAACGACCGAGAGCATGGAGGGGGGTTTGGTGGGTTTTGTCCACTTTGGAAGGGGTGTTGGGCTGCAAAGAGAAGGAGGCTTTACGGTTACCCGGTTAACCGTTGGAGTATCAAACGACCTCCAAATGGCACGAAACTTGACAGGCGATCTACCGGTGCTATACCAAGGCCGCTTGGCAAACCTCGGGCCATTCCGAGAAAGTTTAACACCCGCTCACAACAGGAGACGAATGGGGAACGTCGGATGACATAGGAGTGCCGGATTGCAAAACGGACAACGGGGAAAATGCTCGGATGCAAGAAATGAACACGTATGCGAAATGAGATGCACATGATGACATGATATGAAATACATATGATGACATGGCAAAATGCAACACGCAAGCAAATGACATGGCAATGACGGTGAATAACTGGCGGACACCTGGCGCATCGAATCCGGGGCGTTACAACACTCCTCCACTAACAAGAAATCTCGTCCCGAGATCTTAGGACCGAGACGGAAGGGAAAATGGATGAGGGAACCAAGAACTCAAGAGAAGAAGCAAAGAATCGAGAACACTCGAGAAGAAGAGAGGAACGATGAGAATGACGAGAATCGAAAGCTCACTAAATCAGATAGGCTATGAAACCACTCGTTCTAACCAGAGTGGTTAGAATGAGAAAAGAAACGAATAAGTCTGAAAGGATTTAGGCAGAACTCTGACTTAACATGGAAAGAATAGAACATGAACTTCACAAGATGGAATGACACTTGATGAGGAAATGACACAAAACCTCCGGAAAGAATTAAAAGAGTTGAATGAATAGAACTTAGAAGGAAAAGTTGAACGGATTTGAATATCTGAGAAGAACGAAGAAATGCAAAACTCCACTTCAAAAGAACACAGAGAATTAATTGCACTTCGAGATGCAAGAAGAGAAGATACTAGAACTCCTTGAACAAGAATCTTGATGAACTCTTGAAGAATGAATTAAATCATGAAGAACCACCATGAAGAACTCCGGTGACAAAAGGATGATGAGATAGAAATGAAGGATGAAAGAATAAGATGAGCCTTGCGGTGATTTAGATGGAGGTTCCGACGAGATGGCCGAGGAAATTTGAACTCCAGAAAAAGAAAAGATGAAAGCACCTGGAACTAGAATTTATTCATCAAGAACAAACTCCGAAGGATGGGATTACTAACTTGGAGGATATAAGAATAAGATTTATTGTATGCTTATCCTTCATCAAATTAAATTGATGACAAGCAATGGATTTTGCATATTACTTATTCTCGTTGAAAAAGGATTAAGGGGAAACATAGCACAAAACTTGAGAAAGTCTTCATGAACCACCGATAGGATTCGAAAGAACGAATGGATTGATATGATAAAGCAGGAAAAAAAATCTTAAAGAACCACCGTTAGAATTCGAAAAAGACTGGTGAAAGAGAATGAATCACCGGGAAGAATTAGAAGAACAAATATGCTCGAGGGGATTTAGATGCAAAAGAACAAAGAGATCATGAGCTGATTAAAGAACACTTTAACGAAGCACCGGGAAGAATTAGATAATGGTAGCTGAAATGTGAGGACGAAGAATTCTTCTGGAATGCTGGCCTCCGGTGAAAAAATTGGAAAAACAACTCCTGACATACTCCGGATGGTTGAGAAAAAAGAATTTCCGACAGGCGGAATAATTCGAGAGGGTAACAAGAAGCTAGAACCACGAATCTTCGAGAGAACGGGCAAGATTTAAGAGAAATATTCTTCTTTGGTCTTCAAATGATGACGAGAAACACTACCAAAATTCCTGAGATAATCTGGGAGAATGAGAATCGAAGAGGTTGAGCCAACAATGAAAAGAGTTTGAAAGCGATCTTGGAGAAGGCATGTGACTGATGGAATCCATTCTTACGTCACACTTAAAATAATCGAGAATAACTCCGGGTGAATTAGAAGAGTCAGGTAAGATCCTGGGAAAAGACCTGTGGGTTAGGGCCCACTAGAGAGCTAACACCGTTGAGAAGGATTGTTGAAGAGGTATATGATGCACCGGAATAATTGAAATATTTAAATGAGGAGGCAACCTCGAATTAATTCGACCACAGGCGAATCTCCTGAGATGTCTTCCAAACTCCGGAATGATAAACTGGCGAGAGGCGAACGAGCAAGGGGAAAACACTTGAGCTGAGGGAAAAGAATATAATCCCTACAGGAAATTGGAATTGAATCCACCGGAGAAGAAAAGAGATGAAGAATGTCAAACGAGACGAGAATTCACCGGTTGAAATGATTGAGGGGAGACTAAAGAGGCTCCGCACGAATGAAATTGATGCTCGAAACAGGCTCAGGCTCCGGGAAGAAAAAGGGTGGGAGGGCGGGAAAACAAAGGCAACTTGGAAGGGGGAACCGACGAATACCTTCAAGAGAAAACACCGGTTGAAATCATTGAGGAAAGAAAGCAAAGACTTCGCACGAGTAGGGTGGATACTCGATTACGGACTCCGGCTCCAAGGAGAAAAAAAGGTGGGTTGGTGGGAAAAACAAAGACAACTGAGGATTCAACTTGGCGAAGAAGAAGAGGCTCGAGTCAACTTGACGAGAAATGCACCGGATAAAAGAGGATGTACAACTCACGAAACTAACCACGTGATCCTAAAGAAAAATTTGAACGGGAAGAGGAGTAATTCAAAACACCTACGTCAAGATTCCTCACCAGAGCGACGAAGGGGGTTGAGGAGTAAAAAGAATTCCTACTCTCCGATATAACTAGACTCAGAAAACAGTTTTTTTCTAGACTCAACAACGGCCAAACTACACGATCAATCAAGGGGGCTCCTAAGGTCGGTCGAGGCTCTGATACCAACTTGTCACGCCCAATATGCGACCCTATCCAAAAGGAACTTGAAGGTCCCACCAAGGATAGACCCGCATATTGGAACGCTTTTGCAAGGTGGATATCATTACATCAACATTACATAATAGATGGGGATACATACAAGAGGCATACAATGCCACATGAATACAATATCATCATACCAGAGATCGACATCCGACTACGGATGAAACACAAACAGAAGGTCAAACGACATCCACCCTGCTAGCCCAGGCTGCCGACCTGGAACCTATCGCCTGATCGAAGAAGAAGCAGAAGAAGAACTCAACGCAAGCAAGCATCACTCTCGCGTCATGATCATCGCATAACCTGTACCTGCAACTGTTGTTGTAGTAATCTGTGAGCCACGAGGACTCAGCAATACCATTACCATGGGTATCAAGACTAGCAAAGCTTAACGGGTAAGGAAGGGGTAAAGTGGTGAGGTTGCAGCAGGGACTAAGCATATATAGTGGCTAACCAACGCAAATAAGAGCGAGAAGAGAACAAGCGGAACGGTCGTGAAGCTAGCAATGATCAAGAGGTGATCCTGAACACCTACTTACGTCAATCATAACACAGAAACCGTGTTCACTTCCCGGACTCCGCCGAGAAGAGACCATCATGGCTACACACGCGGTTGATGCATTTTAATTCGGATCTGGTGTCAAGTTATCTACAACCGGACATTAACAAATTTCCATCTGCCACATAACTGTGGGCACGGCTCTCGAAAGTTTATACCCTGCAGGGGTGTCCCAACTTAGCCCATGACAAGCTCTCGCGATCAACGAAGGAATAGACCTTCTCCCAGGAAGACCTGATCAGTCTCGGAATCCCGGTTTACAAGACATTTCGACAATGGTAAAACAAGACCAGCAAAGCCGCCCGATGCGCCGACAATCCCGATAGGAGCTGCACATATCTCGTTCTCAGGGCAACACCGGATAGGTCAGCCTACGAGTAAAACCAGCCCTCGAGTTGCCCCGAGATGGCCCCGCAGTCTGCCCGGTTCAGACCAGCACTTAGACAAGCACTGGCCCGGGGGGGCTAAAATAAAGATGACCCTCGGGTTGGCCGACCCAAGGGAAAGGGGATAGGTGGTGGTGAGGCAAATGGTAAAACCAAGGTTGGGCCTTGCTGGACAAGTTTTATTCAAAGCGAACTGTCAGGGGGGTCCCATAAATCACCCGACCGCGTTAGGAACGCAAAAATCGGGGAACATAACACCGGTATGATGGAAACTAGGGCGGCAAGAGTGGAACAAAACACCAGGCATAAGGCCGAGCCTTCCACCCTTTACCAAATATATAGATGCATTAATAATATAAGAGATATTGTGATATCCCAACATAACCCTGTCCACCATGGAGAAATCTTCAACTTCACCTGCAACTAGCAACTCTATAAGAGGGGCTGAGCAAAGCGGTAACATAGCAAACAATGGTTTGCTAGGAATGGTGTCAAAGGTTAGAGGTTCATGGCAATTTGGGAAGGCTTGAAGAGCAAATGATAGGTAACGCAGCATAGCGATAGAACGAAGCAACTAGCATAGCAATGATAGTAGTGAGATCCAGGGTAGCGGTCATCTTGCCTGAAATCCCGCTAGGAAGAAGAACGAGTCCATGAAGAAGATGAGGCCACGAAGACGAACCACACGTAGACGAACGAATCCTCACAATCACAACAAAACGGGAACTATCGAGAAGAAGCACACAACATGGTAAACACACCACACATGAACAAGGTATGATGCACAACAAGCATGATGCATGACCAAGCTACATGAAGATACTCATGGCAAGAGATGATGCAAACAAGACCAACACATCAAGGCAAGTTTAAATGAGGCCGGAAACAACATATAACAATTCCGGTAAGTCCTCATACGCAAATTTTGAAATTGGTCCAGATCTGAACAAGCATTAAGTTGAAGTTGTTAAACAGCAAGTTAAGATGCACCAAGATGATCCACATGAAATTCTAGTCAAGTTACATATAAAGTTCATTAGATTCGGAGCTACGACCTAGAAGATATGAGCAAAACAAGTTAAGCATGGCATTGATGCAAAATGCATACAAACATCAAGCAAACACCTCAAAACAAGTATGCAACATGATAATATGAAACAACATGCAAAATCAAGCAAGTTTCATATAGAGCACACTCAAAACGGAGCAACGGTTCAACACATGCACTCTATACAAGTTATAGCAACAATCTGTCCAAAACAGCAACTAGGCATATTGCAAGCATCAAAACAATATGCTACAGCACCCCAACATAAGAAAAAAAAGGCATGGGCATGAATTACAGGTAAAGCACAACAAAACATGAACACTGAGCTATCTCCAGAAAAGACTAGAACATGCTCAAAAAGACATGGAAAGATTGCAAATAATAACAGTTTCAGACTTATCAGGAAATAACATCAGGTTGCAATGTTTAGAGCTATCAAACAACATGTTACAGGAACATATCATGGCAAACAAAGGCATGGCATGAATCTACTAAAAGCATAGATTAAAAGTCCCTTACTAACTATGAGCCAAAAAGGGACAGAAGATATGATGGCACCCATGTAAACATGGCAAGTTATATTACAGATTCAAACATGGCAGGAACAACAATAAGTAGGCATGTTGGTGAGCTTGAACCACTCACCACAGAGCAATACATGGCATGGCAAGGCAACCAACAGTAAGAAGGCATGTTTATGAAGCTAAGCATGGCAAGAACAAGTTCATAGGGTGCATGGATCACTAGAAAATCACATGGCCAAAACTGAACTTCATGTTAACAGGTTGACAGCAACATTATCAAGCAACTTTGGAGCAAGATATGAACAATCTACAGCAAGCTATAAATGCTACCAGGGGCATGGATGGATAGGTCATAACATGTAGATCAAAACATGTTTATAGAACATCTCCAGATTATGCACGAAATGACTTGTAGCAGCAGGTTTACGTAGCAACAAAATATAACAGAATCTGTCAGGAAAACAGCAACAGCAAGTGCCCTACTTAACAAGCTCGATGCACTCAGTACACAACTCACAAAAATATATGGATAGCACCCCTGGAAAGATGGCATATCATAGATCAAAACACATGTAGAGCTCATGCTCATAGGATGCACACATCAACCATGGCAAAAATGACAAATGAGCAAGTTATAACAGTTTCAGCAGATTAACAGCAACATGCACTCTTCCAACAGCATTTCGGGCATCAAGATGAACTCAAATGAAAATGATGCAATGGAATGAAATGAAGTACTCGTTGAGACGAACAATTTGACATATTATACGCATGAAACGGAGCAGTATGCACAGAGTTATGATGCGATGAACCTGGCATGATTATGTTGAAATATCTCGGGACTTGGACGTTTCTGGAAAAAAACGAGCGGGCGCACGAAAACTAAAAGACGCACAGGGCGGGGAAAAGGGGCTGCTCACCCTGGGCTTCGGCCCAAGACGAGGGAGGAGGCAGGCCGGGGCGGGCTGACGCGGAGCTGGGCCGGCCCACGAGGGAGGCGAACGGGGGGGGGGTGGCTGGATCGGGGCACCTCCCCGATCGGCTGGAGAGCGACGGCGGCGGCGCTCCGGCGAAGGAGCGGTGGCCGGGGACGGCGCCGGCGGCGGGGACCGGCTGGATCGGGTGGCGGCGGCCCGGATCCGGAGGAGGGACACGGCACCGCGGTGGCGGAGGGCGGCGGCGCTTGGCGCGGGGGCCGAGGGCGCGGGGCGCGGGCCGGCGGCGGCGCGGAACTCCCGCGAGGCAAGGTGGCGCCGGCGGCGGCCGGGCAGGGCGTCGGGCGTGGGGCACGGGCCCTGGGGTCGGGCTTCGACGGCGGTGCGGGGTCGCCGGCGGCGGAGGCGACGGGGCTTGCCGGCCGGAGGCAGCGGGGCACCCAGGCGGCGGCGCGGGGCGCCTCGGCGGCGGCAGGGCCGCGGCGGCTGGCGGCCGGGCCTGTGCGGGCCTCCGACGGGCTCGGGCGGGCCGCGCGGTGGAGGGCGGGGCGCCGGGACGCGTGGCGGCACACGGTTGGGCGAGGGTGGCGGCCGGCTAACGTGGCGGCCTCTCATTGGCCGGAGCGATGTGGCGGCAGCGGTGGACACGTCCGACACGGAGGCGGACATGTCCGACGGCGGGGAGGAGCGGGGCTAGGGTTTGATCTGCGCGAGATTTTCGGGGGAGGCAACATATTTATAGATAGGGGAAGCTAGGAGAGTCCAAATGAGGAGCGGTTTTCGGCCACGCGATCGTGATCGAACGACCGAGAGCATGGAGGGGGGTTTGGTGGGTTTTGGGCCACTTTGGAAGGGGTGTTGGGCTGCAAAGAGAAGGAGGCTTTACAGTTACCCGGTTAACCGTTGGAGTATCAAACGACCTCCAAATGGCACGAAACTTGACAGGCGGTCTACCGGTGCTATACCAAGGCCGCTTGGCAAACCTCGGGCCATTCCGAGAAAGTTTAACACCCGCTCACAACAGGAGACGAAAGGGGAACGCCGGATGACATAGGAGTGCCGGATTGCAAAACGGACAACGGGGAAAATGCTCGGATGCAAGAAACGAACACGTATGCGAAATGAGATGCACATGATGACATGATATGAAATGCATATGATGACATGGCAAAATGCAACACGCAAGCAAATGACATGGCAATGACGGCGAATAACTGGCGGACACCTGGCGCATCGAATCCGGGGCGTTACATACGTCTCCAATGTATCTATAATTTTTTATTGTTCCATGCTATTATATTATCTATCTTGGATGTTTTAGATGCATTTATATGCTATTTTATATGATTTTGGGACTAACCTATTAACCTAGAGTCCAGTGCCAGTTTCTGTTTTTTCCTTGTTTTTGAGTTTTACAAAAAAGGAATACCAAACGGAGTCCAATTGACCTGAAAATTTATAGAGATTATTTTTGGACCAGAAGAAGCCCACGGAGCACCGAAGATGGACCAGAAGAGTCCCAAGGCCACCACGAGGGTGGAGGGCGCGCCCTACCCCTCTAGGCGCGCCCCCTACCTCGTCGACCCCCCTGATACGTCTCCAATGTATCTATAATTTTCGATGTATTCATGCCATGTTTATAATATTTCTACATGCTTTTGGTATGATTTGGTTAGAACTAACCAGGACTAACGATGTTTTCAACAGAACTACCGTGGTGTTGTTTTTGTGTGGAAATAGAAGTTCTCGAAATGCGCTGAAAATCAACAGAGATTTTTTCTGCAAAATATAAAAAATACTGGAATAAAGAGTTACTGGAGAGGAGGCTCGTGGGGCCCACGAGGGTGGAGGGCGCGCCCCCTACCTCGTGGACACCCCCTGGGTCCTCCTGACTTGTTCTCGACACCAAACCCTCCTATAAATACCCAAACCTCCAGAAAATAACCTAGATCAGGAGTTCCGCCGCCGTAAGCTTCTGTAGCCTCCAAAAGCAAATCGGGACCCTGTTCCGGCACCCTGCCAGAGGGGGGATCCATCACTGGTGGCCATCTTCATCATCCCGGCGCTCTCCATGACGAGGAGGGAGTAGTTCACCCTCGGGGCTGAGGGTATGTACCAGTAGCTATGTGTTTGATCTCTCTCTCTCTCTCTCTCGTGTTCTTGATTTGGCACGATCTTGATGTACCGCGAGCTTTGATATTATAGTTGGACCTTATGATGTTTCTCCCCCTCTACTCTCTTGTAATGGATTGAGTTTTCCTTTCGAAGTTATCTTATTGGATTGAGTCTTTAAGGATTTGAGAACACTTGATGTATGTCTTGCATGTGCTTATCTGTGGTGACAATGGGATATTCACGTGATCTACTTGATGTATGTTTTGGTGATCAACTTGCGGGTTCAGTGACCTTGTGAACTTATTCATAGGGGTCAAAACACGTTTTTGTCTTGATTCTCTGGTAGAAACTTTGGGCACTCTTTGAAGTTCTTTGTGTTGGTTGAATAGATGAATCTGAGATTGTGTGATGCATATCGTACAATCATACCCACGGATACTTGAGGTGATATTGGAGTATCTAGGTGACATTAGGGTTTTGGTTGATTTGTGTCTTAAGGTGTTATTCTAGTACAAACCCTAGGATAGATCGAACGAAAAGAATAGCTTTGTATTAGTTTACTACGGACTCTTGAATAGATCGATCAGAAAGGATAACTTTGAGGTGGTTTCGTACCCTACCATATTCTCTTCGTTTGTTCTCCGCTATTAGTAACTTTGGAGTGACTCTTTGTTGCATGTTGAGGGATAGTTATATGATCCAGTTATGTTATTATTGTTGAGAGAACTTGCACTAGTGAAAGTATGAACCCTGGGCCTTGTTTCCTAGCATTGCAATACCATTTACGCTAACTTTTACCACTTGCTACCTTGCTGTTTTTATATTTTCAGATTACAAAAACATATATCTACCATCCATATTGCACTTGTATCACCATATCTTCGCCGAACTAGTGCACCTATACAATTTACCATTGTATTGGGTGTGTTGGGGACACAAGAGACTCTTTGTTATTTGGTTGCAGGGTTGTTTGAGAGAGACCATCTTCATCCTATGCCTCCCACGATTGATAAACCTTAGGTCATCCACTTGAGGGAAATTTGCTACTGTCCTACAAACCTCTGCACTTGGAGGCCCAACAACGTCTACAAGAAGAAGGTTGCGTAGCAGACATCAGCCCCTGACTTGTTCCTGACGCCAACACCTCTTATATATGTTGGGGAACATAGCAATAATTCAAAATTTTCCTGGGTATCACCAAGATCCATCTAGGAGATTCCAGCAACAAGAGAGAGAGAGAGGAAGTGCATCTTCATACCTTTGAAGATTGCTAAGTGGAAGCGTTACTAGAACGCGGATGATGGAGTCATACTCGCGGCGATTCAAATCGCGGAAGATCCGATCTAACACCGAACGGATGGCGCCTCCGCGTTCAACACACGTACAGCCTAGGGACATCTCCTCCTTGATCCAGCAAGGGGAGGGAGAGCTCCGGCAGCACGACGGCGTGGTGGTGAAGCTTGTGGTATTTCTGCAGGGCTTCGCCAAGCACTACGGAGGAGGAGGGAGGGGCTGCGCCAGGGAAGGGGGTGTTGCAGCCCTCCCACCCTCCCTCTATTTATAGGTGAAGGGGAGAGGGGGCCGGCCCCTCTAGATCCCATCTAGAGGGGGGCGGCGTCCAGGAGGGGGAAACTTGCCCCCCAAGCAAGATGGAGGAGCCCCCTCCCCTAGGGTTTCCAAACCCTAGGCGCCTTGGGCCCTTGGGGGCGCACCGGCCCACTAGGGGGCTGGTTCCCTCCCATATTCAGCCCATTAAGTCCCCTAGGGCAGGTGGCCCCAGCCGGTGGTCCTGGTACAACACCGATAACCCCCGAAACCATTCCGCTCCCATATATAAATCTTCACCTCTGGACCATTCCGGAACTCCTTGTGACGTCCGAGATCTCATCCGGGACTCCGAACAACCTTCGGTAACCACATACAATTTCCCATAACAACTCTAGCGTCACCGAACCTTAAGTGTGTAGACCCCACGGGTTCGGGAACCATGCAGACATGATCGAGATGTTCTTCGGCCAATAACCAATAGTGGGATCTGGATACCCATGTTGGCTCCCACATGTTCCATGATGATCTCATCGGATGAACCACGATTTCGGGGACTCAATCAATCCCATATACAATTCCCTTTGTCCACTGGTATGTTACTTGCCCGAGATTCGATCGTCGGTATCCCAATACCTCGTTCAATCCCGTTACCGACAAGTCTCTTTACTCGTTCCATAATGCATGATCCCGTGACTAACTCCTTAGTCACATTGAGCTCATTATGATGATGCATTACCGAGTGGGCCCAGAGATACCTCTCCGTCATACGGAGTAACAAATCCCAGTCTCGATTCGTGCCAACCCAACAGACACCTTCGGATATACCTGTAGTGCACCTTTATCGCCACCCAGTTACGTTGTGACATTTGGTACACCCAAAGCATTCCTACTATATCCGGGAGTTGCACAATCTCATGGTCCAAGGAAATGATACTTGACATTAGAAAAGCTCTTAGCATATGAACTACACGATCTTGTGCTATGCTTAGGATTGGGTCTTGTCCATCACATCATTCTCCTAATGATGTGATCCCGTTATCAATGACATCCAATGTCCATGGTTAGGAAACCATACCATCTATTGATCAATGAGCTAGTCAACTAGAGGCTCACTAGGGACATGTTGTGGTCTATGTATTCACACATGTATTACGGTTTCCAGTTAATACAATTATAGCATGAACAATAGACAATTATCATGAACAAGGAAGTATAATAATAACCATTTTATTATTGCCTCTAGGGCATATTTCCAACAATATATCCCCAAACTTCCATAACAGAACCAAGATCGGGAGTTTCGTAGCTGCAAGCCTCTGTAGCCACCAAAAACCAATCGGGACCCTATTCTAGCACCCTGCCGGAGGGGGGGAATCATCACCGATGGCCATCTTCATCATCCCGGCACTCTCCATGATGAGGAGGGAGTAGTTCACCCTCGGGGCTGAGGGTATGTACCAGTAGCTATGTGTTTGATCTCTCTCTCTCTCTCTCTCTCGTGTTCTTGATTTGGCACGATCTTGATGTACCACGAGCTTTGCTATTATAGTTGGATCATATGATGTTTCTCCCCCTCTACCTTCTTGTAATGGATTGAGTTTTCCTTTTGAAGTTATCTTATCAGATTGCGTCTTTAAGGATTTGAGAACACTTGGTGTATGTCTTGCGTGGGATACCCGTGGTGACAATGGGGTATTCTGTTGATTCACTTGATGTATGTTTTGGTGATCAACTTGCGGGTTCCGTGACCGTGTGAACTTATGCATAGGGGTTGGCACACGTTTTCGTCTTGACTCTCTAGTATAAACTTTGGGGCACTCTTGAAGTTCTTTGTGTTGGTTTGAATAGATGAATCTGAGGTTGTGTGATGCATATCATATAATCAAACCCGCAGATACTTGTGGTGACATTGGAGTATCTAGGTGACATTAGGGTTTTAGTTGATGTGTGTCTTAAGGTGTTATTTTAGTACGAACTCTAGGGTTGTTTGTGACACTTATAGGAATAGCCCAATAGATCGATCAGAAAGAATAACTTTGAGGTGGTTTCATACCCTACAATAATCTCTTCGTTTGTTCTCCGCTATTAGTGACTTTGGAGTGACTCTTTGTTGCATGTTGAGAGTTTGTTATATGATCTAATTATGTTATCATTGTTGAGAGAACTTGCACTAGTGAAAGTATGAACCTTAGGCCTTGTTTTGAAGCATTGCAATACCGTTTTTGCTCACTTTTGTTACTTGCTACCTTGCTGTTTTTATATTTTCAGATTACAAAAACCTATATCTACCATCCATATTGCACTCGTGTCACCATCTCTTCACCGAACTAGTGCACCTATACAATTTACCATTGTATTCGGTGTGTTCGGGACACAAGAGACTCTTTGTTATTTGGTTGCAGGGTTGTTTGAGAGAGACCATCTTCATCCTACGCCTCCCACGGATTGATAAACCTTAGGTCATCCACTTGAGGGAAATTTGCTACTGTCCTACAAACCTCTGCACTTGGAGGCCCAACAACGTCTACAAGAAGAAGGTTGCATAGTAGACATCACATCCCCAATCCCAAGGTCAAGTCGAGCGAGTGAATCAAATTCTTGAAGACATGCTTTAGGCTTGTATTATTTCTTTTAGAAAGAAGTGGGAAGAATCTCTCCCTTATGCGGAGTTCTCTTATAACAACAGCTATCAAGCCAGCTTGAAGATGGCACCCTTCAAAGTTCTATATGGACGTAAGTGTCGAACCCCTCTGAATTGGTCAGAAACTGGGGAACAAACGCTCATTGGTCCAAACATTATTCAACAAGCTGAAGAGCAGGTTCGCATTGTCCGTGATAATCTCAAGGCGGCCCAGTCTCGTCAGAAGAGCAATTATGATGGTAAACACTGGGGATTCAACTTATCAACCTGGTGAACAAGCTTATCTGTGTGTCACTCCTTTGAGAGGTACTCATCAGTTCAGATTCAAGGGCAAGCTAGCTCCACGCTACATTGGTCCCTTTCGCATCCTCGCCCGCCGTGGACTGGCGGCTTTTCAATTGGAGTTGCCACCTCTGTTCTCTCACGTCCATGACGCCTTCCACGTGTCACAACTTCATCGTTTCTTCAAGGATCCGGAACATGAAGTGGATCTAGAATTGATTGAAGTTCAAGATGATCTCACTTATAAAGAGCATCCGATTCGCATTCTTGAAGAGGCTGAACGTCGAACCTGCCAGAAGGTTACCAAGTTCCTCAAAGTGTAGTGGTCAAACCATACTAAGGATGAAGCCACTTGGGAACGCGATGATAACCTCCAGGTTGAATACCCCGATCTTTTCCCTTCTACCTCTTAATTCATGAGACGAGAATTTCTTTTAGAGGAGGAGAGTTGTAACACCCTGTCTAATGATGCTACAGTAACGCTTGGGGTTAAGTTAATACTTTTGCTAAACAAGTGTTTGATCATCGTTGGTTCTCTCTCAATTCAAAATCCAGTTGAATTCAATTTCCAATTATGAGTGAAGTTCAAAATTGCTCAAACATGAAATCTAAAATGGTCATCATGTGGAAAACAATCCTTTGTTAATATTTGTGGTGAACCAACTTTTTACAAAATGGTTTAATGCCATATAATAATTAAAACAATGGCCAAATGAATTACATATATGCCTTTTGCAAACTATTTTATTTATGTAAAACAAATGCAAAACAAAAGGACTAAAAGAAAACAGGAAATAAAATAAAATAAAAAGAGGAGGGCCTATACTACTGGGCACTTTGGCCCAACTAGCCAAATGGCCAGCCCAGGCTCCCCTCCCTATCTCCCTGTTCGTTCTCCCCCCGTGGCCACAACCGATGGCTGCCACGGCCACGGCCATCGCCATGGCAGCCATCCATCGGTGTTGCCCTGCCTATATGACCCTCCTCTCCCTCTCCCTTGCACCCCGAACCCTAGTGCGCCCCTCCCTCTCCCTATATACCTCCCCCCTCAGATCCCCTCCTTCCCGAGCTCCGCCATGGATGTGTCGCCGGCGTAGCCGTCGCCGCTGCCAGAGACCATGCCAGGGGCACCGCCTTCGTCGCCTACTTCGACTATGTGGGCAAGCTCGGGCCGGAAGCCACCGGGGCGCCTGTTGCCTCCTCGTACTCACCTCCGTCCGCCTTGGTCACCGTCGCTTTCTTCGAGTCCGACCATCGCCTCTGCTGCTACTAACCCGTCACCGGGCCCCCGTGAGCCCACCCGGTGAGCTCCCTGCTGTCTCCCCTCTCTCTTGTCCTGTAGCTCATCTACATCGCCCGCGCATTGGCCGACCACTGCCCCGTTTGCCTCGCCCCACTTGCTGCTTGTCACGCTCACCGCTAGCCGTGAGCCCTTGCACCTGCGCACGCGCGTGCTGATTCACGCGGTGGCCGTGCCCGGCCATGCCCCGCCGCGCTAGCCGCGACCACTACTGCCTCTGCTGTTGTCTTGTGTCTGTTGGTGCCCATGGCCCGCTCGCCCGCACCGTGCCCCACGCGTGCGCCGGCCTCGCCTGCCTTGCTCCCTGGCCGCACGACTGCAACCGCGGTCGCCCTCCCCGCCGTTGGCCTCCACCCGCAGCTCGGTGCGTGCTACACGCGCCCATGCGTTGCCTCGCCGCTCGCCGGCTGACGCTGCTACCCCTGCCTGCAGCTGCTTGCTGCCTGCTGCTACGGCGCTGCTGCTACTACGCTGCCGCCCCCACGAGCCCTGATACGTCTCCAACATATCTATAATTTTTATTGTTCCATGCTATTATATTATCTATTTTGGATGTTTAATAGGCATTTATATGCTATTTTATATTATTTTTGGGACTAACTTATTAACCGAGAGCCAAGTGCCAGATTTTTTTTGCCTATTTTAGAGTTTCGCAGAAAAGGAATACCGAACGGAGTCCAATCGGAATGAAACTTTCGTGATGATCATTCTTGGACTGAAAGGAAACTAGAAGACTTGGAGATGAAGTTGGAGACGCAACGAGGCGGCCACGAGGCAGGAGGGTGTGCCCAGGGGGGTAGGGTGTGCCCCCCTACCTCGTGGGCCCCTTGTAGCTCCCCTGACCTAGCTCCTTCGCCTATATATACTCTTATACCCTGAAAACATCCATGGGAGCCACGAAACCACTTTTCCACTGCCACAACCTTCTGTAACCATGAGATCCCATCTAGCGGCGTTTCCGGTGTCTTGCCGGAGGGGGATTCGATCATGGAGGGCTTCTTCATCAACACCATTGCCTCTCCGATGATGCTTGAGTAGTTTACCACAGACCTTCGGGTCTATAGCTAGTAGCTTGATGGCTTGTTCTCTCTCTTTGATTCTCAATACCACGTTCTCCTCGATGTTATTGGAGATCTATTCGATGTAATATTCTTTTGCAGTGTGTTTGCCGTGATCTGATGAATTGTGGATTTATGATTAGATTATCTACGAATATTATTTGGTTCTTCTTTGAATTCTTATATGCATGATTTGATATCTTTGAAAGTCTCTTCGAATTATCGGTTTAGTTTGGCCTACTAGATTGATCTTTCTTGCAATGGGAGAAGTGCTTAGCTTTGGGTTCAATCTTGTGGTGTCCTTTCCCAGTGATAGTAGGGGCAGCAAGGCACGTATTTTATTGTTGCAATCGAGAATAAAAATATGGGGTTTTCATCATATTGCTTGAGTTAATTCCTCTACATCATGTCATCTTACTTAATGCGTTACTCTGTTCTCCATGAACTTAATACTCTAGATGCAGGCAGGAGTTGGTCGATGTGTGGAGTAATAGTAGTAGATGAAAAATTGTTTAGATCTACTTGACATGGATGTGATGCCTGTGTTCATGATCATTGCCTTAGATATCATCATAATTATGCGCTCTTCTATCAATTGCCCGTTAGTAATTTGTTCATCCACCATAATATCTGCTATCTTGAGAGAAGCCACTAGTGAAACCTATGGCCCCCAGGTCTCTTTTCCATCATACAAGTTCTCTTTTACATCTTACTAGTTTCCGAACTATTTTTCAATCTTTTACTTTCCGATCTATAAACCAAAAATACCAAAAATATTTGCTTTACCGTTTATCTATCTCTATCAGATCTCACTTTTGTGAGTGACTGTGAAGGGATTGACAACCCCTTTATCATGTTGGGTGCAATTCTTGATTGTTTGTGCAGGTATTCGGTGGCTTGTGCATTGTCTCCTATTGGATAGATACCTTGGTTCTCAAAACTGAGGGAAATACTTACACTACTTTGCTGCATCACCCTTTCCTCTTCAAGGGAAAACCAACGCAAGCTCAAGAGGTAGCAAGAAGGATTTCTGGCGCCGTTGCTGGGGAGATCTACGTCAAGTCAAGCATACCAAGTAACCATCATAAACTCTCATCTCTTGCATTACATTGTTCGCCATTCGCCTCTCGTTTTCCTCTCCCCCACCTCTAAAACGATTTTCGAAAAGATTTGCCTTTTCTTCACCCTTCTTCCATTCGATCTTATGTTCGCTTGTGTTACCATGTGCCTTCTTTTTGCTTGCATCTTCGCTTGCTAAAAGTTTATGGATCCTCATCCACTTGCTAATCTTTTTAAGAGATCCAATTATGAAGAACCTATTGCTAGTGAGTTGAGTGCACTAGATTATCTTTATGGGGTTTTGCTTGAAATTCGTGAATCTGAAAATTGTGATGAAGAAATTTATGAAGAGATTCATGATAGCTTATTGAATAAAAAGAATGATTGCAATGATGTTATTATAAATTCTATTAATGTCAATTATGCTAAAATATGCAAAACCCTAAGCTTGGGGATGCTAGTTTTGCTATGTCCACTAGTTGTTGCAATGATCATGATTGGGGTAATTCTTCTTATGATCTTGAAAAAAAAATTAAGCCCCATGATGAATATGAGATTGATAATAATGTTTGCAATAATATTGAAAGTGGATTTGGAAGAATGTCAACTTTAGATCCCACATATTTGGAGAATGTTCAATCTTATGAAATGTTTGATAAAAGTGGGTTTGGAGAGGTCATGACTTTAGTTAATATTGATCCCACTATTTTGGATGAGTGTCAACTTCGCATGCATGTGGATCGTGTTGAGAATTTGTTTTGTGATAGCTATATTGTTGAATTTGCTTATGATCCTAAATGCAATTATTATGAGAGAGGAAAATATGGTTGTAGAAATTTTCATGTTACTAAATTACCTCTCTTCATGTTGAGATTGCTATCGTCTCTTTTTTCTTCTTTGCATATGCTAGTTTTTGCTTGTCTTGATAATTTGTTTGCTTATAAAATGCCTATGCATAGGCAGTAAGTTAGACTTAGATGTGTTTGTCACGTGCTATATGGTGCTCTCTTTGTGCTTCAACTCATGTCTTTGATGTGAGCATCATTAAAATTATCAATGCCTAGCTAAGGGCGTTAAACAATAGCGCTTGTTGGGAGGCAACCCAATTTTATTTTTATTCTTTGCTTTTTGCTTCTGTTTAGTAATAAATAATTCATCTAGCCTCTGGTTATATGTAGTATATGTTTTAATTAGTGTTTGTGCCAAGTATAACCTTTAGGATAGCTTACGGTGATAGTTGTGTTGATCCTGCTGAAAATCAGAAACTTTTGCACTTAGTAAATTAGTTTTGCAAATTCATATGAACGTTTGTTTGATCTGATTCTTTTTGCTATAGATTTGTACACAAATTTCTAAGACTTCCCTAATTTTTTTGGAGTTTTGGGGTTATGGAAGTATTCGAGAGTTATAGATTACTACACACTATTCTATTTTTCACAGATTCTGTTTTCCGCTTGTTGTTTGCTTATTTTGATGAATCTATGGGTAGTATCGGGGGGTATAAACCATGGAGAAGTTGGAATACAGTAGATATTACACCAATATAAATAAATAATGAGTTTGCAACATTACCTTAAAGTGGTGATTTATTTTCTTATACTAACAGAGCTCATCAGATTTTCTGTCGAGTTTTGTGTTGTGAAGTTTTCAAGTTTTGGTAAGGATTTGATGGACTATGGAATAAGGAGTAGCAAGAGCCTAAGCTTGGGGATGCCCAAGGCACCCCATGGTAAAATTCAAGGACAACCAAAAGCCTAAGCTTGGGGATGCCCCGGAAGGCATCCCCTCTTTCATCTTCGTCTATCAGTAACTTTACTTGAGGCTATATTTTTATTCACCACATGATATGTGTTTTGCTTGGAGCGTCTTGTATGATTTGAGTCTTTTCTTTTTAGTTTACCACAATCATCCTTGCTGTACACACCTTTTGGGAGAGACCCACATGAATTGTGATTTATTAGAATACTCTATGTGCTTCACTTATATCTTTTGAGCTAGGCAATATTGCTATAGTACTTCACTTATATCTTTTTAGAGCACGGCGGTGGCTTTATTTGATAGAAATTGTCGAACTCTCATGATTCACTTAGATTATTTTGAGAGTCTTTTAGAATAGCATGGTAATTTGCTTTGGTTATAAAACTAGTCCTAATATGATGGGCATCCAAGAGGGATATAATAAAAACTTTCATATAAAGTGCATTGAATACTATGAGAAGTTTGATTCTTTATGATTGTTTTGAGATATGAAGATGGTGATATTAGAGTCATGCTAGTGGAGTAGTGGTGAATTTGAGAGATACTTGTGTTAAAGTTTGTGATTCCTGTAGCATGCACGTATGGTGAACCATTATGTGATGAAGTTGGAGCATGATTTATTTATTGATTGTCTTCCTTATGAGTGGCGGTCGGGGACGAGCGATGGTCTTTTCCTACTAATCTATCCCCCTAGTAGCATGCGCATAGTACTTCGTTTCGATAACTAATAGATTTTTGCAATAAGTATGTGAGATCTTTTTGACTAATGTTGAGTCCATGGATTATACACACTCTCACACTTCCACCATGCTAGCCTCTCTAGTGCCGCGCAACTTTCGCCTGTACCATACACCCACCATATACCTTCCTCAAAACAGCCACCATACCTACCTATTATGGCATTTCCATAGCCATTCCAAGATATATTGCCATGCAACTTCCCACCGTTCCATTTATTATGACACGCTTCATCATTGTCATATTGCTTTGCATGGTCATGTAGTTGACATTCTATTTGTCGCAAAGCCACCATTCATAATTCTTTCATACATGTCACTCTTGAATCATTGCACATCCTGGTACACCATCAGAGGCATTCTCATAGAGTCATATTTTGTTCTAAGTATTGAGTTGTAATTCTTGAGTTGTAAGTAAATAAAGTGTGATGATCTTCATTATTACAGCATTGTCCCATGTGATGAAAGGATGATGGAGACTATGATTCCCCCACAAGTCGGGATAAGACTCTATATGAAAAAGAAAAAAAAGAGGCCATAAAAAAGGGAAGGCCCAAATAAAAAAGAGAAAAGGAGAGAAGGGGCAATGTTACTATCCCTTTTCCACACTTGTGCTTCAAAGTAGCACCTTGATCTTCATGATAGTCTCCTATTTTGTCACTTTCATATACTAGTGGGAATTTTCATTATAGAACTTGGCTTGTATATTACAATGACGAGCTTCCTCAAAATGCCCTAGGTCTTCGTGAGCAAGCGAGTTGGATGCACACCCACTTAGTTTATTTTTGAGCTTTCATACACTTATAGCTCTAGTGCATCTGTTACATGGCAATCCCTACTCACTACATTGATATCTATTGATGGGCACCTCCATAGCCTGTTGATACGCCTAGTTGATGTGAGACTATCTTCTCCCTTTTTTTATTCTCCAACCACCATATTCTATTCCTCCTTAGTGCTATATCCATGGCTCATGCTCATGTATTGCGTGAAGATTGAAAAAATTTGAGAACATCAAAAATATGAAACAATTGCTTGGCTTGTCATTGGGGTTGTGCATGATTTAAATATTTTGTGTGATGAAGACAGAGCATAGCCAGCTATATGACTTTGTAGGGATAGCTTTCTTTGGCCATATTATTTTGAGAAGACATGATTGCTTTGTTAGTATGCTTGAAGTATTATTATTTTTATGTCAATATTAGACTTTTGTTTTGAATCTTTCGAATCTGAACGTTCATGCCACAATAAAGAAAATTACATGGACAAATATGTTAGGTAGCATTCCACATCAAAAATTCTGTTTTTATCGTTTACCTACTCGACGACGAGCAGGAATTAAGCTTGGGGATGTTTGATACGTCTCCAACGTATCTACAACTTTTTATTGTTCCATGCTATTATATTATCTGTTTTGGATGTTTAATAGGAATTTATATGCTATTTTATATTATTTTTGGGATTAACCTATTAACCGAGATCCCAGTGCCAGTTTCTGTTTTTTTTTGCCTATTTTAGAGTTTCGCAGAAAAGGAATACCAAATGGAGTCCAAAAACTTTCGCGATGATCTTTCTTGGACCAAAACGAAACCAGAGGACTTGGAGATGAAGTCAGAGATGCAACAAGGCGACCACGAGGCAGGAGGGCGCGCCCAGGGGGTAGGGTGCGCCCCCTACCTCGTGGGCCCCTCGTAGCTCTCCTGACCTAGCTCCTTCGCCTATATATACTCTTATACCCTGAAAACATCCAAGGGAGCCACGAAACCACTTTTCCACTGCCGCAACCTTCTGTACCCATGAGATCCCATCTTGGGGCCTTTTTAGGTGTCCTGCCGGAGGGGATTTGATCACGGAGGGCTTCTTCATCAACACCATTGCCTCTCCGATGATGTGTGAGTAGTTTACCACAGACCTTTGGGTCCATCGCTAGTAGCTTGATGGCTTATTCTCTCTCTTTGATTATCAATACCATTTTCTCCTCAATGTTCTTGGAGATCTATTCGATGTAACATTCTTTTGCGGTGTGTTTGCCGATATCCGATGAATTGTGGGTTTATGATCAGATTATCTATGAATATTATTTGGTTCTTCTCTGAATTCTTATATGCATGATTTTGATATCTTTGCAAGTCTCTTCGAATTATCGGTTTAGTTTGGCCTACTAGATTGATCTTTCTTGCAATGGGAGAAGTGCTTAGCTTTGGGTTCAATCTTGCGGTGTCCTTTCCCAGTGACAGTAGGGGCAGCAAGGCACATATTGTATTGTTGCCATCGAGGATAAAAAGATGGGGTTTTCATCATATTGATTGAGTTAATTCCTCTACATCATGTCATCTTACTTAATGTGTTACTCTGTTCTTCATGAGCTTAATACTCTAGATGCAGGTAGGAGTCGGTCGATGTGTGGAGTAATAGTAGTAGATGCAGAATTGTTTCGGTCTACTTGACACGGATGTGATGCCTATGTTCATGATCATTGCCTTAGATATCGTCATAATTATGCGCTCTTCTATCAATTTCTCATTAGTAATTTATTCATCCACCGTAATATTTGCTATCTTGAGAGAAGCCACTAGTGAAACCTATGGCCCCCGGGTGTCTTTTCCATCATACAAGTTCTCTTTTGCATCTTACTAGTTTCCGATCTCCTATTTTGCAATCTTTTACTTTCCGATCTATAAACCAAAAATACCAAAAATATTTAATTTACCGTTTATATACCTCTATCAGATCTCACTTTTGCAAGTGACCGTGAAGGGATTGGCAACGCCTTTATCATGTTGGGTGCAAGTTGTTGATTGTTTGTGCAGGTATTCGGTGACTTATGCGTTGTCTCCTACTAGATTGATACCTTCACTACAAAAAAATACACTTCCGTGATGATACGTGTTTGTCACAGTAGGTCACGTTTTCTATCATGCATGTACATCCATGACGATTTTATGACAGAATCAAGATAGTCATACCTGTTCTGTCATAGAAGTGTTCCATGACATTACCAAAATTATCATCACAGAAGTGTCCACTTCCATGACGATAAATTGTGCGTCATAGAAGTGCTTTCGTCAAGGGTGACCGACACGTGGCATCCACTGTAACGGAACGCCATTAAGCTATCGGGTCCAGTTTTGGATCCGATAACCCGTTAACAGCCCCGACCAATTGGGATTTTCCACATGTAAAATCATCATTGGCTGGAGGAAACACGTGTCGGCTCACCTTTGGAACAGATGTCATCCACTGATTGGACTGAAGGCGCCTATGATACGTCGACACGTGGCACGGCCCAACAGAGGCCATTCCTGTGAAAAGGTCGGCCCGTTTGACTTGGTTAAAAGGTGGCGGGCTGGCCCACAGAAAGCCTATTAACGACATGTTCGCATATAGCCCATTTACAACCCGCTAACCCAGGGCCCGTTACGACCTATCCGAATTAGGCCTAGTAGCATCATCTGGGCCATCCAATATGATTCCAGTCGTTTTAACTTTCGGCCCATGTATGGCTCATGACGTCTTTCGGCCCATATGAGGCCCTTTGTAACTCTTGGCCCATTAACGGCCCATGGTGAAACTGGCCCATAATGAACAGTGTGTCACTTTATACCCATTAACGGCCCATTATTCCATTGGGCCGTTTCCGGCCCATGTTATCTTTCGGCCTTCTCAGGGCCGATTTATTCTTGGGCTCATTTCCAGCATTCGGTTATTTACGGCCCGTTACTGCAATTTTCTGCCTGTGGGCCAAATTCAGCCCGTGGTTATAGTTGGCCCGTTAATACGTTGGGCCCTTTTCAAAGCCTCATCAAATACGGCTGATTAACGATGGCCCGTTATGGTCGGCCCATGAACAGACAATTCCAACTCTAGCCCGTTTACGACCATAATGTGGTATGTTACTGGTCATTGTTTGGCCAATAGATCATATAGCCCATAGAAGGCCCATTGATGATATAGTCGGTAGAAGGCCCATTGTGTCTACGGCCCGTAGAAGGCCCATTGTGTCTATGGCCCATAGAAGGCCCATTGTTTCTACACCCCGTAGAAGGCCCATTGTTTCTATGGCCCCTAGAAGGCCCATTGTTTCTATGGCCCGTAGGAGGCCCAGTGTCGCTACAGTAAATATGTAGCCCATGGTTATTGTGGCCTAGTTTTTAAAAATAGGTTATTGCGGCCACTAGCAAATCGCGGAGAAAGAACTGCACTCACTACAAGCAAACAAATAAACAAGACAACAAGGAAATAAATAAGCAAGCAACTTACGCTAGGCTATCACAACTATTACACATATTACATCCACTTGGCATCAAAGTTCGCTACCAGTGCAAATATAGGGAACAAAGCAGCATATCATGTACACTAGTTGCCAAAGTTGGCGACCGGCGCAAATAAACACTGCAGCAAAACAAATCCAGAACTAAAACCACTTCAGAAGATCTCAAGAAACAATATCCTCGGTACCCATAATGCTGGCAAGATGCTTAGCAAGCTTATTAACTTTCTCTTGTTTGGCGCTTAAATCCTCCAGCGCTTGCTGTTGCACCAGAAAGTATGCATCTGAATTCTGCAGGGACTTCCCCAGTCCTTCAGCTTCCTGTCGCAGCACATCTGAACGATGTCTTTCAACTTGAAGTTGAGACTCAAGAAGATGAACTGATTCAGGCAGCGAGTTCGAAGAGCTTGTGCCAGCAGTAGTGGTCAGTAACTCGAACACTACATCAAGACAGGACTTTTGGGTTCTCCCACTATCGTCAAGATAGTTTTTATAAGCTTTCTTGGAGACCAACAGGGATGTCTCACTATCTTGAACCTTATCTGCATTACTTCTTTTACCATTGCATAACGGGGTACTGTTCTCCAATATTTTGTACGCATTCTAAAAGAGAAACAAGCAGACACATCACAGATTTACCATGTTGTATATGAAACTCATTTTGGTAAATTAGTTCAGTAGTAAAATGGACAGTATAACAACATGAAACAAACATATATCTATGTACCATGGTCACTTTATGGTCTATATCATTCAAACTTTTTGTTGCCAAATCAAGATAGAGATGCATTTCAAATAATATTTGTTCAAGACAAAGCAGAATAGACATGATATAAGTGTGGGAAACTATAGAGAAATAACAACACTTGTAATGTGCATGACATGAGAACATACTTGTTTATTCAATTGAACTGAAATCAACATAGAGCAAGTTACAACAGCAAACCAGTTAAAGAAACAAGTTTAAAACATACCTGTTGCGCCATTGGAGTTTCAATTCCATCGTTCAAATTTGAAAATAGTTGGTATGAGTAAATACAGTGATGCAAGAGCAGAGTATGAACCATAGCTACAGAACCTGGCCTGAGAACAAATCTTCTTCTCCTTTAAGCATTGAGTTGGGATTCTGAGTGGTGGTACTCGTGCTTTGGGCATTGCAGTTCCCTTACTAACTGCTCGTGTTTGGGTGCTCTGTGGTGGAGACGATGCTGTGTCAACTGGAACTGGGTTACTATCTGCCGGGGTTGGGGTTAGAAGGGGTGTAGCTGGTTCTCTGTCCATTTGGGTAGGGGTACAATCTGCGAGAGTCTGGGTTATGTGTGGTGGGGCTGGTTCTTGGGCAAGTACAACCGTGGTTCTATCTACATCAAATGGTAGCACTATCTTTTCTGAAGACCGTGTTGTTACTCCCTTAGATACTGCCATCACCCTCTCCAATTCAAATGGCTGATAAACAAGAAAAGTAATTGAAAGTACATACATTGTATGATAGACAGGTGCAATGAATAGTGGGGAATAAAAGAGGGCATGAAATAATTCACATTTATGTTGTCTAACCAAACAGGATAGCATGACACAATTTCACATATATGATGGCTAACTAAACAAGATAGCATGACACAATTTCACATTATGATGGCTAACTAAAAAAGATGGAAAGACATAGTTCAAAATATGATGACTATGTAAACAGGATGACATGATATAACTATATAATGTGTTTATTAAATAGGTTGGCACGCCATAATTCACATACATGTCGCCTATGGAAACATGATAGCATGATACAATTCATGGATAGAATGACATAATTCAAAATATGATGACTGTAAACACTAAACAGGATGAGATGATATAACTATATGATGTCTTTATTAAATGGGTTGCCATGCCATAATTCAGATAGATGTTGTGTATGTAAACATGATGGCATGATATAATTCAAATATATGATTTATATAGTAAGCAAGTAAGGAGATGGCAATCCATATATGATGTGAAAACTAAGCAATGCAAGACAACATGCATGACATGGGTAATATAACCCTACCAAGTTTGAGCATAGACCTCAGGGGGGAAATAGGACTGGTCATTAGTCTCTGAATCCTCCTTTGAGGAGCTCTCTGTAACCAGCAAGATGTCTGTTTCAGCAGGTAGCATTGTCTGCTCTGAATACCTTGTTTTCACTCCAGATACCTCCATCACCGCTTCAAATGGCTGATGCACAGGAAGAGTAGTTGAATATACAAACCCTGTCGAGAAATGGAACACATAATACAAAAAAATGGTAGCATGATATAATTCACATACATCATGTTGGCTAAATTGCATTGCATAATTCACATATATAATGCCTTTGCAACAAGATAGCATTGCATAATTCACATATATAATGTCTTGCAACAAGGTGACAATGCATAATTCACATATATGGTAATTAGACACTAAACATGTGGCATTCACACAAAGCATGTGTAAACTAATCAAATGACATAGCAATGCAAGACACCATACGCACGATATGAGCAACATAACCCTGCCAAGTTAGAGCATACATCTCGGGGGGGGGGGGGGAATAGGACTAGTCATCTGTCTCTGAATCCTCCTCTGAGGAGCTATCTGTAACCAGCGAGATATGCGCTTCATCAGATAGCATAGTCTGCTCTGAAGACCTTGTTTTCACTCCAGAATTTTCCATCACCGTGTCAAATGGGTGATGCACACGACGAGTAGTTGAATGTACTAACATTGTTGATAAATGTAATACGTAACAAAAAAAAGGATGGCCTGATATAATACACATATAAGATGACTGGCTAAGCAGGATGGCATTGCAAAATTCACATATATGATGCCTGGATAAACAAGATGGCGTTGCATAATTCACAGAAATGATGAATAAATTAAACAGATGGCATTCACACAAAGGATGTCTAAACTAAGCAGATGACATATTTGATGTATAAAGTAAGCAATGCAAGGCACCATATTCATGATATAACCAACATCAGCATGCCAAGTTAGAGCGAAGACCTCAGGGGGTAAATAGGAGTGGTCTTCTCCTTTTGAGTCCCCCTCAGAACAGATATCTTCCTCTCAATTACAATTCAAAATGGGTCGAGGGGGGTTGCCTTTGCGCCTACCATGGACCGACATCTGCATGAAATTTTATTGCCACGCAAGGCTCGTCTCTTTTTCTCTACATGTTCAGTTCCATTGTTTACAATAACTGACATGCATAGGAATAAAACATAGTGAAATTATGTAAGGAGTGCATGTGGAAATCCAGAGTGATGGTAGCAACATGTGGATAGACCCAAAACCAATGATAGAAAGCAGATAATGGCTTCAGTTAAAAAATACAGATAATGGCTTCTTTACTGTTTGTTTCCCACCCAACATGAAACTCATAGTAGACACCAGAGATTAACCAGATAGTAGATAGATACTATTGATTGCGGCCCCGATATGTACCCCACAACCATTTAAAAATTCAAGTTTGACCATTAGTTTGGAGCTGACTCAGAGTCTAGTCGGTGAACAGGACGATAAAGTAGCATGTAATATTAAGTGATGCATAACGTAAGCAGACACGAAAGAGTGCGACCTCTCTTACGGACCCGTGTAGTCCTCAAGGTAATCTGCTCGGTTGATGATGGTAATGCAGTTTTCATGGTTGTCGGCGGCGGGGAAGAAGATCTGAGGCGGCGAAAGATAGTCTGGAGGCCGAATCCCTGCTGTGCTGGACCCTTCTATTGTTGGAGCAGCTGAGCTGGGGTAGACGACGGCGCAACAGGAGTGGGACAAACCACACAAGGTTTTCTTTGACAACTATCTGTAAGAGAAGTAATTCTGTAAGGGTTCGTTTGAATTGGAGGATTCTAACAACGCAGGGATAGGAAATACACAGTAATAGGATAGGAATGCACGTGCAAAATAGAACATTTAAAAACACAGGATTTCTACCAATCTGGGTGTTTGGTTCACAAGAATTGGAAGATCATAGGATGCAAAGAAGCATGGTGAGATTAAGTCAAAGCACAAGAAAATGTACGGTTATAATGCTATTATGCTACTATCTCTTAGTCTTGTGCTTCATGAATAGGAACTTGAAAAGGAGGACAAGTGGATATTAAAATTCCTACGGTTTTTCTTTCAAGGAGACACTAAAGGAACAAATCCTACAATTTTCCTTTGCTCCATTCCTTTGAACCAAATGCATGAATAGTAGTACCATAGGAAACTTTCCAATTCCTATGTTTTTCCTTCACTTTTCCTTTCAAGCACTGGCGATTCTAGTAGGCATGCTTGAGCAAGGAAAAGCCTACACTAAAAAAATGTTTTTGTGCTACTTCTACTACTTTGGACCCAGGCTACTTCCCTACTAGCTCAACTCCCAGGCCCATCGACAAATGCACAGCTCAAACACGCAGAGATAAATAATGATGGCATTCAAGAGAGTCCATCACGGATAGCTAAGTTGCCTGGTACCTCACTGCTTGCCATATAGTAGGAGAAACTAATCGTATTTCACTTTACTACGTGTGCTCAGTGGACAATATATATAACATGTAGAGTAAAAAAGAGATGCAACAAGGGTACAACCTCTTTGGTGAAGCCATGTCGATCTCAGTGTGATTGGGTTGGTCAGTGAGGATGATCCAGCTGACTTGGCTGTCGGAGGAGAGGAAGAAGATCTTAGGCATCTTGAGATGGAGCCCGGGGTACTACTCCGTTGTGATGGAGGGTTTCGTTGTTGGAGCAGCTCCGGTGAGTTGTACGACGCCGAGGCTGAAGCAGGACAGGAGAGACAACGTTAACCTGAGTGAATTCTAATAGCATCTCCAATAGATGACGTAAAATACATAACCAAAAAGTGCTGGAAGTAAAATACATCAGCCGCTCATCTCTAAACTTAATTGTCGAAACTGAATTTAACTGTCGAAACTGAACTTAACTATGGAAACTGAATTTTGCTTCGAAACTGAATTTTATTGTCAAAATTGAACACACTAGAGGTGAGGCTACACATTAGTCGATTGACTTTTTCATCTCTGGTCAGTCGATTTTCCAGCTGTTGGATATGAAATCAAGGGCCTCCAGTTCATCTTCAACCTCCACCCCCATGAGCCAGCAGCCACCACCGGCCAAACAGCCGCCCCCCGCCACCCATGGCCGGCGGTGTGCCGCCCCGCTTGTCCCGAAACCACTCCTCACTGCTGGTCCACCACCACCCCAGGCATCCCTCTAGGCCCCCCCGTGGCGAGCTTTTTCTCCGGCGATCCCCACGCCACCGCCCCACCACCGTCGGCGACCACCGCCCCCACCATGAACCCTAAGATAGATAGTGGGGTACCTCTCCGGCGAGCCCCCCCCCCCCCCCACTGCGGCTGGTTCTTCATTAACTCCGGCGAGTCCCCCACCCCCTGAAAACTGACTAATCCAAAAGTCGATTCAGTCGACGGAAGTGTAGCTAAATCGGAGCAGCATCGCAAGCAAGATCAAGAGCAAGAGCAGCAGCGCAAACAAGAGCAAGAGCAATAGCAAGAACAGACCAGGTAGGGGACCAAGAGCAAGAGCAGAGCAGCAGCGCGAGCGCGAGCTAAAGCAGCAGCAGCTCCTACTGATGTGGACGTCGCCGCTGAGGGAGCAATGCCATGGAGGAAGTGGACGGCGACACCACCGTGGATGGAGCTGCGCCGTGTCGGCTTGGGACCGAGCGTCGGCAGCACCGTGAGATTGAACCAAGAAGAAAATGCGGCGATTAGTGTACAACCTCTTTGGTGGCGCCGATTAGGCTGCAGCTTCATCCAAGGAAACGGTGATGATGATGCTCTTCCGGTGGTGCAGGTGAAGACGTTGGTGTGGGAATGGAGGTGGCGCAAAAGACGAGGGGAACATCGGGGCAGCTCCTTGGAGGTGGAGGACGGAGTGGTTGAACCGGCGGGACGACGAGATCGACGACAGATCCTCATCCGATACGGTGGATGACGGACGTCAAGGTGTTGTTGTGGACGACGTCGTCGGGGAAGAGGCTCCGGCTGGGTGGCGGGCGGAGGAGGATGTGGGGCTTCGCGGGTTTTCGCAGCCTTGGTGTACAAATGGGTGGGCGGATGGGATGGGAGTGGGGAACCATGGCTTAGGGACGCCCTTGTCTGAAATGTGGGGTAAGTTACAAAAGTACCCCCACTGATTTGAGGCGGTTCTTTCGGTTCAGGGGTATCATAGGCATTTCGTGTGTTGGGATTTCACGGGAGGTGGGAGTTTTTGCGCGCGTTGTAATTTTGGAATAGCAAGGCGCGGGTTGAGATGGAGGGAGTTGTCAGAGCACAACGAGACAAAGATAGATCTTAAATATTTCAGGCTAACAAGGCGCTGGTTGAAATTTCCGGACAAGCCTAACGTGCACTGTACCAAATCAATTCGCACTTCCGTCGACGAAAAAACAAAAAAAATCAATTCGCAGCACACAAGAGAGTCTAGTCCCGTGTACTGTACCAAATCAATTCGCACTACAAATGTCATTCAAAACTTTGAATTCATGTTATGTTCAATTAAAATATTTTGTTACGTGTATAATGCATGCAACCTACTACTCAAATGAACGTTTTAGTGCATTCTAAACGTATATACTACCGCTTCAATATGAACTAAATTTGAATTTGTTTCTCTATTTGAATAAGATCTACAATAATGATTGTTGTGAAGTCAAACCATTTGAATTCGTTTCTCTATTTTAATAAGATCTACAATCATCATTATTGTCAAGTTAAACCATCATTTGTGTATTATCTTCACAGCACACCACATGATTACTCTTGAGTTAGATATGAACTATGTGTACTATATGAACTCAAACTCGATTTTTTGAATCCACTTTATGTTGATTTCAAATCACAGTACATTTCAAGCTCTAGATAGATCTTCATAATCTAAACCATGTCTCATATGTATAATGTGTTTATCACATAATGTATGGTGCCCCGCCCCCTACGCCTACAAGTATTTAGATTTGAGTTGCAAACACCACACATTACCACAAATTCAAATAAAATGTGAGATTGTCCGATATATAGTATTGTTTAGATTGTTCGATATTTAGTTGTAAGCTGCAAATGCCACACATTATTACAAATTCAAATAAAGTGTGCGATTGTTCGATGTATAGTATGGTTTAGATTGTTCGACATTTAGCTGTGAGTTGCAAACACCATGCATTATCACATTATGGTATAACATGTGCAAAACCACAACACGCGTATCACCGCTATATTCATGCATGCATATGTTTATAACACTATGATCGCCTATTCAAATATATGAATCCACTTTCATATCAAATTATGATCTTTGTTAGTCTCTTACACCCACACAATCCTCTAACCTTTGTAGCTAGCACTAACTTTCCCTCGTGCATGCACACGCCCTCCTCGCCCTCCCCCTCCCTCAGCATTCTATCCATTGCACACATTCATTTTCTTTCTTTAGGTCGTTCTCCGACATTCTCCACAACTCCTTTCCGACACACACCGATCGATAAACCTCTCCAGCCATGTCTGCCTACAACATACACACGCACCTTTCCATCTCCTCCTTTCTGTGTCCATGCCTCGTGTCTCTCATACAGTCCCACACACGTGTAAACTCTCACCCCTCTTTTCATCGATCTCACAACTGCACATTCCTCCCCCTATCTAGCTAGTAGCTCGGCCTCTCGCACCACCTCCTAGCTCCATTCTCTCTGTCTATCCGTCTCGCTGGGCCTTATTTGCCTCTAACAAATGGATGTACACCGACCGATCTCCCACTATACATATAGCTAGCTAGGTCCTTATAACTCGTTTTCCCCACGCGTCGATCGATCTACCTCATTAGTTATGTCTCTCCCTTCCTCGGACAAACAAGAATTGATCTACCGATCTAGTTAGGTTTGCTTACCGAACACATGGTTCCCCTTCATCATCCATGCATGCGTCCCGACAGATCTATCACACACAAGCACACACAGAAACACATCCCCACTCTTATTGATAATATTGCAGTTCTACCCTCCGTTTGTCTAGTAGGCCTCTCCCACCATCTTCGAGAAGCAACTCCATCACCCATCCAGCACTCTACCCCTCTCCCTCCCTCTCTCTCCTCGACCGATCTCCCTCAAGACATAGTTGGGTCTCTCCTTTTCAACACATATACGAGTCATTCTACCTCTATAGTTAGGCCTCTGCCTCCCCCTCCCCCCCCTCCACACACACCGATACATCGAGCGCTTTAGTATTTTCTCCCTGCCACACACAAACTTGACATGTTCCCTCTGATGTTACGGTAGGTCAGTCGCCCTATATCTTTGACTTGCACAGACACACACACAATTTCGATGACTCTCTTCATCGATCTCGCACCCACCCACTTGATCCTCTCTTCAACTCTATCAATATCTATGACCCCTCCCTCTCTTCTTGTGGATCGCCCGGCCCTCTATATATGATATGGATAGGCCTCCATTTCACACACATTGCATGCAAAATTTTGTTTGAGATGTCATCAACACATATTCCCACAAATACATTCACGAAATCACACCCCCCCCCCCAAACAAAAAGCACTCATGAATGCACACGCCATTTGTCTAGGTTTGTATCTCTCTCTCACACACACACACACATAGGTGGGTGAAAGTGTGTTATATCGACTAGAGGGGGGTGAATAGGCGATTTTTATGAATTCTTCACTGAGGAATTTGCTGGTGAGGAAATTCCTAAATGAAGAACTACTTGCAGCGGAATAAGTACTCAAATGTAAACATAACAGAACACAAGCATGGTCATCATGATGGAATGAAGACAAGCACAGAGTACAGAAAACATAAGCACAGGATAACACAGAAAGAAGACGGACAGACTGAAGAAATTGAACTGAGGAAATTGAGAAAGTCTTCAGTCAAAGTCTTCAAACAGATATGAACAATCACAAAACAACATAAATGAGGAAATGAAAGAGTTGAGGAAATAGAACTAGTAAGCTTGGTGAAGACAATGATTTGGTAGACTAGTTCCAACTGCTGTCTCGGTTGTACGTCTGGTTGGAGCGGCTGAGTATTTAAACTCGAGGACACACAGTCCCGGACACACAGTCCTCGCCGTATTCTCCTTGAGCTAAGGTCACACAGACCTCGCCCAATCACTCGTGGTAAGTCTTTAGGTGACTTCCAAACCTTTCATAGACTAGGTCACTCGGTGATCCACAATTCCTCTTGGATGCTCTAGACCATGACGCCTAACCGTTTGGAAGAAGCACAGTCTTCAAAGGTAACAAGCGTCGGATCCACGCAGGATCAATCTCTTCAGTGATGCTCAATCACTTTGGGTTTGTAGGTGTTTGGTTTGGGTTTTCCTCACTTGATGATTTTCGCTCAAAGTCCTCGGAGGATGGGATGCTCTCAAATGACAAGTGTCAGTTTCTCTCGGAGCAGCCAACCAGCTAGTGGTTGTAGGGGGCGGCTATTTATAGCCTAGGGAGCAGCCCAACATGATAAGACATAAATGCCCTTCAATGATATGACCGTTAGGCGGGTAGATATTTTGGGACAGCTGGCGCATAGCACAGCAACGGTCGGAATTTTGACTCTCAAATTCCTCAGGGCTATCATGTTCCTCACTGTGTAGGCAATTCGCACTGGCGAATTCCTAACTCCTCGGTCAGAACAAATTCCTTAGAGACCAAAAGAACTTCGTGTCTATCACTGAAGAATATGACTGAACTGTATGAGATTTCCAATGGCTTCACTCGAAGGGATTGGTAGGTGTAGGATTTTGAGTTGAGCATCACATGGAAAAAATTTCTTAGTATTTCCTCGACCCCCTTTAATAGTACGGTGTTTCCTATGACTCAAGAAAGAGAAAGTGAAACTATAAAACAAGAGTCTTCACGCATCATGTTCCTTGAATGATTACCAAGTCTTCAAGGTCACACCAATTTCTTCACTTTCAAAGTCTTCAGAAAGTCTTCAGAAATCCAAAGTCTTTAGTTGAAGAACTTCATTTTTAGGGGTCGACTTTCTGTGTAAATATCAAACTCCTCATAGACTTATAAACCTGTGTACACTCACAAACGCATTAGTCCCTTAACCTATAAGTCTTCAATACACCAAAATCACTAAGGGGCACTAGATGCACTTATAGTGGGGGACGTGCACGAAGAGAAGAGGTGCACGCACGGCGCACGTACTCCCGTCTCTATCCCAACCACACCTGTGTGGTTACACGATGGAGCTCATTTCTGTACAAAAAGGCAACCCACGTGGTAATTTGACATGTGTACTAGTTGTCCACTTGATGGAGGGAGGATCGTCTACCACGGTTGAACAAACAAATTGTGACTTGACGCGTTATGTTAAAAAAGGGGCAAACCATTGAAGGAAATATGCCCTAGAGGCAATAATAAAGTTATTATTTATTTCCTTATATCATGATAAATGTTTATTATTCATGCTAGAATTGTATTAACCGGAAACATAATACATGTGTGAATATATAGACAAACAGAGTGTCACTAGTATGCCTCTACTTGACTAGCTTGTTAATCAAAGATGGTTATGTTTCCTAACCATGGACAAAGAGTTGTTATTTGATTAACGGTATCACATCATTGGTTGAATGATCTGATTGACATGACCCATTCCGTTAGCTTAGCACCCGATCGTTTAGTATGTTGCTATTGCTTTCTTCATGACTTATACATGTTCCTATGACTATAAGATTATGCAACTCCCGTTTACCGGAGGAACACTTTGTGTGCTACCAAACGTCACAACATAACTGGGTGATTATAAAGATGATCTATCGGTGTCTCCAAAGGTACTTGTTGGGTTGGCGTATTTCGAGATTAGAATTTGTCACTCCGAATGTCGGAGAGGTATCTCTGGGCCCTCTCGGTAATGCACATCACTTAAGCCTTGCAAGCATTGCAACTAATGAGTTAGTTGCGAGATGATGTATTACGGAACGAGTAAAGAGACTTGCCAGTAACGAGATTGAACTAGGTATTGGATACCGACGATCGAATCTCGGGCAAGTAACATACCGATGACAAAGGGAACAACGTATGTTGTTATGCGGTCTGACCGATAAAGATCTTCGTAGAATATGTAGGAACCAATATGGGCATCCAGGTCCCGCTATTGGTTATTGACCGGAGACGTGTCTCGGTCATGTCTACATTGTTCTCGAACCGTAGGGTCCGCATGCTTAAAGTCACGATGACAGTTTCTTTATGAGTTTATGTATTTTGATGTACCGAAGGATGTTCGGAGTCCCGGATGTGATCATGGACATGACGAGGAGTCTCGAAATGGTCGAGACATAAAGATTGATATATTGGACGACTATATTCGGACACCGGAAGTGTTCCGAGTGATTTCGGAGAAAACCGGAGTGCCGGAGGGTTACCGGAACCCCCTCGGGAGAGTAATGGGCCTTATGGGCCTTAGGGGAAAGGAGAGAGGGGCGGCCAGCATGGGCCGCGCGCCCCCTCCCCCCTCTGGTCCGAATTGGACTAGGAGGGGGGGCGGCGCCCCCCCTTTCCTTCCCCCTCTCCCCCTTCCTTCCTCCTACTCCTACTAGGAGGAGGATTCCTCCTCCCTGGCGCGCCCCCTTGGGCCGGCCGGCCCCCCCCCCTTGCTCCTTTATATACGGGGGCAGGGGGCACCCCACAGACACACAAGTTGATCTTCGTGATCATTCCTTAGCCGTGTGCGGTGCCCCCCTCCACGATATTACACCTCGGTCATATTGTAGCGGTGCTTAGGCGAAGCCCTACGACAGTTGAACATCAAGATTGTCACCACGCCGTCGTGCTGACGGAACTCCTCCCCGAAGCTTTGCTGGATCGGAGCCCGGGGTGCGTCATCGAGCTGTACGTGTGTCAAGAACTCGGAGGTGCCGGAGTAACGGTGCTTGGATCGGTTGGACCGGGAAGACGTACGACTACTTCCTCTACGTTGCGTCAATGCTTCCGCTTCAGTCTACGAGGGTACGTAGACAACACTCTCCCCTCTCGTTGCTATGCATCACCATGATCTTGCGTGTGCGTAGGAATTTTTTTGAAATTACTACGTTCCCCAACAGTGGCATCCGAGCCTAGGTTTTATGGTTTGATGTTATATGCACGAGTAGAACACAAGTGAGTTGTGGGCGATATAAGTCATACTGCTTACCAGCATGTCATACTTTGGTTCGGCGGTATTGTTGGATGAAGCGGCCCGGACCGACATTACGCGTACGCTTACGCGAGACTGGTTCTACCGCCGTGCTTTGCACACAGGTGGCTAGCGGGTGTCAGTTTCTCCAACTTTAGTTGAATCGAGTGTGGCTACGCCCGGTCCTTGCGAAGGTTAAAACAGCACCAACTTGACAAACTATCGTTGTGGTTTTGATGCGTAGGTGAGATTGGTTCTTGCTTAAGCCCGTAGCAGCCACGTAAAACTTGCAACAACAAAGTAGAGGACGTCTAACTTGTTTTTGCAGGGCATGTTGTGATGTGATATGGTCAAGACATGATGCTAAATTTTATTGTATGAGATGATCATGTTTTGTAACCGAGTTATCGGCAACTGGCAGGAGCCATATGGTTGTCGCTTTATTGTATGCAATTCAATCGCCCTGTGATGCTTTACTTTATCACTAAGCGGTAGCGATAGTCGTAGATGCATAAGATTGGCAAGACGACAACGATGCTACGATGGACATCAAGGTGTCGCGCCGGTGACGATGGTGACCATGACGGTGCTTCGAAGATGGAGATCACAAGCACAAGATGATGATGGCCATATCATATCACTTATATTGATTGCATGTGATGTTTATCTTTTATGCATCTTATCTTGCTTTGATTGACGGTAGCATTTTAAGATGATCTCTCACTAATTATCGAGAAGTGCTCTTCCTGAGTATGCACCGTTGCCAAAGTTCATCGTGCCCAGACACCACGTGATGATCGGGTGTGATAAGCTCTACGTCCATCTACAATGGGTGCAAGACAGTTTTGCACACACAGAATACTCGGGTTAAACTTGACGAGCCTAGCATATGCAGATATGGCCTCGGAACACGGAGGCCGAAAGGTCGAGCGTGAATCATATAGTAGATATGATCAACATGAGATGTTCACCATTGAAAACTAATCCATTTCAGGTGATGATCAGTTATGGTTTAGTTGAATTTGGATCACGTGATCACTTAGAGGATTAGAGGGATGTCTATCTAAGTGGGAGTTCTTAAGTAATATGATTAATTGAACTTAAATTTATCATGAACTTAGTACCTGATAGTATCTTGCTTGTCTATGTTGATTGTAGATAGATGGCCCGTGCTGTTGTTCCGTTGAATTTTAATGTGTTCCTTGAGAAAGCAAAGTTGAAAGATGATGGTAGCAACTACGCGGACTGGGTCCGTAACTTGAGGATTATCCTCATTGATGCACAGAAAAGTTACGTCCTGGAAGCACCGCTGGGTGCCAGGCCTGCTGCTGATGCAATTGACGACGTTAAGAACGTCTGGCAGAGCAAAGCTGATGACTACTCGATAGTTCAGTGTGCCATGCTTTACGGCTTAGAACCAGGACTTCAATGACGTTTTGAACGTTATGGAGCATATGAGATGTTCCAGGAGTTGAAGTTAATATTTCAGAAGAATGCCCGGATTGAGAGATACGAACTCTCCAATAAGTTCTATAGCTGCAAGATGGAGGAGAATAGTTCTGTCAGTGAGCATATACTCAAGATGTCTGGGTATTGTAATCACTTAATTCAACTGGGAGTTACTCTTCCGGATGATAGCGTCATTGACAGAATTCTCCAATCACTTCCACTAAGCTACAAGAGCTTCGTGATGAACTATAATATGCAAGGGATGGATAAGAAAATTCCCGAGCTCTTCGCAATGCTAAAGGCTGCGGAGGTAGAAATCAAGAAGGAGCATCAAGTGTTGATGGTCAACAAGACCACTAGTTTCAAGAAAAAGGGAAAAGGGAAGAAGAAGGGGAACTTCAAGAAGAACAGCAAGCAAGTTGCTGCTCAAGAGAAGAAACCCAAATCTGGACCTAAGCCTGAAACTGAGTGCTTCTACTGCAAGCAGACTGGTCACTGGAAGCGGAACTGCACCAAGTATTTGGCGGATAAGAAGGATGGCAAGGTGAACAAAGGTATATGTGATATACATGTTATTGATGTGTACCTTACTAGAGCTCGCAGTAGCACTTGGGTATTTGATACTGGTTCTGTTGCTAATATTTGCAACTCGAAACAGGGACTACGGATTAAGCAAACACTAGCAAAGGACGAGGTGACGATGCGCGTGGGAAATGGTTCCAAAAGTCGATGTGATCGCGGTCGGCACGCTACCTCTACATCTACCTTCGGGATTAGTATTAGACCTAAACAATTGTTATTTGGTGCCAGCGTTGAGCATGAACATTATATCTAGATCTTGTTTGATGCGAGACAGTTATTCATTTAAATCAGAGAATAATGGTTGTTCTATTTATATGAGTAATATCTTTTATGGTCATGCACCCTTGAAGAGTGGTCTATTTTTGATGAATCTCGATAGTAGTGATACACATGTTCATAATGTTGAAGCCAAAAGATGCAGAGTTGATAATGATAGTGCAACTTATTTGTGGCACTGTCGTTTAGGTCATATCGGTGTAAAGCGCATGAAGAAACTCCATACTGATGGACTTTTGGAACCACTTGATTATGAATCACTTGGTACTTGCGAACCGTGCCTCATGGGAAAGATGACTAAAACGCCGTTCTCCGGTACTATGGAGAGAGCAACAGATTTGTTGGAGATCATACATACAGATGTATGTGGTCCGATGAATGTTGAGGCTCGTGGCGGATATCGTTATTTTCTCACCTTCACAGATGATTTAAGCAGATATGGGTATATCTACTTAATGAAACATAAGTCTGAAACATTTGAAAAGTTCAAAGAATTTCAGAGTGAAGTTGAAAATCATCGTAATAAGAAAATAAAGTTTCTACGATCTGATCGTGGAGGAGAATATTTGAGTTACGAGTTTGGTCTACACTTGAAACAATGCGGAATAGTTTCGCAACTCACGCTGCCCGGAACACCACAGCGTAATGGTGTGTCCGAACGTCGTAATCGTACTTAACTTGATATGGTGCGATCTATGATGTCTCTTACAGATTTACCGCTATCGTTTTGGGGTTATGCTTTAGAGACGGCCACATTCACACTAAATAGAGCACCATCAAAATCCGTTGAGACGACACCTTATGAACTATGGTTTGGCAAGAAACCAAAGTTGTCGTTTCTTAAAGTTTGGGGCTGCGATGCTTATGTGAAAAAGCTTCAACCTGATAAGCTCGAACCCAAATCGGAGAAATGTGTCTTCATAGGATACCCAAAGGAGACAGTTGGGTACACCTTCTATCACAGATCCGAAGGCAAGACATTCGTTGCTAAGAATGTCCTTTCTGGAGAAGGAGTTTCTCTCGAAAGAAGTGAGTGGGAGGAAAGTAGAACTTGATGAGGTAATTGTACCTGCTCCCTTGTTGGAAAATAGTACATCACAGGAACCGGTTTCTGTGACGTCAAATCCAACTAGTGAGGAAGTTGATGATGATGATCATAGAACTTCAGATCAAGTTACTACAGAACCTCATAGGTCAAACAGAGTAAGATCCGCACCTGAGTGGTATGGTAATCCTATTCTGGAAGTCATGCTACTAGATCATGATGAACCTACGAACTATGAAGAAGCGATGGTGAGCCCAGATTCCGCAAAATGGCTTGAAGCCATGAAATCTGAGATGGGATCCATGTATGAGAACAAAGTATGGACTTTGGTTGACTTGCCCGATGGTCGGCAAGCAATTGAAAATAAATGGATCTTCAAGAAGAAGACTGACGTTGACGGTAATGTTACTGTCTACAAAGCTCGACTTGTTGCAAAAGGTTTTTGACAAGTTCAAGGGATTGACTACGATGAGACCTTCTCACCCGTAGCGATGCTTAAGTCTGTCCGAATCATGTTAGCAATTGCCGCATTTTATGATTATGAAATTTGGCAAATGGATGTAAAAACTGCATTCCTGAATGGGTTTCTGGAGGAAGAGTTGTATATGATACAACCAGAAGGTTTTATCGATCCAAAGGGAGCTAACAAAGTGTGCAAGCTCCAGCGATCCATTTATGGACTGGTGCAAGCCTCTCGGAGTTGGAATAAACGCTTTGATAGTGTGATCAAAGCATTTGGGTTTATACAGACTTTTGGAGAAGCCTGTATTTACAAGAAAGTGAGTGGGAGCTCTGTAGCATTTCTAATATTATATGTGGATGACATATTATTGATTGGGAATGATATACAATTTCTGGATAGCATAAAGGGATACTTGAATAAAAGGTTTTCAATGAAAGACCTCGGTGAAGCTGCTTACATATTGGGCATTAAGATCTATAGAGATAGATCAAAACGCTTAATTGGACTTTCACAAAGCACATACCTTGACAAAGTTTTGAAGAAGTTCAAAATGGATCAAGCAAAGAAAGGGTTCTTGCCTGTATTGCAAGGTGTGAAGTTGAGTAAGACTCAATGCCTGACCACTGCAGAAGATAGAGAGAAAATGAAAGATGTTCCCTATGCTTCAGCCATAGGCTCTATCATGTATGCAATGCTGTGTACCAGACCTGATGTGTGCCTTGCTATAAGTTTAGCAGGGAGGTACCAAAGTAATCCAGGAGTGGATCACTGGACAGCGGTCAAGAACATCCTGAAGTACCTGAAAAGGACTAAGGATATGTTTCTCGTATATGGAGGTGACAAAGAGCTCATCGTAAATGGTTACATTGATGCAAGCTTTGACACTGATCCGGATGATTCTAAATCGCAAATCGGATACGTGTTTACATTAAACGGTGGAGCTGTCAGTTGGTGCAGTTCAAAACAAAGCGTCGTGGCGGGATCTACGTGTGAAGCGGAATACATAGCTCCTTCGGAAGCAGCCAATGAAGGAGTCTGGATGAAGGAGTTCATATCCGATCTAGGTGTCATACCTAGTGCATCGGGTCCAATGAAAATCTTTTGTGACAATACTGGAGCGATTGCCTTAGCGAAGGAATCCAGATTTCACAAGAGAACCAAGCACATCAAGAGACGCTTCAATCCCATCCGGGATCTAGTCCAGGTGGGAGACATAGAGATTTGCAAGATACATATGGATCTGAATGTTGCAGACCCGTTGACTAAGCCTCTTCCACGAGCAAAACATGATCAACACCAAGACTCCATGGGTGTTAGAATCATTACTGTGTAATCTAGATTATTGACTCTAGTGCAAGTGGGAGACTGAAGGAAATATGCCCTAGAGGAAATAATAAAGTTATTATTTATTTCCTTATATCATGATAAATGTTTATTATTCATGCTAGAATTGTATTAACCGGAAACATAATACATGTGTGAATATATAGACAAACAGAGTGTCACTAGTATGCCTCTACTTGACTAGCTTGTTAATCAAAGATGGTTACGTTTCCTAACCATGGACAAAGAGTTGTTATTTGATTAACGGGATCACATCATTGGTTGAATGATCTGATTGACATGACCCATTCCGTTAGCTTAGCACCCGATCGTTTAGTATGTTTCTATTGCTTTCTTCATGACTTATACATGTTCCTATGACTATGAGATTATGCAACTCCCGTTTACCGGAGGAACACTTTGTGTGCTACCAAACGTCACAACGTAACTGGGTGATTATAAAGGTGCTCTACAGGTGTCTCCAAAGGTACTTGTTGGGTTGGCGTATTTCGAGATTAGGACTTGTCACTCCGAATGTCGGAGAGGTATCTCTGGGCCCTCTCGGTAATGCACATCACTTAAGCCTTGCAAGCATTGCAAATAATGAGTTAGTTGCGAGATGATGTATTATGGAACGAGTAAAGAGACTTGTCGGTAACGAGATTGAACTAGGTATTGGATACCGACGATCGAATCTCGGGCAAGTAACATACCGATGACAAAGGGAACAACGTATGTTGTTATGCGGTCTGACCGATAAAGATCTTCGTAGAATATGTAGGAACCAATATGGGCACCCAGGTCCCGCTATTGGTTATTGACCGGAGACGTGTCTCGGTCATGTCTACATTGTTCTCGAACCGTAGGGTCTGCACGCTTAAAGTTACGATGACAGTTTCTTTATGAGTTTATGTATTTTGATGTACCGAAGGATGTTCGGAGTCCCGGATGTGATCACGGACATGACGAGGAGTCTCGAAATGGTCGAGACATAAAGATTGATATATTGGACGACTATATTCGGACACCGGAAGTGTTCCGGGTGATTTCGGAGAAAACCGGAGTGCCGGAGGGTTACCAGAACCCCCCCGGGAGAGTAATGGGCCTTATGGGCCTTAGGGGAAAGGATAGTGGGGCGGCCAGCATGGGCCGCGCGCCCCCTCCCCCCTCTGGTCCGAATTGGACTAGGAGGGGGGGCGGCGCCCCCCCTTTCCTTCCCCCTCTCCCCCTTCCTTCCTCCTCCTAGTAGGAGTAGGAAAGGCGGAGTCCTACTCCTACTAGGAGGAGGATTCCTCCTCCCTGGCGCGCCCCCTTGGGCCGGCCGGCCTCCCCCCTTGCTCCTTTATATACGGGGGCAGGGGGCACCCCATAGACACACAAGTTGATCTTCGTGATCGTTCCTTAGCCTTGTGCGGTGCCCCCCTCCACGATATTACACCTCGGTCATATTGTAGCGGTGCTTAGGCGAAGCCCTGCGACAGTTGAACATCAAGATCGTCACCATGCCGTCGTGCTGACGGAACTCCTCCCCGAAGCTTTGCTGGATCGGAGCCCAGGGTGCGTCATCGAGCTGTACGTGTGTCAAGAACTCGGAGGTGCCGGAGTAACGGTGCTTGGATCGGTTGGACCGGGAAGACGTACGACTACTTCCTCTACGTTGCTTCAACGCTTCCGGTTCAGTCTACATGGGTACATAGACAACACTCTCCCCTCTCGTTGCTATGCATCACCATGATCTTGCGTGTGCGTAGGAATTTTTTTGAAATTACTACATTCCCCAACAACCATGTGGGGCCTACCTTAGAGGCAAGGATCTATACACTGAAGTACTTTTGATGTGTCCCGTCGACTCGCAGAATGAGGAGAAGCTTGCTTAGTATATCGTCTCCCCCGCCCACGGGCGCGGTGGCTCGCAGGATGAGGTGAAGCTTGCTTACTAGTACTGTACGCCTTATGCCCGCTCCCTCGCCCATGCGCGCGGTGGCTCGCAGGACGATTACTCCTCGTCCCTACCTTGGTTAGTGAGATTATCATATTGTTTGGAATATAGTATGTCCTTTAGGAGATTTCAATATGAACTACTAGTACATACTCCAAACAATGATGTATATAGTCGTATTTTAGAGTGTAGATTCACTCATTTTGCTCCGTATATAGTCGATATTGAAACGAACGTAATAGTATGCACTCTCCCTCGCCCCTCGACCCTTGCCCACGTGGTGGACGTGTAGCAATTCATTCGGTCTCATATAGCCAGAACGATATATACTGCAGTACCATTATTGGTCGACTTCCCGAAGAGGCGAAGAGCCAATCGCAAGGTTAATATTTTGGAGATGCCAAGTGCAAGGTTTATAGGAGAATGAGTAGTAGGTGTCGCGTCATTTATAAATATAGTTTTTTTTCTTCAGTGGCACGTACGCAATATAAATAGGTTCATATGGAGAGAAAAGGAAACCGCTCCACTATATACATAGTCAGGACGATCCTACACGGTTGCTTGCTGGGGTTGCTCTCTTCGCACTCTCTCGCATGAAACGACTGTGGCAACATCTCTAACATCCTGGTGGATCACGTCTGCCGGGGGAAGGGGTGGATGCTTAGTGTAGATGCGGTCACCGTCGCCTACGGCTAAAACCCACTGTCGGCACGTCCCGCTCAGGGGTCCCCGTCGTTCTCTCTCACAAAGCCGGTGAGGTTGCCTTCGTCCCTTGCTCACTGCCGCGACGTGGGAAGTTGCCACCTCCCGCCGCCATCCTCTAGGTTGAGCTACGTCCCGACATCCCTCAGGTACAACTCCCTTTACAGCCGGCTTGCACCACTGCTCCAGCTGCCCACATCACTCCATGTGGATATTTCTCTACTTCTTTGCTTCGCACATACCTCTACTGGCTTCTACGTACTGTATTTGTGATGAGTTTATGTCTCATCAACTAGTCCCAGTAATCTTATTCTAATCACGTTTCTTCAATTTCTTTGCCATAGGGATGCTCATCTTGATTTTGGTGAAACTGCACAAAATGATCTGATGGTCAAAGGGTTGCAAACTTCATTTCTTGGGAAGCTCCAACGTTGCCAACAAATTAAAGCCTGGTTAGGTTTACGGTTCAAGGGCTAGGGACTGCATGGATCGGTTTTTTCTTTAGTTGTCTATGTTCCAAAATAAGTGTCAACTTTAGTAGTAGTACAACTTTGTACTAAAGTTTGCATAAAGTTGAGACACTTATTTTGGAATGGAGGGAGTACATATTGGCTATGATCTGTCAATCATTGAGATGCAATAGCATGCATGTTAGTCTCCTTTGTATTTGATGAAATGTTGCAACGGGCAACCTTGGACGCAAGATACATGAAATAGAAGCCGAAAGCTTCATAGCATTGTACAAATTTATCTCACTAATAAATTACAGTACATACTATACTATTACTACGTAAAGAGTTAGGTGTTGCACAGTGTCCAGAAAATTGGTGATAGTGTGAGGTGGGCCATGTAATCACTGATCCTGCGTGTTTTCACTGCCCTCGCACTCCTCCGCTGTAAGAATGGAGAAAATTGTAATCTAGTAGTACCTCCTTTCGCTGAAAGCGTGGGACATCCAGCAGTCCTACCACCTCAGTAATAATGACCAATGAGCCGTCAAATCACATAGACCCAACAGTAAGTTGGACGGATGAAGCAACCATCAGTCTTGAATCCACTTCTCCCTTCAACGTAGGTGCCAGTGAGAGGTCGCGTCCGCTCTGCCTGGGCATGAATGCGGCACCGATTCTTTGGAGCGGCACTGGCCATTTCGGGCAGGAAGCGCGCGCGGGCGATGGAGGGGCTTTGGGTGGGCCAGGCTGGTCAGGAGCGGGCATGGCAGCTGTCTGCCTGTCCCGACCGGACGCCCGGAAATGAGAGAATGCACTGACTCTCGCGGCTAAATCGTACACTACACACCATCTCTCTGTAGGAGTAGGTCGATGTGTCGCTCTCTCTCTAACACACACATGTTGTTAAACACACACACACACTCACACACACACACGCACATGCACACACAGGTTCATAGAATAGGAAAATCGTGCGAGTGCGAAGCCACGGGAAGTGAGATACAAATGGAGTACGTACAAGAAGAGAAGAGGTGACGAATATTCCATCAAACCTGGACTAAGGAGTAGTACTCCCTCCGTCTAGGTGTTAAGTCATCTTACGGAAATCAGATATTCCCAAAATGTTTAGGCGTCGTCCATTAACTTCGCATCTCAATCCCCTCCTGGCCTTGTTGCTAGCGAGCGTTGTTACTTAGGGAGCGTTTGGATCCTTAGCAAGAACAGCTTATAGCCTAGCCGGCCAAGGTTAGGCGTTTGGAACTGTTAAAATATGTTAGCTTTTGTGGGCCAGCTAGCTTGGGTGGGATAGAAAAACCTCGCTAGCTCAGGTGAACAAGATCGGCTCGCTTCCGACGACAAACTTCGCGTAGTAGTAACATAGACTAGTAACATATGCATGTTACTAGTCCAAGTTACTCACCACTATGACCAGCCTAAGCAATGTAACCAAACGCTCCTTACTCTGCCTTGTTATCTCCCCCGGAAACCCAATGCATGGAGCACAACTACGCGTTGATCAGTTAAGAAATCAAAGTCGGCTTGCATGCAAGTTAATACGTGGCCCTGGATGGTAGCTAAAATGACATCTCTTAGTTGTTTGGATTAACTGTTGCGTTTAGAGACAGAAATCAGGGCTTTGATTGGAGGAAGGACCGGTCAAGTTTCTCCTTCTCCTCCAATCTGCTTGCACCTTGGTCCCGCTGCACCTTCTAACGTGACTTATTACACCTAGACGGAGGGAGTATGGTGGAACACTGGCTTAGGTCGAATACAAGTGCCCAAAATTGTGTGCATGTTATAATAATGATTCACTTAAAATAGTACGTGAGCAAACAGAGGGATCAATTGGACAGTTCACGAGCAGTAGCGAGATGTGGGATGTAAGGTACACCGCTGGCGCTTTTAATTTTTCTTATTAATTTGTTTGTTTCACCCTCTTACTGGTGGGACCCAACGTACTATGTGGAGAGAGATAAGGTGACTAAGGTTGCATTATTTCTGTACTACCAACACTGCTTTAAATCCCAAAACATCTTAGACTAGTCACAATGGATAGTAACTTAGACTAGTAACATGCATATGTTACTAGTCCATGTTATTACCTCTATATTGGGGAGTAACATTGTGTGGTATCATGCAACACTTTATTTATTAGATTGTAGACTCATTTTGTCTTGGTATGTGTGATGTTACAATAACTAGATATGTTACCACATGCCTCTCTTTCCTCATTAATTACTCGCCACATCATCTATTTGCCTAAAGATGTGTGATGTCATCACCTATGTTACTCCCACTTGGGATAGTCTTACCACCAAAGCTGCATGACACTATTATGATTTAAATCCCAATGACTCCCACGCAAAAAAACACGGCATGCTTGTCACACGAATGCAAGAATGTATAAAAGGTTATTTTCCTCTCGTTGAACATAACGGGAGGGTTGTGTAACTGGTTAGCCTGTTCGCTCATCAAACTTGAGGTCTCGGGTTCGATAACTACACTTGAGCATAATTTTGTTTTTGTTTGACTTCTTTCTTCCACCCAATGACAGGTAGGCCCCGCATGACAGAGAGAGAAAGTGATCTGGGGCGGTGCCAGGAGGATTCTTTGACTGGTCAAAATGGATGGATAAGGAGCTATACGATCTCGTAGTGACCGTATAATCACCTCATCATGTATAAGCTGCAGCCTCGGCGCTTGTTTTCTAGGGTTTGAACTCTTCACACTCTCTCTCCAGTATATATATACACGATGGAGCCTCAGCGCTTGTAGTTGCTCTCTTCACAGTCTCTCGCTCTCTCCAGATCTAAACAAGACCTCTCTCTCTCCCCTCATTGTTGGTCAAAGAGCCGGCAGGATCCGTCCACCGGGAAGGGAAGGAGGCTTAATGCTATCACTGTTGGCGAGGGAGGGAATCCACTACCGGCGCAACTGTTCTCTTTCACCCAGCGGCGGCGCGGGAGGGCCTCCGACCCCTTCTTCTTCACCGATGTACATAGTGTGGGCCGAACGGCCTCCGGTCGCCCACCAAACCACACCCCAAGAACCTTAAGGTATAATTTACTTATTCCACATGCATTGCTCTAGCTGCATGTGGGCTTTTTCTGCTTCTGCACTCGAATCTAGGTGTTGGATCAAGCAGGAAAGTAGCGGGGAAAGTTGTATAGCATGAACACATCTTGTTAAATTGAACCGTTTCTATTCTCTTGGCTTAACGCAAACAGTTCATCCGAGTGAACCATTTGCCCTCTATCGCACACACTTTGGTCTGGCTGACCGTTTCTTTTGTTCCGCCTAATCACAAACAGTTCATCCGAGTGAACTGTATGCCGTATATCGCACACACCTTCATCTGCCTGCCCGTTTCTGTTGTTTCGCCTCATCACAAACAGTTTCTCAGAGTGAACTGTATGCCATATTTGCACACACGTTCATCTGGCTGCCCGTTTCTGTTGTTCTGCCTCATCACAAACAGTTCATTAAACTGAACTGTATGCTCCGCATCGCACACGTAACTAAAATCTGAACCGTGTTTGATGTCCCCGCCATCACAAACATTTTGCATCTTTTTGACATTTTTTTACATCCTCGTTTGCGATTGATGCACCGCACACAGTCTCGTCAAAGGGTCCCTGATCATAGTGTCGCATTAGCAGCATCCCGCAGTAGTGAAGTGGCCTAGGGTTTGTTTAGGGGCCCGCGTGGTTGTTCTTATCCCCTCCAGGCGCCGCGAGATGGTCGGCGCATGTCCATCCATGCGTGGACGGCCATGGCGAGCACCCTGCCTCCAGAGTGGCGGGAGGAGGAAAGAAGGTCGTGGCCAATGGGCCGGGCCGCACTATGGTAGTGGTAGGCCTAAGTGCACAGTCGCGCTAGGTTTTTCTTTTATTCTTTTTTTCTATTTTAGTTTTAGCTAGTGTTTTCTATTTGTTTGCTCACCAAATGACTTTTTGTAAAATATGCAACTTGTCAGATCAAATACTAGGCATCATTTAATACTACCACAAAAAGTTTGGAATCTGTTTGAACTTATTCAATTTATGTTTGCATTTAAATGGTTCAAATAATTGCTGTTGGGCCACTTTAGAATATTTCTAGGGGCAGTTTGGTAATTCCAAAATGGGTGATTTCTTCATGACAATTACTTAGGGATTTTATGGGATATTACAAACATTTTAGTTTTAAATCTTGAAGAAAAAATTATTTTGACTTTATTTTAGATTTGAATTTGGCTTTGATTTTTATCACGTGGCAATTTGGCTTAGTTAAACTTGATGAAATGGCACCATTAGTGCGAGGTCACTGTAGCATGATCCTGAGGATGTTACATCATGCGAAGTCACTGCTTTGAGCACAATAGTGCGTTTACATTTATGGCCGGTGTACTGCCCGACCCAAGCCGTAGGGCAGTTCTTCCATCTCCAGTGCTTGCAATCCACACTCCCAAGCATGTCCAGCCGTCCTCTTGCTTCATTCGTCGCCATCAACTTCTTTGTGTCATCCTTATTGGGAGCTCGGAAGTACTCATGACCAAAACTCAGATCAATGTCTTGGCAAACACATGCATGCATTTGAGTGTGATATCTTCTCCAATGTGAAGATACTCATCGGTGTAGTCAGTGCCGCTGATATTTTTGGTATGCACTAAATCCAAGCAAACCGGCAACATTCCTCCAACGAGTGAAGAAACAACGATTTTGCTTGCAAGCTTCAACAATGCGAATAAAAAGAGATCTACGCATTCGATAAAGCCTACGGAAGAGGTGAGCCGGATAGGTCGGTACCTTGACAAAGTAGTCCTCATGACCATATTGTGATCAAGAGCTCGGTTGCGTGGACGACCAACCGTCGATCCTCGGCGTTTTTTCTTCTTGCCGACTTCAAATTCTTGGACGAGATGCAACAAGACGAGTTGGCCGACATCGTCGTCAAAAAGCATCTCCTCTGTATCATAATCATCCGACTCTGACTCCGATGACGAACTCCAATCATCCATCTAGAAAAATAAATCCACGACTTTGTCACAAATCGCCCGTCGGGCGGAAATGAAATTGCAAGGGAAGCTCTATATATTACCTTTGTCCGGTAGCAAATCCGCCGCCGCTAACTTCCCCACTACCAACCGAATGCAAATCCTCCTTCGCCGCCACCACCTACTTCCCCTCGGCCTCCTTCCTACCCGCGGCTTCGGCACGCACGGACGATTGCGTGGCTCAAGCATTGCCCGAGCAGGCAGATCCACACACAACAAGCCCCCCCCCCCCCCCCCGGCCCTGAAGCCGGGATGGATCCATGGCGCTGGTGGCTGCCTCCCACCCGTCGTAAAGATTGGATAGCCCCGAGCTCCAAACTTGGTGGAGAAGAAGTGGACGAGGGCGACCGAAGCACTCCATGGCGCGGGGTGCCCAGGGGATGCATAAATCACCGGAGATTTGCGGCGGGAGCGGCAACAAAATGACGGGCGCAAGCTGAAATTTTCCTCCTGCCAAATCGCGCGATGGATAGAGCCATAGAGGGAACTACGGGGAGGGGGGACCAGACATATGAAGGGAGCGGGCCGATTTTTACAGATCCCGATAAAAAAGCATTTGGGCTGCCGTTTTACAGACCTGGTCGGGACGATTTTTTGTCCCGGGAAACACGTTTTTGGGATCTGAAAGAATTGCTCTATAAGGCTGGTCACAATGGGCAAGAACATAACCTAGTAACTTCACACTTCCCTAGACTATGTTACTACCTCCATAGTGGGTAGGAACATCTATGTAGTGTCATGCAACGATGTATTTATTAGGTTATAGACTCATTGTTTCTTGGAGTGTGTGATGTTCCGGTAACTTAGCTAGTTACCACAAGCACTTCTCTCTTCATTAAATACGTGCCACATAAGCAAAATTGTATTGGAGTGTGTGATGTTACTCCTAAGTTCCTCCCCACTGTGACCAGCCTAAGCTCATTTTTTAGGGACGTCCACCCTGGCACAGCTATATTTTTTTTGAGTAAGGCACAGATAGTTTTTTCAAGGCAGATATCCTTTCCTGCTGTGCTGGAGTTGGGCCTCCAGCTCCAGGTACGTGACCGAACGGCCTGGAACGTATTGTCAGTAAGTCGCAGCGGTACACCGTCAGGGTCCGGATTCTTTACCACCTCTGCAAGAAAGAAGGCAGCCCGATTTGACACCCGTAGACTCGCCTCCTTCCTTCCCTTCCCTCTGTCCACAGCCGAGGCGGAGGACTAGGCGATTCCAACCGGCGGCGGCGAGATGAAGCTCACCGTGATGACCGCCGACGAGCAGTTTCTCAACCTCGACGTCGACCCCGACGAATCCGTAAGCCTCCGTCCCGCCCCCCCTCAGTCCCTCCTCTACTTGCCCCCCCATCTCGATCTTGGCGGGCAATAAAGGTTGCTTCTTTGGCCAAAATTCGGGTGGCGAGCTCGCTAGAAGGCCGTGAAATTCCGGCGAGAAAGCGGGGCCCGCAGCGGCCCGCAATTCACTCCCCGCGGCGTGCTGGGGCCTCGTGCTTAGGCGTAGAGTTCGATCGGATCTTTAGCTGCCACAGCTGCGGTGTCTTGGTTTGGCTAGAGTCTTCTGCTCGTGGAGCTAAAACTGAGCTGTGATTGCGATCCATGGATGCGAAATCTGTGCGGCTTTTGGCTGAATTGTGCGCCCTGCGTGTTTTGCAGGTGGAGAATTTGAAGGCGCTTCTTGAGGTGGAGGTGAGACGCGCCAGCGAAATCTTGCTTCAGGTTTCTCTTCCTGGTTTTGCCTTGACTGGTTTGACCTCACATTGTTGGTTTTGGGTGTCTGTGCGTGGCTAGACTCAAGTGCCGTTGCAGCAACAGCTGCTTCATTTCAATGGCAAGGAGATGAACAATGCCGAGAAGCTCAGCGCCATCGGAGTCCATGATGGTGATCTTGTTATGATGGTTGCCTCCAATAATAGGTTCGGTTGTTGTTTTTCGACATCTCTGGTTGTTCTCCAGGGAATTTCTTGAGGGGGTTATATTCCTACTGTTTATTATGCCTGATATGATGCTTCTAGTCTTGCATGTGACGTCTTGTTTTCTTTTATTGGTACGTCGAGATGGTTTTCTTCTTTGTAGCTGTCAGTTCTAATCTTGATATATCACAATCACAAATCAGAACCGGCATGATGTTGGAAGAGATGCACTACATTTTTTATAGCTTAACTAATCATCATAAATTTTAGCGCCATTGCAATGACAATGCTTTCTACTACTGGCTAATTTCTTGGGTCAATAATTTCAGGACATCTCAGGATATTATGAGGTTAAATCCTGATGGATCGGCAGTAAATCCTCAAGCTTTCCAACAACATATTCGTGGTGATTCACAACTCATGGCGCAACTCCTTCAGGTAAAACTTTGCTGGTAGCTTTGTTGATTTATCAATATTGGCCAGGTTATAATTCCCAGATGCTAGTTGCAGAAAATATGTTAATTTCTTTTGTTTGCACCGATGTCTTTTTAATTTGCAGAATGACCCTTTGTTAGCTCAAGCCATCCTTGGAGATGACATCACTGAGTTGCAAAACATCTTGCGGTCACACCACCAACAAAGACTACAACTGAAACGCAAACAGGAAGAAGAGCTTGTGAGTATCTCTTGGGCTAATCGCTAGTTTCTATTTGGGTGCATTTAAGTCTAAATTAAGTAATCCACTCACATTTTCTTAAGTCTCAATCGATTCAGAAAACTGAAAAATGCAACTTGCACTTTTCTGCCCAGTTGCAACTTTTTGCACTTTTCTGGAACAAGAAGTGCAAGTTGCACTTTTCAGTAAGCGGAAATTGCACTTTTCTGAATCGATAAGAAAATCTCAGTCGATTGAGACTTAGCAAAGCTATTTCCCCCCTGATAGTTATTTTATGTTCTTAGTGACAAAAAAAGTTGAGAACATACGCTTCTGCTTGCATTAATTCCATAGCATTTGTATAAATATATTTCCATGCTGTTACACCTATATGCTGTAAAATTTCACATCTTGTAAGTTCTCTTAGATAGATATATTTGACCAATTCACGAGATGGTAGTTCCATGTTCTTTTTCTTGCTGTGTTCTACTTTTGCAAACTTGCTGAATAATAATAGGTTAAGTCATAGATAATTATGATTTTTTTCAGGCCTTATTGTATGCTGATCCATTTGATGTCGAGGCTCAGAAGAAAATTGAAGCTGCAATTCGGCAGGTAGAAACTTTTTTGTGAGGATAACACCTCTTGACTGTTTATAGGCTTCTCATATGTGATGAGGCAAATGTTAAATATCACAATCATCATTACATGACCAACCCAAGGGATGGCTTATTTAGGTTAGAGTGCGGTGCTTATCTCTTAAGCCGCTGTGGAGAAGCAGTCATAAGAAGGTTATAATCAAACTAAATGTAAATGAATTTGGTTATCCAAATTGTTGTCCTCATCTTTCATTCAATATGCTCTGCGATAGAGAAGATGGACCTTGGTCCACAGCAAGGCAATTTGGTTAGGGTAAAGGTCCACTCGCCCTCAACAATCTGCCGACAGGGCTCTTTCCTGACGTGGAAAGAGAGGCTCTGAGGCTGAGAGAACATTTTTATTTATTTCATTGCTTGATCGAAGGTTTATATACACATTGGACCTTTATTATACTCAGGAGCAACTGACTTGATCCACAAGTTGGATCTCAGTTCAAACTCAAGTCCGAACCATAACTCTACGTTCCTATTTCAGTTGGACTCTTCCTTAACTTAACTATTCTTTCTAAATTCTAATAGACCCAACCGTATCCAACAGAAATACTTATTACTTGAGTTATTCCTTTTCTTAACCTTCCTATCTCTAACATAACCTATACAATGCATATACGGATATGTTTATCTCTTGCTGTCTTGTGGACCCACAACAAAAACAAAAATGTATCTGTTTGCAACTTCATCAAGAGAAAAATTTAGCCAAACATGTACTTATCTAAAAGCAGCTCAACCCAATGGGGTTATCAAAATCCACAGCAATGCCAAACAAGCCTTAAGAATGCTTATCATAAACGTAGGGATAGACATGTGACTGAATATAATGAAGAGTCAGAGTGGTGCATAGTGCAAAAGGGGAATTTCTTTTTTCATGCATGTAAGTATGTAACTTCTGCTAGCTTTCATGGTCGGATAATATTAAAATATTACTCCCTCCGTTCCTAAATACAAGTCTCTTTAGAGATTCCAATATGGACTACATACGGAGAAGAATAAGTGAATCTACGCTCTAAAATACGTCTATATGCATCCATATGTAGTCTGTATTGAAATCTCTAAAAAGTTTTATATTTAGAAACGGAGGGAGTAGTTGCTACCATGTCATATGCTTTTTATGTAAAATGATGTGCACACAAAAGCTTTGCTCTGTCTTACTGTGTTTTATACTCCTGTTCACCTCGGCAATCTTAGTTAGATACCTGACGTTCTGAGTACTTGTAATTTGTCATCCAGAAAGGCATTGATGAAAACTGGGAGGCTGCTATAGAGCATAATCCTGAAGCATTTGGTCGAGTGGTATGTTGACTCTTTAGTAAGTCCGTATGCTTCTGTTTTACATGCTATTCTTATTTATTAACTGACCAGCATTCTATTTCAGGTTATGTTGTATGTGGATATGGAAGTCAATGGAGTACCTTTGAAGGTATTATGTTATTTCATATATCTATTTGTAGATAACGAGCATGGTGAACAGCTGAGCATTGCCTGTACTCAAAAGCCCAAACAATATTTTTAAATGATATTTTTATTATCAGAGAGCTTGTATGAACTTTGCTATAACTCCTTTCATATATCATTGTTGATTGCATCAATCTTAGCTAAATAACTGCAACACAATATTTTTCTTTTGAGAAGAACACAATCTTGTTTTAACATTTGCCGATTGTATCATCTACCCCAATGGTTTATTCTTGAAAGTTAAATCTTCCTTTTTATTACTTGCGTTTAGTCTACGAACTAAAAGATATGCAATAACGGGATACAGATTTATTTAGATGCTTGATTGCATCCTGCTACTTGTTTTGTATACACGATCTCTTAGCTTTTCTTTCATCTACAGGCCTTTGTTGACAGTGGAGCTCAGTCAACCATCATATCAAAAGACTGTGCTGAACGTTGTGGGTACGATTATAAATTAAAATGTTGTTATTGCAACTGTTTAGTCTTTCATATCTCATATGATCATTCTGCGTGTATAAGTCATACATATTTAAGTTTATCTTATTATCATACAATGGAATTTTACTGTACAGGCGAATGAAAATCATTCTCTGGAGACATTCGCTGAAATGCATCCCATGCCATGTACAACTGATCACATAATCGAGTATCATTTGCAGGCTACTCAGGCTCCTTGATCAGCGTTACAGAGGGGTTGCTATTGGAGTTGGTCAATCGGAGATACTTGGAAGAATACATGTAGCGGCAATAAAGGTTTGATATTGTAAATTGCTGTACCAACGTCAAAATTTCCAGTCCTTTTGAGAATGATCCATTTTGTGCGCCATGACTTTGGACGTGCTGTAATGCTATTTGAGTCATTGAAAATTTACAGTCTGAACAAGCACTATTTAGCCTAGAGAGACATAGTAATAATATAATACCAAACTCATTACTCGGGTACAAAATTATGATTTTGATTGTTCTACAATATGTTGTCTATGTTTCACAAAGAGGATACTCCGTAAGTTGAATCAGAGCCTTTAGTACTTTCTTCAAACCTAATGCCATATAACTTTCATCATTATGAGAATTCATCATGTAGTGACAGTAATTCACAATACATTGCTATGTTTGGACAGATAGGCCATGCTTTCTATCCCTGTTCCTTCACAGTATTGGATGCTCCCAACATGGAATTCCTTTTCGGGCTTGATATGCTGCGGAAACATCAGGTAATTGCATGGCTAAGTTTTGGAATAAGTCATCGCATCTAACTCACATCCCATACTGACACGTTTTGTTATCCAACGCAGTGCATAATTGACCTAAAGGACAATGTCCTTAGAGTAGGAGGTGGTGAAGTGTCAGTGCCCTTCTTACATGGTTAGTAGCTTGCCTATTTCATGTTTTTGATCTCTAGTTTTAGTTCTTTATGATTGCATAATGAAGTAGACTATTGAGTAAGTTGAGATATTTTATTATTAGTTTTTTTGCAATACTGAACATCCCTATATATTCTATATCATCTACTTCTACATTTTGCAAGTCTCGTTTTTTCAATCCCTCTAATATGGTATCTTCAGAGAAAGACATCCCTTCACATATACGCGATGGAGAGAAATCGTCGAACCTAGCATCTTCTAGCCAAGGAGCAGCTGGAGTAAGCAAAATTTACTGCTTTGCATAAATCAGCCTTGGTTTTCCTGTAATCATATTAGAGGTACAGGAGTAATCATCCGTATATCCTTATTTACTCTATATCATCAGGAATCGTCAAAGGCACGTGGGAAGACTCCTGATGTGCCACCGCCATCCTCTCCTGCAGGTTAGTTTTCTGGTGCTCGTGTGTAGTCCCTTGACTTAGAGAACTGTGATCTTGTAATAACTTTTAGCCTATCGAATTGCTGATTAACTGCGACCAACTTTGATTTCCTTTGTAGGAGCTCCAGCTGTAATTCCTCCACAGGTGTCAATTTTTTCTTCACAATTGTGGTCTTCTATACATTTGTTTTCTTTTGAGAGTGCATGAATTAGATTGATCTTGACCATTTTAAGAACCCTTGTCAGGGAGGAGATTTTGAAGCGAAAGTCATAAAGCTCGTGGAACTTGGATTTGACCGGGCATCTGTAATACAAGCACTCCAGTTGTGCAACGGCAACGAGGATCAGGCAGCTGGGTACTTGTTTGGTGGTTAGAGTCTTTAGAGCAGACCTTCTGCTCAACATTTTCTCGATTTGAACATTTATACACACACACTGATCAAGGAGATGTGGCGTCCTCCATTTGAGGAACTAAAACTTTGTGTGTGGCAAATACAGGCTTGGTAGGGATGATTCGTATTCTGTCTTCAGTGAGAAAAAAACGTTTTCTTTCTTTCATTATCAGATACAGAGATTGTAGACATTGAGTGCAAACACAATCGAAAAGATTGTTTTTGTACTCATTCTCATCCATTTGCTAAATTTTCAGTTATCGAGATCGAACAAAATCAATCTATTGCAAAGCAAGAATAACCCTACTTGCCTTTTAGCGCGTATGCCTAGTACTTCGTCTTGTGTTCGATAGTCTGCATTAGGTCCAACCAGGCCTGTGATATGCAGTTTTCGCCCGTTTGTTTGCACGCTGGGTTTGGCCAAGTAGGGACACTCGAATCGGCCCTTTTTCATAGCCAAGCCTGAGTGATGCAACTTGAGTCACGTGGGGGTCTGAGGTTGTACACGAGGAGCCATGCTCGAAATGTTGTGTTGCTTCTCCAACAGCCGCGCTAAACTAGCGCCGCGCCGCAAAATAGGCGTTTTTAGCGCGCGCGCAACGCGTCAGGGCGCTCCAGCGGGCGCGCAAAAACGGCGCGCGCGCTAAAACGGGTTGGGCGCGCGGCCAAAAACATTTACCCGCGCGGCGTATTTCGGGCGCCCACTATAGCGTGCGGCACACTCGAGCGCTCGCGCCCGCTCTTCCTCTCGCGCTTCCACCCCCGACCGGCCGCGCCGCCGCCGCCGCCCGCGCTCCCCGGCGACCGTCTCAGGCTTCCCCGGCCTATCCCCGCGCGCCCGCACTTCCGCCCATCCCCTCCTAGTATCGCCCGCGCGCCTCCGTCGTCCGAGGAACAGCGCCCGAGCGCTCGCTGCCGCACCGCGCCCGCAAGGTGTTTGACAAAACGCCTACAAGGTATGTATTGCTCAAACTTCATGAATTTGGTGCATGTTTTGAATTGTAGTTTTTATAGTATAGTATTGAACATTGTAGATGAGTTCGTCGTATGATTCTTCCGAAGAAGAATTTGATATGGAAGAGGAGGAGGATCTTGCAATGATCGTAGCTATGCATATCAATAAAAAACGAAGCACGGTGGTTCGGTTATGGGTCGGGAGAAAATTTGGAGAGATAGGATTGATGCCCATAACAGATTGATGAAGAACTATTTCGTGGAGAATCCCACATACCCGGGGTCGTATTTTCGTCGCCGGTTTAGGATGAGCACCGAGTTGTTCAGGCGCATTGCAGAGAAACTAGCGAGCCATGACCGGTTTTTCTAGCAAAGGAGGAATGCCGCCGGAGAGCTCGGGCATAGCACTTTTCTGAAGGTGACAGCCGCTTTGCGTATGTTGGCATACGGTATCCCGGCTGATCTAGTTGATGATCATTTGGCTATGGGTGAGAGCCAAGCCATCATGTGTGTCAAGCGCTTTGCAGTGGGAATTGTGCAAGTGTTTGGCAAGGAGTATTTGAGATCTCCCACTGCTGAAGACGCCGCAAGGCTATTGGCGATGAACAAAGATCGTGACTTTCCTGGCATGCTTGGCTCAATAGATTGCATGCATTGGAGTTGGAAGAATTGTCCAAAGGCATGGCATGGGCAATTCCACGGCCAAAAAAAGGGTTCCACTATAATCCTTGAAGCGGTGGCCGATCAGGAGACTTGGATTTGGCATGCATTCTTTGGAATGCCTGGATCTTTGAATGATATCAATGTTCTCAACCGGTCACCACTGATGAATAAGATTGCAAACGGTGAGTTGCCACCTGTGCAGTTTGTAGCAAATGGCCGTACGTACAACTATGGCTATTATCTAGCGGATGGCATCTATCCAAAGTGGCAAACCTTCGTGAAGCCGTTGAAAAAACCGGAAGGTAAGAAAAATCTTGATTTCCACAATGCTCAGGCGGCGGCTAGAAAAGATGTGGAGAGAGCATTTGGGATTTTGCAAGCCCAATTTGCTATTGTGAGAGGACCGGCAAGATTTTGGGATCAACAAATGCTTTGGTACATCATGCACGCTTGTGTGATCATGCACAACATGATCATCGAGAATGAGCGTGGCCAAGATTTAGACTACTCACAGTATGAGCTCTTGGGACATCCCGTGCGAGTGTGGCGGAGGGCTGAAAGGGTAGCCCGTTTTGTTGCCTCCTATCATGCCATTCGGCGTCCCGCAACGCACAATGAACTTCAGAATGATCTAATTGAAGAGTGGTGGGCATGGCATGGACGGCAAAGAGCATGATGATATCTGCACTCGACATTGACTATTTGTTGTGTTGTAATAATTTATTTTGAACTATTTGTTGTTGTACTGAACGATAAACTATTTGTTTGAGTTGTAATGATTTATTTTGAACTATTTGTTATTAATTTTTATTTTATTTGTTTGATCATTTTTGCTCATCTTCTTTGAAATGTACATGTGGTTTGTGCGGCGCGCGCGCTGTATTTTTGCGCCCTGCTGGAGCGGCGCGCACGCTGCATTATAGCGCCGCTGCTGGAGCTAGCGCAGGCGGGCGCGCAAAACCAGCCGCAGCGCGCGCTAACAGGTTTTTTGCGCGCGGCGCTATAGCGCGGCTGTTGGAGATGCTCTTCTCTCACCGCTCACTCCTCTCATCTATCAACATTTGACACACCTGGAAATTAGAAACATTTACCATGTCCTACCCATCAAAGGAAAATGAAAATTTAGAAACCAACAAAATACAGAAGGCTCCACTCTCACATTGGAAGCGGTGAGCATCGGAGCGAAGATTTGGACGTCGGTAAGCCCTCTGTCTCAGTTGGAATCGATTTATCATGGCCGCATTCGATTTACACATCACACACTAGGCATCCATTCTACCTCTCTGGCACTCGATTTAGGCATACCCAATTAGGGATTTGAGCGATTCGAATGGGACTGAGTACAATTTTCACTGTGGGGGAGGGGGGGGGGGGGGGTAAATCGAGCTTACATCCAGTGACATCCATCCCAACAAGCACTACATCCTAGCCACAACGAGCCTACAGGCGCTTGGAGTGGCGGTAGCCTTTGTAATCGTCGACCTCCAACCACAGTGTACGGTCGCTTGGCTTAGGCACCCTAACCATCATCTTCACCGCTTTGGGTTCGCCAGCGTCTCGAGGCTTGACCGGTTCGCCATTGGCATCGTCCACCATCTCCTCCTTCCTTCGCCAGTGGTGCTAATTCATGGCATGATGGACAACGGTTGTAGATCCGTCATGTGCGGTGCTGCAACCCCGGCAACCACATGCTGGAACCATCAAGGCGAGGTGTTGGAACCGGCCAGGCGCGCTGCTACCACGACCACATGCTTGAAACAGCAAGGCGCGAAGATGGAACCAGCAAGACATGGTGCTGGAACCACGCCCCGTGATGCAGCGACCGTGCTCCGGCAACGCTGCGACTGACGGTCGGGGTGCTCGGACAATCTACGACAACGACCATGGTGGGAGCTGGAACCGGCTACCGTGGAGCTGCATCCAGGGAGTGCCGAAGCTGCAACCACCCGCACGGGATGCTGAAACCGCTGTCAGACGGGCTGGAACTGGTGTCGGCGAATGTTGGAACCTTTGCTCAGAGATGCTGGAACCGGTGCCCGAAGAAGCTAGAACCGACACCCGGCGATGCTGGAAACTGACGGCCACCAGTGTTGCAATTGGCGGAGATGCTGGTACCGTCTCCATCAGAAGCTGCAACCACATACGGGGATGCTGTGATGTCGGTTGACGAAGAGATGCAACGAGCCGGCGTCGTCGACGGTGGTGCGCGCCATGGGGGTTGGAGAGGGGCTGCAACGAGACGAGCCAACCGTGCTGCGAGCCGACCGAGGGAGCGCCGACACGAGATAAGGGAGGAAAGAGACGCGAGGAATAAGAGCGCGGACCCTTTTTCTTCTACAGAAATGCTGGTCAAGACTGGTTGTTCAACGGTGTATAAGAATAGACAACAAGCAACAAAAACAACACGAATGGACAAAATGAATCGCGTTTGCCTGCTATTTTTCTATGTTAACATCTATAATCAGATGTTTGGCGCGCGACGCCACAGTTGTATTGCTCCTATTTACAAATGCACTGCACACATACAAGGAACGTTATACAAGAGCAAACACCCACACAACCTAGTTTCCAAATTTCGGCACAGGTCGGGGGCCAGCAATCGGGGTGCCCCAGCCCTTGCGTGCCGTACGTCCTCTTCCGGTTTCGATGCCGCGCTTGCCGTTGGCAGTACTTCTAAACCGATGCTGCTCTTTGGCTTTCTTTCAAAAGAAAAAACACAATGCAAACAATGCAAATAACTACTAACCACTTTATTCCTCTTCACTTGATTATTGTTCCACAGGCCTTATAAAGATGTAAATAACATATGCGTGTCTGTTTCTCTCTACAGTGGCTTCACTCCTAAGCTAACGGAAATCCTAACACTCATATGATTGATCCCTAAGCTAATCAAGCCCCAACACTCGATCGACATAATTTCACCCGGTTGCTGCCCTTCATGCCGCCGTGTGGACAACGATGGGGCTCTTCACGAACTGGACCCCGTTGCTCCATATGAGCGTGCCAAATGCGTACTTCTTGGCCAGCTTGGCGTTCTTGGTCTCGAACTTGACCTCGAACGTCTTCTCCTCCCCCTTCTTCCCAAACTCCATCACGTCGGGGCTCACCGTCACGTGCACGCCAGCCGGCTGGCGCACCATCGCCTTGTACTTGCCCGGGGAGTCGACGTTCTTCACCGTGCGCTTCACTGTTGCGCCGGAGGCCGTGAGGTTGACGATGGTGATGGACGGGTAGTTGAGGTCCTCGATCTTGGGGGCCTTCTCAGGGCACTTGTACGGCTCGCCGTTGAACATGGACAGGACTGTGGCGTTGTACTTGAGCGCGCAGAGGAAGTCGAGGTAGTGGTCGGGGCCGAGGTCGTAGACGAGGCCGGGGTTCATGGAGCGGCTCGGCCATACGTGGCCGGCGCCGTAGGCAAAGGGCCCAGCCAGCGCCAAGGACGCGTTGAGGATGGACTCGCCCTTGTTGTCCACGTCGATCGCCGTCGTCATCATTGCCGACTTGATCGCGGAGGGGCTCCAGTCTGGGTGGAGGGCCTTGAGCAGCCCCACGAGGCCGGAGACGTGCGGGCACGACATGGACGTCCCCGACATGGACGTGAAGGCAACGCGGCGTTCGTCGAAGGCGAGCTCCGTTGGGGCCATGGCGCGTGTAAACGCGGCGATCACGCTCACCCCGGGCGCCGTGATGTCGGGCTTGAGAATCTCTGGGTTGACGGGGTTGGGTCCCTGCGACGAGAAAGCGGCCATGTACGGCGCTGGCTTCGTCTCCAGGATCGTCTCCGGCTTCTCAATGTAGCCCTCTGGTGACCTTTCCAAAAAACGGAGAAACAACGTCATGCATCCATCTAAATGTGCCAATTATTTAGAAGCAGTAATTAATACTACATAGAATACGCCGTAGGCTTTATTCATGGTTTGGTTTGCTTACTTGGCGGATTTGAGGTAGTTGTATAGGGTGAGGCCGTCGCTGTGCCTGATGTGCGTGGCCGGGAGCAGGTGCGCGTCCGCGATAATCTCGTTGCCGGAGGCGGCGTCATTGGCGAGCACCATGGCGGCGCCACCGGCTTGGAGCACCGTCAGGCCCTTGGCCACACGCGCGCTCGTCCCACGCAGGCACACCACGATCTTCCCCTTCACCTTCGTCGGGTCCAGCGACCCCTGCAGGCAAATCTTGCTGCACTCGCACACACATTCATCATCGTTATCATTATATCATGTAAAGGTCGCACATTACTACTTAGTAAGTATAGAAGATTAACAATATAGGGACATTGATACACGTACGCGTCATCCACCGCTCTGCCGGGCGCTGCGGCTTCAGCGGAATCGATCATGGGGTAAGACTCCTTGCCCTTGAGCGATGTCTCCGACATGCTCTGCCCCTGCATGCATCAAAACAGTTTGATTAATTATCTTCCAGAAATGATAACAACAATAACTGTGAGATAGCTAGGGAAGAGCCCGTTTCAAAAAAAAAAAAAAAAGATAGCTAGGGAAGAACCGGGCCTTGATCTTTGTGCCGTTGAACACTACGTAAGACGGGAACTCGCGGTCCATGGTGCTGGCACCGACGGTGAAGACCCAGGGCGCAAGGTTGGAGATGGAGCTCGGCTTGGGGCCGGAGTTTCCGGCAGAGCAGACGACGCTGATGCCGCGACGGACGGCGTGGAAGGACCCGATGGAGATGGCGTCGTCGAAGTAGTCGTAGGGCTCGCCGTCGTTGCCAAGGGAGACGGACAGGACGTGCACGCCGTCATGGATGGCAGCGTCGAAGGCGGCCAGGATGTCCGCCTCGAAGCAGGAGCTGCCGTTCACGGGCTTGTAGCACACGCGGTACGCGGCCACGTGCGCCCGCGGGGAGCCGCCGGAGGCCGTGCCGTTGCCGAAGCCGAACACGCTGGCGCCGTGCACCGCCGAGCCGCCGGCCGTGGACAGCGTGTGCGTGCCGTGCCCCTCGTTGTCCCGCGGCGTGTTGAACTCGGGAGCCTTGGTGTCGAGCCCTTCCGACCCGTACCCCTTGTTGAAATAGCGCGCCCCGATCAGCTTCCTGCATGCATGCGCGCCAAAAATGCAAACAGAAGTATAAAAATTGCTCTATACAGCTCGATGAATAACTCTCAAGAACGTATTTCAAATTGTTTCTAAAAGTCTTAGTAATTTCCTTTATGCTCATTTGTGCAGGGACACAAGACAAGAGTATACAGTGTACTTTGATGTTTTTTCTGTTAAAGGCATGCAACTATTTCTGTACTTTCTTCTCTCGCTGACTATAATTTACAGGTGGGACTGGGAGACACTATATACCACTCAGACTCAGTGTAGTGTCACTGTCGTCCGGGATTAAAGGAATTCTCATGGACAGACATGATGCATGCAGTCAAAGCATGCATATATATCCATCATTGCCACTTACTACCACTAGTAGATACCCTAGAGGCATCAGCTGGTGGTGGTCTTACTCTCCCACAGCTCATATCTGCATGATGGTGGTCTCAACTATAGTGCTACACTAGACAAAAGTATATCGACTTTTTGGTTCAAACGTTCGTGCACAGTATAAACTCCAAGTGTGGATCTGAAAAGGACATAAACATTGTTCTAAACGAACATAGTTATGTGACTAATTAGCACGAGATTGCATGCATACGTTCATTAATTAAGGGCAAGCTCTCAGTCGACTTAGAATTAATTAACCAAGTCTCAGTCAATATATAACATGTAAAAAAGAAAAAAAACTAAAAAAATGTCGTTAGCTTACGCGTTGCAGTGGAAGTTATCGTCTTGGCCTTTCTCGCATGTTCCTTTCCAGTGCTTGGGGACTGGTCCCAGCCCATGATCCCGAAAGCTCTCCGATTCTGGCCACACACCTTCACATCCATAGAGCACAAGAGCACGTACACATCAGCAACACCATTGAAATGCAAACCAATTTGAACGGCAGATTCCAATCCAAAGTAGAGACAACTATTTCAGTACAACGGTTAAATAAAAGATCCTCAATTGGACGCCTGTTTGGACCGCAGAAATTCCATGAAAAATCTGCTGGCTCATTTTAACATGGACAAGGAAAAATTTCCAGATGGACACTGATTGGTTTGGAGTATGTATGTTGGATTATGGCCCATCCTTTGGCTGCATCAGAATTGTAAGCATGTCGAGAAAGCAAGTACTCTCTATAGAAATGTAGGGTAGGATAGCATCTACTCCCTCCGTTCCTAAATATAAGTCTTTTTAGAGATTACACTATGAACTATATACGGACCAAAATGAGTGAATCTACACTCTAAAATGTGTCTATATACATCCGTATGTAGTTTCTAGTGAAATCTCTAAAAAAACTTATATTTACGGAGGGAGTAGCATGGTTGCATGTACAGATGGGAAGCCACTATGTAATCATTGGATGGTCCTATATACTCGATCTGTCAAAGACAAGCTATAAAGATGCAACCATTAGTGAATGGGGAAAAGTCAACAACACTTTGACTGGTCTGCTGACGTCCTCTATAGCACTCCCTTCCTCCCATAATATAAGAAGTGTTTTTGACACTAGACTAGTGTAAAAAATGCTCTTATATTATGGGACAGAACGAGTACTATATATTTCCTAATAATCAGTTGAAGGATGTGCAACCCTAAAAAAAGAGTAATTCCAACTAGTACTTCTAATTGTCTCAACGTACATGCTTTCAAATCATCAAAATTGTTGTTCAATCAACAGATTTACTAGCTTGATCCACTATCGTCCGTCAAGTGTATGCATGTGAATCCTTACCATGCAACATGCATTAGTGCATAAGTGAGTTTTACATTTAATTGTTGCATGCACACAGACTTTTCATGTTGAGATTTTTTAGCATATGCTCAAATTTCGTACTCCCTCCGTCACAGTTTAGAAGGCATAGTAAAATTTGCTTGCGTTTCCACAATATACAAGGTTTAGGGCGCATTGCATTTATTTCTAGTAGCTAATTAGTACTCCGATATACCATTTCTATATGCATGCGTAGTGTGAATGCTATTTTTTAGCCCATCTCACAATCAATAGATAACCACCTAGGTCACAGAGAATTTCCAAGCGCGCCTTCTAAACCGTGACGGAGGAAGTACGTAATTAAATCGCAAGGACTGAATTAGTATTTTGCACAATATTTAGAAACTATAGATATCTAATTCTGCGGTAACGTGCGGGGTAATCCAATCTAAGACAATTTTGGTACTGGTATATCTACACAAAATATATTTTTTGATCACTTTACTGATTTTGTGGCTTCCTGCTATATATACTGTCCAAAATATTTGTAGTCAGATTAAGTCAACCAGATTTGATTATATATAAATCCGATCATGCAAGTACCGGTGTCGATGTTGCCAATGACGACTCCCTCGCCGAACTTAGCCTTGCGCCAGGACGCTCCGCGCGGGACGCCTCCGGGCCCGGCGATGCCAAGAAACTGCCACGACCGCGTCGTGTGCAGCTGGTACCCCCTGTTCCGGAACACCGACACCACCTCCGGCAGACCTGCAGATTAGATCACGACCGGAAAGCAGTCAGTTAATCGGTCCGCGGCACAATATTTCAGGAGCAAACGCCGTCGATCCACTGCGGCCGGCGGTCATGCAGGCGGTAGAGAGAGACTACTCACGGGCGATCTGGGCGGCTTGCTCGGCGTCGAGGTTGGCGGCGAAGCCGTTGATGTGCTTGGTGTACGAGTAGAAGATGGCCTCCTGCGCCTTCTCCTTGCTACATTGCGATGAGCGGAACAGAGAGAAAATCTACGTCAGCCATCTTCAATGCATGCATCTACAAGAAACAGCGGCGGGCGTGGCTTGCGCTTGCTTACTCTCCGAGGACGGTGGCGAGGAGGTTGTAGTGTGAGTCGGCGGCCTTCCCCTCGACCGCCGCCAGGTCGACGGCTGGGAGGTCGTGCAGCCGCGACGCGTGCGCATGCTCGCCGAGGTACACGACGTAGGACCGCTTCTCGCCGGCGGCGGCGGCGGGGGCGGGCTGGACGAGGAGCAGCGCGCAGAGGAGGAAGCAGGCGGCACCGCCGAAGGAAGCCATGGGTCTCATGCTGTTGGCCCTCGCGCCCGCAATGGATGGCCCCCCTCTCTCGCGATCGATCGATCTCTTCGGGGATTTTGGTAGAGGGAGGGAGTGTATTTATATACGCGAGGTGGTTGCGGGCGGCGGGCTTAGTCCACGAGGGGGAGGACTCGATCTGTGGCTGTGCTGCTGCATGCGCCAGCGTAAACGCCGTGGGGACAGTTTAAATCCTTGGATCTCATCGGGGTTAGTTATCGGCCGGCGAGGTTCGAATGTATCAACGCCTCCAGGGGATATATCACGTGGGAGGTCCATTTTGGACGTATATTCCGTAAATTTGGCATCTGTTTGACCAAAACGAATTTTCTTTGCACATAATGTTGCAATATAGGAGTATTCCGTGTTTTTTTTGCCTCGGTATTCCGTGTGTTCAAAACTCAAAGGGCGACACTAGGCGCCGGCGCACCGGCCCAACAGTTGGGCTGGTCCAGCCCTGGCCGCCCGATACAGCGATTAGACCGTCAGATCTGTCCCTCGCTTTGTCCTCCTCCTGAGTTAATTTTCCAGATTGCAACTGCCCGAGCGCCGATGACACCACGCCATATCCTCGCGAGAAAACAACCGAGTTTGAAGCACCACCGCGGCGTTCCTCGTCGCCGGTGAGCGCCCTCGCCGGCCGTCCGCACTTGCCCCAGATCCACGCTCGCCATGGATGCAGCTCCGCCGCCCGCGCTCATCGGAGATTTGCGCTCACCATGGATGCAGCTCCGCCGCCCGACGCTTGCCATGGATGCAGCTCCGCCGCCCGGCGCTTGCCATGGATGCAGCTTCGCCGCCCACGCTCGCCATGGATGGATCCCGCCCTCGCCGCCCGCGCACGCCATGAATGCAGCTCCGCGCACGCCATGGATGCAGCTCCGCCTCGTTGGCGATTGACTGGTTCCAGCAAAATAGAATAGCCCGTTGTAGCATTTTTTGTTGTTTGTCGTAGCAAAATGGAGACACGGTTGCAGCAAAAAAAAGAAACGTCGTCGTTTTCGCCGTTTTCACTGGTTGTAGCTCGCCGTTTCCGCTGGATGTAGCAAAACACTTCAGCGGTAGTAGCAAAATCAAGCTACGGATGCAGCAAAAACGCCGTCGCCGCCGTCATGAGGTCGCAGCTCCGCCTTACATCGATGTAGCAAAAAAAAAACCAACGTAGTAGCAAAAACCTGCTACGGTTGCAGCAAAATATCGTTGTCGTCGTCGCGAGGTCCGAGCTCCGCCTGATGGATGTAGCAAAAAGCTTCGCCGATAGTAGCAAAATTCAACTATGGTTGCAGCTTCCCCTTGTTGTGCAGTGCCATTGAAGCTTTCTATGTCTATGGTTGAAGCTTTTTTGAATGGCCGTTGAAGCTTTTTTAGGTGACGGTTGCAACACTTCTATACGCGGGTGGATCCGGGCATGGCGGGCAGGCAGTTATGGCAGGCGGCGAGGGAACGTCTGGCCGCCGGCGATGGAGCTTGTGGTGGCCCAGTCGCTGCCCGGGAGGAGGAGGAGGGGAGGGGATGCGCGCGCTTGAAGGCTGTAGGTTGGGGATGGATCTGGCCATGGCAGCAGGCAGCCATGGCGGCCGGCGAGGAAGCGCCTGGCCGCCGGCGATGGAGTTCGTGAAGGCCCAGTCGCAGCTCAGGGGAAGGGAAGGTGCGCGCACGTAGGCTGAAGGTAGGGGATGAAGGCGCATAAGGAAGGAGGCGGGGATGCGCGGGCGCGTTTGCCAGTGTGGCGTGCGAACCGGCCGAAAGTTCGGCCGGCGCACCGCGCCCAAACGTTTCCCAAACTCAAAAGTCATTTAACTAAAAAGGAATACTACTCCCTCTGTACTAACCTTATAATAAATAAGAGATACTTATTTCAGGATGAAGGAAGTACTAGTATACAATGGCCTACTAGCAACATAAATGGTCAGTCTTGATTAATAGATTGCCAACTTCTTCTTATGACCTTCGTTTCAGTTTACAAGTCCTACGCGTATACCTAGGTTGTCAATTTTATCATCCTAATATAAACTATATAACACAAAAATTATACATTTTGAAAATAGAACATCTGAAGTTTATGTTGGTATAATTTTTATAATATATAAATTGTATTAGCTTGGTCAAATTGACGACCTAGGGATACACGCACGCCCTATAAACTGAGAGAGAGGTTCATCTAAGAAAGACCTATAAACTGAGAGAGAGGTTCATCTAAACTGAAGGTATAGGAATGATGCGAATCGGGCTTTAATGAGTTATAATATGCAGCGCCAACATAGCTTGGTAAACAAGATTACATGAACATGAACGTAGCGAACAAATATTAATTTTATTCTATAGATTTTGCTATACATTTATCTGTTTTTCAATTCGGCAGCGTTCAAATCATTTTGCAAACAATCACATCTTCCTACATCATATGTACGTTACTTGAGATAGCCTTTCGTCCCGCTTTATGAATAAAGTCACCATCATGTCCATACAATAAGTTCAAGTGCAGCAAAATAAAATAGCCTTTTTTTGTGCGGAGCAAACAAAATAGTCTGCTTGGCCATCGACACAAACACGCCCAAAGAAACCATAAAAGAAATAAGAAAAAAGACCACCAGGTGGCGTCAGTCCGAGGAGGCCTACAGCGAGGCAAGTCGGCGATCCGTTCTCGGTGTTTAGATAGCGGGTGCCAGCGCTGCAAAAATGTAAGAAATTTGAAGATAGAGTTAGAGGCCCATCTAAGAAAGACCTGCTCCAACACCATCTTATTGTGTGTCGCCCACAAAATTCAAACTAGCGCCACAAACACAAGCCATAAGAGGCGTCTCCTCCCCCCCGTCTGGATGGTACGGCTTTGAAGGAATCCGACCAGGTCCAAGGCCTACCAGTCAGGCCCTAGAGTCTCACGAACAAATCTCCAAAGAACATTAGGCACTGGGCAAGTGAAGAGGATGTGGGTCCCCGTCTCCGCTACACCACAAAGAGGGTCCAACCCATTCCCAGGACCGTGTCTCTTGATCACTTCCATCCCAGATGGGAGGCGACCCCGCAACAATTGGTAGGCACATATTTTGATCTTCAAGGGCAAGGGCGCTTTTCAGAGCAGAGAGGTCCAGACAATAGACGGTCGTCGGCACAGAGAATGATATGCCGAGTCAACAGAAAAGACTCCTAAAGGGGCCCGACACCAGGATACGGTGCCCCGATAATCCGTGGGCCATGGGGGGGGGGGGGTGCGCATCTCACAAGTAGCCCACTCAACGGTCTCCACCGGCCTAAATGTTTGTCGGAACAGGATGTTCTAATGGCAATTGTGGGCAGTCGTGGAGACCAACACCATTAGATCCAAACATATGGCAATTTTTTTTTGAAAACCCCATACATAACGAGGCTCTGTCCACCCATGGGCTAAGCTAGAATAAGGTCCCCTCACAATTTCCATTAGAGACGGACAACCCTAGGCGGATCTCATGTTTGATCCGCTGGATGGACCTCCAAATCTGGGATCCCTTCCTTACGCGCAGGGGCTAAGTAGTGGCTGACCCTGCAAGTACTTTGCTTGAATAAGCTACAACCATAAGCCTCCTTCCCTCGAAGGATCACCCATACCCAACGCAACATAAGGGCCATGTTCATCTGACGTGACACTAGAATGCATATTCCTCCCATATCCTTTGGTATGCGGATATCAACCCACTTTACCATATGATATTTTTGTCGGGTCATCTCCTTCCAGAAGAATATGGAGGGGTCATTATCAAACGAGCTATGCACCCCTTCCAGTAGGATATACAATCCCATCATACACATGGGAGACTAGAGAGGTTGAAATCGATAAGGATGGTCTTACTCCCTTTGGATGTAAAACGACTGCACCAAGGTTCTGCCCTAGATGCACCCACCCCATATGTGGGTTGAACTCCCCCAACTGAACCCTCGAGTCAGACAGCCGCATCCCTAAGCATGCAATGGGGAAGGACGAGAAATAAATATGGCACACGGAAACACACACGCACAGATAGATAAATGGGGTCATGCAACCAAGGAATGAGCTCAAAATGTGGAATCCACGGAAAATTCTCTTGTTGCACAACACAAGAGAGATGATAGCATGATTGCTAAATAGGCGGATACGAGACTTGTGCACACCCTACAAAGCTAAAATGCAACGACTTCTATCCCAAGTATGATATATATGTATGGTGTTCCGGTGATATGATCGAAGATGATCGAGTATGCCAATCTTAATGTAGTATGATGCTATGGTTCTTGCTTAAAAGCTCTTTGCTTATCTTTCTCTTTTGCTTAAAATCTTGTTGGCTCTTTCTCTTTTGAGCTCTTTCTTTGGCTTCTTATGCAAAACTTCACGAACCAAGATAGCAATTGTATATATGCGGTGACAACCTTGTAACACAAGAGATGATACCAAGATGTTTGTACCAAGATGATATGGTATGTATGCAATGGGAATGATGATCACTACTGTGCACAAGTAACATTTCCGGCAATACTCAATGGCTAGTCTCGATAGGAAAGTGACGCAAATGGGTTATGGAGTTAACAATTTAATGGCAAGGGAGAATGTACGAGAGTGTCGTCGAGGTTACCGCCCTTGATTACAGTTGGTGGTGTCAAGATGGTGAAGTGTTTGTTGTCGATGTCAAGTCCTTGGCAAAGATGAGCGGTGGTGATGTCGATGTCGAACCTCCGAAACACCCTAGGAAATGAAGAACCACAACTCGAATTCTCAAAATCAAAGTCAAATGTTGGTAGCAGAAAATGGTGGTACGGTTGGGTATGTCGAGGGGTTAGCGGAAGTGGAGTGGTGGTTGTCGTGGTGAGCTCACAACAAATGCCATGAGATGGCTAAAAAGGGGAACATGTAAGAGGGCACCGGTGGGCTCCAGAAGCGAGGTTGGTACGAGCGAGTGCGAGACGCAAGACGTACCCAGGTTCGGGGCTCTACGGGGAGATAACACCCCTACTCCTGCTGAGTGTGGTTTATATGTGGAGGGTAAAAGCTTGCTCATGAGCTATTTCAAGGAGGAAGGAAGGCAGGCCAGTGCATAGGCAGCTCCTTCTTCGCGTGGATGTGTTCTACTACGTGACCGCTTCACCCCCCATTGCATGGAGGAGCACCGAGGGGTCTTATAGGCTGGCCCGTCGGGGTTACAATGGTCATATTACCTGGGCGAGGGACCCAAGATGTCAGCGTCTAGGAGCCGACAATGGGGCCACCAGGGCGATGGGTCTGCCGGGTCTGTCGGGTGCAGGCTGTACCAGGCCTGCGGGTGCTGGTACGGCCGTCTACTGCGTACTGTAGGCACGCCACGCCGGACGTCATGGGACAACTTCACCATCTTGCTATAGGGCAGCGCCTCCGGGACGCTGTCAGCCCCGGGCGGTGGCTTGGACGACACGACAGCCTAGCTCGCCGGGCCGGCGTAAAGGGGGGCACACTATAGCCATGCTCATTTGTCGATGGAGGCTGGCTTCTCGAGACCATATGGCATGCGCCATCCGGTTGGCCGGGTCGCGGTGCCTGGCCGCGTTACGCCGGTGGGCTAGGGCTGTGCTAGATTGAGGGGCATTGCTAGCCCTGATGTTTTTGAAAGTGATCCAGGTTTCGTTGCCTACCCGAGGTCCAACCCCCCGATAGTAGTCCCCGAAGCTGCGAAGGCTCGCTGGCTTCAAGCAGGGTGGGGGGGGGGGGCTTTGTAGTTTCACCCCTTAAGAAGGCGGCCGGGTTGATGAAGCCTGGGGCCGCCGGGTCTGGCAACACCCATTGTGTGGCGGCTTCCGGAAGCCGAATCACGGCACCCTGGTATGGGCGGGCAATCAAGGCACCTGCCGAGTCTTCAAGGGAAAGGGACACACCTCCCGCGACCCAATGTAGGTGCCACATGGTGTACAGGGGACGGCGAGGCCCTGCTAGGCCACGCGCATGATGGGACATGACAGCGGGCCAGGCTCCGCCATGCCGCGCCCTCGGCCCACACACGGGGATTGATTGCGGCCATGACGGATGGTTGCACTCCTCGGGGTAGTTAATTCATGGGGTAAATGTGCCCACATAATGCGGGGAAGTGGAAAAGCGGGCACAGCCGATCCCACTTCCCCACGTCTTGCCGTGGTTATAAAATCGAGGGGAGAGGCAGCGAAAAACACTCACGCACATACCCCTCGCCCTGCCCTTCTTCTTCCTGCCCAACACTCAAGCTCGCCGCTTGCTAGAACGCTAGGCGCCGCCCAAAAACGTCCACCTCGCAGCACCCCACACCCTTGTCGAGCTCCGCGGATGGCGCCACCAAAAGGCTCGTGGGAGGGGTCTGAGGTCTTCGCCGTCAATATCCAGTACCTCTGCGACACCAGGCGCTTGTTCTCGGCGGCGGAGGTAGCTGCACGCATGGCCGGGGAGGAGAGGGCGTCGTAGCCGCTGGAGGGTGAGCATGTGGTCTTCTTCAGTCATTTCAAGAGTGGGTTTCATCACCGCCTTCATCGCACGCCAGGTCCTTCCGCTGCAGCGCTAGGTTCACCTCATCGGCGAAATGACCGGCCTCCAAGACCCCACCCGGATGTCATCCCGGCGGCTGACGCAGGAGCTATCGCCGATCGGGTCAACAACAGCTCAAAGGTCGAGATGGCTGTTGACTGGCAGTTCAGGAAGGTGCCCTACAGCCAAGCGAACTCGGCGTCAGCGATGAGTCCCTGGTCCCCGTACTTTGCAATGTGCCATCTTTTTCTCCGTCCTGATGCAACGAGGGAGGTGCTGCTGAACGCCATCCAGCAAACGCATGACACGATGAGGGAGTAGGTACTGACCGTCGAGCAAGCTGGCTCGGAGGGGGCGGAATCCTTTGCCGAGAATCCAGAGCCGGCAGACGCGCAGCCGGCCAACGCTGAAACTGGTGAAGCGCGACGCGCGGGTAAGTCCCTGCACCTAGACCTCTTGCAAGACTGGTCGGACAACGACATGTAGATCATGACACACGCTGGTGGTGCAACGCCTACGAGGGGAGGAGATGGCACCGTTGACCCCCCAAGGCGGCCAAAGAAGACGACCGACATAGGGACGTCCTGCGAGCCGGCTGCGACAAGCCGGCCGAACGGGAAGGATGTGGTGCCGCCGAAGCCAGTGTTTAAATGCGCGGCAGAGGGCCCTGCTGAGCGTGGCAAGACGGCGGTCAAGAGGGCGCCGCGTGATCCCGGCGGCGCCGACGAGGCAGGCGATCCCGACGGCCATCGGGTAAGTTTCCTTTGTCGATTTTCGGTTGCTGTTTCGGTTGTACTTTTCTAACGCCGTCTTGGCGACATGCAGGTCACTCCTTGACCTGGCATTGGCTGCTACAACGGCCGCGGCAGGGACCGGCCCCGTGTTTCGGAGGAGCAGGAGAAGCGCCATTGACCGGGCAGAGGACTCACCCAAGGAGGAACTTGGTATGGACCCGGAGGACGCGAAGCGCTGTGCCTGGCGGGACCGGAACAAGGCCCTCGAGGCAGAGGCAGCGGCCGCCCGGGCGGCGAAGGAGAAGTCGGCCCGGGTGTGTGCGGGGGCCATCGAGGTGAAGCGGCGGGCCACCGCGGATCAGGCAGCCTTGAAGCAGGCCTGGCCGGAGATGCTGGAGGGCATGATGCCTGGCGAGACAATCTTCAAGCCCCCGGTGGATGAGGGGCGCAACCCAGACGGACGGGCGGAGATGGCGGTTGATGACCGGGAGGTCATGGAGATTGATGATGACACCCCGCCCTGGACCGACGTGGTCGAGGGTGTGGAGGTCAAAGGAGGCGAAGGGGTGGGGGAATCCACCCCGGAAAGGGCTCCGCAAGCGACGCCAGACGTAGCACCGCAGTGACGTCGGCCGGAGCGCCGGGGTCGACGCCGGCTGTAGAGGAGCCAGCGGGAGGCGTGCACGCCTTGGTGATCTTGCAGCTGCAAACAGCGCCGGGAGGCCGTCCTACTGCCGGGTCACAGCAGGCCCGGGCCGGGTCCAGCAGAGCCATCATCGGGCCGCGTGCGCAGGAGGAGGCGACAATGGACGCCGTGCGCCAACATCTTCACGGGCGTGCAGACCGGCTTCAGGCCTTCACCCGGAGTGAGCTGGAGCAGGTGCGGGAGCTGGAGCGTTCCATGATCATGAGTTTTTTCTTCTCTTGGTTTTCCTTTGCAGTTGCTCAGTTGGGGCATGCTAGCGCACTTCTACTTTTTGAGTTTGCGTTGGTTTTTCCTTTGAAGAGGAAAGGATGAGGCAGCAAAGTAGAGATAAGTATTTCCCTCAGTTAGAGAACCAAGGGATTGCAACCTCTTGAGCTTGCGTTGGTTTTCCCTTGAAGAGGAAAGGGTGATGCAGCAAAGTAGCATAAGTATTCCCCTCAGTTTTGAGAACCAAGGTATCAATCCAGTAGGAGACAATGCACAAGTCACCGAATACCTGCACAAACAATCAACAACTTGCACCCAACGCGGTAAAGGGGATGACCTCTTCTTCCTTTCCAGAGTGGCTTGTCATACCCAAATCCTTCCCTAGACCCTGTCATTTTCATCCTAGCCCAAATCCCAATAGTCTTTTTATTGAGAATATTCCTTTTCCATTAAAAGAATAACTCAAATTGCCCTAGGTTGTGAAGCAACCTATATTTCCATCACTCCTAGAATTCCCGAATAATTCTCATAAATTGTTTGGGTCATATCTTCATCAAATGTGGTAAAACTTTTCATTGCCATGTTAAAAAATAATCCTCAAATAATTCATTTCCTATTCGGCCCTAAATGGCACATTGTGAAGCAAGTGCTATTTTACTTTTTCCAATTGACGTCAAACTCCTTGTACATCTTTTCCTGTCCATATAATTGCCACATGCGAAAATGCAACCTCATTTTCCTAGCAATTGTTTAATTATGATTTTCCAAAGTTACTGTCCAGAAAGAAACTTTGTGAAGGAGGTACAAGCTAGGAATATCCAAATGAGTTACCATTTTGCATGATCCTTCATATCATCATATCATAGCCCTCCTCCCAAGTTGAGTTCATGTCATACCTCCATGTGAGTTCATCTTCAATTCTTAGTTTCTGCCCAAATTTTCAGTCCGTGAAGCAAGTATATTTTATCTTGCTTCATTGGCTGCAAATTTTTCTAGGCCTTCTATTATCCATATAACCTATCTCCACCCATTTTGGGCACATTTCATCAAGCCATTATTCCTCTAGAATTTTTGCAAGTTTCTGTCCAGAGGAGATGTTTGTGAAGCAAGTACCATTTTGGATTGGCCAATGGGTATGAGACTTTTTGAGCATCTTCATAGGACCAAATAACCCTGCCTTGCCCAATTTGAGCTCAAGTTGATACTCCATGTGAGTGCATGATCATGCTCAAGTTTCTGGACCATTTTGGTCAGTTGCAAAGCAACTACATTAATCCTTGATCCATTTCCACTCAAATTCCCTAGGACTGTAGTCCTTCCTAAGACAATCACCCCAGACGAACTCTTTGGCTCCAATCTAGTTAATGTTGATCACTAGTGCCCTCTAAGTTTACTGCAGTAAACTTTAGACGTTGATTACCATTTACCCAGAGCAATTTTCACCCAACTACAACCGTAGTTGCAACCTTCCCAGGAAGTACAAACCCCCAGACATTGTTTGGCATAGCTTGTGGCACTGTGTGCACCAGTGCATGCGGTGACCACCTCCCTGGCATGCCATGGATGCGAGCTGAATGGTTTCTTGCTCGGGCCCCTTCCCCTCTCGTTGTCTTCGCACGCGTGAGCGTGTCCGGCAGCTAGCCCGCGTCGTCGCCGTCCTCCTGGAGCTACCTCCCTCTCCGAAAGCCCATTCGTCAGTGCTCGTCGCCGCGCGCCCACGGGAAACCTGTAGCCGACCATCTCTGTTCGCGCCGTGGCTTCTTCCTTCTCTTGTCCCCGCGCTCTGCTCCTCCCTGTGCACCTCTGTAGCTCGCCCGCAGCTCCCCCGTCGCCTTCCCTGAGCTCATGCGCGAGCACACGTGTCCACGGCACCGTCACGCGTCCGCGGTGACGCCAGCGCGGCAGCTCCTCCCCGTGGCTATTTAAGCATCCCTGAGGCCTCCCGACCGCGCCAAGCTCTTCGCTTCACTCCCTCAGTCCTCCCCGACCCCTCCCCTGAGCTCTGAGAGCTCCCAAGCCCGCCATTGCCGCCATGGCCGCCGCCTTTGCCCCTTCTCGATTCGGGCAAGCCGTGCCTCTTCCCTTCCTCTCTCCATCACCACTAGCTCCCCTGAACTCCGGCGAGTTATCCCATGCTTTTCCCTCGTCGCCAGAGTAACCCAACGCCCTGAGCCCACTTGTGCCCAAAAGCCACCCCGCCGGAGTCCAAACTGCCGTCGCCTCAACCTGTCCCGACGGTCGCGACCTGTCCCTCTGGATGTGGCTCTCCTCATCCATGGGTGGAGCCTCGCCGGAGGTGCCCTATAGCCCCGGCAGCCGTCGCCGGAGCTCTCGGCCTCCTTTGCTCTGCGGGCGCGCGTCAGGGAAGAAGAAGGAGAAGGCCAGGAGGGAGTTGACCAAGCGCCTGGACCCCGCGGCCCCACCAGTCAGTGACCCAGGGGTTGACCCGTTGTCGCTGACGTGGCAAGTGGAGACACATTTGGGCGTGTATGTTTTCATCTGCAGAAAGCGTATCCAATGAAGTGCGCTTCCTCTTTGGGTATGCGTGTTTATTTTGTTCTTCGGGTTCAAATGCGCTTTCCTCTCTGGAAAGCGTATTTTCTGAAATCTGCTTCTGCCTTATCCACTCAGGGACTTGTTTGTGATGATATTTTTGCAGATTAGTCCCTGAACTTCCTCACCTCATAACTTTTTGCTCGTAACTCCAAATGAGGTGACTCCAAAGCCCATTTCTTCGTCTCGCCGAGCCCGTTCTGTTGGACACACTTTCACCATGTGTTAACATTCTGAAAATTACCATTTTGCCCTTGCGCTAAATCAGCCCCCTGATAGAGAAGTGTTTTCGGCGAATCTTTCCGCGGCTTCACCGCACTTCTCCCCGGTGCCTTCTTCATCCCCAGGCAAGCCACAATACCCACTTGCATGATAGTCATGCATTAGCCATGGTTTTCAACTTGAATATTTATTAAATGTTTGCTCGTTTAAAATATGGTTATCGTTGTTTCGGTAATGCTTCTGGGTTAGTGCTTACTTTCTTGCTATGTTGTTATGCACCTGGTTAGCATGCTCTGCTAGTTGCTAGTATTCCTTTCATATGCTTATGCTTGCTAGTAGTACATGTTGATGTTGGTGATGGTCTTCGGTGCATGACTGCCGTCTGTCCCGAGTACCGTGCTATGCATGTTCCATTGCATCCAGTTGGTTAAATGCTTGCATGATGGCATTGTTGATATGTTCTTGCATGATATTTATTGTTGATGCTAGTGGTCATGCTAGGTTTCTATGAGTAGTGTTGTACTTGTGATATTCATGCACGTCATTATGCCATGCTCAGTTGGATATGATTCATTGTTGATATGGTCGATAGTTATGTTGTACCCTCATGCTTATGTTGATATCATGCTCATGCATTGTAAATTGCATCATGTTATTTTATCATGGCTCAGCATATTTGCATTCAAGTTTAACCAGATTAAATTGAACTTGAACAACTATTGGCTGAGTCATGGTGCCACCATATCGAGTTGACCAGTGCAACCATGCTTGCCTTTATGGGAGGGTCCTAACTGGGTCTATTGTTGTGCCTCTCGCTAGTGCCTCCAATGAGGGAAGGTTATGGGCGTGCGGTACCCTGGCCCGATAAGCAGACATAACCTTATGTGTCCATTGTTGTTTTATCCGGATTGTCCCCGTTTGGGACCGTTTTGCCACGATGGTGGCCGTTTTGCCACGATGGTGGTTGTTAGTGTCTTTGGTAGACACGGGTCCACCCATGACTTAGCCCAGAGGGGAGTTAGTCGGAGTGGCCGGGAGAGTGTCATGGCAGTAGGATGGTTTTGTCGGAACACCGTTGGTCCACCCGAATGGGAGCGAGAGGCCATGGGTTCCGTGGTGTGGGTACAGTGTGGTAACCTCTACAGAGTGTGTGTTAAACCTATCGATAGTCATGCCTGCGGAAAAGGGCCCAGTTCGTGTCGGTCACACTATGGGTCAACAGTAATAATAATAATGATGTGCTTAATAACAACCCCGGTTCGATGATGAGATAAGTTGGATATGTGATCCGTGAACAATCACCGTTTGGTTATGAGGTAACCCGTTGAACCAAGTGTGGTTCCGTTTGTGATCGTGAGAGGATCACCGTGGTATCGATGATACCGAGTTGTTGAAGACTTGTGATGTTGTGCGAGAATCATGGGTAAAGGTCAAGCTCCTTGTGGTCATTTAATGATTACTACGATATTGTTTATACCAAGCTTGATTTGATTCTGAGATGATCGTGTGATGTCCGAGGTTGGTAAGTTTGTGCATGTGATGGTCATGAGGTAACCCGAACAGAATAAATGGTGCATGATAGTGTCATCATGTTGCATGCTAGTATTGTCAGATTCATATGTTCATGCCATGCTCATATTGTGCTAGCTGTATCATGTTCATGTTATTCATGCCATGTTATTCTGATGATATCATGTTAATTCCTGATTAACCTGTAATTGCCATGCTGGTGTTTGTCTTGAATGCTTCTGGTTATTGTGAGCTTGCAAGTACATTCAATGTACTGACCTGGCGTGTCATGCCAGTTTGCAGGTCATGCCGGATTTGATTGCTTGTTTGCCGTGGATTCCATGTTTGTGAGCTAGGATAAGCGTTCCAGTCAGAGTCCCTACGGAGTGGAGTTCACCACCGTCATCGTTGTTCCGCTGCTAGAGTTATTTCGCTGCTTCGAGTTGTTCTGCTGCTTGCATAGAGCAACAGTGGCAGGCGTAGTGTCACCGTGCCGATGTAACCCCTTGTACCCAAATAGATTGTAATAAAGAGCTGGTTTGTTCTATGCTAAGCAGTGCCGTATTCTAGAAGACTTCATCTTGATCTCTGCGCTGAAATACGAGGCGTTTCGGTTTCTCTGAGCCGGGTGCCACATAGACCGAACCGAATCTGCATCTACTACTATTACTCCACACATCGACCGCTATCCAGCATGCATCTAGAGTATTAAGTTCATAAAGAACGGAGTACCACATTATGTAAGATGAGATGATGTAGAGGAATTAACTCAAGCAATATGATGAAAGCCCCATCTTTTTATCCTCGATGGCAACAATACAATACATGCCCTGCTGCCCCTACTGTCACTGGGAATGGACACCACAAGATTGAACCCAAAGCTAAGCACTTCTCCCATTGCAAGAAATATCAATCTAGTAGGCCAAACTAAACCAATAATTCGAAGAGACTTGCAAAGGTATCAAATCATGCATATAAGAATTCAGAGAAGAACCAAATAATATTCATAGATAATGTGATCATAAATCCACAATTCTCTGGATCTCGGCAAACACACCGCAAAAGAGTATTACATCGGATAGATCTCCAAGAACATCGAGGAGAACATGGTATTGAGAATCAAAGAGAGAGAAGAAGCCATCTAGCTACTTGCTATGGACCCGTAGGTCTGTGGTAAACTACTCACGCATCATCGAAGAGGCAATGGTGTTGATGAAGAAGCCCTCCATGATTGAATCCCCCTCCGGCAAGACGCCGAAAAAGGCCCCTAGATGGGATCTCACGGGTACAGAAGGTTGCGGCGGTGGAAAAGTGGTTTCGTAGCTCCCCTGGATGTTTTTAGGGTATAAGAGTATATATAGGCAAAGGAGCAAGGTCAGGGAAGCTACAAGGGGCCCACAAGGTAGGGGCGTGCCCTCCTGCCTTGTGGCCGCCTCATTGCATCTCCGACTTCATCTCCAAGTCTTCTGGTTTCCTTCCGGTCCAAGAAAGATCATCACGAAAGTTTCATTCCATTTGGACTCCGTTTGGTATTCCTTTTCTGAGAAACTCTAAAACAGGCAAAAAACAGAAACTGGCACCGGGCTCTTGGTTAATAGGTTAGTCCCAAAAATAATATAAAATAGCATATTAATGCCTATTAAACATCCAAAATAGATAATATAATAACATGGAACAATAAAAAAATATAGATACGTTGGAGACGTATCAAGCATCCCCAAGCTTAATTCCTGCTCGTCCTCGAGTAGGTAAATGATAAAAACAGAATTTTTGATGTGGAATGCTACCTAACATATTTTTCAATGTAATTTTCTTTATTGTGGCATGAATGTTCAGATCTGAAAGATTCAAAACAAAAGTTTAATATTGACATAAAAATAATAATACTTCAAGCATACTAACAAAGCAATCATGTCTTCTCAAAATAACATGGCCAAAGAAAGCTATCCCTACCAAATCATATAGTCTGGCTATGCTCTATCTTCATCACACAAAATATTTAAATCATGCACAACCTCGGTTTACACCAAGCAATTGTTTCATACTTTAGTATTCTCAAAATTTTTCAACTTTCACGCAATACATGAGCGTGAGCCATGGACATAGAACTATAGGTGGAATAGAATGGTGGTTGTGGAGAAGACAAAAAGAGGAAGATAGTCTCATGTCAACTAGGCGTATCAACGGGCTATGGAGACGCCCATCAATAGATATCAATGTGAGTGAGTAGGGATTGCCATGCAACGGATGCACTAGAGCTATAAGTGTATGAAAGCTCAAAAAGAAACTAAGTGGGTGTGCATCCAACTCGCTTGTTCACGAAGACCTAGGGCATTTTGAGGAAGCCCATCATTGGAATATACCAGCCAAGTTCTATAATGAAAATTCCCACTAGTAAGCACAAGTGTGGAAAAAAGATAGTAACATTGCCCATTCTCTCTTTTTCTCTCATCATTTTTTTATTTGGGACTTTTTTCCTTTTTTTTTTAATTTTCGTTCGGAGTCTCATCCCGACTTGCGCGGGAATCACAGTCTCCATCATCCTTTCCTCACATGGGACAATGCTCTAATAATGAATATCATCACACTTTTATTTACTTACAACTCAAGAATTACAACTCAATACTTAGAACAAAATATTACTCTATGTGAATGCCTCCGGCGGTGTACCGGGATGTGCAATGATTCAAGAGTGACATGTATGAAAGAATTATGAACAGTGGCTTTGCCACAAATACAATGTCAACTACATGATCATGCAAAGCAATATGACAATGATGGAGTGTGTCATAATAAACAGAACGGTGGAAAGTTGCATGGAAATATATCTCAGAATGGCTATAGAAATGCCATAATAGGTAGGTATGGTATCTGTTTTGAGGAAGGTAATGGTGGGTGTATGGTACCGGCAAAAGTTGCGCGGCACAAGAGAGGCTAGCAATGGTGGAATTGTGAGAGTGCGTATAATCCATGGACTCAACATTATTCATACAGAACTCACATACTTATTGCAAAAATCTACAAGTCATCAAAACAAAGTACTACGCGCATGCTCCTAGGGTAAGGGTTGGTAGGAGTTAACCATCGCGCGTTCCCAACCTCCACACAAAGGAAGACAATCAATAAATAAATCATGCTCCAACTTCATCACATAACGGTTCACCATACGTGCATGCTCCGGGAATCACAAACTTTAACACAAGTATCTCTCAAATTCACAACTACTACATTAGCATGACTCTAATATCACCATCTTCATATCTCAAAACAATCATAAAAAATCAAACTTCTCATAGTATTCAAGCACTTTATATGAAAGTTTCTATTATATCCATCTTGGATGCCTATCATATTGGGAATAGTTTTATAACCCAAGAAATTTACCATGCTATTCTAAAAGACTCTCAAAATAATATAAGTGAAGCATGAGAGTTCAACAATTTCTATAAAATAAAGCCACCGCCATGCTCTAAAAAGATATAAGTGAAGCACTAGAGCAATATTGCCTAGCTCAAAAGATATAAGTGAAGCACATAGAGTATTCTAATAAATCACGATTCATGCATGTCTCTCCCAAAAGGTGTGCACAGAAAGGATGATTGTGGTAAACTAAAAATCAAAGACTCAAATCATACAAGACGCTCCAAGCAAAACACATATCATGTGGTGAATAAAAATATAGCCTCAAGTAAAGTTACCGATTGACGAAGACGAAAGAGGGGATGCCTTCCGGGACATCCCCAAGCTTAGGCTTTTGGTTGTCCTTGAATATTACCTTGGGCTGGCTTGGGCATCCCCAAGCTTAGGCTCTTGCCACTCCTTATTACATAGTCCATCAAATCCTTACCCAAAACTTGAAAACTTCACAAACAAAACTCGACAGAAAATCTCATGAGCTCCGTTAGTATAAGAAAATAAATCACCACTTTAAGGTACTGTTGGAAACTCATTCTTTATTTGTATTGATGTAATGTCTACTGTATTCCAACTTCTCCATGGTTCATACTCCACGATACTACCCATAGATTCACCAAAATAAGCAAACAACACGCGAAAACAAAATCTGTCAAAAACAGAACAGTCTGTTGTAATCTGTAACTCTCGAATAATTCTGTAACTTAAAAAATCCATCAAAATTAGAAAACCTAAGAAATTTGTGTACCAATCCGTAGCAAAAAGAATCAGATCAAAAGCACATTTCTGTGAAGAGGAAAGGGTCATGCAGCAAAGTAGCGTCAGTATTTCCCTTAGTTTTGAGAACCAAGGTATCAATCCAGTAGGACACAACGCACAAGTCACCGAATACCTGCACAAACAATCAACAACTTTCACCCAACGCGATAAAGGGGTTGTCAATCCCTTCACGGTCACTTGCAAAAGTGAGATCCGATAGAGATAGATAAACATGAAAGTAAATATTTTTGGTATTTTTGGTTTATAGATCGGAAAGTAAAAGATTGCAAAATAGTAGATCGGAAACTAGCAAGATGTAAAAGAGAACTTATATGATGAAAAGAGACCCGGGGGCCATAGGTTTCACTAGTGGCTTCTCTCAAGATAGCAAATATTATGGTGGGTGAACAAATTACTGCCGAGCCTTGATAAAGCGCAATGACGATATCTAAGGCAATGATCATGAACATAGGCATCACGTCCGTGTCAAGTAGACCGAAACGATTCTGCATCTACTACTATTACTCCACACATTGACCCAACATCCAGCATGCATCTAGAGTATTAAGTTCATAAAGAACGGAGTAACGCATTAAGTAAGATGGCATGATGTAGAGAAATTAACTCAAGCAATATGATGAAAACCCCATATTTTTATCCTCGATGGCAACAATACAATACGTGCCTTGCTGCCTCTACTGTTACTGGGAAAGGACACCGATTGAACCCAAAGCTAAGCACTTCTCCCATTGCAAGAAAGATGAATCTAGTAGGCCAAACTAAACTGATAATTCGAGGAGACTTGCAAAGATATCAAATCATGCATATAAGAATTCAGAGAAGAACCAAATAATATTCATAGATAATCTGATCATAAATCCACAATTCATCGAATCTCGGCAAACACACCGCAAAAGAGTATTACATCGAATAGATCTCTAAGAACATCGAGGAGAACATGGTATTGAGAATCAAAGAGAGAGAAGAAGCCATCTAGCTACTAGCTATGGACCCATAGGTCTGTGGTAAACTACTCACGCATCATCGGAGAGGCAATGGTGTTAGTGAAGAATCCCTCCATGATCGGATCCCCCTCCGGCAGGATGCCGAAAAAGGCCCCTAGATGGGATCTCACGAGTACAGAAGGTTGCGGCGGTGGAAAAGTGGTTTCGTGGCTCCCCTGAATGTTTTTAGGGTATAAGAGTATATATAGGCGAAGGAGCTAGGTTAGGGGAGCTACGAGAGGCCCACAAGGTAGGGGGCGCGCCCTCCTGCCTCGTGGCCACCTCGTTGCATCTCCGACTTCATCTCCAAGTCTTCTGGTTTCCTTTCGGTCCAAGAAAGATCATCATGAAAGTTTCATTCCATTTGGACTCCGTTTGGTATTCCTTTTCTGCAAAACTCTAAAATAGGCAAAAAAAAACAGAAACTAGCACTGGGTTCTCGGTTAATAGGTTAGTCCCAAAAATAGTGTAAAATAGCATATTAATGCCTATTAAACATCCAAAATAGATAATATAATAGCATGGAACAAACAAAAATTATAGATACGTTGGAGACGTATTAGGGATCAATCCAGTAGGAGGCACAAGCAAGTTCCCAATCTATGCACTTACACAAACAATCAAACACTTGCACCTAACGCGATAAAGGGGTTGTCAATCCCTTCACGGTCAATTGCAATGGTAAGATCTGATAGAGATGGATATAAAAGATTATTAAAATGTAAAATAAAATAAAAGTAAATAAATTGCAGCAAGGTATTTTTGGGTTTTTTGGTTTATAGATCTGAAAATATATAATGGAAAATAGACCCAGGGGCCATAGGTTTCACTAGAGGCTTCTGTCTTGAAGGAAAATAATACAGTGGGTGAACAAATTACTGTCGAGCAATTGATAGAAAAGTGCAAAGTTATGACAATATCCAAGGCAATGATTATGCATATAGGCATCACGTCCGTGTCAAGTAGAACGAAACGATTCTGCATCTACTGCGGTTACTCCACACCTCGACCGACCCCTGCCTCCATCTAGAGTATAAGTTCATAAGAACAGAGTAATGCATTAAGTAAGATGACATGATGTAGCGGGATAAACTCAAGCAATATGATGAATACCCCATCTTGTTATCCCCGATGGCAACAATGAAATACGTGTCTTGCTACCCCTACTTTGTCACTGGGTGAAATCACGCAAGATTGAACCCAAAGCTAAGCACCTCTCCCATTGCAAGAAAAACCAATCTAGTTGGCCAAACCAAACCGATAATTCAAAGAGAAATACAAAGATATCAAATCATGCATATAAGAATTGAGAGAAGATTCAAATAATATCCATAGATAAGCTGATCATAAATCCACAATTCATCGGATCTCGACATACACACCGGAAAAGAAGATTACATCGGATAGATCTCCAAGAACATCGAGGAGAACATTGTATTGAAGATAAAAGAGACAAAATAAACATCTAGCTACTAGCTATGGACCCGTAGGTCTGTGCTAAACTACTCATGCTTCATCAAAAGGGCAATAGGGTTGATGTAGATGCCCTCCATGATCTATTCTCCCTCCGACAGATTGCTGGAAAAGGCCCCAAGATGGGATCTCATGGGCACAAAGGCTTGCGGCATTGGAAAAGTATTTTCATGGGATCCTCTGATGGTTTGGGAATATCTGAGGATTTATAGAGGCAGAGTTAGGGTTAGGAGATCTCCAGGGGGCCACAAGCTAGGTCCCCCCCTAGGGCACGCCCCTAGGGCTTGTCATCTCCTCATAGGTCTTCTGACCTCCTCCCCAAGTCTCGCAGGTGTCTTCTGGTCCAAGAAAAATCATCATAAAATTTTATTCCGTTTGGACTCCTTTTGATATCCCTTTTCTGTAGATCTCAAAAACAAGAAAAAAAAACAGAAACTGGCACTGAGCTCTAGGTTCATAGGTTAGTCCCAAAAATAATATAAAATAGCATATTAATGCATATAAGACATCCAAAATAGATAGTATAACATCATGGAACAATCAAAAATTATAGATACGTTGGAGACGTATCAAGCAGCCCCAAGCTTAATTCCTGCTCGTCCTTGAGTAGGTAAATGATAAAAATAGAATTTTTGATGTGGAATGCTAGCTAACATATTTATCCATGTAATTATTCTTTATTGTGGCATGAATGTTCAGATCCATAAGATTCAAAACAAAAGTTTATTATTGATATAGAAACAATAATACTTCAAGCATACTAATAGAGCAATCATGTCTTCTCAAAATACCATGGGTAAAGAAAGTTATCCCTACAAAATCATATAGTTTGTCTATGCTCCAGCTTCATCACACAAAGTATTAAATCATGCACAACCCCGATGACAAGCCAAGCAATTGTTTCATACTCTTGATGTTCTCAAACTTTTTCAACTTTCACGCAATACATGAGCGTGAGCCATGGATATAGCACTATAGGTGGAATAGAATATGGTGGTTGTGGAGAAGACAAAAAGAAGGAGATAGTCTCACATCAACTAGGTGTATCAACGGGCTATGGAGATGCCCATCAATAGATATCAATGTGAGTGAGTAGGGATTGCCATGCAACAGATGCACTAGAGCTATAAGTGTATGAAAGCTCAAAAGAAACTAAGTGGGTGTGCATCCAACTCGCTTGCTCATGAAGACCTAGGGCAATTTGAGGAAGCCCATCATTGGAATATACAAGCCAAGTTCTATAATGAAAATTCCCACTAGTATATGAAAGTGACAATATACGAGACTCTCTATCATGAAGATCATGGTGCTACTTTGAAGCACAAGTGTGGAAAAAGGATAGTAACATTGTCCCTTCTCTGTTTTTCTCTCATTTTTTTATTTTGGGCTCTTTGGCCTCTTGTTTCTTTTTTTTCCTTTTTTCCTTTTCTCTTTTTTTATATGGGCTTCTTTAGCCTCTTTTATTTTTTAAAGTCCAGAGACTCATCCCAGCTTGTGAGGGAATCATAGCATCCATCATCCTTTCCTCAGATGGGACAATGCTCTAATAATAATGATCATCACACTTTTATTTACTTACAACTCAAAAATTACAACTCGAAACTTAGAACGAAACCGACTGGTGGAAGTTGCATGGCAATATATCTCCGAATGGATATGGAAATGCCATAATAGGTAGGTATGGTGGCTGTTTTGAGGAAGGTATATGGTGGGTTTAATGCACCGGCGAGAATTGCGCGGTACTAGAGAGGCTAGCAATGGTGGAAGGGTGAGAGTGTGTATAATCGAAGGACTCAACATTAGTCATAAAGAACTCACATACTTATTGCAAAAGTCTATTAGCTATCGAAACAAAGTACTACACACATGCTCCTAGGGGGATAGATTGGTAGGAAAAGACCATCGCTCGTCCCCGACCGCCACTCATAAGGAAGACAATCAATAAATAAATCATGCTCCGACTTCATCACATAACGGTTCAGCATGCATGCATGCTATGAGAATCACAAACTTTAGCGCATTTATTTTTGCCAATCCACAATTTCTCACTAGCATGTCTCTAATATCACCATCTTTATATCTCAAAACAATATGCAAGGAATCAAACTTCTCATAGTATTCAATGCACTTTATATGAATGCTTTTATTATATCCCTCTTGGATGCCCATCATATTAGGACCAAATTCATAACTTAAGAAAATTACCATACTATTTAGAGACTCTCAAATAATATATGTGAAGCAAGAGAGTTCAGCAATTTCTATAAAATAAAGCCACTGCCATGCTCTAAAAAGATATAAGTGAAGCACTAGAGCATATTGCCTAGCTCAAAAGATATAAGTGAAGCACATAGAGTATTCTAATAAATTCATGATTAACGCCTGTCCCTCTCAAAAGGTGTGTACAACAAAGATGATTGTGTCAAACTGAAAAGCAAGCAAAGACTCATATCATACAAGACACTCCAATCGAAACACATACCATGTGGTGAATAAAAATGTATCCTCAAGTAAGTTTACCGATGGATTGAAGACGAAAGAGGGGATGCCTTCTGGGGCATCCCCAAGCTTAGGCTGTTGGTTGTCCTTTAATATTACCTTCGGGTGCCTTGGGAATCCCCAAGCTTAGGCTCTTGCCACTCCTTATTCGATAGTCCATCAAATCTTTACCCAAAACTTGAAAACTTCACAACACAAAACTCAACAGAAAACTCATGAGATCTGTTAGTATAAGAGTATAAATCACCAGTTTTGGTACTGTTGTGAACTTATTATTTATTTATATTGGTGTAATATCTACTGTATTCCAACTTCTCCATGGTTCATACTGAAGGAAATATGCCCTAGAGGCAATAATAAAGTTATTATTTATTTCCTTATTTCATGATAAATCTTTATTATTCATGCTAGAATTGTATTAACTGGAAACTTAGTACATGTGTGAATACATAGAAAAACAAAGTGTCACTAGTATGCCTCTACTTGACTAGCTCGTTGAATCAATGATGGTTAAGTTTCCTAGCTATTGACCTGAGTTGTAATTTGATTAACGGGATCACATCATTAGAGAATGATGTCATTGACTTGACCCATTCAGTTAGCTTAGCACTTGATCGTTTAGTATATTGCTATTGCTTTCTTCATGACTTATACATGTTCCGATGACTATGAGATTATGCAACTCCCGAATACCGAACAAACACTTTGTGTGCTACCAAACGTCACATCGTAACTGGGTGATTATAAAGGTGCTCTACAGGTGTATCCGATGGTACTTGTTGAGTTGGCATAGATCAAGATTAGGATTTGTCACTCCGATTGTCAGAGAGGTATCTCTGGGCCCTCTCGGTAATACACATCACTATAAGCCTTGCAAGCAATGTGACTAATGAGTTAGTTGTGGGATGATGTATTATGGAACGAGTAAAGAGACTTGCCGGTAACGAGATTGAACTAGGTATTGAGATACCGACGATCGAATCTCGGGCAAGTAACATACCGATGACAAAGGGAACAACGTATGTTGTTATGCGGTTTGATCGATAAAGATCTTCGTAGAATATGTAGGAGCCAATATGAGCATCCAGGTTCCGCTATTGGTTATTAACCAGAGACGTGTCTCGGTCATGTCTACATAGTTCTCGAACCCGTGGGGTCCGCACGCTTAATGTTCAGTGACGATCAGTAATATGAGTTTATGTGTTTTGATGTACCGAAGATAGTTCGGAGTCCCGGATGAGATCGGGGACATGACGAGGAGTCTCAAATGGTCGAGATGTAAAGATCGATATATTGGACGACTATATTCGGACATCGGAAAGGTTCTGAGTGATCGGGTATTTATCAGAGTACCGGAGAGTTACGGGAACTCGCCGGGGAGTATATGGGCCTTATTGGGCCTTAGTGGAATAGAGGAGGAGGAAGCCTAAGAGGGGGCGCCCCCAAGCCCAATCCGAATTGGGTGAGGGGTCCGGCCCCCCTTTCCTTCTTCTCTCCCTCCTCTTTCCTACCTCTCCTACTCCAACTTGGAAGGGGGGTGGATCCTACTCCCGGTGGGAGTAGGACTCCCCTATGGCGCGCCCAAGAGAGGGCCGGCCCTCCCCCTCCTCTCCTCCTTTATATACGGGGGAATGGGGCACCCCATAGACACACATGTTGATCATTGAGCTTTAGCCGTGTGCGGTGCCCCCTCCACCATAATCCACCTCGGTCATATCGTAATGGTGCTTAGGCGAAGCCCTGCATCGGTAGCTTCATCAACATCGTCATCACGCCGTCATGCTGACAGAACTCTCCCTCGAAACTCTACTGGATCGTGAGTTTGTGGGACGTCACCGAGCTAAACGTGTGTAGATCGTTGAGGTGCCGTATGTTCAGTACTAGGATCGGTTGATCGTGAAGACGTATGACTACATCAACCGCGTTGCCATAACGCTTTCGCTTATGGTCTATGAGGGTACGTGGACGACACTCTCCCCTTTTGTTGCTATGCATCACCATGATCTTGTGTGTGCGTAGGAAAATTTTGAAATTACTACGTTTCCCAATAGTGGCATCCGAGCCAGGTTTATGCATAGATGTTATAAGCACGAGTAGAACAGAAGTGAGTTGTGGGCGATACAAGTCATACTGCTTACTGCTATGTCTTGAGCTTGCATTGGTTTTCCTTGAAGAGGAAAGGGTGATGCAGCAAAGTAGCGTAAGTATTTCCCTCAGTTTTTGAGAACCAAGGTATCAATCCAGTAGGATGCTCCTCAAAAGTCCCACGCACCTACACAAACAAACAAGAACTCGCAACCAACGCAATAAAGGGGTTGTCAATCCCTTCACGGCCACTTGCGAAAGTGAGATCTGATAGAGATAATATGATAAGATAAATATTTTTGGTATTTTTATGATATAGATTGGAAAAGTAAAAGATGCAAATAAAAGTAGATGGTAAACTTATATGATAAAAGATATACCTGGGGCCATAGGTTTCACTAGTGGCTTCTCTCAAGATAACATAAGTATTACGGTGGGTGAACAAATTACTATCGAGCAATTGATAAAAAAGTGAATAATTATGATATTATCTAGGCATGATCATGTATATAGGCATCACGTCTGTGACAAGTAGACCGACTCCTGCCTGCATCTACTACTATTACTCCACACATCGACCGCTATCCAGCATGCATCTAGAGTATTAAGTTCATAAAGAATAGAGTAACACATTAAGAAAGATGACATGATGTAGAGGGATAAACTCATGCAATATGATATAAACCCCATCTTTTTATCCTCGACGGCAACAATGCAATACGTGCCTTGCTGCCCCTGCTGTCACTGGGAAAGGACACCGCAAGATTGAACCCAAAGCTAAGCACTTCTCCCATTGCAAGAAAGATCAATCTAGTAGGCCAAACCAAACTGATAATTCGAAGAGACTTGCAAAGATAACTTAATCACACATAAAATAATTCAGAGGAAATTAAAATATTTCTCATAGATAAACTTGACCAGAAACCCACAATTCATCGGATCTCGACAAACACACCGCAAAAAGAGTTACATCGAATAGATCTCCAAGAAGATCGAGGAGAACTTTGTATTGATATTCAAAGAGAGAGAAGAAGCCATCTAGCTAATAACTATGGACCCGAAGGTCAGAGGTAAACTACTGACAACTCATCAAAAGGGCCTTGGAGATGATGTAGAGGCCCTCCATGGTTGATTCCCCCTCCGACGGAGCGCTGACGAAGGCTCCAAGATGGGATCTTGCGGATACATAAGGTTACGGTGGTGGAAATAGTTTTTCGTGGTCGCTTCTGATGTTTTCAGGGTACGTGGGTATATATAGGAGGAATAAGTAGGTCGGTGGATGCTCAAGGGGCCCACGAGGGTGGGGGGAGCGCCCACCTGTAGGGGGCACGCCGGGCACCCTCGTGGCCGCCTCCTCTGTTGCTTGACGTCCACTCCTAGTCCCCTGGATCACGTTTGTTCCAAAAAGATCGCTCCCGAAGGTTTCATTCCATTTGGACTCCGTTTGATATTCCTTTTCTTCGAAACACTAAAATAGGCAAAAAAAAACAACAATTCGGGCTGGGCCTCCGGTTAGTAGGTTAGTCCCAAAAATGATATAAAAATGTAAATTAAAGCCCATAAACATCCAGAACGGGTAATATAATAGCATGGAACAATAAAAAATTATAGATACGTTGGAGACGTATCACTTACCAGCATGTCATACTTTGATTCGACGGTATTGTTGGATGAAGCGGCCCGGACCGACATTACGCGTACGCTTAAGCAAGACTGGTTCTACCGACGTGCTTTGCACACAGGTGGCTAGCAGGTGTCAGTTACTCCAACTTTAGTTGAATCGAGTGTGGCTACGCTCGGTCCTTGTGAAGGTTAAAACATCACTAACTTGACGAAATATCCTTGTGGCTTTGATGCGTAGGTAAGAACGGTTCTTGCTCAGCCCATAGCAGTCACGTAAAACTTGCAACAACAAAGTAGAGGACGTCTAACTTGTTTTTGCAGGGCATGTTGTGATGTGATATGGTCAAGACGTGATGAGATATAAGTTGTTGTATGAGATGATCATGTTTTGTTGAAGTTATCGACAACTAGCAGAAACCTTATGGTTGTCTCTTTATTGCATAAGATGCAAGCACCAAATAATTGCTTTACTTTATCGCTATGCGATAGCAATAGTTGCAAGAGCAATAGTTGGCGAGATGGCCATGTGACGACACATTGATATAGATCAAGATGATGGAGATCATGGTGTCATGCCGGTGACGATGGAGATCATGACGATGCTTTGGAGATGGAGATCAAAGGCACAAGATGATGATGGCCATATCATGTCACATATTTTGATTGCATGTGATGTTTATCTTTTATACATCTTATTTTGCTTAGTTCGGCGGTAGCTTTATAAGATGATCCCTTACTAAAATTTCAAGGTAAAAGTGTTCTCCCTGGGTATGCACCGTTGCCAAAGTTCGTCGTGCCGAGACACCACGTGATGATCGGGTGTGATAAGCTCAACTTTCACCTATAATGGGTGCAAGCCAGTTTTGCACACGCAGAAATACTCGGGTTAAACTTGACGAGCCTAGCATATGCAGATATGGCCTCGGAACACTGGAGACCGAAAGGTCGAGCGTGAATCATATAGTAGATATGATCAATGATAACCCACAAGTGTAGGGGATCAATTGTAGCCTCTTTCGATAAGTAAGAGTGACAAACCCAACGAGGAGCTAAAGGCAGAACAAATATTCCCTCAAGTTCTATCGACCACCGATACAACTCTACGCACGCTTGACGTTCGCTTTACCTAGAACAAGTATGAAACTAGAAAGACTCTGTAGGTGTTGTTGGATAGGTTTTCAAGATAATAAAGAGCACGTAAATAGAATGTAGGGGCTGTTTAGAAGAAGACACAACTAAGTTAGTTTTAGTAGAGAGATTTTTGTCACAAGAAAGTTATTTTTTCCCTAGGCAATCGATAACTAGACCGGTAATCACTATTGGAATTTTATTTGAGGGAGAGGCATAAGCTAACATACTTTCTCTTCTTGGATCATATGCACTTATGATTGGAACTCCAGCAAGCATCCGCAACTACTAAAGATCATGAAGGTAAAACTCAACCATAGCATTAAAGCATCAAGTCCCCTTTATCCCATACGCCACAACCCCCTTACTCGGGTTTATGCTTCTGTCACTCAAGCAACCCACTATAAGCGAATCATGAACATATTGCAACACCCTAAAGTGGGAATCCCTCACACTTGCGCGACACGGAGGGCACAGTAGGACAACACCAATAATAAAACATGCAACTCAAACCAATCACGATCATCAATTAACCCATAGGACAAAACGGATCTACTCAAATATCATAAGATAGCCATACATCATTGGGAAATAATATATAGTGTTGAGCACCATGTTTAAGTAGAGATTACAGCGGGTAAAAGAGAGGTTACACCGCTACATAGAGGGGGGAAGAGTTGGTGATGAGGGCGGTGAAGTTGTTGGTGTAGATCACGGTGATGATGATGGCCCCCGGCAGCGTTCCGGCGCCACCGGAAGCAAGGGGGAGAGGGCCCCCCTTCTTCTTCTTATTCCTTGACCTCCTCCCTAGATGGGAGAAGGGTTTCCCTTATGGTCCTTGGCTCCCATGGCATGGGAGGGGCGAGAGCCCCTCCGAGATTGGACCTGTCTCTCTGTCTCTCCCTATTTCTACTTTCCTCGGATTCCGCCCTTTCACCGTTTCTTATATATCCGGAGATCCGTAACTGCGATTGGATTGAAACTTTCGCCTAGATTTTTCTCCGAAAATTAGCTTTCTTGCGGCAAAAGAAGAGCGTCAACCGCCTTACGGGGTGCCCACGAGGGTCAGGAGCGCGCCCCCTGCCTCGTGGCCTCCTCGGGCACCGTCTCGCGTTAGTTTTTCTTCCCAAAAATCATAAATATTCCAAAAATATTCTCCGTCCGTTTTTATCCCGTTTGGACTCCGTTTGATATGGGATTTCTGCGAAACATAAAACATGCAAAAAACAGGAACTGGCACTGGGCACTGGATCAATATGTTTGTCCCAACAATAGTATAAAAAGTTGCTAAAAGTATATGAAAGTTGAATAATATTGGCATGGAACAATCAAAAATTATAGATACGACGGAGACGTATCAGCATCCCCAAGCTTAATTCCTGCTCGTCCTCGAGTAGGTAAATGATAAAAAAGATATTTTTTGATGTGGAATGCTACCTTGCATAATCTTGATCATATATCTAATCATGGCATGAATATTAAGACACGAGTGATTCAAGGCAATAGTCTATTATTTGACATAAAAACAATAATACTTCGAGCGTACTAATAAAGCAATCATGTCTTTTCAAAACAACATGGCCAAAGAAAGTTATCCCTACAAAATCATATAGTCTGGCTATGCTAAATCTTCATCACACAAAATATTCAAATCATGCACAACCCCAATGACAAGCCAAGCAATTGTTTCATACTTTTGATGTTCTCAAACCTTTTCAACTTTCACGCAATACATGAGCGTGAGCCATGGTATAGCACTATAGGTGGAATAGAATATGATGGTGGAGGTTGTGTGGAGAAGACAAAAAGGGAGAAAGTCTCACATCGACGCGGCTAATCAACGGGCTATGGAGATGCCCATCAATTGATGTTAATGTGAGGAGTAGGGACTGCCATGCAACAGATGCACTAGAGCTATAAGTGTATGAAAGCTCAAACTGAAAACTAAGTGGGTGTGCATCCAACTTGCTTGCTCATGAAGACCTAGGGCATTTGAGGAAGCCCATCGTTGGAATATACAAGCCAAGTTCTATAATGAAAATTCCCACTAGTATATGAAAGTGACTATATAGGAAACTCTCTATATGAAGAACATGGTGCTACTTTGAAGCACAAGTGTGGTAAAAGGATAGTAACATTGCCCATTTTTTCTTCTTTATTATTTTTATTTTTTTTGGGCGGGCTTCTTTGGCCCCCTTTTTATTTAGGCTTCTTTGGCCTCTTTTTTTATGGGGTAATGCTCTATAATGATGATCATCACACTTTATTTACTTACAACTCAATATTACAACTCGGTACTAGAATAAAGGTATGCTCTATATGAATGCCTATGGCGGTGTACCGGGATGTGCAATGATCTAGCATAGCAAAGACATCAAGCTATGAAAACATCATGCTAGCTATCTTACAATCATGCAAAGCAATATGACAATGAATGCTCAAGTCATGTATATGATGATGATGGAAGTTGCATGGCAATATATCTTGGAATGGCTATGGAAATGCCATGATCGGTAGGTATGGTGGCTGTTTTGAGGAAGATATAAGGAGGTTTATGTGTTATAGAGCGTATCGTATCATGGGGTTTGGATGCACTGGCGAAGTTTGCACCGACTCTCGAGGTGAGAAAGGGCAATGCATGGTACCGAAGAGGCTAGCAATGATGGAAGGGTGAGAGTGCGTATAATCCATGGACTCAACATTAGTCATAAAGAACTCACATACTTATTGCAAAAATCTATTAGTCATTGAAACAAAGTACTACGTGCATGCTCCTAGGGGGATAGATTGGTAGGAAAAGACCATCGCTTGTCCCCGACCACCACTCATAAGGAAGACAATCAATAAACACCTCATGGTCCAACTTCGTTACACAACGGTTCACCATAGTGCATGCTATGGGAATCACAAACTTCAACACAAGTATTTCTACAATCCACAACTACCAACTAGCATGACTCTAATATCACCATCTTTATATTGCAAAACTATTGCAAGGAATCAAACATATCATATTCAGCGATCTACAAGTTTATGTAGGATTTTATGACTAACCATGTGATTGACCAATTCCTGTCATCTCTCTAAATAGATATAAGTGAAGCAAGAGAGTTTAGTTCTTTCTAAAAAAGATATGCCCATGCTCTAACAAATATAAGTGAAGCAAAAGAGCATTCTACAAATGGCGGTTTTCTATGTGAAGAGAAACAGGCAATCCAAACTTCAAATGATATAAGTGAAGCACATGAAGCATTATATAAAGCCATACTCAAAAGATTTAAGTGAAGTGCAATGAGAATTCTATAAATCAACCAAGGACTATCTCATACCAGCATGGTGCATAAAAGAAAAATGAAAACTAAATGCAAAAGACGCTCCAAGACTTGCACATATCGCATGAACAAAACGAATCCGAAAACATACCGATACTTGTTGAAGAAAGAGGGGACGCCTTCTGGGGCATCCCCAAGATTAGACGCTTGAGTCTCCTTGAATATTTACTTGGGGTGCCTCGTGCATCCCCAAGCTTGAGCTCTTTCCTCTCTTCCTTTTCCTCATATCGAGACCTCCTCGATCAAACACTTCATCCACACAAAACTTCAACAGAAAACTCGGTAAGATTCATTAGTACAATAAAGCAAATCACTACTCTAAGTACTGTTGTAAACCAATTCATATTTTGGTTTTGCATTGTGTCTATTGTAATATAACTTTTTCATGGTTTAATCCACTGATAGAAATTGATAGTTTCATCGAAACAAGTAAACTATGCATCAAAAACAGAATCTGTCAAAAACTGAACAGTCTGTAGCAATCTGAACATTCACCATACTTATGGTACCCCAAAAATTCTACCAAAATTAGGAAAAATAAAAAATCTGTACAAAAAAACAGTGCAAAAATAATCAGAACCATTTGATGTTCCAGTAAAAAATGTAAAATCGCGCACTACAGCCAAAGTTTCTGTGCTGCACCGTACAAACCAACAAGCATTGTAAACATCCTAAAGGCAAACCTTGGTACATTATTTTTATAATACAATGGAATTGTACAATGGGATAATTACTTTTTATGAAAAGTTTCTGTAATTAAGATTCACAAAGTTTCCGTGAGCATTAACAAAGTTCAAGGAGCTCTCCCACTTCCACAATGCTTGTCTCTCTCACTTTCACTTTCCTTTTTGAAAAGTTTTGGGTTCCCCTCTTTATTTTTTTTGTTTTTAAACTATATAAAAGCACTCAACAGAAATAAATGACTCTCTAAAACTTTCAGGTTGTCTCCCTGGCAACGCTTTCTTTAAAGCCATTAAGCTAGGCATATGGTGCTCAAGTAATGGATCCACCCGGATCCCAAGGTATATCAAAGCCAATTTTAATTAACAATGATTTGTGATTTAGTAGTGAGCACAAAATATTATATATAATGCCACAACAAAGTCTAACTCTCTTCCTATGCATCGACATGTCATAAAAGAACAATTCATGCACACCAAGTAAAGGCCAATGCATAGTATAAGCAGTTTCTTGCAATTTTATCATATTGGAAACATAGAGAGGTGGAGATATAGTTCCTCTATCATAATAATTACAAGTAGGAGCAGCAAGCACATGCATATTATATCTATCAAAATCATCATGTGTAGTAGTAAAAGGCAACCCATCAATATAATCCTTAATAAACACAAACTTCTCCGATATAGTGTGGTTTGGAGAATTCAAAAAGATAATAGGACTATCATGCGTGGGTGCAATAGCAACAATTTCATGTTTAACATAAAGAACTATACCAAGTTCATCTCCATAAGCATAATTCATATTGGCATCTTGGCCACAAGCATAGCAAGCATCATCAAAAAGGTATATTTCAAGGGAATCAACGGGATCATAACAATCATCATAGCAATCATCCTTCGGTAAGCACGAAGGGGAATTAAACAATGTATGAGTTGAAGAGTTACTTTCATTAGAAGGTGGGCATGGGTAGCTAATACGCTCTTCCTCCTTTTGTTCTTCGCTCTCCTCATCATCTTTTTCATCCAATGAGCTCACAGTTTCATCAATTCCTTCTTCCATAGACTCCTGCAAAATACTAGTCTCTTCTTGGACAGCGGAGGAGTCCTCAATATATGGTTTAACATAGGTATTAGAAGCATAATTATCATAACAATATTTAAATATGGCAAAATTTTCAGATTTGTAGAGAGTAGCATCATACTTTTCAATCAAAGAAGCAATTAAATAAGCACCCTTAAAGGCAACAAATTCTTTAATTTGTTGAACATCATAGTAATTACAAACACGCTTAGCATACGAAGATACTATTCCATTATCACTAAACTCACATTGGTAGGGAAGGTGTTTCTTAGGGGTTTCAGAACAACAAGTAAAATCATATATTTCACATAAATTCCAAGCATAGCATTGCAAACGATGAATTTGATCCAGTAAAAGTTTCCCTTTTTCAGATATACGGTGTCGCACATAACAAGCATGCTCATTTAAAGATTTGCCCTCAACTAAGCTAGCGGGGGTTTCAGCACGAGCACAAAGGGATCTAAGATGATCTAAGTAAAAAACTTCAGGAGTGTGATAGATTTTGAGTGGTTCTTCAACCATTGGTTCAGTAGGTACAACTAATTTTTTTGATATTTTGCGTTTCTACCCATAACTAAAGATAGAGAACAACTAAGAACAACAAATAAAATTAGTTAGTGATAAAGCAAACAAACACACACGAGAATATTCACCCCACGCTATGACTCCCCGGCAACGACGCCAGAAAAAGGTCTTGATAACCCACAAGTGTAGGGGATCAATTGTAGAATCTTTCGGTAAGTAAGAGTGTCGAACCCAATGAGGAGCTAAAGGCAGAACAAATATTCCCTCAAGTTCTATCGACCACCGATACAACTCTACGCATGCTTGACGTTCGCTTTACCTAGAACAAGTCTGAAACTAGAAAGACTTTGTAGGTGTTGTTGGATAGGTTTGCAAGATAATAAAGAGCACGTAAATAAAAAGTAGGGGCTGCTTAGAAGAAGACACAACTAAGTTAGTTTTAGTAGAGAGCTTTTTGTCACGAGAAAGTTATTTGTCCCTAGGCAATCGATAACTAGACCGGTAATCACTATTGCAATTTTATTTGAGGGAGAGGCATAAGCTAACATACTTTCTCTTCTTGGATCATATGAACTTATGATTGGAACTCTAGCAAGCATCGGCAACTACTAAAGATCATTAAGGTAAAACCCAACCATATCATTAAAGCATCAAGTCCCCTTTATCCCATACGCCACAACCCCCTTACTCGGGTTTATGCTTCTGTCACTCAAGCAACCCACTATAATCGAATCATGAACATATTGCACCACCCTATAGCAGGAATCCCTCACACTTGCGCGACATGGAGGGCACAGTAGGACAACACCAATAATAAAACATGCAACTCAAACCAATCATGATCATCAATTAACCCATAGGACAAAACGGATCTACTCAAACATCATAAGATAGCCATACATCACTGGGAAATAATATATAGCATTGAGCACCATGTTTAAGTAGAGGTTACAGCGTGTAAAAGAGAGGTTACACCGGTATATAGAGGGGGGAAGAGTTGGTGATGAGGGCTAGTGAAGTTGTTGGTGTAGATCGTGGTGATGATGATGGCCCCCGGCAGCGTTCCGACGCCACCGGAAGCAAGGGGGAGACAGCCCCCCTTCTTCTTCTTCTTCCTTGACCTCCTCCCTAGATGGGAGAAGGGTTTCCCCTCTGGTCCTTGGCTCCCATGGCGTGGGAGGGGCGAGAGCCCCTTCGAGATTTGATCTGTTTCTCTGTCTCTCTCTGTTTTTGCGTTCCTCGGATTCTGCCCTTTCACCGTTTCTTATATATCCGGAGATCCATAACTCCGATTGGATTGAAACCTTCGCCTAGATTTTTCTCCGAAAATTAGCTTTCTTGCGGCAAAAGAAGAGTATCAACCACCTTAAGGGGTGCCCACGAGGGTCAGGGGCGCGCCCCCTGCCTCGTGGCCCCCTCGGGCACTGTCTTGAGTTGGTTTTTCTTCCCAAAAATCATAAATATTCCAAAAATATTCTCCATCCATTTTTATCCCGTTTGGACTCCGTTTGATATGGGGTTTCTGCAAAACATAAAACATGCAACAAACAGGAATTGGCACTGGGCACTGGATCAATATGTTAGTCCCAAAAATAGTAGAAAAAGTTGCCAAAAGTATATGAAAGTTGAATAATATTGGCATGGAACAATCAAAAATTATAGATACGACGGAGACGTATCAATAAACATAGTGATGTTCACCATTGAAAACTAATCCGTCTCACGTGATGATCGGTTTTGGTTTAGTTGATTTGGATCACGTGATCACTTAGATGTTCAGAGGGATGTCTATCTAAGTGGGAGTTCTTAAGTAATTAATTGAACTTTAATTTATCATGAACTTAGTCCTGATAGTATTTTGCAAATAATGTTGTAGATCAATAGCTCGCGTTGTTGCTTCCCTATGTTTTTATATGTGTTCCTAGAGAAAACTAAGTTGAAAGATGATAGTACAATGATGTGGACTGGGTCCGTGATCTGAGGTTTATCCTCATTGCTGCACAGAAGAATTATGTCCTGATGCACCGCTAGGTGACAGACCTATTGCAGGAGCAGATGCAGACGTTATGAATGTTTGGCTAGCTCAATATGATGACTACTTGATAGTTTAGTCCACCATGCTTAACGGCTTAGAATCGGGACTTCAAAGACGTTTTGAACGTCATGGACCATATGAGATGTTCCAGGAGTTGAAGTTAATATTTCAAGAAAATACCCGAGTTGAGAGATATTAAGTCTCCAACAAGTTCTATAGCTAAAAGATGGAGGAGAATAGCTCAAGCAGTGAGCATGTGCTCAGATTGTCTGGGTACTACAATCGCTTGAATCAAGTGGGAGTTAATCTTCCAGATGAGATAATGATTGAAAAAGTTCTGTAGTCACCATCACCAAGTTAGTAGAACTTCGTGATGAACTATAGTATGCAAGGGATGACGAGAACGATTCCCCAGCTTTTCATGATGATGAGATTGATGAAGGTAGAAATCAAGAAAGAGCATCAAGTGTTGATGATTAACAAAACCACTAGTTTCAAGAAAAGGGAAAAGGGAAAGAAAAGGAACTTCATGTAGAATGGCAAGCAAGTTGTCACTTCCATGAAGAAGCCCAAAGCTAGACTAAAGCCTGAAACTGAGTGCTTCTACTGCAAAGGAAATGGTCACTGGAAGCGGAAATTCGCTGAATATGTGGTGGATAAGAAGGATGGCAGAGTGAACAAGTGTATATTTGATATACAGGTTATTGATGTGTACCTCACTAGTGTTTATAGTAGCCCCTGGGTATTTGATACTTGTTCGGTTGCTAAAAATTAGTAACTCAAAATAGGAGTTACAGAATAAACAGAGACTAGTTGAGGGTGAAGTGACAATGTGTGTTGGAAGTGGTTCCAAGATTGATATGATCATCATCGCACAGTCCCTATACTTTCGGGATTAGTGTTAAACCTAAATAAATGTTATTTGGCATTTGCGTTGAGCATGAATATGATTTGATCATGTTTATTGCAATACGACTATTCATTTAAAGTCAGAGAATAATTGTTGTTCTGTTTACATGAATAAAACCTTCGACGATCATACACCCAACGAAAATAGTTTGTTGGATCTCGATCGTAGTGATACACATATCCATAATATTGATGCCAAAAGATGCAAAGTTGATAATGATAGTGCAACTTATTTGTGGCACCGCTGTTTGGGTCATATCGGTGTAAAGCGCATGAAGAAACTCCATAAAGATCGATTTTTGGAATCACTTGTTTATGAATCATTTGATGCTTGCGAACTGTGCCTTTTGGGCAAGATGACTAAAACTCCGTTCTCCGGAACAACGGAACGAGCTACTGACTTGTTGGAAATAATACATACCAATGTATGCGGTCCAATGAGTGTTGATACTCGTGGCGGGTATCATTATTTTCTGACCTTCACAGATGATTTGAGCAGATATGAGTATGAATACTTAATGAAGCTCAAGTCTGAAACATTTGAAAAGTTGAAAGAATTTCAGAGTGAAGTGGAGAATCGTCGTAACAAGAAAAATAAAAGTTTCTACAATCTGATCGTAGAGGAGAATATTTGAGTTACGAGTTTGGCCTTAATTTAAAAAACAATGTGGAATAGTTTCATAGCTCACGCCACATGGAACACCACGGCGTAATAGTGTGTCCGAACGTCGTAACCACACTTTATTGGATATGGTGCGATCTATGATGTATCTTACCGATTTACCAATATCCTTTTGGGGTTATGCATTAGAGACAGCTGCATTCACTTTAAATAGGGAACCATCAAAATACGTTGACACGACGCCTTATGAACTGTGGTTTGGTAAGAAACCAAAGTTGTCATTTCTTAAAGTTTGGGGCTGTGATGTTTATGTGAAAAAGTTTCAACATGATAAGCTCGAACCCAAATTGGAGAAGTGCGTCTTCATAGAATACCCAAAGGAAACTGTTGGGTACACCTTCTATCACAGATCCGAAGGCAAGATATTCGTTGCTAAGATGGATCCTTTCTAGAGAAGGAGTTTCTCTCGAAAGAAGTGAGTGAGAGGAAAGTAGAGCTTGATAAGGTAATTGTACCTTCTCTCGAATTGGAAAGTAATTCATCATAAAAATTAGTTCCAGTGATTCCTACACCAATTAGTGAGGAAGCTAATGATGATGATCCTGAAACTTCAGATTAAGTTACTGGAGAACCTCGTAGGTCTTCCAAAGTACAGTCCGGACCAGAGTGGTAAGGCAAATCCTGTTCTAGAAGTCATTTTACTAGACCATGATGAACCTACGAACTATGGGGAAGCGATGATGAGCCCAGATTCCGTGAAATGGCTTGAAGGCCATGAAATCAGAGATGGGACCCATGTATGAGAACAAAGTATGGACTTTGGTGGACTTGCCCGATGATCGGCAAGCCATAGAAAATAAATGGATCTTCAAGAGGAAGACGTACACTGATAGTAGTGTTACAAAGCTAGAATTGTCGCAAAAGGTTTTTGACAAGTTCAATGTGTTGACTACGATGAGAGTTTCTCACTCGTATCTATGATTAAGTCTGTCCGAATCATATTAGCAATTGCCACATTTTATGAAATCTAGCAAATGGAAGTCAAAACTGCATTCCTTAATGGATTTATTAAAGAAGAGTTGTATATGATGCAACCAGAAGGTTTTGTCCATCCTAAAGGTGCTAACAAAGCACTACAAAAAAAAGACACATCCGTGACATTTTGGGCCGAACGAATTTTTTTTCTGTCATACATATGACACTTCTATGACGATAATGTTGGAAATATGCCCTAGAGGCAATAATAAAAGGATTATTATATTTCAATGTTCATGATAATTGTCTTTTGTTCATGCTATAACTGTATTATCCGGAAATCGTAATACACGTGTGAACACTTAGACCCAATGAGTCCCTAGTGAGCCTCTAGTTGACTAGCTCGTTATGATCAATAGATAGTCATGGTTTCCTGACTATGGACATAGGATGTCGTTGATAACGGGATCACATCATTAGGAGAATGATGTGATGGACAAGACCCAATCATAAGCATAGCATAAAAGATCGTATAGTTCGTTTGCTAGAAGCTTTGCCAATGTCAAGTATCTATTCCTTCGACCATGAGATCGTGTAACTCCCGGTTACCGTAGGAGTGCCTTGGGTGTATCAAACGTCACAACGTAACTGGGTGACTATAAAGGTGCATTACAGGTATCTCCGAAAGTATCTGTTGGGTTGACACGGATCGAGACTGGGATTTGTCACTCCGTATAACGGAGAGGTATCTCTGGGCCCACTCGGTAATGCATCATCATAATGAGCTCAATGTGACCAAGGTGTTGGCCACGGGATCATGCATTACGGTACGAGTAAAGTGACTTGCCGGGTAACGAGACTGAACAAGGTATTGGGATACCGACGATCGAGTCTCGGGCAAGTAACGTACCGATTGACAAAGGGAATTGTATACAGGGTTTGATCGAATCCTCGACATCGTGGTTCAACCGATGAAATCATCGAGGAGCATGTGGGAGCCAACATGGATATCCAGACCCCGCTGTTGGTTATTGCCCGAGAGTCGTCTCGGTCATGTCTGCGTGTCTCCCGAACCCGTAGGGTCTACACACTTAAGGTTCGGTGACGCTAGGGTTAGTAGGAAGTCAAGTATGTGACTACCGAATGATGTTCGGAGTCCCGGATGAGATCCCGGACGTCACGAGGAGTTCCGGAATGGTCCGGAGGTAAAGATTCATATATGGGAAGTCCTGTTTCGGGCATCGGGACAAGTTTCGGGGTTATCGGTATTGTACCGGGACCACCGGAGGGGTCCCGGGGGCCCACCGGGTGGGGCCACCTGCCCCGGGGGGCCACATGGGCTGTAGGGGGTGCGCCTTGGCCTGCATGGGCCAAGGGCACCAGCCCCACATAGGCCCATGCGCCTAGGGTTCAAGGGGGCAAGAGTCCTAGGAGGGGAAGGCACCTCCTAGGTGCCTTGGGGGGGAGGGAAACCCCCCTTGGCCGCCGCCCCCCTAGGAGATTGGATCTCCTAGGGCCGGCCACCCCCCCCTTGGCCCTCCTATATATAGTGGGGGAGAGGAGGGACTTCAGACCTTGAGTCCTTGGCCTTTGGTTGCCTCCTTCTCCCTCCCCAACACCTCTCCTCCTTCGTTGTGTGCTCGGCGAAGCCCTGTCGGAGTACTGCTTCTCCACCATCACCACGCCGTCGTGCTGCCGGTGGAGCTGTCTTCCTCAACCTCTCCTTCCCCCTTGCTGGATCAAGAAGGAGGAGACGTCGCTCGTCCCGTACGTGTGTTGAACACGGAGGTGCTGTCCGTTCAGCACTTGGCATCGGTGATCTGAATCACGTTCGAGTACGACTCCATCATCACCTTGCAAGCTTCCGCACGCGATCTACAAGTGGTATGTAGATGCAAGCTCTCTCCCATGACTCGTTGCTTAGATGAACTCATAGATGGATCTTGGTGAAGCCGTAGGAAAAATTTTAATTTTCTGCAACGTTCCCCAACAGTGGCATCATGAGCTAGGTCTATGCGTAGTTCTCTAATGCACGAGTAGAACACAATTTGTTGTGGGCGTTGATCTTGTCATCTTACTTGCCTCTACTAGTCTTTTCTTGCTCAACGGTATTGTGGGATGAAGCGGCCCGGACCAACCTTACACGTACGCTTACGTGAGACCGGTTCCACCGACTGACATGCACTAGTTGCATAAGGTGGCTGGCGGGTGTCTGTCTCTCCCACTTTAGTTGGAGCGGAATCGATGAACAAGGCCCTTATGAAGGGTAAATAGAAGTTGACAAAATCACGTTGTGGTGATTCGTAGGTAAGAAAACGTTCTTGCTAGAACCCAATCGCAGCCACGTAAAAGATGCAACAACAACTAGAGAACGTCTAACTTGTTTTTGCAGCGATTGATCATGTGATGTGATATGGCCAGAAGTTGTGATGAATGTTGAATTGTGATGTATGAGATCATGTTCTTGTAATAGGATTCACGACTTGCATGTCGATGAGTATGACAACCGGCAGGAGCCATAGGAGTTGTCTTTATTTTTTAAGTATGACCTGCGTGTCATTGAAGAACGCCATGTAAACTACTTTACTTCATTACTAAACGCGTTAGTCATAGAAGTAGAAGTAGTCGTTGGCGTGACAACTTCATGAAGACACGATGATGGAGATCATGATGATGGAGATCATGGTGTCAAGCCGGTGACAAGATGATCATGGAGCCCCGAAGATGGAGATCAATGGAGCTTGATGATATTGGCCATATCATGTCACAACCATATAATTGCATGTGATGTTTATTATGTTTATGCATCTTGTTTACTTAGGACGACGGTAGTAAATAAGATGATCCCTTACAAAATTTCAAGAAGTGTTCTCCCCTAACTGTGCACCGTTGCTACAGTTCGTCGTTTCTAAGCACCACGTGATGATCGGGTGTGATGGATCCTTACGTTCACATACAACGGGTGTAAGACAGTTTTACACAGCGAAAACACTTAGGGTTAACTTGACGAGCCTAGCATGTGCAGACATGGCCTCGGAACACGGAGACCGAAAGGTCGAACACGAGTCGTATGGAAGATACGATCAACATAAAGATGTTCACCGACGATGACTAGTCCGTCTCACGTGATGATCGGACACGGGCTAGTCGACTCGGATCGTGTAACACTTAGATGACTAGAGGGATGTCTAATCTAAGTGGGAGTTCATAATTTTGATTAAGAACTTTATTATCATGAACTTAGTCTAAAACCTTTGCAAATATGTATTGTAGATCAATGGCCAACGCTCATGTCAACATGAACTTCAACGCGTTCCTAGAGAAAACCAAGCTGAAAGATGATGGCAGCAACTATACGGACTGGGTCCGAAACCTGAGGATCATCCTCATAGCTGCCAGGAAGCAATATGTCCTAGAAGGACCGCTAGGTGCCGCTCCCGTCCCAGAGAACCAAGACGTTATGAACGCTTGGCAAACTCGTGCTGATGATTACTCCCTCGTTCAGTGCGGCATGCTTTACAGCTTAGAACCGGGGCTCCAAAAGCGTTTTGAGCATCACGGAGCATATGAGATGTTCGAAGAGCTGAAACTAGTTTTCCAAGCTCATGCCCGGGTCGAGAGATATGATGTCTCCGACAAGTTCTACAGTTGTAAGATGGAGGAGAACAGTTCTGTCAGTGAACACATCCTGAAGATGTCTGGGTTGCACGCACGTATGACCCAGTTGAACATTAACCTCCCAGATGAGGCGGTCATTGACAGAATCCTCCAGTCGCTCCCACCAAGCTACAAGAGCTTTGTGATGAACTACAACATGCAGGGGATGGTAAAGACCATTCCTGAAGTGTTCTCGATGCTGAAGTCAGCAGAGGCTGAAATCAAGAAAGAACATCAAGTGTTGATGGTCAATAAGACCACTAAGTTCAAGAAGGGCAAGGGTAAGAAGAACTTCAAGAAGGACGGCAAAGATGTTGCCGCGCCCGGTAAGCCTGTTGCCGGGAAGAAGTCAAAGAATGGACCCAAGCCTGAGACTGAGTGCTTTTATTGCAAGGGGAAGGGGCACTGGAAGCGGAACTGCCCCAAATACTTAGCGGATAAGAAGGCCGGCAACACCAAAGGTATATTTGATATACATGTAATTGATGTGTACCTTACCAGTACTCGAAGTAACTCCTGGGTATTTGATACCGGTGCCGTTGCTCACATATGTAACTCACAGCAGGAGCTGCGGAATAAACGGAGACTGGCGAAGGACGAGGTGACGATGCGCGTCGGGAATGGCTCCAGGGTCGATGTGATCGCCGTCGGCACGCTGCCTCTACATTTACCTACGGGATTAGTTTTAAACCTCAATAATTGTTATTTAGTGCCAAGTTTGAGCATGAACATTGTATCTGGATCTCGTTTAATACGAGATGGCTACTCATTTAAGTCTGAGAATAATGGTTGTTCGATTTATATGAGAGATATGTTTTATGGTCATGCTCCGATGGTCAATGGTTTATTCTTGATGAATCTCGAGCGTAATATTACACATGTTCATAGTGTGGATGCCAAAAGATGTAAAGTTGATAACGATAGTCCCACATACTTGTGGCACTGCCGCCTTGGTCACATTGGTGTCAAGCGCATGAAGAAGCTCCATGCTGATGGACTTTTAGAGTCTCTTGATTATGAATCATTTGACACATGCGAACCTTGCCTCTTAGGCAAAATGACCAAGACTCCGTTCTCCGGAACAATGGAGCGAGCAACCAACTTGTTGGAAATCATACATACCGATGTGTGCGGTCCAATGAGCGTTGAGGCTCGCGGAGGATATCGTTATGTTCTCACTCTCACTGACGACTTGAGTAGATATGGGTATGTCTACTTAATGAAACACAAGTCTGAGACCTTTGAAAAGTTCAAGGAATTTCAGAGTGAGGTAGAGAATCAACATGACCGTAAGATAAAGTTCCTACGATCAGATCGTGGGGGCGAATACTTAAGTCACGAATTTGGTACACACTTAAGAAAATGTGGAATCGTTTCACAACTCACGCCGCCTGGAACACCTCAGCGAAACGGTGTGTCCGAACGTCGTAATCGCACTCTATTGGATATGGTGCGGTCTATGATGTCTCTTACCGATTTACCGCTATCATTTTGGGGATACGCTCTAGAGACAGCTACATTCACTTTAAATAGGGCACCGTCTAAATCCGTTGAGACGACACCGTATGAATTATGGTTTGGGAAGAAACCTAAGCTGTCGTTTCTAAAAGTTTGGGGATGCGATGCTTATGTCAAGAAACTTCAACCTGAAAAGCTCGAACCCAAGTCGGAAAAATGCGTATTCATAGGATACCCTAAGGAAACTGTCGGGTATACCTTCTACTTAAGATCCGAAGGCAAGATCTTTGTTGCCAAGAACGGATGCTTTCTGGAGAAAGAGTTTCTCTCGAAAGAAGTAAGTGGGAGGAAAGTAGAACTCGATGAAGTACTACCTCTCGAACGGGAAAGTGGTGCAGCGCAGGAAACCATTCCTGTAATGCCCACACCAACTGAAGAGGAAAATGTTGATGATGATCAAGGTACTTCAGATCTAGTTGCTACTGAATTTCGAAGGTCCACAAGGACACGTTCTGCACCAGAGTGGTACGGCAACCCTGTCATGGAAATCATGTTGCTGGACAACAATGAACCTTCGAACTATGAAGAAGCAATGGCGGGCCCGGATTCCAACAAATGGCTTGAGGCCATGAAATCCGAGATAGGATCCATGTATGAAAACAAAGTATGGACTTTGACAGACTTGCCCGATGATCGGCGAGCGATAGAAAATAAATGGATTTTTAAGAAGAAGACGGACGCGGATGGTAATGTTACCATCTATAAAGCTCGACTTGTCGCTAAGGGTTATCGACAAGTTCAAGGGATTGACTACGACGAGACATTCTCTCCCGTGGCGAAGCTTAAGTCCGTCCGAATCATGTTAGCAATTGCCGCATACTATGATTATGAGATATGGCAGATGGACGTCAAAACGGCATTCCTTAATGGACATCTTAAGGAAGAGCTGTATATGATGCAGCCGGAAGGTTTTGTCGTTCCTCAGAACGCTAACAAAGTATGCAAGCTCCAGCGATCCATTTATGGACTGGTGCAAGCATCTCGGAGTTGGAACATTCGCTTTGATGAGATGATCAAAGCGTTTGGGTTTACGCAGACTTATGGAGAAGCCTGCGTTTACAAGAAAGTGAGTGGGAGCTCTGTAGCATTTCTCCTATTATATGTAGATGACATACTCTTGATGGGAAATGATACGAAACTCCTGGACAGCATTAAGGCCTACTTGAACAAGTGTTTTTCAATGAAGGACCTTGGAGAAGCTGCTTATATATTAGGCATCAAGATCTATAGAGATAGATCGAGACGCCTCATAGGTCTTTCACAAAGCACATACCTTGATAAGATTTTGAAGAGGTTCAAAATGGATCAGTCCAAGAAGGGGTTCTTGCCTATGTTACAAGGTGTGAGATTGAGCTTGGCTCAGTCACCGACCACGGCAAAAGATAAAGAAGAGATGAGTGTCATCCCCTATGCTTCAGCCATAGGATCTATTATGTATGCCATGCTGTGTACCAGACCCGATGTAAACCTTGCCGTAAGTTTGGTTGCAAGATACCAAAGTAACCCCGGCAAGGAACACTGGACAGCGGTCAAGAATATCCTGAAGTACCTGAAAAGGACAAAGGACATGTTTCTCGTTTATGGAGGAGATGAAGAGCTCGTCGTAAAGGGTTACGTCGACGCTAGCTTCGACTCAGATCTGGATGACTCTAAGTCACAAACCGGATACGTGTATATGTTGAATGGTGGAGCAGTAAGCTGGTGCAGCTGCAAGCAGAGCGTCGTGGCGGGATCTACATGTGAAGCGGAGTACATGGCAGCCTCGGAGGCAGCGCATGAAGCGATTTGGATGAAGGAGTTCATCACCGACCTAGGAGTCATACCCAATGCGTCGGGGCCGATCAAACTCTTCTGTGACAACACTGGAGCTATTGCCCTTGCCAAGGAGCCCAGGTTTCACAAGAAGACCAGGCACATCAAGCGTCGTTTCAACTCCATCCGTGAAAATGTTCAAGATGGAGACATAGAGATTTGCAAAGTGCACACGGATCTGAATGTCGCAGATCCGTTGACTAAACCTCTCTCGCGTGCAAAACATGATCAACACCAGAACTCTATGGGTGTTCGATTCATCACAATGTAACTAGATTGGTGACTCTAGTGCAAGTGGGAGACTGTTGGAAATATGCCCTAGAGGCAATAATAAAAGGATTATTATATTTCAATGTTCATGATAATTGTCTTTTGTTCATGCTATAACTGTATTATCCGGAAATCGTAATACACGTGTGAACACTTAGACCCAATGAGTCCCTAGTGAGCCTCTAGTTGACTAGCTCGTTATGATCAATAGATAGTCATGGTTTCCTGACTATGGACATAGGATGTCGTTGATAACGGGATCACATCATTAGGAGAATGATGTGATGGACAAGACCCAATCATAAGCATAGCATAAAAGATCGTATAGTTCGTTTGCTAGAAGCTTTGCCAATGTCAAGTATCTATTCCTTCGACCATGAGATCGTGTAACTCCCGGTTACCGTAGGAGTGCCTTGGGTGTATCAAACGTCACAACGTAACTGGGTGACTATAAAGGTGCATTACAGGTATCTCCGAAAGTATCTGTTGGGTTGACACGGATCGAGACTGGGATTTGTCACTCCGTATAACGGAGAGGTATCTCTGGGCCCACTCGGTAATGCATCATCATAATGAGCTCAATGTGACCAAGGTGTTGGCCACGGGATCATGCATTACGGTACGAGTAAAGTGACTTGCCGGGTAACGAGACTGAACAAGGTATTGGGATACCGACGATCGAGTCTCGGGCAAGTAACGTACCGATTGACAAAGGGAATTGTATACAGGGTTTGATCGAATCCTCGACATCGTGGTTCAACCGATGAAATCATCGAGGAGCATGTGGGAGCCAACATGGATATCCAGACCCCGCTGTTGGTTATTGCCCGAGAGTCGTCTCGGTCATGTCTGCGTGTCTCCCGAACCCGTAGGGTCTACACACTTAAGGTTCGGTGACGCTAGGGTTAGTAGGAAGTCAAGTATGTGACTACCGAATGATGTTCGGAGTCCCGGATGAGATCCCGGACGTCACGAGGAGTTCCGGAATGGTCCGGAGGTAAAGATTCATATATGGGAAGTCCTGTTTCGGGCATCGGGACAAGTTTCGGGGTTATCGGTATTGTACCGGGACCACCGGAGGGGTCCCGGGGGCCCACCGGGTGGGGCCACCTGCCCCGGGGGGCCACATGGGCTGTAGGGGGTGCGCCTTGGCCTGCATGGGCCAAGGGCACCAGCCCCACATAGGCCCATGCGCCTAGGGTTCAAGGGGGCAAGAGTCCTAGGAGGGGAAGGCACCTCCTAGGTGCCTTGGGGGGAGGGAAACCCCCCTTGGCCGCCGCCCCCCTAGGAGATTGGATCTCCTAGGGCCGGCCACCCCCCCCTTGGCCCTCCTATATATAGTGGGGGAGAGGAGGGACTTCAGACCTTGAGTCCTTGGCCTTTGGTTGCCTCCTTCTCCCTCCCCAACACCTCTCCTCCTTCGTTGTGTGCTCGGCGAAGCCCTGTCGGAGTACTGCTTCTCCACCATCACCACGCCGTCGTGCTGCCGGTGGAGCTGTCTTCCTCAACCTCTCCTTCCCCCTTGCTGGATCAAGAAGGAGGAGACGTCGCTCGTCCCGTACGTGTGTTGAACACGGAGGTGCTGTCCGTTCAGCACTTGGCATCGGTGATCTGAATCACGTTCGAGTACGACTCCATCATCACCTTGCAAGCTTCCGCACGCGATCTACAAGTGGTATGTAGATGCAAGCTCTCTCCCATGACTCGTTGCTTAGATGAACTCATAGATGGATCTTGGTGAAGCCGTAGGAAAAATTTTAATTTTCTGCAACGTTCCCCAACAGATAATTGTGACAAAACCCGGTATCATCATAGATGTGGTGGGCTCCTACTTCTATGACAAAAAATCATGACAGAAAATGGGCTTTTCGTCCTGGGCAGGCCAGAGACGCAGCTGCATGACATTCTTTGGGCCGTTCATGACGGAAAAACCCGTGGTAGAAGCGAGGGGGAGGAAAATTTTGGGGAGTTCCCGGTTACGGTGGGAGGTCGGGGGCCAAGCGATGCGCGTTTCTCTCGTACACGTACGTGCGTGTGTGCGAGGCGTTGGCTCTAACTAAACCCGAGCGAGGCGTTGGGCTCTAACTGAACCCGAGCAATTGCACTGCAGGCTACGCGTTACTTAACCCGAGTGATCGATCGATGGCTGTTAACTGAACCCGATCGAGCGATTCCTTTGCTACTGCTACTAACGGAAGCCGATCGATTGGATGAACAATGAGCATTGCGGGGGGGGGGGGGGGGGGGGTTGGATGAACAGTGAGCGGTGGCGTTGCCTCTGGATGAACAGGACCCCGTGGTGTGGAGGGCTGGATGAACAGTAGACGGTGGAGGGGTGGCCGTGGAGGGGTGGTTGAACAGGACCCCATGGTGTGGAGGGCTGGATGAACAGTAGACGGTGGAGGGGTGCCCGTGGAGGGGTGGTTGAATAGTAGCCGGTGGAGTAGCACGCGGTGTAGGCTGGATGAACAGGAGCTCGTGGAGGCTGGAGGAGGTCGACAGTAGCCCGTGGAGGCTGGAGGAGGTCGACGGTGGAGATGAACAGTATCCCATGGAGTCCCGTTTTGCGGTACGCCACACCCCTCCCGATGAACAGGACCCCCGTTTCGACCGTAGTGCTCCAACACAAGTCCGTTTCGTCCGTTTTGCGGTACGCCACACCCCTCCTGATCAACAGGACCCCCGTTTCGATCGTAGGAGGTCCGTTTCCTCCGTTTTGCGGTACCCCACACCCCTCCCGATCAATAGGACCCCGTTTCGACCGTAGAAGGTCCGTTTCCTCCGTTTTGCGGTACGCCAGGCCCCTCCCGATCAACAGGATCCCGTTTCGAACGTGGCCGGTCGAACACAAGGCCGTTTCCTCCGTTGTGCGGTACGCTAGGCCTCGTTTCCATCGCCTGTTCTGTCTAAGCCCTCCCGATGAACACGACCACACATTCCGTTCCCACCCAGCCAGTTGGCCCCCCATGAACACGACGACGACGCTGTTTCTCCGTTCCGACCAACCATGTATGTATGCGTGAGTAGGCGTTCGAGACCCTGCCCGTATGTACGTACGTGGCCGTATTTTCTTTCTTGCACCCTCGCCGCTGTACGTACGTGTACATGCTACGTGCGCGCCTCTACTACGACATGTGCGCGCCTCTACATCGACCAATATATATGTACGTACACGTTCGCGACCAGAATGACAACGCTACGTACGCTTCGACCAGGTGGGTCCCGACTATCAGGTACTTCCTTGCCTACGAAGATGTAGCTGGTGGGTCCCGGCAGTCAGGGGGGCGAATCGTTTTGGTTTTTTCTCCCGGACGCACTTCCTTGCGTGTGAAGATGTAGCTGGTGGGTCCCAGTAGTCAGGGGGAAACGTTTTTTTTGCGAAATACTGGTGGCCCGTCCGGTGGGCCCCTACTGTCAGGTGGAGGAATAATTATTTTGCGCGTAATAAGGAGGCACTTCCTTGCGGCCGCCGTGGACCCAGCTATCAACCTCTCCACGCACAGTAGTCTTCCGATGGAAGTCGGTCATTGACCACACTGACCACGCCGCGCCGAGAGCACCACGGCGGTGGACGACGGCGAGGCCTAGGAAGGGGACGACGCGGAGCCGGGGAAGACGCAGCAGTGGATGCCCACACGAAGAGGAGTACGAGGGTGAGGCTGCCATCGCCGCAGAATAACAGGGGATGTGGGTGAGTAGAGGGATGGCCTGGCCAGCGGTGGGAGTAGTAGGGGGCGGTGAGGCCTTCGCGGCATCACAGCCGGCCACTGGAGGCAGGAGCACGCGGCACGACCGGCGTTGCTTTGGGCGGCTGGAGCACGAAGCCTAGAGGTTGAAGAAGCACTACGGCCGTTCGATGGACATCGTACGGTCACTAGAGCTAGAGTCGTTCATATTGACTAAGCTGACAAAGCCCTCCGTCCCCGTAAACTTAGTAGGCCCACAAGTCAGCCTCCCACCTAGGTGAGTCCCAGCTAGCAGGGGGAGTATTCATTTTTTTGTGCGTAATAAGGAGGCATTTCCGGTGGGTCCGAGCTAACAGCGGGGGAACGTTTTTTTCATGAAATACAGAGACCCTTCCGGTGGGTCCTAGCTATCAGGTGGAGGAATCATTATTTTGCGCGTAATAAGGAGGCATTTTCCTGTGTGGGCCCCTACTGTCAGCCTCTTTCGATGGCTGTTGTTTGTTGACCATGTTGACCTCGCCGCACCGAGAGCACAAACGCGGTGGACGAGGGCGAGGCCCAGGAAGAGAACCACCCAGAGCCGGCGAAGCCACCGCAGCGGATGCCCACACTGAGGGGAGAACGAGCGCTGAATGGTTGGCTGCGGGGTGAGGCTGACGTCGCCGGAAAATAACAGGATGTGTGGGTGGTTAGAGGGATGGCCTGGCGGCAGCACAGCCAGCCACGGGAGGAGGGAGCAGGCAGTCCCGCCAGCGCTGGTTTGGGCGGCTGGAGCAGGAAGATCAGAGATTGAAGAAGCACGGTGGCCGTTGGATGGACATCCAACAGTCACTGCTGTGTGTTGACTAAGTTGACAAAGCCTTGCGTACGCGTCAAAAAAAATTTAGGACAGCGTCATCGTCAACCTAGTAGGCCCAGAAGTCAGCCCAAATCTGTGGAAAACAGCATACAACCCATTAGCCATTATTTTCAATAATTTACAGCCCATTTTCTAATTCTTAAGGATATTTGAAGCCCATATTCTTTTTATTAGCATTACAGACCATATATTCTGGCACTGCTAAAAAATTCAACGAAGTTTTGCATATTTCGATGGGGTCTGAACTCTTTTAATCACGAAATATCGAGTCACATTAAAAATAGTTTTCAAAAAATTAAATCAAAATAAAATTCAAAAAACAATTCTCCGCAAAAAAAAAATGAATGAAATTTAGAATCTTAACTAGCAAGATGCCCGTTCGTTGCACGGAACATGAAGATGCATTTGTATGAGTAGTTTATCTTGTGGGAGAAAAGATGATACTTTAATGTAATTGCCTGTTGGTTTGGTTTTTATAAGAGTAGAGAGTAGAGAAATCCTGAAAAAAAATGATATTTTAATGCAATTGCCGGTTGGCTTTGGTTTAAAAATTTACAGCCCATTTCTTACAACTTATAGCCCATTTTCTGGGGAAGCCCATTTCTTACTACTTACATCCCTCCTTGTCTTGAAAGATTTGCAGCCCAGCAGGGCTGAGAAAAGCAAGTAGGCCTCGGTTTTGGTATTCTGCAAAAATAAAACTGGGCTAGCCAATTTCAGAAAGAAAAAATATATCAACTAGGCTCGTCATGTGCTTAATAAAAGCGTAAGCGTGGGCTAGACGGGCCACAACCCCCGCACAGTGCGTAGTTGAGCTCCGTCTCTGAAACTGAAAAACAACTGGGCGAGCTGCTGGGTCCCTGCTGTTATCCGCTTGTTGTGTAATTTCTCATTTATTGACTACATTGACAATGGCGTGGAACCTAGTTGTCAAACAATTAGGAGGAAGTATTTTTTTGGCTTGTAATAACGAGGCACCTGCTTGCGAAATGCAATGACCTTGGTGGGTCCCTACTATCAGCCTCTCCACGTACAGTCATCTCCTGATTCCTCTTGGTTGTTGACCATGTTGACAACACCAGACGGCGGCGGGCACAGCGAGCCAACCAAGGCAGAGAGCGATGACAAGGCCTCGGACGGGAACGAACAACAGCCATGGAAGATGCGGCAGTGTAGTGGCAGGTGGAGGGGAGTACGAGGGCAACAACATGCAAGTCAAGCATACAAATGGTACGAAAAGCCCAAGGATTAATTGTTCATCAAATTTTTAGACAAAACCCAGATTGAACATGATAGTAACATCTAACCCAACCACTCTTTTTTTGCAGTCACAAACAAATGGATCGGTCTGATCCATAAAATCAACATCCCGTGCAAAAAAAATTATTTCAGGATGTCTACAACTTATTGTAAATATAAGCCGAGCATGTTTAGAAGCCCATTTGTCCACCTGAAACTTCTTTTTTTGCTATTCAACATGTTCGTCCGTGAGAAATCTCTTGCTGTAAAAATTAAGACTCATGGACAATAGTAACCTTGCGTTCAACAGGAAGAATGTGACAAAGCTTCTGTTTGCCTGGATGGATGCATATCGTCCCATCGTTATTGTCCTCAAACGAATGTCATGAGAACTGAGAAAATCCTTGTGCTTATTACGCCAACGATTGGTTATATGTTTTTCTCCATGTGGTTCTTCCTAAGTAGACATGAAGATTGAAAACAGTTAAGGTCTGAAAAAAGAGTATGTCGAAAGAACGACAACTGAATAGTTAATTCTAGTACAATATATACGGGCTTTCAATGTGAATGAAATCATCACCTCTATGTATAAATTCTCCAGAGATCGAAAGCATTGCAGCAAGCCAATAATTATGTCCAGATCAAAACTATACATATTGATATATATGATCTTGACAGAATCCAGCAGCATTGATAGGCTATCAATGGACGAACTTTTTATTGAGCATATAACATAATATTAGTACCCAAAGTGTACTCCAAGATGATATAAAACTTATGCGCACAAATGAAAAATGCAGCATATGATTACAAATGTGTAGATGATAATATACGGTACCTGAAAAAGTGAGGAGCCAAACACCAACTCCTTGTGATTATTAAACGGGTCATGAATTACACCCAAGGTCTCCAGTTTGGGCGCAGAGACGACAGTTATTTTTGAAGGTGTATAACAATTATGAAGGAGCAACCTTTCAAGTGAAGGGGCATCTTCGATGATGAGCTGTTGTCCTTTAAAACAAATTCCAATGCTTTTAAGGTGAGGCGACTTTATTTGGAGACAACTGATACCGATTTCTATTCCCAAAACAATCAGCAAGCGCTCCAGGGCAGGGCAACTGGAGTGGATGATGTTGTGCATTGAGGCCTCCGACAGATAAACCACCACAAGTGAAAGTTTTTTTTAGCAGTGGGAGTCAAAGCATTTGTACCAGATCGTCTGGTAGATGGCACCGAGCGAAGGTGGCGGTGTGGAGAGAGGAGGAAAGCTGCGAGATGGACAACGGTGGTGTGGGCACAAATTTTTGGTATGTTCGTGCTATGAAACTTTCGTGGTAATGGTAGAACTCGAACTGCTGGAGTTTTCCGAATTCAGGGGATGTCAGCCAAGCGTCCACCTTGCCGGGTATGGACAACAGGTAGCTTGTCGGGATGCAGAGGTATTGAACAGGGCCCTGCTGGTGAGAAGAGATGATGGCTCTGATGAGATCAAATTTAGGAAGGACATATATCTAACAACAGTCGAGATTGAGGGGCGCGGTGCGCCATAGAGGGCGCCACCGAGTTGAGAGGACTTGTGTGCGGTAGCAATACTTGGTGGGGAGAAGCGAGATGATCTCCTCAAGGATGACGCCCGGGAGATCGCTGATGCGGTCCACCGGAGATTCTACCGGTTCCTCAGATCCGGGTGGGGGGGGGGGGGGGGGGGCTCGCCGCTTCTCCCCGCGCTACCGGGTGCGGGATCTACAACCGGCATTGTCGCTGGCGGGAGCCTCATCTCCTTGGTGCTGTGGCCACCAGACTCCATTTTCCTTGTGGGCGTCGTGCCGAGCTCACGGGTTTGAGCAGAGTAGCCAGAGACGAGCCTAGTGGCAGTGCGAGTAGGGAAGAAGGAGGGTTGGGGATTTCTATAGGAGTGGAAGAAGAGGAGCAGGCGTTTTCTGTACGAGTGAGGAAGAAGGTGAGCGGGGTTTTCTGGACGAGTGAGGAAGATTGGGGAGCGGGGGGAATTGGGTGGGGAGATGGAAGTGGGAGAGCGAGTTGTTCGTGTTTATAAGGCCCGCTGCACTAACTACTCACTTTTTCCCAAGAACCGCTCTCTTCTTTTGCGTTGCTGCATTGGAGCTAGCGCATGGGCTTGGCTGACTGGCCATGCATGCAGGATGCATGTGCCCGCCGGCCACTGCATGCGCCTGTTTTGTTACTAGGCCTATTTAATAGGGTGGTTATGGAGTAAATTAAGGAGATTTATTTTCTCTGTGTGCATCCACCAAATTAGAGGATGCGGTACTGGATGCAGACACTCACATTAAACTAACATTTAGAAGAACAAAAGTTCAGCATGTCTATGCATCTCAATGATTCACCATACTATAACCAATATACAAAGCTGTGAGAGGGTGTGGAAATAAAGAAAATCAGTCGATGCTTCTCTGAGAAAAGGGCCTCCCTGCACACGCATTAATTTCCTGGGCATGCTTGTTTCTTCTCAATTGTTGCGAGCACTTTGAGCATGTTGGCAACTCCACAGCTAGCTAGCCACCTCATCTTGCAATTGATGCTGACACATTTGTAGCAAACACATGAGGCAATAGAGATGACTCAACATGGGTCCATATTGTGCAGTTCCCCCGATATCATATTCATTGTCCTGAATCTGAAAAGATAGGAAAACAGTAGCTATACTTAAACGGTGTTGCAAAACAATAGCACATAACAATAGCTCGGCATGACAAAACACGATCATCTGGACGAAGGGAATACTGACCTGCCTGAGGAAGATTACATATAATTTCATAAGTCCTTGGTTGATTTCCACCTTCGGCTACACTGCTTGTTTGCTCCTCCACACATGACAGGATCGTTCCGCACTGCATTCAGCAAGTCAACGTACGAATAAGCTAATTTCATCTTGTGGTGGTCATTGTACCTAGTTACGAATGTAGGAATACCTGGAGCACCATGAGGTTAGCTGACAGCAGGTAGATGCAGCCATATAAATTTTGTGCGGTGCTACCAAAATTGAGGTTTGTATCCCTTCCCGTTATGAGAACTCTTCTTGAAGTTGGTAGAATGTGACGGCTTGTTCTTTGCATCAAACTTGCCTTTCCCCTGAGATTTGTTCTTGTTGTTTTGGGGCTGGTTGGGCTGGAAGTTCTTCTCGTGTACCATGTGGGCACTAGAAGCTCCCTCAGCGACCCGAGCACGTGTGTCTTTTGCTCTCGCCTTCTCCTCAAAATCAAGAGTGCTAATGAGATCCAAAACAGAAAACTCATGTCTCTTGTTTTTCAGAGAAGTAGCAAAATCGTTCCATGAAGGTGGAAGCTTGGCAATGATGGTCCCAGCAACAAATTTGTCCGGCAACACACACTTAAAGTACTCAAGTTCCTTAGAGAGTGACTGTATCTCATGAGTCTACTGAACAACAGAGCGCTCATCAGTCATCTTGTAGTCATAGAATTGCTCCATGACGTACAACTCGTTGCCAGCGCCCGAGGGCCCAAACATGGCCTCGAGCGCAGCCCACATGTCTTTGCCGCTGTCAAACAACATATATGAATCCACAATGGAATCGTCAAGAACACTCAGCAGGGCGGCTTTGAAGAGGGTATCCATGTTCTGAAAAGCTTCCTGCTGTGTAGGATTAAGATCACCCTCAGGCTTACCCTTAGTGGCGTCATAGCAGTACATGATCTGAAACCAATATACTGCTCTTGTGCACCACCTTTTATATTGCACCCCCTTAAAAGTAGGCGGCTTCAAAAGCGCAGCAAAACCACTCGGAGTAAATTGCCTGTGATCAGGTTTTTGGATTGGATTGTTGAATATATGAGCAATTTAGTATGAGATTTAATCTGAATCAGTAGTAAATAGATCATGACGACAATTGCAAACTATCAAAGTAATGATGCGGACTAAACCAGGAGGACAGAATCACATACTGTACAACGGGAGCAGAACCGATGTGGTTGATGTTGTCACTCATGTCGTTGATGAAGAGGTTACCGAGGTCTGGGAAGAAGGCTGTCGTTGAGGAAGTCATCGCTGGCAGCAGTCACAGGAGTGTGCTCCCCAAAAACCTGATCGCCCCTCTCCCGTACAGGATCACGAAAGGCAGGGTTCGGAGGACTGCTGTCCCTTCTCGCGGTGCACGCCGGAAGGAGGGCTGGAGAAGAATTGTGTGGTGGCGCTAAGATCTGGAACGGTGCGAAACCATATGATACAGCGGCGGCTGTAGAGCATGTCAGCTTGGTCGTGCGAGTATAATAGTAGGCCTTTGGCCCCCAAACCCCACGTCCAAGTCAATAATAGCTCAAAAAAGTCAATAATGGCCCCCCAAGGTTTGTCTAAAAAACACCAGAGTAATTATGGCGTCCGTTAGTCCCTTTAGTATAAATACAATATCATTAATAATGGCCCCACCTTTTGTCTCATAAAGTATGTTGGAGTACAACCGGCTACACGTTTACAATCCACTTCTCTTCTCTCTCCTCCTCTCTCTCCTTCAACTAAGCACAAATACTACATTTAAGTCCTTATAGCCTTCTTATGTCATCTATTGTAGTACTTGCTCTAAAAGTTACTATCCACTGTGTAGTCTGAAATGCCGGGCGTGCAGTGGGCGGTGCCCTCGGTCGGCGTGCTGCTTCAACGACGGAAGCAGTGAGAGGTAGCATCGCCTGGACTTGCCATCAATGTGGAGTGGCGGGCTCAGCTGGCGCTGGGCGGGAAGTGCGCGCTTGTCCGGAGTAAATGACCACGGGTAACCTAGCCGGCCCCCCTGGCTCTTCAAAAAATAACAGGCCGATCAAGCCTTCAGGCACCCAAGACACGGGGCCGCCTTCCCCCGGCCGGCTATCCCACAAGCCGACTACCGGAAGGCAGCCCGGCCCTAAAACCCTCATGAAGAAAGCCACGAGAGGGCCGACTCCAAGAAGCCGGCCACAAGATTACCAACTCCAAGAAGCCGGCCCCCGACAGGCAGCCAAGATCGTGCCCTCAAAGTCTGCACCCACATAACGGAGATGGGACGGGGCGTGGCAACAGTGAAGCCTGCAACCCCCGAATCCCGAAGCACGCATGGCCACAGTACGCCGTACGAGGCAGCCACAACCCGTCCGGCGGGGCACTGTTGCCATGCTGACCATGACGCCACCCACGACAGGCTGTCAGTACGGCCCGCAGGCGGTGGGCCCCTTCGGTCAGAGAGATATTCGAAGGCGGCCACGCTTCCCCTAGTCGGCCTGGGACGTAGCCGGCTCTCACCAGCCGGCTCGTTCCCTCCCTCGAAGTATGCGCACCATTAAGGAGACAAGACGAGGTAAGGCTACAGTGAGAACCCGCCAGGTGGTGGCTCTGTAGCCATGCTTACCTCGACAAAGCCCTCGTCATCAAGAGTGAGGCAACAGTAACCAGCCCCTGACAAGACCCCCAAGCGGTGGGACCTACCTGTCGACCAGGAGGCCGGCAGCCGGCGGGACCCGCTAGTCAGCGGGCCCCAACGGCCGGCGGAGAAGCTGGCGAACGTAGACACTAACGGCTAGGGCCCATGCCCAGCCGGATTACCATTGTACCCCTGGGGGGTAGGCCTATATAAACCCCCCAGGGCACCCATGCAAAGGGTTGGACGCTGATAGTTTTAGACACAACATTGAGGGGAGAAGAGAGCTAGCCTTTCCCTTCTTCTTCCTCTCGCCAAACAGCTCAAGGAGCCTCTTGTAGCCACTTGTTGATCTAGTGATCGTGCGGAGACCCCGCAAAGCAGGACTAGGGGTGTTATCTCCACAGAGAGCCCCGAACCTGGGTAAGATTCGCCGGCGTGCATGTCTTCGCCTCATCCCGTTTCCAGGCACCGGCGACGTCTGATTTGCTCCCACAATGATAAGCCATCCGTTGGCATATGTCTCACCTACCACCCGACATTTGGCGCCCACCATGGGGCCAGGTGCACCGTCGTCCGGAGACCTGCTCTGGACGGGAACCCTTTTCCTCCCCAGCGAGCGTAGCCAGCCCGGCACGCCCGATGGTGCTTGCCCCGACGCGCTGCAGGGTCTTGACGACGCCTGTGCAGCGAGCTGCCTCGCCGATCTTCTTGGCGAGGCTCGCATCTCCGACGAGCCCGCATTCGACGCGGGCACAGGCTGCCCCGAGAGCTGCCTCGTCAGCCTGCTGCGGACTTGGAGTCGGTTGGCTTCACCGTCCCGATGCTTGTCGACTCCGACACGGCATCGCTTGACGCTTTCCCCACCAACGTGGTGGTCTTCGACGATCCTCTCCCTCGAGCCGAGAGCGGCGGCAGCACCATCACCGAGGTGCTAGTCATCAGCCACGGTGTCACCTCTGGAGAGAACGCCCACGACGCCCTGCAAGCGGCGCTGCATGACTTGTCAGCCCCCATCCCGGCCGACGCCGACGCCGAGACGCTGGAGGCACGCCGCCTCGCCCTCATTGCGGAGGGCCAGAAGATAGCCACCATGAGACGCCTCACTGAGGCTCACCAGCGCGAAGTCGAGCGCGCCGCCTTTGGTACGCCGCCTCCCGATGGGACGAGCCAGGCCGGCGTCGTCAAGAAGCACGACGTGGCCATCGCCGACATGCTGGGAGCAGACCGCCCAGTCTACGCCACGCCTCTCGAGAACCTACGCACCGCCCAGTCGGTCGTAGATGAGCTGAATGGACTGGGGGCCGACGAGCTCCCCTACATGACCAGACGCATCCAGCAGTTGATCAACGCATCTGAAGAGCGGCATGAAGCCGACGTCCGTGCTGGAAGCCCTCCCCCCACGCCGAGAGCACGGCGCGACGTCACGGACGCCGACTGCGGGCGGCGCCCGCACAAGGCAAGAAAAGGAGCCGGCTGCCAGCCGCAGTCGGACTCGAATCACCATCGAGCGCGATGCAGAAGGCCGCCCTTGAGCTGTGGAACGACGAGGCGATCCGCCTCCTCCTCCGCCTCGTGGGGAGAGATACCCCACCCCGCCGCCTATCACACATCCGACTCTCAGTGGCCGACTAGGCTGCCGCAAAGGAGTCGGCGAGAATGACGCCCGCCATCGGATCGACCGCCTAGCGAGATCCTTGGCACTAGAAGAAGAAGAAGATGATGTCGGCCCGCCTTGCTTTGGCCCTCGCATCCGTGACGAGCCCTTCCCCAAAGGGTTTTCGCTCCCAGAGACACACCCAAGTACAACGGCTCCGTGAAGCCGGAAGATTGGTTGATCGATTACTCCACCGCAGTTTGCATAGCAAACAGCAACAGGTGTGTTGCCGTGAAGTATGTCCCCCTCATGCTCCAAGGCACGATGCGTACCTGGCTCAACAGCCTCAAGCCTTACAGCATTAACAGCTGGCTAGACTTCACGGAAGCCTTCATCCGCAACTTCACCAGCACCTACAAACGGGGTCCCAAGCCCCGACATCTCTCCTTGTGTGTTCAAGGACCCAATGAATCAACCCGCGACTACCTCACGCGTTGTGCCGAGCTCCGCCACTCCTGCGAGGGGGTGCACGAGGTTCAAGGCATAGAGTACTTCACCGCCGGGTGCCAAGAAGGCACCCTCCTCAAGCACTGGCTTCTCTGTGATGAGCCGACTACCCTCGACGAGCTATTGATTATAGCAGACAAGTACGCCACGGCCGACTCTTCAATGAAGACCGAGCTCCGAGTGGACGCCTTCGGGAAGGTGCTCACTCCGGCTTCCAAGACGCTGGCCGGAGACTCCAACCGACGCCCGTACCAGAACGACAATGAGCACAAGGCCCCTATGCCGCCTTCCACCAGTCGGCAAGTGGCCACAGTCGAAGATGAACAACCTGAAGGGCGGCCCGCGCCCAAGAAGTAGAAGGGCGGCAGGACGGCTTGGCAGCCGGCTTTCTCCTACGAGCAAGCTCTTGATGCCCCCTGCAAGTTCCACAGCGGCGCAAAGGCGTCCAACCACACGACTCGGAAATGCCATTGGCTCACACGAATCTCCAAGGGCGAAGGGCTGGTGCCACCTCCGCCTGCTGGCCAGCAGCCTCCAGCCCCTCAGCAGCCGGCCGCTCGGCCAGCGGTCGGGGCTGTTCAAGAAGAGTTCCCTAACGAGCATGCCGCCTATGTCGTCTTTACAAGCCAGCCTGAAGACCAGCGCAGCCGGCGCTGACAGCACCAAAAAGTCAACGCGGTCGCCTCCAACAACCCTGAGTTCATGCACTGGTCGGAGAAGCCTATCAGCTGGAGCCGGGCCGACCACCCAGAGGTGATGCCGTCTCCTGGCTCTTATGCACTGGTTTTGGACGCCACCCTTGCAATAGAAAGGCGAGCAGGCCTTTCTCCTGCGTGCTGATAGATGGCGGGAGAAGCATCAACATACTGTACCGTGACACCATGGAGAAGCCGAACATCAAGACGAAGCAGCTCATGCCTAGTCGGACTGTGTTCCATGGCATTGTACCCGGCCTGTCTTGCTCACCAATCGGCAAGATCAAGATAGATGTCCTCTTTGGAGACAAGGATCATTTCCGCCAAGAAGCAATATGGTTTGAAGTAGTGGATCTAGAGAGCCTCTACCACACATTGCTTGGCCGACCCGCTCTGGCCAAGTTCATGGTTGTGCCCCACTACACCTACCTCAAGATGAAGATGCAGAGTTCCAAGGGCATCATCACCGTAGCCAGAGACTACAAGAAATCCTCTGAGTGTGCAGCGGCTAGCAGCCGGCTGGCCGAGTCCCTCGTGATCGCTGAAGAGAAGAAGATGCTAGACCGAGTCGTGGCTATGGCCGGCAAGCAGCCGGCCTTGTCCCCCGACCCCAAGGAATATGATGCTCAAGGTTCTTTCCAGCTGGCCAAAGAAACAAAGAAGATACCTCTGGACCCAGAGCACCCGGAGAGGCACGCTATCATGGGCACCGGCCTCGATAGCAAATAGGAAAGCGAGCTCGTCGATTTCCTCCGTGAGAATCGGGACATCTTCGCATAGTCTCCCAAAGATATGCCGGGTGTTCCGACGGATTTCGCCGAGCACAAGCTACACGTCCGATCTAACGCCAAGCCGGTCAAGCAGCCCTTGTGCCGCCTGTCAGAAGAGAAGATAAGAGTAGTCGGAGAAGAAATAGCCCGGCTTCTAGCAGCCGGCTTCATGATGGAGGTGTTCTTCCCAGAATGGCTTGCCAACCCGGTCCTGGTGTTGAAGAAGAACAAGCAGTGGCGCATGTGCATTGACTACACCAGCCTCAACAAAGCCTGCCCTAAAGATCCTTTTGCTCTGCCAAGGATTGATCAAGTGATAGACTCCACAGCCGGATGCGAGCTGTTGAGCTTCTTGGATGCTTACTCAAGCTACCACCAGATAAAATTGGACCCAGCTGACCGCCTGAAGACCGCCTTCATTACACCATTCGGAGCTTTCTGCTACCTGACTATGACATTCAGCTTGAGAAATGCCAGTGCCACTTTTCAGCATTGCATGCAGAAATGCCTCCTCAAGCAGCTTGGAAGAAATGCCCACGTCTATGTGGACGATATTGTGGTGAAGACGGAGAAGCACGGCACCCTGCTGGAAGACCTCAAAGAGACATTTGAAAACTTGCGCCGGTTTCAGATCAAGCTCAACCCCGAGAAATGCGTGTTCGGAGTACCAGCCGGCCAGCTTCTAGCCTTCCTGGTCTCCGAACGCGGCATTGAATGCAACCCGGTGAAGATCAAGGCAATATAGAGAATGGAGATTCCTACCAAGCTGCGAGATGTCCAAAAGTTTACCGGATGCCTGGCCTCCCTCAACCGCTTCATCAGCCGGCTCGGAGAGAAGGCTCTCCCCCTCTACCGACTCATGAAGAAATCCACTCACTTCGAGTGGAACGACCAAGCAGACCAAGCTTTCCATGAGCTAATGAAGATGCTGTCCACGCCGCCTGTCTTGGCGGCACCGACTAAGAAAGAGCCCATGCTCCTTTACATTGCCGCCACTAGCCGGGTGGTCAGCACCGTTATCGTGGTTCAGCGCCCAGAAGAAGGCCGAGCTTAGTTAGTCCAGAGGCCAGTATATTATCTGAGTGAAGTGTTGTCCACCTCAAAGCAGAACTACCCACACTATCAGAAGATGTGCTATGGTGTGTACTTCACCGCCAAGAAGCTCAAGCCCTACTTTCAGGAGCACCCCATCACGGTCGTATGTACTGCCCCGCTTGCCGAGATCATAGGCAGCCGGGATGCATCCGGCCGAGTGGCAAAATGGGCCATTGCACTGGCTCCTTACACGATCTTCTACCAACCCCGCACCACCATCAAATCCTAGGCATTGGCCGACTTCCTTGTCGACTAGGCCGAGACCCAGTACCTGCTGCCAGCCCCTGACTCCACTCATTGGCGGATGCACTTTGACAGATCCAAGATGCGCACCGGCTTAGGAGCCGGCATCGTCCTCACCTCTCCCAAGGGCGACAAGCTCAGATACACATTGCAAATTCATTTTGCCACCTCCCACAATGTGGCCGAGTACGAGGCGCTCATACACGGGCTCCGGCTAGCCAAAGAACTCGGCATCTGCCATATCCTATGCTATGGCGACTCGGATTTGGTAGTCCAGCAATCATCTGGCGACTGGGGCGCCAAGGACGCAAACATGGCAAGCTACCGTTTCCTCGTTCAGCAACTCAGTGGATATTTTGAAGGATGCGAGTTCCTCCACGTGCCACGGGCCGACAACGAGCAAGCAGATGCCCTGGCACGAATAGGCTCCACCTGACAAGCTATACCAACCAGCGTCTCTCTCCAACGCCTTCTCAAGCCGTCTGTGAAGCCATCTCCAGAATCTGATTCCATCTTCGTACCGCCTGACCCCGACACAGTCGGATCCGGCTCGGGGACTTCGACAGGCGGCTCGGGGACTGCTATAGTCGCACCCGGCCCGGGGACTGCTCCGACACAACAGGCGGTGGCCGACTCGAACTCTTCACCACCCAGCCCACCCGCCCGGGTCGCAGTAGCCGTATTGGCAATAGAAGAAGTCACAGCTCCATCATGGGCCTAGCCCATCCTCAACTTCCTAGTAAACAGAGAGCTGCCGACTGACGAGATCTCGGCAAGGCAAGTCCAACACCGATCCGGAGCTTACACAATAATGAACCGAGAGCTTGTTAGGCGCAGCGTCACTAGAGTCTTCCAGCGCTGCGTCGAGCCAGAGAAGGGCATAGCAATCCTCAAGGACATCCACCAAGGCGAATGCGGCCACCACGCAGCCTCAAGATCACTCGTCGCCAAAGCTTTCCGCCATGGGTTCTTCTGGACGACTACTTTGGAAGACGCCAAGGAGTTAGTCAAACACTGCAAAGGGTGCCAAGTCTTCAGCTCCAAGCAACACCTGCCGGCTTCTGCACTCAAGAACATTCCCTCACTTGGCCCTTTGCCGTCTAGGGACTGGACATGGTGGGCCCATTCAAGACGGCGCGCGGCGGCATGACACATCTGCTCGTCGCTGTGGACAAATTTACCAAGTGGATTGAAGCAAAGCCGATCAAGAAGCTGAGTGGGCCGACTACCGTGACATTCATTGCAGATATTACAATCCGGTATGGCATATCACATAGCATCATCACCGACAACGGCATGAATTTCGCCAAGGGAGCACTGGCACATTTCTGCGCGACACAGGGCATCCGACTAGACTTAGCATCCGTTGCCCACCTGCAGTCAAACGGCCAAGTCGAGCGAGCAAACGGCCTCATCCTCTCTGGCATCAAGCCCCGATTGATCGTGCCACTGGAGCGTTCGGCCGGCTGTTGGATCGACAAGCTGCCGGCCATCCTCTGGAGCTTGCGCACTACCCCGAACAAGTCAACCGGCTTCACCCCTTTCTTCCTTGTATATGGTGCCGAGGCTGTCATCCCAACTGACATTGAGTTCGACTCACCTCGGGTCACCATGTACACGGAGGCGGAGGCCAAGGAAGCACGAGAAGACGGTGTTGACCTGCTGGAAGAGGGCCGGCTGTTAGCCCTTAGCCGGTCCGCCATCTACCAGCAGGGTCTACACCGTTACCACAGCCGGAAGGTCAAGCCAAGATCCTTCCAAGAGGGCGATCTAGTGCTCCGGCTGATCCAGCGGACAGCCAGCCAGCACAAGCTCTCGGCCCCTTGGGAAGGCCCATTCATCATCAGCGGGCTTTAGGCAACGACTCATACTACTTGATCGACGCGCAGAAGCCGAAGGCACGCAAGAGAGATGATTCCGGCAAGGAGTCGGAACTACCATGGAATGCCAATCTCCTTCGAAGATTTTACAGTTAAAATGCAGTATGTACCACGCTACCTTTTGTATTAAGTACGAGACAATGGGCCCCCCGAGGAGCACTCGGGGACTACCCTCTTTTATCTATGAATGATAAGTATCATGCCTATGATTATGTTACTACATTTGTTTTCTCGTCCGGCACCGGGTTTGATCAGTCGGCCCGGGGACTTGCCGCCTTGAGTTATATTTAAGTTCTACCTGCAGTCAGACAAGTAGTGTGCTGGCACCCAAGCCCTCTCTTATTGAAAGTCGCAGCTCGAAGAATTGACTGTCCGGCTGACAAGAGCCAAAGGCGGGAAAGGATGCCCACATGAAAAACGACCAAGGACTAACGAACTTATATAACACAAGCCGGCCTCCCACCCGCCAAACCGGCTGTCAAAGCAGCTAGCTGGCCGGCTTCCCTTTCACCTTGCTACAATCTAAGAAAGCTCAAGTACTTGTCCTCCCAAACGGCCAAGTCCTTCCCCAGCCACATACTGCAGAGCAGCTGTCCGGCTGGGAAGGCGGCGACCAAGGGAGGGCAGCAAAGGAAAACAACCAAAGGATGAAAAGCAAGTATGAACAGAAGCCAAGCACATGCATGATTATATTTACACAAAAGGCCTTCGAAAGGCCAGCATTCAACATAGTTTGAATACACCCCCAGTAGGTGGAATTGCGAAAATTTAATAAAAGTTGTTCAAAAAGTAACAAGCAGGAAAGCAAAGACGGCGAGTCAGGCCAAGGGAGCAACAGGCGAGTCGGGCAGGTTGGTGGAGACGGCAATGTTGGCTGGAGGAGTGGCTGGCTGACGAGTCTCGGCATGATAGTCACCTGCTGCAGGCGGCGTGCTTGCACGTGCCTCGTTGCTGGAGGCACGATCAGGCTAGGGTTGGCTGGTCGCTCCGCCGTCTAGCATGATGTCTTCACCATCCTCCCCCTCTTCCTCTTCGCCCTCGTCGCTGGAATCGATCTCCTCCGCCGAGTCATCACCCTCTGCTGGGTTCAGCCCGAACCACTCCTCCGGCTGAGCTACGCCGTCTTCATTTACCTCAGGGGCAAAGGTGCTGGTGTCGGTGTAGTCGGTGATCGCCGAGGCGCGCTGGATGATAGCCGGCCGCACCGCCTCCAGCTCCTCGTTGGCCTCCTGCCGCCAGGTGCTCAGCTGGGCCAAATTCAGCCCAGGATACCAAGCCCGGACGAACTCTAGCGCCCGCCTAGCGCCGGACCGAGCTGCAGAGGCCTTCCAGGCCTCGAAGCGGCCGACTGCTACCTCCAGCCAATCGGCAGTCCAGCTGGGGGTGCGGGGAACCACCTCGCCGGGCCAGAGGGTGGCTAGCACCTGCGCCCCAGCACGCTAAAGACGGCGGAGCATGCGGTAAGACGGCTGGAGGCGGGATTGAATCGCGAGAAGCTGCTCTTCAAGCGACCGGCTAGCATCCGGTGCGACCTCAACCCCAGCCTGCCGTCGGGCCTCACGGTGAGCTTCGATGGCTTGGTTGGCGGCAACGGAGTAACCGGGGAAGTAATCTGCACAAAGAAGAAATAAGTAGAACAAAGTCAGAAGATAGATCAGATGTCAAGGGGTGAGCAAAGGGATGAGGAAGAGGGCGGCCTACCCTCAATCAAATCTTCAATCCGGCTATAGCCTTCGCTCAGCGCTTGCCTCGCCTCATCCCAGCTCGCTGCCTTGGTCTCATATTCGGCTTTGAGGGTGGCCTCGCTGTCCTGCGCCGTCTTCAGGGCCTCCTTATGGTTCTCCCCATGGTCGGCCAGTTTCTTGGCCAGGCGATCATGTTCCTTAGCCAAGGCGTTGCACTTGGTTTCCTTGGCACGAAGGGTGGTCTGGGCCCCACCTAGCTGCTCCCTCAAGTCGGCATTGGCCCCTGCAGACATGAAGAAGAAGAAAAAGCAACAAGAAAGAAGTTGTCAGGAAAGATCCGACCCGACTGCTCAGCAGTCGGCCCGAATCTCGGGGACTACACCCAGTGGGTGTGCTGACGCGCCCCCACATGAGATAAAAAATGAAGCACTTACTCCGGCTCTCCATCAGATCGGCGGTCTTCTGCTTCATCTCCCGGGCCTGGGAGTTGAAGGTAGCAGCATGGAGGTTGTTATAGTCCTGCAAATAGGATGGAGGTGTGAATAAGAACAAGACATCAATCAAAGTCTACTAAGAAGTTCCAAGCCGCCTACTCAGCAGCCGACTCGGAACTCGGGGACTACACCCAGTGGGTGCGCTGACGCGCCCCCATGAAAGAAATCAAGAGCAATCAACGAAAAGCGAGAAGACTCACCCGAATGGCTGACCGCTTTGGAAGAAACTCTTGGGTATACTGCTTCAGTGCGGCGGCCTGGGACTGAAGCCGCCTCCGGAGGTCCTGCGCCGCCACATTCAGCATGGCCGTACCGCCGCCCGGGGTCCACCCTAGCGAGCTGACGCTGGCAGTCTCCAGATCATGGGCCAACGAGCTGGAGCCCGCGGCCTTCTGCGGGTCCGGCTCTAAAGTCGCCTTCCCTGCGCGCCGATGAGACGGTGACATGACTACAAGATCCGCCCTCACAGTCGGCTCGCCTCCAGCCGGCTGCTCATGCGGCGCCTCAGGCCGGCCGCCTTGGCCCGTCCCGGCTGACGATGGAGGTACCGCCTCTCCCCCCGGGACGACTGTGTCGCCCTCCTCCCTCTCCATCATTAGCTGGTCGCGGCTGGCTTCCTCTGGCGGGGGCACTGGGATATCGGGGGCCACGGTGCGAAGGGGGATGATGAGCTGTGGAGGCTTTCTACGCAGGGCCTCCGCCGCCCTCTCCGCTGCCACGGCCTCCACTTGAGCCTTTGCCGCCGCATCAGCCTGCGCCTCTGCCGACTCCTTGGTCGTCTCCTGAGTCGCCCTGGCGGCGGCCGCCCTCTGCTCCTCCACCTCCTGCTCCTCCCGCGCCTCCCGCGCGTTCTGCTTCGTCGCCGCTAGAAAATCGGCACGGGGGTCCATGCGGCAGGAGCCTGTAGATCCTCCCGCCCCTCCGAGTATGGAGGCGGCAGTACTTCGCTCGAGAGAAAGTGGAGCCCTATTTGATAAGTAAAGGAAAGGCTTAGAAGAATGCCGACCGAAGAGAAAAAAGAAAGGCGTGAGAAAATTGACACTTACGTCGAAACTTCCTGCGGCTGCTTCACCACCTTGCGGAAGCGGGCTGCCTTCGCGGCCGCCTCGTCCCATTTGGTCGCCGCCGCAGAACCCTTGGGATTCTTTGGCCGACTGCCGAAGAGGGCCGGTGCGGCGCGGCGTTTCTATGCGCCACCACGAACAGCCGGCGCGGCAGATGAGCCCGCACCTTGATGATCGGACACCGGCTGGCGGCATGGAATGGCTTCGGCCTCGTCGTCGTCTGGCCAGTCCTCGAAGCCGGCGGTGAGCCCGGAGTCGCCTGCCTCGCCGCCTCCCCATACGGCGTCATCGTCAAGGGCGGCCGCCCCCAAGTCGGGATCGTCAAAGTCGTCCGTCGCACGGTCGGGGACGAACTGGCGCTCCGCCCCCGCGGCTCCGGCCGCCGGATGAAGGAGGGGGTTCTGATTGAAAACAAGCCGGCTGGTCAGGAGCCGACCAGTGAGAACTCGGCAACAAGAGAAGAAGAAAAGAAGGAAGGCTTACCATAGGCGGGGGATTGCGCGAGAATACGGCTCCTTGCCGAACCGCCACTCCTCGGTGAGCTTGCAGTTGGTGATATAATTCACCATGTAAGATACCTCGTCATGAGGCATTTCCTTGGTGCTTAGCCGACAGGGGTCGAAACGACCGCTCATTTGGCAAATCATGTGAGGGCGGCCTTGGAGCGGGAGCACCCAGCGCTCCACGAAGGCGGCTATCAGGTCAGACCCGGTCAGGCCTTTCGACTGGATCAGCACCCGGAGCCAGGCAACGGCGCCAGCCCCAGCCGGCGTCAGTGACCTGGCCCGGTAGGACCATGAAGGCTGCCTCCCAGCCGGCGGCTGGCTACGTAAGCCGGCAGATTAACGAAGTCGCCTTGCAGGGCGATGTTCTTCACATAGAAGTAAGATTTTTGCTAGAGCTTCACCGACTGGATCAGCGCGATGGGCGGAAACGGGTTGTCGCCCGTCGATCTCCGCATGGTGATGAAGGCGCCGGACGGGGCAGGCACGCCTGTGACGATGGGACCAAGCTTGGACTGGAAGAACTGCCCCCAAAGTTCGAGGGTGGGGAGGACGTCGAGGTTCACACAGAGTGACGAAGGCCGACAGCAGCACCATCGTGTTTGGAGTGAGGTGGTGCGGCTGGAGATGATAGAACTTGAGGAACGAGCGGAAGAAGCCGCTCGCGGGCAGGCCGACACCGCGCAGGCAGTGCGAGCAGAAGATTACCCGCTCGTCCTCCTCCGGCACCGGCGAGATCTCCCTCTCCGGCGCGAGACGGACCCGCACGAAATCTTTGCCCGGCAACCGCCGCGTCTTGCAGAGGAAGTCGACGTGGTCCTCATGGACGTTGCAGCCGTCCTAGGAGCTACACCGCGCCATGAGGACGAAGAGGCGACAGGAGACGCACGGCGACAGAGGGCGCGCGATTCAGCCGCGACGAGGCTATGGCGCGCCGGAAAGGTTGATGGAGAGGCGGCGCGGCGGCGAGCAGCTGCGGCGATGGAGAGAAGGAAGAGGAAGAAAATGGCGGAGCGAGGGCGAGCGTGCGAGCGTCTGCCGCTCCCCCTCCTCCCCCTAATTATAGCCTCGTGCGGCGAAGCCGAGGAGGCGAGGCGTGGGGGGACGTGGGATTAACTGCGCCCACTCCCCCATGCCCCGCGATTATCGCGCCTTAACGACATGCGAAAACTGCCGCCGAAAGGCGAGCAGCCCGCTCGGGCCACAGAAGATCCACACTTGGGCCGAGGCACGGAAGTGGCGGGCCCCGGTCTGCGGCGACGTCCCGTCGCGCACGTGGGCTGGCAGGCCCTTCCAGCCGAAGGGTGCCATGTGGCGCGCAGGCGGCGGGCGGCCAGCCCACAGCCTTGCTTGCGTGCCAGTTGGTTCCCGCCTTCAGACTTCAAAAAATCTTGCCGAGGCGGCACGCCTGCGCAAGGCTGGCTCCCAGCTGCCGGCTCTTCAGGATAGGAAGCTGATTGAGCTTCTCGTTCCCCTTTCAGCCACGAAGCCCAACCAGCTTCGGGGACTACTGTCGGAGTAAATGACCACGGGTAGCCTAGCCGGCTCCCCTGGCTCTTCACGCACCCAAGACACGGGGCCGCCTTCCCCCGGCCGGCTATCCCACAAGCCGACTACCGGAAGGTGGCCCGACCCTAAAACCCTCATGAAGAAAGCCGCGAGAGGGCCGACTCCAAGAAGCCAGCCATGAGATGACCGACTCCAAGAAGCCGGCCCCCGACAGGCGGCCAAGATCGTGCCTTCAAAGTCTGCACCCACATAACGGAGATGGGATGGGGCGTGGCAACAGTGAAGCCTGCCACCCCCGAATCCCAGAGCCCGCATGGCCACAGTACACCGTAGGAGGCAGCCACGACCCGTCCGGCGGGGCACTGTTGCCATGCTGACCATGATGCCACCCACGATAGGCTGTCAGTACGGCCCGCAGACGGCGGGCCCCTTTAGTCAGAGAGATATCCGAAGGTGGCCACGCTTCCCCTGGTCGGCCTAGGACGTAGCCGGCTCTCACTAGCCGGCTCGTTCCCTCCCTCGAAGTATGCGCACCATTAAGGAGACAAGACGAGGTAAGGCTACAGTGAGAACCCGCCAGGTGGCGGCACTATAGCCATGCTTACCTCGACAAAGCCCTCGTCATCAAGGGTGAGGCAACAGTAACCAGCCCCCGACAAGACCCCCAAGCGGTGGGACCTACCTATCGACCAGGAGGCCGGCAGCCGGCGGGACCCGCCAGTCGGCGGGCCCCAGCGGTCGGCGGAGAAGCCGGCGAACGTAGACACTGACGGCTAGGGCCCATGCCCATCTGGATTACCATTGTACCCCTGGGGGGTAGGCCTATATAAACCCCCCAGGGCACCCATGCAAAGGGTTGGACGCTGATAGTTTTAGACACAACATTGAGGGGAGAAGAGAGCTAGCCTTGCCCTTCTTCTTCCTCTCGCCAAACAGCTCAAGGAGGCTCATGTAGCCACTTGTTGATCTAGTGATCATGCGGAGACCCCGCAGAGCAGGACTAGGGGTGTTATCTCCACAGAGAGCCCCGAACCTGGGTAAGATTCGCCGGCGTGCATGTCTTCGCCTCATCCCGTTTCCAGGCACCGACGACGTCTTATTGGCTCCCACAATGATAAGCCACCCGTTGGCATATGTCGCACCTACCACCCGACAACGCGGGAGGGGGGAGGGTTTTTGTTGGGCCAAGAAGGTGAGAAGCCAACTTGGGATCGGTCCGGACGGGGAAATATCATGTGCTCCCATACTCTGCATATGACACTAGTCTATGTTACTACTCCCTCCATTCCGGTTTATAGAGATGTTTAGAGTAACATAATAATATGTTACAGTACAAGTTACTCCCCACTATGGCCAGCCTTGGCCTCTCCCAGTGCTCCACCATGTATAGCTGCTAAGCCTGCCACGTAGGCATAAAATATGATGTGGCACCAATAAACTAAGCACCTCTGCATTGAAGACTTGAGTTACTAAGCCATTTAATGCACTTAGCACCTCATCTAAAGAGCATTAATAGTATAGCCAGCTGCTGGCTATAAGCCAGTGCCATGTCATCTACAGCCCATCTTATAGTCAACATGTACAATAGTAGATCAACAGAGTGTACTACTACTTTTTTGTTCTGTGGCCCACCTTTCATTCTCACAAAGTGCCTAGGAGCACGTGCTAGAGCTGGCTCTTCACGAAGAGCCCGCTTACCTTCTCTCTCCTCTTCTCTTTCCTCCAACTAAGCAGAAATATACTATAGTTTATTCCTTATAGCACGCCGACTCAGCTCTATTGTACTTGCTCTAAGCACATCTAAGCACTTACTAGCACCCCCTTGACCATGGACCTTGACGGTGTACGTCACCTTGTGTCTCATAATTTTCCTCGTCATCATCTGAGTCCTAGAAGATCTCACCCACATCATCATTAGCATGCAGCCGCCTTGATAGACAACGTGCACAGAAGGAGTAGAGGCGACTGGGGACGCACCACCACCACGTTGTGGGCACTCTGTATGTGCTCGTGTGCGTGCAGCGTGCGTGTTTTTCCGTCGGTGCTAGCTCTAAGGCCGAGGCTGTGGTCGTCTTCATCTCCGACTAGTAGTTGAGCAACGACGGCAAAGAGGTGCTGGAAGAGATGCGTATGAGCCGTTGCATGCGAGCTTCGCCATAGCACGACGAACTGGACGTCGCTGCGGATGGCGCACGCCTCCATGCAGCCGAGAGTGTGCGCATGCATGTGTTATTCACGTGCATTCTGCGGCCGAGCGTGTGTGCATGCACATCTTGTGTACGTGCGTTGTGTGCTCCATGCTGTGCGCGTATGTGCATGAGTTGGATCGGATGGAGTTAGTGCGTTGGCTTGTGTACATGCGTGGCTTGTTGGGTGGTTATTAATAATTCAATATAAACTACTCCCTCCGTTCCTAAATATAAGTCTTTCTAGCCATTTCAAATAGAATACAACATATGGATGTATGCAGACATATTTTAAAGTGTAGATTCACTCATTTTGTTTCGTATGTAGTCCCTTATTGAAATATCTAAAAAGGCTTATATTTGGGAACGGAGGGAGTATAAAACATCTTCAACTTAGCATCCTGATGTACCGTTTCTAGTGGTTAGCGAAAAGTTCGTGTTCTTTTAGTTGTTTATAGGTGGGCAGGAGGCAAAAAATAGGGGAAAACGTGCAAGGCTCCTTGCAGACGCTCCACCGCGAGGTTCCTTTCTCCTCCTCGGTCGTCGGGAATCTATGCTCTTCAACTCTTTTCTTTTACGCGAGCTTTGTTCATCCTTTTCCCAACACACGAGACATCTAGCATCAAGGTGCACGTGTCATGCAAGAAAATGGAGATAATCAGATAAGCAGTGCATAAGTGAGTCATGCGCGGGGGGGGGGGGGGGGGGGAAGCAGGGGAAACCCTTTTTCGTAAGTGAGTCGTGCACTTCGATGGCACCTATGCAATATTTTTTCTCCTTGATGGCCCGTGAATAATGCACGTACTCAACGACAGAGCACGGGATGGTAGGAATGACATGGTCATCCCTTTTTTGGAGAGAGTACGTACTACTAGTAAATAACTTTGATGTGTCCCGTCAACTCGCAGAACGACGAGAAGCTTGATTACGCCTTCTCCCTCGCCAACGCGTGCACGGTGGCTCGCAGCACGAGGAGAAACTTTTGCTTACAAGCGGTGGACGTGCAGCAGTTCATTTGGTGTCAGATTGCCAGAAGCACTACTGTAGAACCGTCGACTTCCGGAAGAGGCGAAGAGCCAAGTGCAAGGTCACCTACTAACCTTAGGCTAGGCGTAGTGGGAGTAACATAAGTAGGGGTACCTCCTTTTTTTTATTCTAGAAACAACCACACGTGAATATCAAGGTGCTGGTTATATAGAACAAATTTCCTGTAGTCCGTGCTCAGCCCTCCTCTATCTCTCTTCTCAGCTAGCCAGTGGACGCGCGGAGCCCATCGTCTGTCCGCTCACATGCGGCCCCACATGTCAGTGAAAACGCAAGAGCACCCACTGAACCTGCACATCTTTCACCTCGACATGCTGGCGATGAAAAACAAATCCAATAAAGATCTTCGGTGGCTGCTTTTGGAGTTACTCAAGAGTAGTAAGATTCTATTTACAGTTTAACCCAAGATGCACATCTCGTGGCTTCAACTACCACTCTATTTTCTTTCATCACACGACCTGGATGCTGGATGTCCCACGTGTCGGCAAAAGAAGGAAGAACCCGACCAAATCTTTGGTTGTGCTCTCGGATTAGACTAGTTGTGCTAACTTAAAATTTTTATTATGTACTCCCTCCGTTCCAAAATACTTGACTTCCATTTGTCCAAAAATGGATGTACCTATATACTAAAACATGTCTAGATACATATATATTTTGACAAATAGAAGGCATGTATTGTGCAACGGAGGGAGTAGAATGGATGCAAGTTTTTGTATTGGGAAGAAGAGTACATCCATATATTGATAGAGCGTTGGAGTTGGCCTTACAAGTGGGACCGCAGTTGAGGAAATCAACTATCGGCAAACCCCCACCTCGGCCGCCGCGTGATGGCTGAGTTAGAGAAACGATGAGGTTGAAGAGATTGCTCTAGCACGGACTCCAAGAAATATGGTGTCAGATGGAAGTCGTGCTGGTGGCGTGTGCCGTACTCCTGGACGTGAATGCTTGTTCTGGCCCATGCCACCCTACTACTCCTACTACTTACTATATAGTACTAGTATCGAGGATTCGGGGTGCTGGTTACGTACAATATGGCTACAGTAAAAACACCCACACGACGCGCGAAGCATGTGAAGCTAGTACAAATAGTGTACTACTATTGTTGATTGGCCTCATCTGATAACCTATTGCAATGCACGTACAATTATGTATTCAGAAAATATTTTTTTGCCTCGTCGCACCACTCACTCACAGAAGCAACTCGAAAGCCATTCATAAATTTAGTAAGTTTATCACAGGCATATCATTTTATTACATACAACAGGTCATCAACCCACATTGACAACAAGGATACATTATAAATACTAAAGTTTTCACCACACAACAAATAACAAGCAATGAAATGAACTTCAACTCAACCATTCCTCGGCGTTGGAAACACTTGCTTTGAACCACAAGTGATTCTCTGGGACGGGGCATCTATTGTCGATCTCGAGACCAACGCAGGACTAATCATCCAGGCTGAAGCGGCCTAGTATATCAGTACCAGGGTAGGGAACCACGCTAATGTCCGAGGTATAGACACAGTTGCTTCTCATAAATGGTGCTAGTAACGTTGTGTCAACAGCAGTTGGATCACCTTTCACCATCATCAGATAGTTTTGTCCAAGGAAGAGCGAGTTTTCTCCAAGACTATCAATTCTGTACCAGGGAGAAGGTGTTGGCGCTAGCACACTAGTATCCATCCCGAATACCATGCAACGGGTGTTGGAATAGGTCCGGAGAGTGCGACCATGGGAGACTACACCTGCTTCCTTAGCAGTGACATCATCAGTGGTCTGTATACACACGAGAAGAGGTGATCCATTGGAATTAGTTGCGAGGCGCCAAAGAGTATATGGGCGCTGCTCGTCCTCATTCTCGTGATTATCACCATCGTCATCTCCCCCTTGGTTATAAAAGTTTTCAAGTATAGGTGGTGGAATGTTCATAGGACCTTGGAAACACAAGAAGAAGGTTAATTAGTAAAGGGAAACTTGCTAACCCTCATGCATGTGGATGAAACAATTATAATTACAGTGGAAGACAAACGTACCAAAATGATAATGATTCCATGCAAAAACAGTGCCACGAGTGGTGGCAGCAAACACAAGGCCCTCGTATTGAATTGCATCACAGTACTCATGCATGTACAGAAACTGATTTTTGAGCAATGTCCATCGAGTCAAACCAGCAAGGACGGCACAAGCTTGTCGAAGATAGCAACAACTTCATAGTTGTTGTAATTCGAAGAGCGGTTGGGAACTCGAGAAATTGCTATCTTCCATAGAAGACAATCACCATGATTGTATTTGAACGTGTGTACAATACCGGTGTGCTCAACCTCTGGGCAGTCTGTTGAGATTTTTGGAAGTGGAACCCGGTCACGAGTGTACACATTCACAAGTTCCCACTCGCAGTTGGACCCAATGTAAACAACCCAATCTCCATTTGCGCCTGCCCAAGCCTTGCCCTCAAGCGATGGCATCTTAACATCATACGTATCATTATCAAGCGGCATCAACTTGCACAGGGCGAGGCCTCCGTCGTGACGGCGCCAGTCATCAGGGTCACGACAAAGAAGATAGGGGAGATCAAACCGCTCCTTGACTCTTGGATTCCTTGTAATGATGTTATTAGTTGAGTCGAGAATGGGCTTGAACGAACCTGCCATGCTAGACGAGGTGATGACGTCGCACCGATCAATGAGTTCCTCCACCACGTCATCTTTCAGATCGGGGCAAGAATAACGGGGTCATTTCCATCCTGTTCCCTCTATGGAGAAGACGATCGAACAATGGCAGAAGAAAGGGTGAAGGGCTGAAGGAAATTGGAGGAGGGAGAGGAAGAGCGTGCGACAGCAGTTCCAAATCGAGAGGGAAAGGCGAAGAGTCGGTGGACGGTTGCCAGTTTGCCACGGTTCACGAAGGGGCGCCTCGGCCTACACGTCGGTTCGGAAATACTCCTACTACTCGTCATCGTCTCACTGATATGTTGGAACGGGACCACATGTCAACGAAACAAGGTGTGTAATTTCTCGTGCAAAATGCGATCTGGCCGCGTTGGCCCGAGGTGCCGCATTAGTTTTTTTGAAAGTTTGCCGCATTAGTTATCGACCTTTATTTTTTTTAACATGCAATCTGAATGGATAGCTCCTGTGGTCATCACACGTGAGCAGATGTAGTGATGGTTGATTCGCCCGAGCAACTTATTACTGTACGAATATGGGAGTACCAGCGGATTCAAGGAACAGAGAAATGATGGTTGCTTCGTCCGAGCAACTTACTGTGGCAAAGGTGGGGCTCTGTGATTTGACTGCTCACTAGTCATTACTACTGCGGCGCAATGACCGGGGTGAATCTTTCCCAGAAGTTGTGTTGTGCACTTAATATTGCTGCATGGCAGGTGGAGCCGGATGAAGGATGTCCAACATGTCGGCGAAACGAAGTTGAATTGTTTCTGGCATTGCTATCAATCCTTCAGGATTTGTTATATGTACGCATAATTTTGATGAAATTGTACTGTGATGCTATGAAGGTTTCAACTCTGGTTCCTGCAGGAAAAAAAGGTTTCAACTTAGGATTCATGTGTCTTGCCTTGAGATTATCTCGTTACAACATTCCGTCAAATACAAATGAAACTACCATGGCTAATGCATCTCAATGGTTCGCAGATCAACGCCAATATTCACATCACAACTAAAGACAAAGTTGTGAGAAGGTGTACAAATAAAGAAAAAAATACAATTGATCGATGCTGTTCGTAGGCATGGCTCCATTTCCTTGGCACAGTGTTCATTGCTTGGCAGCTAGTTTCACCCAGCTCTGTAGCCAAAAAAGAGGTGTATGAAGGACACCACAATCCGATCATTTTGTGCAGCTCCACTAAAATCATGCGGACCATCCTTGTTTCAAAGATATCGAGTCAGTGTGATTACAATAATAGTGGAACTAGATGATGAAACATAACACACATAAATAGAAGCCGATCACCTCTACGATCTCTCTTTAGGACTCTTCTTGTTGGAGAAGATTAGGCACGGAGTTGGATGAGGAGGATAGCAAAACCAATCTCCCTTTCCGCAGTCCCATAGAAATGTAAAAACGTTGCCGATGTGACATTTTGGTGGAACTGCACAAAACACTCTTCAGAAAAGTGATTTGTGCAGTTCACCAAAAGGTCGCAATAGCAACGAGGTGAAAATGGATAGCCCTGTTTGCAAAAGGAGGTCGAAAGGAAACAATTACTGTCCAATAACACGAGTTGAAGACACATACGCCGACAAAAAAGAAGCATGTTCCATGTAAAAAGGGAAAGATAGCACATGGTGGTTTATCAAAAATGGTTTGAGGACGAGATTGCAAGATAGAAAGTACGCCGGCCGAGATACTATTTAAGCAAACAACTAAAGAAGATCCACATGCAGCAATGTGGGAAGATGGGCAGTGGAGCAAGGCCGGAGGAAGCTGTACCTGAGGGTCGTCGGGATGTTACTAGGAGGGCGCCGGCGGCTGGGATCTGCCCATACTGCGGCATCGAGCAAGTGGTGAAGGCCCTACCACACCGGAGCTTGGTCAGAGAGAACGGCGGGTACCGCAGATCGGGACGAGCTGTGTCAACGCCGTCGAACGGAGAAATGATGCACATCCTCCCTTTCCGCCGGCGGATGGGATGCGGCTGGATCACTGACCAACGCTGAGAGAGAGAGGCCACGACAGCCTTGTGTGAGATGGTGTGACGAGAGACAAACCCATTTTTCCATTTTCCCCACGGCAATCGTTTTATATTCTAGGCGTGGTACCCGACCCTTCTTCGAGTAAACAACCGCTACATGTGTCAAATTATCACGTGGGCTGCCTTTTCGTACAGAAACGAACTCCACCGTGTACCCACGCGGGTGTGGCCGGGAACGAGACGTGAGTACGTGCGTCCTGCGTGCACTTCTTCTTTAGGTGTAGGTACGTACGTGGGTGGGTGTGAGAGAGATGGTTTGTGCGAAACAGAGGCAATGTGTTGATGATATCTCAATCATAAAAACGTAACGTATGCAATGTGTGTGAAATGGAGTCATGGACATGAGATATCGATAGAATTGAAAACAGGGATGAAGTGTGTGGCTGCGCGTTCGATAAAGAGTGCCATCGAATTTGTGTTTTCCCACGTCAAAGATACAGGGTGGCTGGCCTACTGGAATTTGAGAGGGCAGAGGTGCAGTTCTTCTCCGTGGCATGGATACCTACCTACAACGTTCGACTATCGGTGTGTGTGTGTGTGGGGGAGGGGGGGGGGGGGTAGAGACCGGTCGACTAGTATATGTGTGGAGAAGGAGAGAGACCTAGCTATGTATTGAGGGAGATCGGTCGACATCCATGGATATGTGTAGCAGAGGAATAAGGTTGGGAAAGAGACAAAGGTAGAGCGTTAGAGGGTTGGTGGTGGAGTGGCGTCTCACAAATGGTGGGAGAGGCCTGCTAGACAAACGGAGGGCATGAGTGCAATATCAATAAGAGAGGGCGGGGGATGTCTGTCTATCTATGCACGTGCGTGTGAGAGACGGGTCGGGAGGTATTCAAGGATGATGAGGGGAGAAGATATGGTTGTGGTAAGCATGCGTAACTACATAGGAAGATCAACCGTCATGTGTCCGAGAAAAGGAGAGACATAACTAGCGAGGTAAGTGTATCAGTGCTTGGTGAAAACGAATTATAGTCGACCTGGCTATATGTAGGGAGATCAGTTCATATACACGCCTGCATGTGTTAGAAGAAAATAAGGTCCGGAGAGGCAGACAGGGGGAGAGGGTGTGGCTAGGAGGTGGTGCGAGAGGCCTACCGTGTCGAGGGGGGAGGAGTGTGCGAGCATGTGATTAATGAAAAGAGGGGCGGGAGTGTGCACCTGCGTGGAATCGTATTGGACATATGGGGGCATGGACGGTGAGAAGAGAAGAGGGGAAGTATATATGTGTTTGTTGTAGGCACACTTGGCTAGAGAGGTATATCGACCTGTGTGTGTGCCAGAAAGAAGGAGCCGGGGGCCTACACACACCGCCGGTGGACGACCTAAAGAGAAATAATGAACGTGCGCGATGGAGGGGATGCTAAGGGTGTGTGAGGGGGGCGGCCGTGTGCATGCACGATAGAAAGTTAGCACTAGATAGCTACAAATAGAAGAGGATCGTGAAAGTGTAAAAGACGAACAAAGATCATAATTCATTATAAAAAAGTGGATACGGATACTTGAAGAAGATATCATAATGTAGAACATTGATTATAATTTGGGCTAATGTGTGGCTTTCGCAACTCAGGTCTAAATACATGTCATAATGTAGGGGGCGGGGCACTATACTTTGTGTAATAAACACGGTGTACGTATGGAACATGGTTTAGATTATGAATATATAGTTAGTACATCAAATGTACTATTATTTGGAATCAACATCAAGTGTATTCAAAAAATAGAATTCGAGTTCACGTAGTACACATAGTTCATATCTATATCTATAGTAATCATGTGGTGTATTATTAAGGTAATACACGAATGATGGTTGAAGTTGGCAACAATCATGATTATAGATTATTATTGAAATAGAGAAACGAATTCAAATTTAGTTCGAATTGCAGCGGTAGTATAGACATTTGGAATGCACTAAAATGTCGGTATGAGTAGGTTACATGCATTATACAGCGAGCGAAAAAATTTAATCGGACATAACATGGATTCATACTCCCTCCTTCCATCTATTTAGGGCGTCCTGAGATTTTTAAGACCGCCTTTGACTATTAACAAGATTAATAGTACATGACATGCACAATGTGAAAATTATCTCATTGAAAGAATCTTTCACAGACGAAGTTAACGGTGTGCTTTGTGTAAGTTGCATGTCATATATCATTGCTCTAATATTTGGTCAAAATTAGCATCGAAAAACGCATTAGGCCCTATATAGATCGAAGGAGGGAGTAGCTTTGAATAGCATTTGTATAGTAAAACGGGGCAAGACTCTCTCTTTGTGTGGTGTGAATAGTTTTATTTTTTTCGTTTTCTTTTTGGTTGAGGGAAGTGTGAATTGATTTGGTACGTACAAGTACAATATTACTACACATTAGGCTTGTCCCTAAAATTCAACCCGCGTCTTGTTATATCCCGAAAATTCAGATATCGTGCTCCCAAAACTGGCGCCTTCACAACCCGCGCCTTGCTATCCCGAAATTACAACGCGCGTGAAAACTCCCTCCAGCTGCCAAATCCCGACACGCGAAATCCCCCTTCTAACCCTGAGCCGAAAGGGCCGCTAGTTCAAATCGGTGGGGGGTACTTTTGTAACACACCCTACATTTTGGACGAGCGCGTCCTTAAGTCATGCTTCACCCCCTCCCATCGCCCCCTTTTCGCCATTCGAAATCCCAGGCCGCCATAACCTCTCCGCTCCAGCCGCGAAACCCCACCTCCTCCGTCCGCCACATCACCGCTGCCCAGCCGGAGCCTCTTCCCCGACGACGTCGTCCACCACAACAACTCGACGTCCCTCGTCCACCTCCCCGGATGAGGATCCGTCGTCCATCTCACCGTCCCGCCGGTTTAGCCGCCCCGTCCTCCACCTCCAAGGAGCTACTCCGACGATCGCCTCGTCTATCGCGGCTGCTCCATCCCCACAGCTTCGCCTTAACCTACTCCACCGGAACCGCAGCATCCTCACCGACTCGTCGGACAAAGCCGAGGCCTACTCGGCGCCACCAAAGAGGTTGTACACATCGCATCGCACATTCTCCTTAACTTGACCTCCCGGCGCCGACGGTGCTCCATCCCGCACCCCCATGGAGCGGCTACCTTGAAGCCGGCTCCGCGGGTGACATCTCCACGGCGGCTCTCCCCCAGTGCGAGGCCCCTTCGGCAGCGACGTCCATACCAGCCGGATCTGCTGCTGCTGCTCTGGCTCTTGCTCGCTTGCTCGCGCTGCTGCTGCTGCTTTGCCTCTCGCTCGATCGCTCGCTCGCCCAGCTGCTGTTGCTGCTCTCCCCCTCGCTCATGCTGCTGCTCTGCTCCGATTAAGCCACACTTCAGTCGACTGAGTTGACTTTTGGGTCAGTCGATTTTCAGGAGTTGGGGGGGCTCGCCGGAGTTAAGGAAGAACCACCCGTAGCGGGGGCGGGGGCTCACCGGAGAGGTACCCCACTATCTATCTTAGGGTTCAGGGTGGGGGGCGGGGGGCCTAGAGGGCTGGCCGGGGCGGCGGTGGCGAGTTGTTTCGGGGCGGCGAGGCGGCGCTGGGGCCGGTGGTTCGGCCGGTGGTGGCAGGCGGCTCAGGGGGGTGCAGGTTGAAGATGAACTGCAGGCCCTCCCTAAACTACATGTCAAGTGGCTCTCTGCTACCATTGCGTTCAGTTTCGACAGTAGCATTCAGATTCCACAGTAAATTTCAGTTTCGACAGTTAAGTTCAGAGTCAACAGGTTTTACCTCATCTGTTGTAGTCAGGTGGTTTTTTGGTGATGTTAATTTTACATCCATTTTGCATCATCTATTGGAGATGCTATTAGAATCCCACTTGAGATTGACGATGTCTGTCTTGTGCTGCTTCAGCCTTGACATCTTACGGCTCACCGGAGCTGCTCCAACGACAGAACGATCCATCACAACAGAGCAGTGCCCTAGAAGCCGTCTACAGATTCCTCAAATCTTCCTCCACACCTCCGACAGCCACCTCTGCCTCAACTGCTTCAGCGACCAACCCAATGATGCTGAGGTCGACATAGCTACGGCAAAGAGGTTGTACACTTGTTGCATCACTTATTACTATACATTCACGTCGATCCATTAGGGCTATTTTGGTTCAACGGAAAAACATAGCAATATGGAATTTTCCAATGGCACTCTACTATTCAATTATTCATGCATTTTGTTGAAAGGAATGAAGCAAAACATCCACCTGGACCTACTTTTCAAAATCCTATGCATGAAAAGAAGACCAAGTACATTAGTGCCAGAATAACATTCTAACTGTACACTCTTTCATATGGTTTCACTTTATTTTGGCCATGTTTCTTTGCATTCCTCTGCTCTTCCAATTCCTGTAAACCAAACACCTAAGTTGACAGTAATCCTGTGTTTACAAATGCTCTGTTTACCATGTGCATTTTTCTATCCTATTCCGGTGTTTTTCCTATCCCTGCGTTTTAAGAATCATGCAAGCCAAATAAGCCCTTACAGAATTACTTCAGTTACAGATATGTGTCGAAGGGAACTTTGTGTGGTTTGTCCTGCTCCTGCCGCAACGTCGTCCACCTCACCCGAGTTGCTCCATCGACAAAAGCATCCACCAAACCAGACATCATGACTCTTGACCGTCTTTCGCCGCCTCAGATCTCCTTCCTTGCCGCCGTCACCCACCACAACGGCATCACCATCATCGACTCAGCAGATGAACCTGAGAAGTACATGGGTCCACAAGAGAGGTCGCACTCTTTTGTTTCTGCTTATGTTATGCATTGCTTAAACTTAGCTGCTACTTTATTGTCCTGTTCAGCTCTTGGACTCCCAAGTCAGATCCAAATTAATGTTAAAACTTGAGTTCTAAGTTAGTTGTGGGGCACATATCAAGGCAGCAATGAATAGTATGTCTGTCTAATATCTGGTTCACCTAGGGTATGCCTATGTTGTTCATCTTGGGTGGGAAACAAATAGTAAAGCAATCATCATCTGTCTTTTTATTAATTTAAAGCAATCATCAGCCTGTTATCATTATTTTTGGATCCATCCACTGGTTGTTACCATCACTCTAAATTTATGCATGCTCTCCTTACATAATCTCACCATATTTTTTCGTATGCATGTCAGATATTGTACACAGTCATGCTGAACATGTAGAGAAAAAGAGAAGAGTTTTGCGCGGCAATACAATGTCATGCAGACATCGCTCCATGGTGGGTTCAATGGCAAACCCTCCCCACCCCTCTCCAGATTGTAATCCAGAGGAAGATATCTGTTCTGAGGCGGATTCAGACGCCGCTGACCACTCCTATTTACCCCCAAGGTGTTTACTCTACCTTGGCATGATGATGTTAGTCATATCATGCATATGTTGCCTTGCAGTGCCTACTTTTGACATCATATATGTCATCTGCTTAGTTTAGACATGTTCTGTAGTGCCACCTATTTAGTTTCTATATCATATATGGGAATTATGCAGTCTCATGTCTTTTAGCCAGCCATAATATATGTGAAATGTGCAATGCTATCCTGTTTAACCAGACATCATATATTTGAATGATATCTTGCCCATCCTTTTCTTCATTACATTTCCATTTGTCGACAATGTTTGTACATTAAACTACTCTTCCTGTGAATCAGCCATTTGGGTGGGAGATGGAAAAATCTGGAGTGAAAACAAGGCCTTCAGAGCAGACAGTGCTACCTGTCGAAGTAGATCTCTTGTTGGGTCCCGATAGCTCCTCAAAGATGGATTCAGAGATAGATGACCAGTCCTATTCCCCCACTGAGGTGTATGCTCTAACTTGGCACGGTTATACTGCTCATATCATGCATATGGTGTCTTGCATTGCATAGTTTAGACATCATATACACAATATTCAACACCATGTTCTTAGTTCAGACATCATATCGAATGCCCTCTGTTTAGCATATAAATCACATATGTGAATTAAATGATGCGATCCTGATTACTTAGATAACATGTAGGTGAATTATGTCATGCGATCCTGTTTAGTTATTCATCATATCTTTGAATTATGTTATGCTATGCTATCCAGTTTAGATAGACATCATATATGTGAAATTATGTCATGTTATCCGTTTTAGTTAAACAATATACATGTCAACTATTTCATGCCCTCTTTTTTCCACACTATCTATTGCATCTGTCTCTCATACAATGTCTGTACATTCAACTATGTTTCCTGTTTATCAGCCATTTGAATTGGAGCGGGTGATGCCAGTATCTAGCGGAATAAAAACACGGTCTTCAAATAAAACAGTGCTACCTCTTGGTGGAGATAGCACCCCGGTTGTACATGCACAAGAACCAGCCCTACCACACATAACCCAAACTCTCGCAGATTGTACCCCTACTGCGATGGACAGAGAACCAGCTTCACCCAATCTAACCCCAACCCTAGCCTATAGTAACCCGGTTCCTGTTGACAAAGCACTATCTCCACCACAGAGCTCCCACACAAGAGTAGTTAGTAAGGCAGCTCCAGTGCCCAAAGGGCCAGTACTATCACGGTGAACCCCAACTCCACCAGTTAGTATGCCTATTCCTGTGGAGGAAGCACAACCAGCTAGTCGTAGTTTAGCATCTATCGCATTTGATGTTGTTAAATCGTATGTGCGTATCTTCCCATCTTGGAAATATTATACTGAAGATGAAGGAAAATGCCTGTTGCAGGTGTTTGTCCAGGAGTTATGTGTAAGTAATGTTATTCATGGCAATTACTTTGCTTCGTCCCATACATCCTACCTCCATGATGGTTATAATACAACAAATTTTCCCATTTTTCTCTATAGAGAAGGACCTATTTGGAAACTCGGGATGAGGTAACCTGTGCTAATACCTCTGCTATCTTCAAGAATGCTTGGTGGCAGTATCAGAATTAACTAAAGAAAACGTACTTCACCGGCAAAGGAACTCATCAAATTCCCTTACGTTCTCCTGAGACACATTGACTGGACGATGACTGGGAATGCCTTGTTCTGTACTGGTCCCGAACCAAGAATGTGGTAAGGTCTATGAGCTCATTTTCTATTTTTAAGTATTATATTCTTGCGTCTTACTGTACTCTGTTCATGTAGAACAAGTGCCTAAACCTGAAGAACAACTGTTCTAATTTAAGATTCCATTGCTATCATAGTTCAAAAAAGCGCTAGGCATTAATTATGCGTTTTGCCACCGCCTTGCGCTTTACTGACCAAAGCGCAGGCTTATGCACAGTTATGCATAGATTAAGCATAGTTATGCACAATGCGTTTTGCCAACGCCTAGAGCCTAGGCGCGCTTAAGCGCTTGCTTAGGCACGCCTTTTTTAACTATGATTGCTTTGCTCTTGTATCACTGTATTTACTAATACAAACTTTTTATTAAATTGAAGGATCCAATCAAAACTCCAATGGCACAGCAGGTATGTTCACGCATGTTTCTTTAACAGGTTTGCTCTTATCAATAGCTCTTTTGATTTCAATTTCAATTGTGTATACAATTGACTTTCATATCATGCACATTACTAGCATCACAACAGAGCCAATAGTGTTGTTGTACATGCAGACCCGTGGTACCCATCTAAAATGTTCTTGTGCCATGTAGTTTCCCACGCTTTGTATTCTTTCACTGCTGCTTTGTCTTGAACTGATATGATTTGAACCGTGTCTCTATTTTGATTTGGCAAGACAATGCAGTGACCATAGGACATAGATACTTGGCAATAGAAGACTTGGTAGTTTAATCCTGTCCACCTTACTAATGAACTGGTTCACCGAAATGAGTTTCATATACTAGTACATGCTAAACTTGTTATGTGTCTGCTTGTTTCTTCTTTTAGAATGCTGACAGAATATTGGGGAAGAGTGCCTTATTAAGCAATGGTAAAGGAAGTAATGCATATAAGGTTCAGGATAGTGACACATCCTTGTTGGTCTCCAACAAAGCTGATAAAACAGCTAAGGAAGACTATCTTGAAGACAGCGAGACAACCCCAAAGTCCTGTCTTGGTTTAGTGTTCGAGTTACTGGCCACTACCACTTGCAGAAGCTATTCAAACTCACTATCTGAATCAGTTCAGTTTCTTGAGTCTCAACTACAAGCTGAAAGACATCGATCAGCTGTGCTGCGACAAGAAGCGGAAGGACTGCGGAAGTCCCTGGAGCATTCAAATGCATACTTTCTGGTGCAACAGCAAGCGTTGGAGGATTTTAGCGCCAAACAGGACAAAGCTAATCAGCTTGCTAAGCTTATTGCTAGCATGGTGGATACCCAGGATAACGTTTCTTGAGCTCTTCTGAAGTTGTTTCAGTTATGCTCTTGTTTTGCTACCGCATTTATTTGCACTGGTGGCCAATTTTGACGGCCAGTGTATGTAATATGCTGCTTTGTTCCCTATGTTTGCACTGATGGCGAACTTTGATGCCCAGTCGATGTAATATGTGTAATAGCGGTAATAGGCTAGCCTTAATTGCTTGCTTATTTATTTCCTTATTGTCTTGTTTAGTTGTTTGCTTGTAGTCACTGCAGTTCTTTTTCTGTGATTTTCTAGTGGCCACAATAGCCTATTTTTGGTAACTAGGCCAAAATAATCATGGCAACACATGGACTGTTGTAACCATGGGCCTCCTGCAGGCCGTATGATCCATGGGCCTTCGTCCGGCCGTAGGATCCATTGGCCTTCTATACGGGCCATAGGATCCATCGGCCTTCTATACGGGCCTTAGGGTCCATGGGCCTTCTACGGGCCGTAGGGTCCATGGGCCTTCTACGGTCCGTACGACCCATGGGCCTTCTATGGGCCATAGATCCATGGGCCTCATACGGGCCGTAGATCCATGGGCCTTCTACGAGGCGTATCATCATTTCGCCAATCATGGGCCGTACAATTCGTGGACCATAACGGGCCATTAATAGACCGTATTTGATAACTCTATGAAAACAGTCCAACGGTTTTTTTGACATGAAAATGGCCCAACGTATTAACGGTCCGCAAACGGGCCAACTGTAACGACGTGCTGAATTTGGCCCACAAGCAGAAAATGACAGTAACGGGCCGTATGTAATCGAATGCTGCAAATGAGCCCAAGAATCAATGGGCCATGAGAAGGCCGAAAGATAACTTGGGCTGGAAACGGCCTAATAGAATAACGGGCCGTTAATGGGTATAAAGTGATACACTGTTCATTACGGGCCAGTTTCAGCACGGGTCGTTAATGGGCCAAGAGTTACAAAGGGCCTCATATGGGCCGAAAGAAGTCATGGGCCACACATGGGTCGAAAGTTAAAACGGGCTGGAATCATATTGGACGGCCCAGATGACGCTACTGGGTCTAATTCGGATAGGGCGTAACGGGCCCTGGGTTAGCGGATGTAAATGGGCTATATGCGAACATGCCATTAACAGGCTTTCCGTGGGCCGGCCCGCCACCTTTTGACCAAGTCAAACGGGCCGGCCTTTTCACAGGAATGGGCCTCTGTTGGGCCGTGCCATGTGTCGCCGTATCATAGGCGCCTTCGGTCCAATGAGCGGATGAAATCTGTCTCAATGGTGAGCCGACACGTGTTTCCTCCAGCCAATGATGATTTTACACGTGGAAAATCCCCGTTGGTCGGGGCTGTTAACGGGTTATCAGATCCAAAACCTGACCCGATAGCTTAACGGCATTCCGTTATGGTCGATGCCACGTGTCGGTCACCCTTGACGAAAGCACTTCTGTGACGCGCGATTTATCGTCATGGAAGTGGACACTTCCGTGATGATAATTTTGGTAATGTCATGGAACACTTCTACGACAGCACAGGTATGACTATCTTGATTTTGTCATAAAATCGTCATGGATGTACATGCATGACGGAAAACACGACCTACTATGACAAACACGTATCATCACGGAAGTGTATTTTTTTGTAGTGAAGTGTGCAAGCTCCAGTGATCCATCTATGGAATGGTGCAAGCATCTCGGAGTTGGAATATACGCTTTGATGAGTTGATCAAAGCATATAGTTTTATACAGACTTGCAGTAAAGCCTGTATTTACAAGAAAGTGAGTGGGAGCACTACAGTATTTCTGATAAAGTATATGTGAATGACATATTGTTGATCAGAAATAATGTAGAATTTTCTGGAAAGCATAAAGGAGTATTTGAAAGGAGTTTTTCAAAGAAAGACCTCGGTGAAGCTGCTTACAAATTGAGCATCAAGATCTATAGAGATAGATCAAGACACTTGATAAGATTTTTCAATGAGTACATACCTTGATAAGATTTTGAAGTAGTTCAAAATGGAACAGTCAAAGAAGGAGTTCTTGCCTGTGTTGCAAGGTATGAAATTGAGTAAGACTCAAAACCCGACCATGGCAGAAAATAGAAAGAGAATGAAAAGTCATTCCCTATGCCTCAGTCATAGGTTCTATAAAGTATGCTATGCTATGTACCAGACCTATTGTATGCCTTGCTCTAAGTTTAGCAAGGGAGTACAATTTTGATCCAGGAGTAGATCTCTGCACAGCGGTCAAGAATATCCTTAGTAAGGACTAAGGAAATTTTTCTCGATTATGGAGGTGATAAAAGAGTTCGTCGTAAAGAGTTACATGGGTGCAAGCTTTTACACCAATCGAGATGACTCTAAGTCTTAATCTAGATACATATTGAAAGTGGGAGCAATTAGCTAGAGTAGCTCCGTGCAGAGCATTATAGACATAGAAAAATATTTGCAAAATACGTACGGTTCTGAATGTGACAGACCCGTTGACTAAACTTCTCTCACAAGCAAAACATGATCACACCTTAGTACTCTTTGGGTGTTAATCACATGGCGATGTGAACTAGATTATTGACTCTAGTAAACCCTTTGGGTGTTGATCACATGACGATGTGAACTATGGGTGTTAATCACATACAGATGTGAATATTGGTATTAAATCACATGATGATGTGAACTAGATTATTGACTCTAGTGCTAATGGGAGACTGAAGGAAATATGCCCTAGAGGCAATAATAAAGTTATTATTTATTTCCTTATTTCATGATAAATGTTTATTATTCATGCTAGAATTGTATTAACAGGAAACTTAGTACATGTGTAAATACATAGACAAACAAAGTGTCACTAGTATGCCTCTACTTGACTAGCTCGTTGAATCAAAGATGGTTAAGTTTCCTAGCCATTGACATGAGTTGTCATTTGATTAACATGATCACATCATTAGAGAATGATGTGATTGACTTGACCCATTCCATTAGCTTAGCACTTGATTGTTTAGTATATTGCTATTGCTTTCTTCATGACTTATACATATTCCTATGACTATGAGATTATGCAACTCCCGAATACCAGAGTAACACTTTGTGTGCTACCAAACATCGCAACATAACTGGGTGATTATAAAGGTGCTCTACAGGTGTCTCCGATGGTACTTGTTAAGTTGGCATAGATCGAGATTAGGATTTGTCACTCCGATTGTCGGAGAGGTATCTCTGGGCCCTCTCGGTAATACACATCACTATAAGGCTTGCAAGCAACATGACTAATGAGTTAGTTGCAGGATGATGTATTACAGAATGAGTAAAGAGACTTGCCGGTAACGAGATTGAAATATGTATTGAGATACCAACGATCGAATCTCGGGCAAGTAACATACCGATGACAAAGGGAACAACGTATGTTGTTATGCGGTTTGACTGATGAAGATCTTCATAGAATATGTAGGAGCCAATATGAGCATCCAGGTTCCGCTATTGGTTATTGACCAGAGACGTGTCTCGGTCATGTCTACATAGTTCTCGAACCCGTAGGATCCGCACGCTTAACGTTCGGTGACGATCGACAATATGAGTTTATGTGTTTTGATGTACCTAAGGTAGTTCAGAGTCCCGTATGAGATCGGGGACATGACGAGGAGTCTCGAAATGGTCGAGACGTAAAGATCGATATATTGGACGACTATATTCGGACATCGGAAAGGTTCCGAGTGATTCGGGTATTTATCGGAGTACCAGAGAGTTACGGGAATTCGTCGGGGAGTATATGGGCCTTATTGGGCCTTAGTGGAATAGAGGAGAAGGAAGCCTAGGAGGGGGCACGCTCCCCCATGCCCAATCCGAATTGGGTGAGGGGGGCGACCCCCCTTTCCTTCTTCTATCCCTCCTCTTTCCTACCTCTCCTACTCCAACTTGGAAGGGGGGGGATCCTACTCCTGGTGGGAGTAGGACTCCCCTATGGCGCACCCAAGAGAGGGCCGGCCCTCCCCCTCCTCTACTCCTTTATATACGGGGGAAGGGGGCTCCCCATAGACATACAAGTTGATCATTGATCTTTAGCCGTGTGCGGTGCCCCCCTCCACCATAATCCACCTCGGTCTTATTGTAGCGGTGCTTAGGCAAAGCCCTGCATTGGTAGCTTCATCAACACCGTCACGGTGCCGCCGTGCTGACGGAACTCTCCCTCGAAGCTCTACTAGATCGTGAGTTCATGGGACGTCACCGAGATGAGCGTGTGCAGATCGCGGAGGTGTCGTACGTTCTGTACTAGGATCGGTCGATCGTGAAGACATAGGACTACATCGACCGCGTTGTCATAACGCTTCCGCTTACAGTCTACGAGGGTACGTGGACGATACTCTCCCCTCTTGTTGCTATGCATCACCATGATCTTTCGTGTGCGTAGGAAAATTTTGAAATTACTACATTCCCCAACACATACCCCCTGCTACGACCCATAGATTCATCAAAATAAGCAAACAACACAAAGAAAACAAAATCTGTCAAAAACAAAACAATATATAGCATTATGTAAACTTTGAATACTTCTCTTAAAAATTAGGAAAACAGAGGGAATTTGAATATAAATCTTGTGTAAAACATTCAGAGCAAAATCATGCTTCTATGATTTATGAAAATTATTTTACTGGGTGCAAATTTTTCTTTTCATCAAGATCAAATCAACTATGATCAAATCAAACACTAATTAAAACACTAAAACACAATTACTACATAGGTAATTTGCATTTTATTCAAGAACAGTAGCAAAACAAAAAATATAAAAATAAATTTGGGTTGGCTCCCAACAAGCGCTATTGTTTAACACCCCTAGCTAGGCATAATGCAATAGATCTAGGTATTGTCATATTTTGTATGCAATTCCTCAATTACACTTTTGGGCTTTATAGGAGGTTCTTTAATCTTATCTATGATCACACTCTTTAGGAAGAAATCAAGAAATTCATGTGTAACAAAAGGTTCCTTCACAATATTGACAAAACGCGAGTGAACACTTATCATATTAAGATCTACATTTTCCCCACTAGATGATCCACCTCTATTTTTAGGAACATAAATAAACATAGCAGCCTTTGTGGAAGGAAAATTTGGGGTAGTTTTAATGGAAGCAAAAGCAGAACCCAAGTTAGTAATAATATTCTCCATCTTATCAATCCTAGTGGAACCTTGATCTAACTTCTCAATAACTATGGGTTCTTTTTCCTTTAGATTCTTCAAAGTAACTCCTACCTTTGATCCATATTGAGTAATATGATTATGAATCTTTTTATCCTAGTTTCAGTAAGATCTACGGTAGCAATTTTATTCTCAACAATAGCAAGTCTTTGCATCACATGTTCCAAGGATAAAACAATTTCATTAACCATAAGAGGTGGTGAGCCTACCAAATCTATCATATCATTATAAGCTCCCAAAGTGTGGCTTCCCAAGAAATTTCCCCCGGTAATGGTATCTAGAACATATCTATTCCAAGGAGTAACACCCACATAAAAATTTCAAAGGAGAATAGTAGTAGATTGCTTAAGAGTAGACCTATTTTGGGCATTGCAAATTCTATACGAAGCATCTTTTAAATTTTCTCCCTCCCTTTGGTTAAAATTAAGAACCTCACTCTCGGGAGTACTAGCAATGGTAGGGGGATTAGCCATGATAGCAAATCAAAAGATCAAGCACATGAGTAAAGCGAACGAAAAGACAAACGAAAGAAGGGCGAATAAAAAGGCAAATCTTTTTGTATTTTTCTGAAAATGTTTTAGAAGTGGGGGTGAGGAAAACAAGAGGCAAATGGAAAATAATGTAATGCAAGAGATGAGAGTTTATTCTGGGTACTTGGTAGGCTTGATGTAGAACCTCCCTAGCAACAATGCCAGAAATTCTTCCTCCTACTTATTGAGCTTGCGGTGGTTTTTCCCTTGAACAGGAAAGGGTGATGCAGCAAAGTCGAGATAAATATTTCCCTCAGTTAGATAACCAAGGTATCAATCCAGTAGGAGGCACAAGCAAGTCCCCAATCTATGCACCTACACAAACAATCAAACACTTGCACCCAACGCGATAAAGGGGTTGTCAGTCCCTTCACGATCAATTGCAATGGTGAGATCTGATAGAGATGGATATAAAAGATTACTGAAACTTAAAATAAAAGAAAAGTAAATAAATTGCATCAAGGTATTTTTGGGTTTTTTGGTTTATAGATCTAAAAATAAATCTTGGGAAATAGACCCGGGGGCCATAGGTTTCACTAGAGGCTTCACTCTTGAAGGTAAATAATACGGTGGGCGAACAAATTACTATCGAGCAATTGATAGAAAAACGCAAAGTTATGACGATATCGAAGGCAATGATTACGCATATAGGCATCACATCCGTGTCAAGTAGACCGAAACGATTCTGCATCTACTACTATTACTCCTTCCATCAATCGACCCCAGCCTGCATCTAGAGTATTAAGTTCATAAGAACAGAGTAACACATTAATTAAGATGACATGATGTAGCATGATATACTCAAGCAATATGATGAAAACCCCATCTTGTTACCCCTGATGGAAACAATGAAATACGTGTCTCGCTACCCCTACTGTGTCAGTGGGTGAAATCACGCAAGATTGAACCCAAAGCTAAGCATCTCTCTCATTGCAAGATAAACCAATCTAGTTGGCCAAACCAAACCGATAATTCAAAGTGAAATACAAAGATATGAAATCATGCATATAAGAATTCAGAGAAAATTCAAATAATATTCATAGATAAGCTGATCATAAATCCACAATTCATCGGATCTCGACAAACACATGCAAAAGAAGATTACATCGGGTAGATCTCCAAGAACATCGAGGGGAACATTGTATTGAAGATCAAAGAGAGAGAAGAAGCCATCTATCTACTAGCTATGGACCCGTAGTTCTATGGTAAACTACTCACGCTTCATCGGAACGGTAATAGGATTGATGTAGATGCCCTCCAAAATTGATTCCCCCTCCGGCAGATTGCTGGAAAAGGCCCCAAGATGGGATCTCACGGGTACAGAGGCTTGCGGTGGCGGAAAAGTATTTTCGCGGGCTCTTCGGATGGTTTGGGAATATTTGAGGATTTATAGAGGTGGAGTTAGGGTTAGATCTCCGAGAGGGGCGCAAGCCTGGGGGGCGCCCGCCCCCCAAGGGCGCGCCCCTATGACTTGTCGTCTCCTCCTAGGTCTTCTTACCTCCTCCCCAAGTCTTGTAGGTGTCTTCTGGTCCAAGAAAAATCATTGTAAAGTTTTATTCCGTTTGGACTCTATTTGATATCCCTTTTCTATAGATCTCAAAAACAAGGAAAACCATAAACTGGCACTGAGCTCTAGGTTAATAGGTTAGTCCCAAAAATAATATGAAATAGCATATTAATGTATATAAAACATCCAAAATAGATAATATAATAGCATGGAACAATCAAAAATTATAGATACGTTGGAGACGTATCACGCACCCACTAGGTGTAGCCCCTGAGATTCGGGCCAACTACATAGTACTTGGGTTGAATATTAAAGATGTCTTTGTGGTTTGTGCTGATCCTTCTTTCGTACAACACTTGGACGGCCTCCGAGTCGGCATCCATAACTGGCTTCTGGAGAAACACCGCCAGATCACAGCGCAACTTGCCGCCAAGGAGGAGGCGCTCTGTCTTGCCAAAGGAACGTCTTGCATGCTCTTAGTAGGGCGCGCCAGCGTACCCACTGGGTGTAGCCCCTCGAGATTTGGGCCAACTACATAGTAGTTGGGTCAAATCTTAAAGTGGTTTTCTTCTTTCCTTCTGGCGTCTGACTTGAAATTTTCCCGGCAGCCACCGCGGCCGAGGTGCCGATCCCTTGAACCTGGCTGGCAACCCGACCGGATGGTCACCGACAACGGCCCACTCCAAGCTGAGGTGGAGTGGCCGAAGGAGGAAGCCGCCAAGGTAGCAGAGGCCCGCCAGGCACTTGCCGAAGTGGGGCAGCAGCATGACCGGCTGGCTGGCAACAAGAGCTAGCTCCAAGCCGAATTGGAGCGGCTAAAGACGAAGGTCACCAAGGCGGCGGATGCCCACAAGGCGGAGCTCATCCGTCTGAGAGACAAGCACGTCAAGGAAGCCGCTGCCAAGGACGACAAGCTGAAGGCGGCCATCGACAAGCGCATTGAGCTTGAGAAGGCGCTCAAAGCCTGCGACCGCGTTGGGAACTTGGAGCGGCACGGTAGTTGTGCGAGGTGCAACACCTGGACAAGGTCTTTGCCTGTAAGTACTTCTTCATCTGTCGTGCCAGGTTACAAGCCGGCCGAGTTTTTACATGGCTGACCGCTTCCTTTGTGCGTTTGCTAGAGTACTTCCCGGAGACGAAGGACACGGCGGACGAGGCTGCGCTCGCCCACCGGTTGACCCAGGCGGACGCTGGTGCCGGAGCTAACCCGCGCGCCACCTGGAGTTTTCTGGAGATCATGCACGCCACTGAGGCCCGCTTGAGGGCCCTGGAAAAGCATACAGCAAAGCTCTCCAAGGCCTGGATGGGCATGGCGGTGGCCCTTTGGCTGGGTGCCGGTGCGCCCAACAGCTTCACGCGGTTGGTGTGCTAGCTGGAAGCCGGACTAGCACGGCTCTATGCGTGGCGCGTCTCTGCGGCTCGTGTCGGCGCATACTTGGTGCTGTGGTTCGTCATTTCCTGGTACCCAGGCCTCAACCTGAACAAGATGGTGGCCTAGCGAGGTGGCGCGGAGGCTCAACTGGTAGCGGAGGTGGACCAAATTACAGCGGGCTAGCTACCTTGCCTTGTTTGCCAAACACGACGAGTTCCAGGTGGAGCAGACGGAAGACGACGCGGTGGTGCCGCCCGACAACTTTGGCCTGGCACTTGATGACCTGGCAGGAAGCTCCGAGGAGTCGGGTCGTTATGCGAATGACGGGACCGGGCTGGACGACACAGGCGCCTCGGCGAACCCGGAGGTCACCGTGTAGGAGCCGGAGGTCGCATAACCCGACATGGCCGCTGCTTGAAGCCGTTCTGCTTTTTACCTTTGTTGAATTTTGTTAAGCGACAAGTCCACCAACTAGGGTTTTAATGTGAATGTAATGAACTCCGGCCTTGGGCCTTTATTTTTATAATGTAAATATTTTCGCAAGTGTATGCACTCGTCCTTGCCATTCTTAGGCTTTTTCCTGCTTACTCCTTATTTTGGATTCCCCCCTGCGAGTCGAATAACCAGGTTTCAGTCTGTGACAAGGAGTTAGGCCTTTGGAGGGAGTGCGTAGTACTTAGGCTTTTTCAAACGTTGAGCGCAAGCAAAACACCCACTGGGCCGACTGGCGGTAGGCGGCGAAGCCGGCTGGCGCGCAGCCGGTTGTGCGGCAGCTTAGTGTGATGGTGCCAAATTGCCCGATCCGGCTTAGAGGGTCTCTGCGTGCCGGCGCTTTAGCCCATGGTTCTTGCCGGCCGAACAGCTGAAGCCAGACTGTGGCTTAGGGCGAAGGGGAGGGCCTCGACGACTCGGACACATCGAGAAGGACTAAGCGGGAGACGGGATGCATTCAAGCCAGCCAGCCCCCGAGCCGGATGAACCGACCCGGCGGTTGTCGGTGTCAAAACCGGCGGATCTCGGGTAGGGGGTCCCGAACTGTGCGTCTAAGGCTAATGGCAACAGGAGACGGGGGACACGATGTTTACCCAGGTTCGGGCCCTCTCTATGGTGGTAATACCCTACTTCCTACTTGATTGATCTTTATGATATGAGTATTACAAGAGTTGATCTACCACAAGATCGTAGAGGCTAAAGCCTAGAAGCTAGCCTATGATTCTGATTGTTGTTGTCCTATGGACTAAACCCTCCGGTTTATATAGACACCGGAAGGGGCTAGGGTTACACAGAGTCAGTTACAGAGAAGGGAATCTACATATCCAAATTGCCAAGCTTGCCTTCCATGCAAAGGAGAGTCCCACCCGGACATGGGACGAAGTCTTCGATCTTGTATCTTCATAGTCCAACAGTCCGGCATTAGCATATAGTCCGGCTGTCCGAGGACCCCCTAATCCAGGACTCCCTCAGTAGCCCCTGAACCAGGCTTCAATGATGACGAGTCTGGCGCGTAGATTTTCTTCGGCATTGCAAGGCGGGTTCCTTCTCAGAATACTCCAAAGTAGATCTTGAACACAAGAATCATGTCCGGCTCTGCAACAAAAAATTCCACATACCACCGTAGAGAGTACAATATTCCACAAGTCTAATCTGCTGACAACTTTTCCATAGCGTGACATCACGCTGTGGCCCGGTCATTATTCGAACCGTTTTCTGAACCTGCTACTACACATCTTGCGAGGCGGTTTTTGGGACGTCTTGTCGAAGTAGCGATCGTGTCCCCTTATCATGGGATTCTCATCAATACGGGTGTGGGTAACCCAGCCGCGCCATTAGCACAGCGCTTGGGGAATAAGCGAGTTTCTATGACAAGTGGGGAGGCACATGACTGGTGCCTCTATAAAGAGATAAGGATTCCCCTTTTTTCACCCACGCCTTCTTCTTCCTCTGCTCATCCATTCTCGAGCTCCAACGCTCAAGCTTTCACCTCCTCCGCAAAAACATCCCGAACATGTCCGGGGCGGGAGGCAAGTGGATGGCCTCCTCTGTTAAGAAGGAGGACACAAAGAAGCTTTGGGAGGCCGGATACTTGTCCGAAGACATCGCGCATCGGCTTCCGGCCGAAGGGCAGATCATCCCTACCCCGAAGCCCCAGGAAAGGGTAGTATTCCTCTCCCACTTTGTCCGCGGGCTTGGATTCCCCCTCCACCCATTCGTCCACAGACTAATGTTCTACTACGGGCTGGACTTCCATGATTTGGCCCCCAACTCCATCCTCAACATCTCGGCGTTTATCGTCGTGTGCGAGGCCTTCCTCTGCATCACACCCCACTTCGGCCTATGGCTGAAGACTTTTAACGTGAAGCCAAAGGTGGTGAGCGGCCAACAAGCGGAGTGCGGAGGCGCCATGGTGGGAAAGATGCCCAATGTTACCTGGCCCGAAGGCTCTTTTGTGGAGACTATGAAGGGGTGGCAATCAGGGTGGTTCTACATCACCGAGCCGCGCGATGCCAACTGGGCGGCGACCCCCGAATTCCGATCCAGCGTCCCCATGTGGCTCACCTCCTGGCGAGAGAAGGGCGTAGCCTGGGGCTCAGCAGAAGAACTGACCGGACTTTAGACATGCGTCCAAAATAAGACATGCAAGAAGATCAAGCTCGTCAACGTGGTCCAAGTTATGCTCCTCCGCCGGATTCTTCCGTGTTGGAGACGGATTTTCAATCTGTGGGAGTTCGACCCAGCCGAACACCAGATGCTGCGAGAGCTCTTCGGCATGATGCACGAAGACGCCTGGAAGGTGCTTTTCAAGGCCAACAAGGTACCACCGCCCATAATGGAAGATCGCGGGCTCAGCACAAAATGTCGAGCCAATCTGGTAAGTTTTCATATTTGCAGGATATGCCTTTTACTAGCACATCCGCGGGAGGAATCTAAGCCTCCATGCCAATCTTACAAGCTTGGGTAGCGATAGTGGAGCAGATAAACTGTCCGGCTTCGCTACCTGAAGATCCAGAATCGCCTCTTCTAACGAAGATGTTGTTTCCGATGCCCTACAAGGTACCGGAGAATAAGGTCAAGTAGACGGCCGTGGGGACCAGAGATGGTCTCCGGCGCAAGGTTGCACTGGACATGACGTCCGAAGACACCAAGACGCACTCCTCCACTAAAGACGAGGAGGAGGAAGAAATCCATCCCCCCCTACTAGGGGGAGAAAAAGAGGAAGGCTGCCACGCATGGGGAGGCCAAGGTGTCCAAGAAGGGAAAAACCTTCCTTCCGGACCATTCCATCGTAGCCACCAATAGCGGCGAGGAGTGGGAACCCAGGGTCAAGCCCCTGGCTAAGTCGTAAGTATCCAGACACAATAGTACTTTCGGTATGTTTACTTTATCGCTTCTTAACGTGCCAGACGTGCACCTACAGTCTGGCCCAATCCAACCTCGAGATATCCTCCTCTTCGGAGGTATCGCTGGACCCATCGGTGATGATCAACAAGTCTCTTCCGACAGCCTCCTCCCCCAAGGCTGAGGATGACACCGAGGTGTTGTCTCAAAGGATACCAGCCCCAGGGGAGACGGCTCTGGAGACGCCGCCAGGCGAAACCCCGGTCGTCAGACACATAGGGGAAAAGACCCCCACGGACTCTGATAATGGGGGCCGCAGCCAGTTTTGCCCCCAGCCGAATACGGCTCCAGAGACCCGAGTGGTTCCGGATTCAGGCAGGCAACCTCTCCCTAAGGAGGGTGAGCCACCTGTGCCGATGACCTCTGTCCATCCAGAGGCACTGGACAGCTTGCTGGAAACGCTTCGCAGCGCTTCCATTGATGAAGAACACCGTACTCTTATGAGTATGGTGATCGAGAAGGTTCGGTCCGCCAAAAGCGGATTGACCGAAGCCAGCGCTAGCCTTCTAACAGGCTTTGAGGTAAGTAATAGAATTGTGAGAGAATATCACAGTGTAGATAGTAGCCCCTGATGCTCTGTGCGGTGTTCGGAAAGAAAAGCCGAACAAAGGATCAAATAATATTTGCAGGAGTCTAACATAAGATATCTATGTAAATAAGCAGGCATCGCTGCTGCCTGCTGCTGCCCATACTGCAGAGGTCTCTGGACTAAAGCAGGACCTAGAGCGGACCGAGGCAGAGCTCGTCCTCGTGAAGAGGTAGCTGGAGGAAAGCCAAGGTACATAATACCCTGCATGTGTACTTGTGAAGGATAAATGGTTTGTGTTGATAAAAGCGTCATGAACTTTTGTAGGGGCCACGACCGAAGTGGCGACACTTAAGAAGGCGCTGGCTGAAGCTGAAGACAAAGCAGCCAAGGAGAGCGCCAGTTGTGAGAAGAAAGAGGCCTGGGTCAGCGAGGTCCAGCAAGAGCTCCAGGATTTCGTCCAGAAGTACGAGTCCTTGGAGCGTGACTCTAAGACTCAAGAGTCCGAGCTTGCCAAGGCCCTCCAGAGTGCACAAGACGCCAGAGCCGAAGCCTAGAGGGCCCTCCAGGAGATCCATGTAGCCAAGAAGATTGCGGCGGGTAAGGAATTTGTTATGCAAAGCAAGCATGTGAAGGAGCCATTCTTTTTACTTACCCGAATTTGGAGTTCTCGAGGAGCGTTTGCGGATCTGCCGCCCAGCATATCAGATGCCGTAGAGTTCTACCGAGCCGAAGAAGGGAGCTCGACAGAGAAGTTGTTCTGGTCTCAATATCTTGGGACAGAACACCCGATGCCCTTGAGCGACCAGCTGAAGCAACTGGTCGAGCTACACAAGTCAGCCGAACTGGCCATGAAGGACCTCATAGTCCGGCTATGGTCTGCCGAGCCTATGCCCATCAGCTACTTCGGACTCGTGAAGTGGCTTATGAGTGCCTGCCCATGACTTGAAGTCATAAAGCGGTCGATTTGCATTGAAGGTGCGTGGATGGCCTTTGCCCGTGCGAAGATGCATTGGGCAAAGATGGACGCCACGGCGTTGATGACCGAGGGGCCACCGAAGGGCAATGAGCACCGCCGACCCAAAAAATATTATGATAGTGTCCTTAAGGGCTCTCGCCTTGTGGCGGAACAATGTACAAAGGATGTAATCTTTGAATGAATGCATTCATTTTATCCTGTAATATGAAACAAGTTCATTTGTGCAGTATAATGCTTGTTGATGTAAAATTTACCTCCTATGCGGCCGTTTATAAAATCTGAGAGTTGGCCAGTTGTCAGCTTCTGCCCCCATGTAACGAGTACAAGGGTGTTTGGGATAAATCTAAACACTCTTTATCCATGTTTTTGGTCCATTAAGGAGGTGTTTAGCGCAACGAACAAGGCAATCAGACTATACAGCTTTATCACCCTCACTTAGCCATAGAAGTTCTATAATTTTAAATTTTGGCATAGCCCCTGGTATTCGGAAGGCCGAACTTGGGGCGCTATACATGCCTAAATCGGACAAAGACCGATTCCTCGCATAAAGCGAAAAAAATCTTTAAGGATTTGGAACCTCTAGAACAGCGACTAGCTCTCGCCGCATCATGACAGTTAGTTTTCGGCTTTCTCTACTAAGGTGCTTGTCCGGAAGAACCGGGACACAATCGCAGTAGTTCTCCCTTTACTACCCTAGCCGATATAGCGGAACGTAGGGTAGCAAGCACAGGAGCCGGGCAACCCAACTATTGACCCAAGACATGATTCAGAGCTGATGCATATAATGCTATAAGTTTGGGGTGCCGCACTGTTAAAGTGTTCAGACTTTCTTGCCATGTTATGGGGTACACTGAAGCACCTGGCAAACTAAACGCACCAGAATGTACGGGTGCAGTTTGTAATAAATGAACTGTCAAAGGAAAAAAACCAAATGAAGTAATAAGTTGACGCTGCAAATTATTTTCCATTGTTATTTGAGTAATACGTCGAGGCGTATGTATACAAGTAGTGCGATAAGCAAATAGGGCTATTTGACATGCCCTAACCAAGAGCGAGCAGCGTGTGGGTATGTAAAACAGGTATAGCAATCGTTAGCAGAGACCACCTGGGGGTTCCCTTATACATCAAAGCTCCTTGCTTCCTTGGTGTATCCATCCCGTAATGGGTCTGATGATCAGGCTATCGGAAGAGCCTCAAGAAGAGAGGAACCTGAAAGAAAGAAAAAGGTGAAGGTATGCGGATCCCGGGGCGGTTGAGCCGCATTTTGGACCGTGGTCTTGCTGTGCCTCCGTCTATGCCCATGGTATTTTAAGTGCGTAATTATGTACGCGTGGCACAAATTTCACTATTTGATTGGGACTGGGATGGAGGCCGAATTGCTAGGTGAGCTCTGGATGGGCCAGACGATCCTGTTGCAGAGTAGTTTGGACTCACTTGATGGTGTCCGGGGGCTTTATTGCCGAATTGAGGGTCTGCCTAAGGAGGCTGCTCTGTACTTCTGCTGCAAGGGCCGCGGTGTGCTCCTCCATACGGAGGGAGTGCTCTGTATTTCCATCGACTACTATAACACCGCGAGGTCCGGGCAGCTTATGCTTGAGGTAGGCATAGTGTGGCACCGCATTGAATCGAGCGAATGCGGTTCGTCCAAGCAGTGCATGATAACCACTGCGGAAGGGGATGATATCGAAGATTAACTCCTCGCTTCGGAAGTTGTTTGGTGATCCGAAGACCACTTCCAGTGTGATTAAGCCTGTACAACAAGCCTCTACACCTGGTATGACACCTTTGAAGGTGGTTTTGGAGGGTTCGATCCTTGAGGGATCGATGCCCATTTTGCGCACTGTATCCTGATAAAGCAGGTTCAGGCTGCTGCCACCGTCCATGAGGACTCGTGTGAGGTGGAATCCATCGATAATAGGGTCAAGGACCAGTGTGGCTGAGCCGCCATGACGAATACTAGTCGGATGGTCCCTGCGATCAAAGGTGATCGGACAGGAAGACCATGGGTTGAACTTTGGGGCGACTGGCTCCATCGCGTAGACGTCCCTTAGTGCGCGCTTCCGCTCCCGCTTGGGAATATGGGTGGCATATATCATATTTACCGTGTTGACTTGGGGGGGGGGGATTTCTTCTGTCCCCATGTGTTCGATGGCCGGGATTCCTCGTTGTCATCACTATGCGAACCCTTTTCTTTATATTCAGCATTTATTTTGCCGGCTTGTTAAATACCCAACATTCTCTGTTGGTGTGGTTGGCTGGTTTATCGGGGGTGCTGTGGATTTGACATGGACGATCGAGTATGCGGTCCAGACTGTATGGGCCTGGATTGTTTCTTTTAAATGCCTCTTTTCGTTGACCGGACTTGGAGCCACTGAATCCGGCATTGACGACCGTGTCTTCGGCGTTATCGCCATTATTGCGACGCTTGTGTCTGTTGCGTCGGGGCTTGCTGTTGTTATCTCTAGCGTCCGAAGTGCCAGGGTTTCTTGATGTGCTGTTGCTATGAGCCAACCAGCTATCTTCGCCCGCACAAAAGCGGGTCATGAGTGTCGTGAGGGCTGCCATGGACTTCGTCTTCTCTTGGCCGAGGTGTCGGGCAAGCCACTCGTCACAGATGTTATGCTTAAAGGCCGCTAGGGCTTCGACATCCGGATAGTCAACAATTTGGTTCTTTTTAGTTAAAAACAAGTCCATAATTTCCTGGTTGATTCTCCGGGCTGTTGGGTTATGTGACCTTAGTCCATCTATAAGTGAGCAGATCTTGATCAGCTTGAAGCTGCTGCTATTTTTTCTTCAGGCTCTTTGCAGTGGCTATAAGCTGGCGCTTGAAGCGCTCCTGCTCGATGGGATCCTCAGGCACGACAAATTCTTCATCACCGAGGCTCACCTCGTCTTCAGAGAGGGGCATGTAATTGTCATCCTCCGAGTATTCAGTCATTGCCTGTTCATCTGGGCTAGCTTGCCCGTCCTCCCATTCGGCCTGTTCGAAGCTTGGATGGGCGGGATTGTTTTCCTCTTCGACATCATCCAGAGTGCTATTAACTCCTGTGTCGGCATCGCTGTTTCTACCCTGGCATGGTTTAGAGTGGCGCCGCTGATGTCGGTGCTTCGGCTGTTTCTCTGGAAGATTATCATCCATTGCATCCTTTTGATCCTCGCCATTGTTTTCTTTGGGTGTGTCCACCATGTATATGTCATACGATGAGGTGGCTGTCCAGTCCCCTGTGGGCGGTGGTTCCTGTTCTTCTCCGGCATCGTCATCCATACCGTCGATGTCTTCGGAGTCGAAATCAAGCATGTCGGTTAATTCATCGATAGTGGCTACTAAGTGGGTGGTGGGTGGGTAACGAATTCCTTCGTCGCACGCTTCCCACTGAAGTCGGACACAGTTCGGCCACGAGTCTCCTGACAAGGAGAGAGATTTTAATGAGTTTAGCACGTCGCCCAAGGGCGAGTGCTGAAAGATGTCCGCGGAGCTGAACTCCAAGATCGGTGCCCAGTTAGATCCGATGGGCGCGGATACGCGCGGTTCGGAGCCTATGGCCGGAGACGAGTCTTAGGGTCCGATGACACAGACCTCATTGGAAGCAAAATCTGTGTTCGGCTCTATCGCCGTTGAGCGTGCGGCTTCCGCGGTGGGGTCCGTCCTCCTGTCCTCAGATGGCACGATCTGCACTGGATCTAAAGCTAGGGCAGCTCTAGGTGAGATCTCCTGAACACCGTCCGATGGCAGATCTAGGTCATGCTTATCGTGCCTGTAGGGTGCACCTGTCGTGGGCTCAAAATCCATCAAAGCTCAAGTCTCCGCAGATGTCGGCAGTGTAGTTCAGGCTTCCAAACCTGACCTGATGGCTAGGGGCGTAGCTATCGATCTGCTCCAGATGGCCAAGCCAGTTGGCCCGCAGTGTGAAGCCGCCGTATACGCAGATCTGTCCGGGGAGGAAAACCTCACCATGGACCACGTCATTGTAGATGATTGAAGGAGCCATGAAGCCTTATGGTGATGACACAGTGGAACTCTCAATGAAAGCACCAATGTCGGTGTCAAAACCGGCGGATCTCGGGTAGGGGGTCCCGAACTGTGCATCTAAGGTTAATGGTAACAAGAGGCGGGGGACACGATGTTTACCCAGGTTCGGGCCCTCTATATGGAGGTAATACCCTACTTCCTTCTTGATTGATCTTGATGATATGAGTATTACAAGAGTTGATCTACCATGAGAGCATAGAGGCTAAACCCTAGAAGCTAGCCTATGATTCTGATTGTTGTTGTCCTACGGACTAAACCCTCCGGTTTATATAGACACCAGAGGGGGCTAGGGTTACAGAGAGTCCGTTACAGAGAAGGGAATCTACATATCCGAATTGCCAAGCTTGCCTTCCACGCAAGGGAGAGTCCCACCCGGACACGGGACGAAGTCTTCAATCTTGTATCTTCATAGTCCAACAGACCGGCATAAGCATATAGTCCGGCTATCCGAGGACCCCCTAATCCAGGACTCCCTCAGCGGTGGATGGGGAGAAATCACAAGTGTGTGCAAGGCACAATAATTGGTAGGAAAAGGTAGCCTCCAAGTGTCGTTCGGGGGTCCTGTTGTTTTTCATTGAACACCGAAAGGTAGTGATACATACGTGCATACAACTTGTAAAATGGGCGGAGGAGCTCCTCATTCCAAGGCCGGCTTGTCTCTTCATCGGAGGTGTCTCTCTTGCGTGCATCGATGAGGTACTAGGTGTTGCGGTCACACACAGCTTTGCTGACGATGAAGGGGCCCTCCCATGGGGAGGCCAACCTGTGCTGGCCGGATTGCTGCTGGACAAGTCGGAGCACGAGGTCACCTTCGCAGAATGCGAGGGGCTTGATCCTCTTTCTATGGTAGCGCCTCAGGCTTTGCTGGTAGATGGCCTATTGGCTGAGGGCCAATAGGCGCTCATCCTCTAACAGGTCGATGCCGTCTTCGCGGGCTTCTTTGGCTTGTGCTTCTGTGTACATTGTGACTCGTGGCGAGTTGAACTCGATGTTGGTCGGGATGATGGTTCTGCTCCATAGACGAGGAAGAATGGGGTGAACCCGGTCGACCGGTTTGGCGTTGTCTGGAGACTCTAGAGGATGGCCGGCAGCTCGTCAAGCCAACTGTCGGGCAAATGAACAAGGGGCTCGACGAGTCACGGATTAATGCCGGATAGGATCAGGCCGTTGGCCCGCTCGACCTGGCCGTTGGACTGAGGATGAGCGACGGAGGCCAAGTCAAGTTGGATGCAAAAGACACAGCAGTACTATGCCAGTGCTCCCTTGGCAATGTTGGTGCCGTTGTCCGTGATGATGCTATGCGGGAAGCCGTAGCGAACCGTGATGTCCTTGATGAACGGGACGGCCATCGACCCGTCCAGTTTCTTGATCAGCCGTGCCTCGATCCACTTGGTGAATTTGTCGATTGCCACCAGCAAGTGCGTCATGCCGCCTCGAGCGGTCTTGAAAGGTCCCACCATGTTGAGTCCCCAGACTGCAAAGGACCAAGTGATCGGGATGGTTTGCAGGGCTGAAACTGGCTAGTGGCTGCGTTTGCTGAAGAGCTGGCAACCCTTGCACTTGAGTACCAGCGACTCGGCATCCTTGAGGGCCGTATGCCAGTAGAAGTCATGACAGAAAGCCTTGTCTACCTGGGACCTGGAGGCGGCATGGTGCCTGCACTCTCCCTGGTAGATGTGCAGGAGGATCTCTATGCCCTTGTATTGCTCGACACAGCGCTGGAACACACCAGTTGCGCTACGCTTGACGAGCTCGTTGTTGATGATGTTCTAGGCGGACGCGTGGTTCTGCACTTGCCGAGCCTCAGTTCGTCCATGGGGAGTACCCCATCCTCCAGGAAAGCCAGGATTGGCTGGGCCCATGACGGAGCCGCTACCATAGTTAAGACGGCCGCCGGGTCGGGATCCGGGATGGCGCCCCCCGAGCCGTAGTCGGTAGCCCCGGGCTGTGTTCAGCAGTCCCCCGAGACAAGATCAGCAGCCCCCAGGACAGGATCAGCAGCCCCCGAGTCAAGGATGGCAGCCCCCGGGCCGGGTTCAACAGTCCCCAGGCCAGGATCTTCGGGGTTGGGCGGGGGAGCCACTGAAGGAAATATGCCCTAGTGGCAATAATAAAGTTGTTATGTTATATTTCCTTATTCATGATAAAGGTTTATTATTCATGCTAGAATTGTATTGAACAGAAACTTAAATACATGTGTGAATACATAAACATATACCTCGTCGCTAGTAAGCCTCTACTATACTAGCTCGTTGATCAAAGATGGTTAAGGTTTCCTAACCATAGACAAGTGTTGTTATTTGATAACGGGATCACATCATTAGGAGAATGATGTGACGGACAAGACCCATCCGTTAGCTTAGCATATTGATCATTTAGTTTATTGTCGCTTTCTTCATGTCAAATACATATTCCTTTGACTATGACATTATGCAACTCCCGAATATCGGAGGAATACCTTGTGTGCTATCAAACATCACAACATAAATGGGTGATCATAAGGATGCTCTACAGGTATCTCCGAAGGTGTTTGTTGAGTTGGCATAGATCGAGACTAGGATTTGTCACTCCGAGTATCGGAGAGGTATCTCTGGACCCTCTCGGTAATACACATCGTAAGCTTGCAAGTAAACGACTAAGGAGTTAATCACGAGGTGATGTATTACGGAACGAATAAAGAGACTTGCTGATAATGATATTGAACTAGGTATGAAGATACAGACGATCGAATCTCAGGCAACACTACAAAAAATAGACTTATGTGATGATACGTGTGTGTCACATTAGGTCATGTTTTCTATCATGCATGTACATCCATGACAATTTTTTGATAGAATCAAGATAGTCATAGTTGTGTTTTAGTAGAAGTGTTCCATGACAATACCAAAATTATCATCACGGAAGTGTTCACTTCCATGACGATAAATGGCGCGTCATGGAAATATTTTCATCAAGGGTAACCGACACGTGGCATCCACCATAATGGGTCACCATTAAGCTATCAGGTCCGGTTTTGGATCCGATAACCCGTTAACAGCAACGACCAATGGCAATTTTCCACGTGTAAAATTCTCATTGGTCGAAAGAAACACGTGTCAACTCCTCGTTGGGACAGATGTCATCCAGCGAGTGGACGGGATGCGCCTATGATACTTTGACACGTGGATCAGCCCAACAGTGGCCCATTCAGGTCAAAAGGCCGGCCCATTTGACTTGGTCAAAAGGTGGTGGGCTAGCCCATGGAAAGCCTGTTAACGGCCTGTTCGCATATAGCCCATTTACAACCCACTAACTCATGACCCGTTATGGCCTATCTGAATCTGGCCTAGTAGCGTCATGTGGGCCATCCAATATGATTCTAGGCCATTGTAACTTTTGGCCCATGTATGGCCCATGACGTCTTTCGACCCATATGAGGCCCTTTGTATCTCTTGGCCCATTAACGACCCGTGGTGAAACTGACCCGTAATGAGCAGTGTATCACTTTATACCCATTTACGGCCCATTATTCCATTGGGTCATTTCCAGCCCATGTTATCTTTTGGCCTTCTCATGGCCCATCTATTCTTGGGCTGATTTGCAACATTTGATTACTTCCGGTCCGTCACTGGCCTGTTCCGGTTGTGGGCCAAATTCATCCCGTGGTTAAAGTCAACTCGTTTGTGGCCCATTAATCCGTTGGGCCAATTTCTTAGCTCATCAAATACGGCCGATTAACAACGGCCCATTATGGTCGGCCCAGGAATGGACGATTCCAACTCGCCCGTTTACGACCCATAATGCGGTCCATTATGGGCCCATGTTTGGCCAATCGATCATACAACCCGTAGAAGGTCCGTTAATTCTATGGCCCATAGAAGGCCCATTGTTTCTACGGCCCAAAGAAGGCCCATTGTTTCTATGGCCCGTAGAAGGCCCATGGTCACTATAGTAGATATGTAGCCCATGGTTATTGTGGCCTAGTTTTAAAAAATAGGTTATTGCAGCCACTAGCAAATGCGGAAAAAGAACTGCACTGACTACAAATAAACAAGACAACAAGGAAATAAATAAGCAAGCAACTTACACTAGGCTATCACGACTATTACACATATTACATCCACTGGGCATCAAAGTTCGCCATTAGTGCAAATATAAGGAACAAAGCAACATATCACATACACTGGTTGTCAAAGTTGGCGACCAGTGCAAATAGACGCCGTAGAAAAACAAGTCCAGAACTGAAACCACTTCAGAAGAGCTCAAGAAACAATATCCTGGGTACCCAACCTGCTAGCAAGATGCTTAGTAAGCTTATTAGCTTTCTCTCGTTTGGCGCTTAAATCCTCCAGCACTTGCTGTTGCACCAAAAAGCATGCATCTAAATTCTGCAGGGACTTCCTCAGTCCTTCGGCTTCCTGTCACAGCACATCTGATCGATGTCTTTCAACTTGAAGTTGAGACTCAAGAAGTCGAACTGAGTCAGGCAGAGAGTTCGAAGAGCTTGTGCTAGCAGTAGTGGCCAGTAACTCGAACACTACATCAAGACATGACTTTGGGGTTGTCTCACTATCTTCAAGATAGTTTTTACCAGCTTTCTTGGACACCAACAGGGATGTCTCACTATCTTGAACCTTATCTGCATTACTTCCTTTACCACTGCATAACGTGGTACTCTTCTCCAATATTTTGTCTACATTCCAAAAGAGAAACAAGCAGGCACATCATAGGTTTACCATGTTGTATATGAAACTCATTTTGGTAAACCAGTTCAGCAGTAAGGTGGATAGGATAATAGCATGAAACAAACATATATGTATGTACTATGGTCACTGTATGGTCTATATCATTCTAGTGTATGTTGTCAAATCAAGATAGAGACAATTCAAATCATATCTGTTTAAGACAAAGCAGCATAGACAGAATATAAGTGCGGGAAACCACACAACATGACATGAGAACATAACTGTTTATTAAATTGAAACTGAAATCAACATAGAGCAAGTTAGAACAGCAACCCAGTTAAAGAAACATGTTTAAAACATACCTATTGCACCATTGGAGTTTCATTTGCATCCTTCAAATTTGAAATTAGTTGGTATAAGTAAATACAGTAATTCAAGAGCAAAGGAGTATGAACCATAGCTACAGAACCTGACATGAGAACAATTCTTCTTCTGCTTTAAGCGTTGGGTTGGGGTTCAAAGTGGTGGTCCTCGTGATTTGCGCACTGGAGTTGCCTTACTAACTGCTCGCGTTTGGGTGCTCTGTGGTGGAGACGGTGATGTGTCAACTGGAACTAGGTTACTATCTGTTGGGGTTGGGGTTAGAAGAGGTGTAGCTGGTTGTTTGTCGAACTTGGTAGGGGTACAATCTGTAGGAGTCTGGCTTATGTGTGGTGGGGCTGGTTCTTGGGCAAGTACAGCCGTAGTTCTATCTACATCGACGAGTAGCACTATCTTTTCCGAAGACCATGTTTTTACTCACTTAGATACTGCCATCACCCCCTCCAATTCAAATGGCTGATAAACAAGAAAAGTAATTGAATGCACAGACATTGTATGATAGACAGCTGCAGTGGATAGTGGGGAAGGCATGAAATATTTCACATTTATGTTGTCTAATCAAACAACATAGCATGACACAATTTCAAATATATGATGGCTAACTAAACAGGATAGCATGACACAATGTCACATATATGATGGCTAACTAAACAGGATAGAATGACATAATTCAAAATATGATGACTATGTAAACAGGATGACATGATATAACTATATCATGTGTCTATTGAAGTGGTTGGCATGCTATAATTCACATACATGTCGTCTATGGAAACCAGATGGGATGATAATTCACGGATAGAATTACAAAATTCAAAATATGATGACTATGTAAACGGAATGAGATGATATAACTAATATGATGTCTTTATTAAATGGGATGGCATGGCATAATTCAGATACATGTTGTCTATGTGAACATGATGGCATGATATAATTCAAATATTGTATATGATTTATGTACTAAGCAAGTAAGCAGATGCTAATCGCATATATGATGTCTAAACTAAGTAGATGGCATTTAATATTTTGTATATGATGTAAAAACTAAGCAATGCAAGACAACATACGCATGATATGAGTAATATAACCCTGCCAAGTTTGAGCATACACCTAATGGGGAAATATGATTGGTTATTTGTCTCTAAATCCTCCTTTGAGGAGCTATCTATAACCTGCAAGATATCTGCTTCAGCAGGTAGCATTGTCTGCTCTGAAGACCTTGTTTTCATTCCAGATTTTTCCATCACCAATTCAAATGGATGATGCACAGGAAGAGTAGTTGAATATAAGAACATTGTCGACAAATGGAATACGTGATACAAAAACAGGATGTCATGATATAATCCACATATATGATGCTTGGCTAAACAACATGGCATCGCATAATTCACATACATAATGCCTTGCAACAAGATAGCATTGCATAATTCACATATATAATGCCTTGCAACAAGATGGCATTGCATAATTCACACACACACACACACACACACACACACACACACACACACACACACACACACACACACACACACACACACACACACACACACACACACACATATATATATATATATATATATATATATATATATATGGTAATTAGACACTAAACAGGTGGCGTTCACACAAAGAATGTCTAAACTAAGCAAATGACATAGCAAGGCAAGACACCATATGCACGATATGAGCAAGATAACCATGCCAAGTTAAGAGCATACACCTCGGGGGGGGGGGGATAGGACTGGTCATCTGTCTCTGAATCCTCCTCTGAGGAGCTATCTGGAACCAGCAAGATATGTGCTTCATGAGATAGCATTGTCTGCTTTAAAGACCTTGTTTTCACTCAAGATTTTTCCATCACCGTGTCAAATGGCTGATGCACAGGAAGAGTAGTTGAATGTACTTACATTGTTGACAAATTTACTACGTAATGAAAAAAAGGATGGCATGATATAATTCACATATAATATGACTAGCTAAGTTGGATGGCATTGCAAAATTCACATGTATGATGCCGGGCTAAACAAGATTGTATTGCATAATTCACATATATGATATAAAAAGTAAACAGATGGCATTCACACAAAGCATGTCTAAACTAAGCAGAGGGCATTTTTAATGTATAAAGTAAGAAATGCAAGGCGCCATATGCATGATATGACCAACATCGGCATGGCAAGTTAGAGCAAAGACCTCACGGGGTAAATAGGAGTGGTCTACTTGAGGGAGTCCTGGATTAAGGGGTCCTTGGACGGCTGGACTATTGACATGGGCCGAACTATTGGGCTATGAAGATACAAAATAGAAGACTTTGTCCCGTGTCTGGATGGGACTCTCCTTGGCATGGAAGGCAAGCTTGGCGTTCGGATATGTAGATTCCTTTCTCTATAACCGGCTTTGTACAACCCTAGCCCACTCCGATGTCTATATAAACCGGAGGGCTTAGTCTGTAGGGGCAATCATAATCATATAGGCTAGACTTCTAGGGTTTAGCCATTACGATCTCTGGTAGATCAACTCTTGTAATACTCATATTCGTCAAGATCAATCAAGCAGGAAGTATGGTATTACCTCCATAGAGAGGGCCCAAACCTGGGTAAACATCGTGTCCCCCGCCTCCTGTTACCATTAGCCTTAGACGCACAGTTCGGGACCCCCTACCCGAGATCCGCCGGTTTTGACACCGACATTGGTGCTTTCATTGAGAGTTCCACTGTGTCATCACCATAAGGCTTCATGGCTCCTTCAATCATCTACAACGACGTGGTCCAGGGTGAGGTTTTCCTCCCCGGACAGATCTTCGTATTCGGCGGCTTCGCACTTCGGGCCAACTGGCTTGGCCATCTGGAGCAGATCAACACCTACGCCCCTGGCCATCAGGTTAGGTTTGGAAAGCTTGAATTATGTGTCCGATATCCGTGGAGACTTGATCTTCGAAGGATTTGAACCCATGACAGCCGCTCCCCGCCACCACGATGAACATGACCTAAATCTGTCATCGGACCGTGCTCAGGAGATAGCACCTATAACTGCTCTAGCCCTAGATTCGGAGCAGATTGTGCCGTCCGAGGATGGGAAGCTCAACCCCGCCACGGAAGCCATAGACTCAGCGGCGTTGGAGCCGCACACAGATCCCACCTCGAGTGGGGCCCGTGTCACCAGAACCTCGGATTCGTCTCCGGCTATAGGTCCCGAACCGCGTGCATCTGCGCCCATCGAACCGGATCTGGCGCTGATCGTTGAGTTCAGCTCCACGGAAATCTTCCGGCACTCGCCTTTTGGCGATGTGCTAAACTCATTAAAAGCCCTCTCCTTATCAGGAGACTCTCAGCCGAACTATATCCAATTTGAATTGGATGCTGATGGCGGAGAACTCCGCTTCCCACCCACCAACCACTTCATAGCCACTGTCGAAGACTTAACCGACAAGCTCGATTACGAATCTGAAGATATTGATGGTATGGACGACGATGCCGGAGAGGAGCAGGCACAAAAACCACCGCTTACAGGGCGCTGGACAGCCACCTCCTCGTATGACGTATACATGGTGGATACACCCAAAGAGAACAATGAGGACAATGAAAAGGATACAGTCGAGGATAAACCTCCTGAGATACAGCCAAAGCGCCAACGTCTGCGGCGCTGCTCTAAACCACGCCATGGAAAAAACAGCAACACCGGCACAGGAGAAAATAATACTCTAGATGATGCCGAATACAATGAAGCCCCATTGAGCCAACCTCCGAACAGGACGAATGGGAAGATGGATGAGTTAGCCCTGATGAACAGGCCATGAATGAAGACTCGGAGGACAGTAACTACCTCCCGGTCTCCCAGGACGAGGTGAGCCTCGGCGACGAAGACTTTATCGTGCTTGAGGAGCCCGCCGATCAGGAGCACTTTAAGTGCCATGTAATAGCCACTGCAAGGAGCCTGAAAAAGAAGCAGCAGTAGCTTCAAGCTGAGTAAGATCTGCTCAATGACAGATGGACTAATGTCCTAGCAGCCGAAGAATATGGCCTCGAGCGCCCAACCAAAAGTTACCCGAAGCGCAAACTGCTACCTCAATTTGATGACGAGGCGCTGGAGCCTGTCCTACCAGCGCATGATGTGGCTGAGTGACCACCACGTGACCGGGACAAAGCGGTAACTCGAGCCGAACACCATCCCGTACTACCTCGCCATAAAAACAGAAACACAATAGCTCGAGGATACGCATATGACCTACAGCATGACCGGGAAAATAGAGTAGGTCATACCAGATCGATCTATGGATCACGGGGGCGTGCCCCGATGCGCGACGATGACCATCCAGCCGGACGTGACAAACATAATCATGCCCGGACCAAAGACCGCAGACAAACTCCATCCGAGCTATATCGCGCGTTGGCCTGATATAGAGGTGCAGCACACCCCCTTTGCTTCACTGATGAAGTAATGGAACATGAATTCCCGGAAGGGTTTAAACCCGTGAACATCGAGTCATATGATGGGACAACAGACCCCATGGTATGGATTGAGGATTTTCTTCTCCATATTCATATGGCCCGCGGTGATGATCTTCACGCCATCAAATACCTCTGGCTAAAACTCAAGGGACTAGCTCGGTACTGGCTGAACAGTCTGCCCTAAAACTCAATTGGCAGCTGGCAGGACTTGGAAGACGCCTTCCTCGACAACTTCCACGGTACATATGTCCGACCTCCGGATGCCGACGACTTAAGTCACATAGTTCAACAGCCCAGAGAGTCACCCAGGAAATTCTGGACTAGGTCCTTAACTAAAAAGAACCAGATTGTTGATTGTCCGGATGCCGAAGCCCCAACGGCCTTTAAACATAGCATCCGTGACGAATGGCTCGCTTGACACCTCAGCCAAGAAAATCCGAAGTCCATGGCAGCCCTCACGGCACTCATGACCCACTTCTATGCGGGCGAAGATAGTTGGCTAGCCCGTAGTAACAACACAAGCGAACCTGGCACTTCTGAAGCCAGAAACAGCAACGGCAAGCCCCGACGCAACAGACACAAGCATCGAAACAATGGTGACAACACCAAAGACACGTCGCTCAACGCCGGATTTAGTGGTTCTAAGTCCGGTCAGCGGAAGAAGCCATACAAAAGAAACAATCCGGGCCCGTCCAATTTGGAACGCATACTCGATCGTCCATGTCAAATCCACGGCACTCCCTATAAAACAGCCAATCATACCAATAGAGAATGTTGGGTTTTTAAACAGGCCAGCAAGTTAAATGCCAAGAACAAGGAGAAGGGGTCGCAAAGCAAGGACGATGACAAGGAGATCCGGCCACTGAACACAGGGGGGCAGAAGAAGCCCCCCCCCCCCCAAGTTAAAATGGTGAACATGATATACACTACCCATATCCCCAAGAGGGAGCGCAAGCATGTGCTCAGGGACATCTACACGATGGAGCCAGTCACCCCAAAATTCAACCCATGGTCATCCTGTTCGATCACATTTGACCGCAGGGACCATCCGACCAGTATCCGTTATGGCGGTTCAGCCGCACTGGTCCTCGACCCAATCATCAATGGATTCCATCTTACGCGAGTCCTCATGGATGGCGACAGCGGCCTGAACCTGGTCTATCAGGACATAGTGCGCAAAATGGGTAATGATCCCTCAAGGATCAAGCCCACAAAAACCAGCTTCAAAGGTGTCATACCAGGTGTAGAGGCCCACTGTACGGGCTCAATCACACTGGAGGTGGTCTTTGGATCTCCGGACAACTTTTGAAGCGAGGAGTTGATCTTCGACATCGTCCCCTTCTGAAGTGGCTATCACGCACTGGTTGGACGAACCACATCCGCTCGATTCAATGCGGTGCCACACTACGCTTATCTCAAGCTCAAGATGCCTGGACCATGCGGTGTCATAACAGTCAATAGAAATACGGAACGCTCCCTCCGTACCGAGGAGCACACTGCTTCCCTCGCAGCAGAAGCATAGAGCGGCCTGATACGTCTCCGTCGTATCTATAATTTTTGATTGTTCCATGCCAATATTATTCAACTTTCATATACTGTTGGTGACTTTTTATACTATTTTTTGGGACTAACATATTGATCCAGTGCCAGTTCCTGTTTGTTGCATGTTTTATGTTTCGCAGAAACCCAATATCAAACGGAGTCCAAACGGGATAAAAACGGGCGGAGAATTATTTTGGAATATTTGTGATTTTTGGGAGGAAGAATCAACGCGAGACGGTGCCCGAGGGGGCCACAAGATAGGGGGGCACGTCCTGGACTCTCCTAGGCACCCCGTAAGTTAGTTGATGCTCTTCTTTTTCCACAAGAAAGCTAATTTTATGAGAAAAATCTGGGTGAAAGATTCACCCCAATCGGAGTTACGGATATCCGGATATAAAAGAAACGGTGAAGGGGAAGAATCTCGGAACGCAGAAACAGAGAGATAGATCCAATCTCGGAGGGGCTCTTGCCCCTCTCACGCCATGGGAGCCAAGGACCAGAGGGGAAACCCTTCTCCCATCTAGGGAGGAGATCAAGGAAGAAGAAGAAGAAGGGGGGCCCTCTCCCCCTTGCTTCCGGTGGCGCCGGAACGCTGCTGGGGGCCATCATCATCACCGCGATCTTCAACAACACCTCTGCCATCTTCACCAACATCTCCATCACCTTCCCCCATCTATATTCAGAAGTCCACTCTCCCGCAAACCGTTGTACCCTCTACTTGAACATGGTGCTTTATGCTTCATATTATTATCCAATGATGTGTTTCCATCCTATGATGTCTGAGTAGATTTTCGTTATCCTATCGATGATTGATGAATTGCTACGATTGGTTTGAGTTGCATGCTTTATGATTGGTGCTGTCCTATGGTGCTCTCCGTGTAGTGCAAGCGTGAGGGATCCCCGCTGTAGGGTTTGCAATATCTTCATGATTTGCTTATGGTGGGTGGCGTGAGTGACAGAAGCACAGACCCGAGTAAGTAGGTTGTTTGCGTATGGGATAAAGGGGACTTGATGCTTTAATGCTATGGTTGGGTTTAACCTTAATGATCTTTAGTAGTTGCGGATGCTTGCTAGAGTTCCAATCATAAGTGCATATGATCCAAGAAGAGAAAGTATGTTAGCTTATGCCTCTCCCTCAAATATAATTGCAATAGTGATTACCGGTCTAGTAACGTAGTCAATTGCTTAGGGACAATTTCACAACTCCTACCACCACTTTTCCACACTCGCTATATTTACTTTATTGCTTCTTCATCTAAACAGCCCCTAGTTTATATTTACGCGTTCTTTATATTCTTGCAAACCTATCCTATCACACCTACAAAGTACTTCTAGTTTCCTACTTGTTCTAGGTAAAGCGAACACTAAGCATGCGTAGAGTCGTATCAGTGGCAGATAGGACTTGAGAGAATATTTGTTCTACCTTTAGCTCCTTGTTGGATTCGACACTCTTACTTATCGAAAGAGGCTACAATTATCCCCTACACTTGTGGGTTATGAAGACCTTTTTCTGGCGCCATTGCTGGGGAGTCATAGCATGGGGCGAATATTCTCGTGTGTGCTTGTTTTCTTTATCACTAAGTAATTTTTATTTGCTATTTTAAGTTGTTCTCTATCTTTAGTTATGGTTAGGAAACGCAAAATACCAAAATATTAGTTCTACCTACTACACCAATGGTTGAAGAACCACTCAAAATCTATTACACTCCTGAAGCTTTTTACTTGGATCATCTTCGATCCCTTTGTGCTCGTGCTGAAACCCCAACTAGCTTAGTTGAGGGCAAATCTTTAGATGAGCATGCTTGTTATGTGCGACACCGTATATCTGAAAAAGGGAAACTTTTACTGGATCAAATTCATCATTTGCAATGCTATGCTTGGAATTTATGTGAAATATATGATGTTACTTGTTGTTCTGAAAACCCTAAGAAACACCTTCCCTACCAATGCTTGTTTAGTGATAATGGAATCGTATCTTCATATGCTAAGGGTGTTTATAATTACAATGATGTTCAACAAATTGAAGAATTTTTTGCTTTTAAGGGTGCTTATGAAATTGCTTCTTTGATTGAAAAGTAGGATGCTACTCTTTACAAATCTGAAATTTTTGCCATACTTGAATATTATTATGATAATTATGCTTCTAATGCCTATATTAAACCATATATTGAGAAATTCTCCGCTATCCAAGAAGAGACAAATATTTTGCAGGAAGCTATGGAAAAAGAAATTGATGAAACTGTGAGCTCATTGGATGAAAAATATGATGAGGAGAGCGAAGGACAAAAGGAGGAAGAGAGGATTAGCTACCCATGCCCAGCTTCTAATGAGAGTAACTCTTCAAATCATACATTGTTTAATTTCCCTTCATGCTTACCGAAGGATGATTGCTATGATGATTACTATGATGATTGGTATGATGATTGTTATGATCCCGTTGATTCTCTTGAAATATCCCCTTTTGATGATGCTTGCTATGCTTGTGGCCAAGATGCCAATATGAATTATGCTTATGGAGAAGAACTTGCTATAGTTCCTTATGTTAAACATGAAATTGTTGCTATTGCACCCACGCTACACTATATCGGAGAAGTTTGCGCTTAGTAAGGATTATATTGATGGGTTGCCTTTTACCATTGCACATGATGATTTTGATGAATGTAATATGCATGTGCTTGCTGCTCCTACTTGCAATTGTTATGAGAGAGGTACTATATCTCCACCTCTCTATGTTTCCAATATGATAAAATTGCAAGAAACTGTTTATACTATGCATTGGCCTTTACTATGTGTGCATGAATTGTTCTTCTATGACATGCCGATGCATAGGAAGAGAGTTAGACTTTGTTGCTGCATGATATATGTTACTTTGTGCTCACTACTAAATTACAGATCATTGTTAATTAAAATTGGCTTTGATATACCTTGGGATCTGGGTGGATCCATTACTTGAGCTCTATATGCCTAGCTTAATGGCTTTAAAGAAAGCGCTGCCAGGGAGACAGCCCAGAAGTTTTAGATAGTCATTTATTTCTGTTGAGTGCTTTTATTTAGTTTAAAAACAAAATAAAATAAAGAGGGGAACCTAAAACTTTTCAAAAAGAAAAGTGAAAGTGAGAGAGACAAGCATTGTTGAAGTGGGAGAGCTCCTTGAACTTTGTTCATGCTCACGGAAACTTTGTGAATCTTGATTACAGAAAATTTTCATCAAAAATAATTATCCCCTTGTACAATTCCATTGTATTATAAAAATAATGTGCCAAGGTTTGCCTTTAGGATGTTTACAATGCTTGTTGGTTTGTACGGTGCAGGACAGAAACTTTGGCTGTAGTGCATGATTTTACGTTTTTTACTGGAACGTCAAATGGTTCTGTTTCTTTTTGCACTGTCTTGCTATACAGCTTGTTTATTTTTCCTAATTTTGGTATAAGTTTTGGGGTACCAGAAGTATGGTGAATGTTCAGATTGCTACAGACTATTCTGTTTTTAACAGATTCTATTTTTGATGCATAGTTTGCTTGTTTTGATGAAACTATCACTTTATATCAGTGGATTAAGCCATGAAAAAGTTATATTACAGTAGACACAATGAAAAAACAAAATATGAATCGGGTTGCTACAGTACTTAGAGTAGTGATTTGCTTTATTATACTAACGGATCTTACCGGGTTTTCTGTTGAAGTTTTGTGTGGATGAAGTGTTTGATCGAGGATGTCTCGATATGCGGAAAAGGAAGAGAGGCAAGAGCTCAATCTTGGGGATGCCCAAGGCACCCCAAGTAAATATTCAAGGAGCTCAACCGTTTAAGCTTGGGGATGCCCCGGAAGGCATCCCCTCTTTCTTCAACAAGTATCGGTATGTTTTCGTATTCGTTTCGTTCATGCAATATGTGCAGGTCTTGCAGCGTCTTTTGCATTTAGTTTTCACTTTTATTTTATGCACCATGCTGGTATGAGATCGTCCTTGGTTGATTTATAGAATTATCATTGCACTTCACTTATATCTTTTGAGTATGGCTTTATAGAATGCTTCATGTGCTTCACTTATATCATTTGAAGTTTGGATTGCATGTTTCTCTTCACATAGAAAACCGCCATTGTAGAATGCTCTTTTGCTTCACTTATATTTGTTAGAGCATGGGCATATATTTTGTAGAAAGAATTAAACTCTCTTGCTTCACTTATATCTATTTAGAGAGATGACAGGAATTGGTCAATCACATGGTTAGTCATAAAATCCTACATAAACTTGTAGATCGCTGAATATGATATGTTTGATTCCTTGAAATAGTTTTGCGATATAAAGATGGTGATATTAGAGTCATGCTAGTGGGTGGTTGTGGATTGTAGGGACACTTGTGTTGAGGTTTGCGAGTCCCGTAGCATGCACGTATGGTTACCGTTGTGTGACAAATTTGAAGCACAGACGCACATACCCGAGTAAGTAGGTCGTTTGCGTATGTGATAAAGGGGACTTGATGCTTTAATGCTATGGTTGGGTTTAACCTTAATGATCTTTAGTAGTTGCGGATGCTTGCTAGAGTTCCAATCATAAGTGCATATGATCCAAGAAGAGAAAGTATGTTAGCTTATGACTCTCCCTCAAATAGAATTGCAATAGTGATTACCGGTCTAGTAACGTAGTCAATTGCTTAGGGACAATTTCACAACTCCTACCACCACTTTTCCACACACGCTATATTTACTTTATTGCTTCTTCATCTAAACAGCCCCTAGTTTATATTTATGCGTTCTTTATATTCTTGCAAACCTATCCTATCACACCTACAAAGTACTTCTAGTTTCATACTTGTTCTAGGTAAAGCGAATACTAAGCGTGCATAGAGTCGTATCAATGGCAGATAGGACTTGAGGGAATATTTTTTCTACCTTTAGCTCCTCGTTGGGTTCGACACTCTTACTTATCGAAAGAGGCTATAATTATCTCCTACACTTGTGGGTTATCACGGCCTTCTCAGGCATAACCTTAATTCGGTGGCCAAGCACCCGAAAACTGTCAAACGAGTCCAAACTACCCTGCAGCAGGACAGTCTAGCTCGTCAAGAGCTTGACTAGCAATTCGGCCTCCGTCCCAGTCCCGACCAAGCCGCAGCATTTTTACTGCGCGTACATAACTATGCACTCAAAATACCATGGGCATGGACGGAGGCACAACTAGATTGCGGTCCATGATACGGCTCAACCGCTCCTGGACCCACATACTTTCACTCTTTATTTTTCTTTTAAGGTTTCTTTTTCCCAGGCTTTCCCTGGTGACATGATTATCGGACCTATCAAGGGATGGATACACCAAGACGACGAGAAGTGTTGACGTATAAGGGAATTTCCAGGTGGTCTCCCTAAACGATCATTATGCCTGTTTTAGAAGCCCGCACGCAGCTCTCCCTTGGTCGTGGAATGTTAAGTAGTCCTGTTTCTTATTGTACTACTTGTAAAAATTACGCTTTGATGTATTAATTAAACTATAATGGAAAAATAGTTTGCGCCCCAATTTCTGCGGCATTAGCCTATTACTTCGTTTTTCTTTTTTTTCGATATTCTTATCAATGGCACCCGTATACTCTGGTATGCCTTAATTCGCCAGGGGCTTCATTACGCCCCATAATATAGCAACAAAAGTCTGAACACTTTTTTAAAGTATAGTTCGGCACCCCGAACTTATAGCATTATATGCATCGGCTCCGAATCATGTCTTTGGTCAATAGTTGGGTTGCCCGGCTCCTGTGATTACTACCTTATGTTTCGTTATATCGGCAAGGGTAGTAAAGGGAGAACTACTGCGATTGTGTCATGGTTCATCCGGATGAGCACCTCAGTAGAGAAAGCCGAAAACTGACTGTCATGATGCGGCGTGACCCGCTCAGCTGTTCGAGAGGTCACAAATCTTTAGCGATTTTTCCGCATTATGCGACGAATCGGTTTTATCCGATCAGGTGTTTACAGCATCCCAAGTTCGGACTTACGAATACTAGGGGCTGCGCCTAAATTTTTATTGTCAAACTCCAATGGCTAAGTGAGGGTGATAAAGCCACATAGTCCGATTGCCTAGTTCCTTGCGCTAAACACCTCCTTTAAGGACCACACTTTGCTGTAAAGAGTGTTTAGATTTATCCCGAACACCCCCGTACTACCTACATGGGGGCAGAAGCCAACGACTGTCCAACTCTCAGATTTAACAATACGATCGCACAGGAGGTAAAATTTTAAATAACAAGCATTATATTACATCATGATCTTATTTCATAGTAGATGACAGGATAACATGAATGTATTTATTCAAAGATAGCATCCTTAGCACATTGCTCCACCACAAGGCAGGATCCCTCCATAACATTGTCAAAATACAGCTCGGGCGTGCGGTGCTCCTTGCCCGCGGGCGGTCCCTCGGTCACAAGCTTCGCAGTGTCCATCTTCACCCGGTGCATCTTGACTCGGGCGAAGGCCATTCGCGCGCCCTCGATGCAGACCGATCGCTTGATGGCATCAAGCCTAGGGTAGGCATTGATCAGCCGCTTGACAAGCCCGAAGTAGCTGTTGGGTATGGCTTCGGTAGGCCATAGCCAGATTATTAAATCCTTCATGGCTAGTTCGGCCGCCTTATGCAGTTCGACCAGCTATTTTATCTGATCGCTAAAGAGCACCAGATGTTCTGGCGCAAGGTATTGCGACCAAAACAACTTCTCCGTAGAGCTCCCCTCTTCGGCTCGGAAGAACTCCCAGCGTCTGAAACACTGCGCGGCAGATTCCCAAACGCCTCTGGAGAACTCTAAATCCGGGTCAGTAAGAGGAACCTTTTCTTCACATATTTGCTCTGCATAATAAAGGCCTTACCCGCTGAGATTTTTCTAGCCTCCTGGATTTCCTGGAGGGCGCCCTGGGCTTCTATCCGGGCATCGTGTGCGCTTTGGCGGGCCTTGGCAAATTCGGACTCTTGATCCGCAATGTTGCGCTCGAAGGACTTGCATTTCTTGACGGCGTCCTGGAGCTCCTGCTGGACATCACTGACCCTGGCCTCGTGCTTTTCTCGGGCAGCTTGTTCCTTGGCCGCTCTCTCCTCAGCCTTGGCCAGTGCCTTCTTGAGGGCCTCCACCTCGGTCACCGCTCCTACAAATCAAATGGCACTATGGTCATTACAAATAACCTATCCTTTCTGATATACATAAGGTCATTTGCATACCTTGTTTATCCCCTAGCTGCTTTTTCACGCGGCCGAGCTCTTTCTTGGCCCGCTCCAGACTCTGCTTTAGTCTAGAAACCTCAGTTGTATGAGAAGTTGCAGCCAGTAACGACGCCTGCTTGTTCACATTGACTTATCTGGTCAGTCTCCTGCGAAACTTGTTTGATCCTCTGTCCGGCTTTTTTTTTCGAACATCGGACAGTGTCTCAGGGGCTACTGTCTATACTATGACATTCTTTTTTACATAATTGCGTTGCTTACCTCAAAGCCTATTAGAAGGCTGGTGCAGGCTTCGGTCAGTCCGCTCTTCGCGGACTGAATCTTCTCAACCACCGTACCCATATGCGTACGGTGCTCCTCAACAATGGAAGCACCTCGCAGTGCTTCCATTAGAGTGTCCGGTGCTTCTGGATGGACAAAGGACACCGGTGGAATAGGCACACCTCCTTCGTTCGAAAGAGGCTGCTTGCCTGATTTCGGAGTCGTAGGGGGCTCCAGAACTGTATTCGGTTGGGGACCAAATTGAATATGGCCCCAACGCTAGTCTCCATGGGGATTCGCTCCCTCATGTGTCCGGCAGCTGAGGTTTTACCCTTCGGTGCTGCCCGGATGGCCTCCTGAGTCTCTCCCTGGCCGGGGATCCTTCGGGACAGCACCTCGGTGTCCTCCATGGCCTTGGGAGAGGAGGCCGCCGAAGGGGTCCCGCTGTCCATCGCCTCCGGGTCCAGCGAATCCCCTGTAGATGAGGATCGCTCGAGGTTGGACCGAGCCGGACTGCAAATATACGATTCAACACATTAATACTATGAAGTAGTGAGGCCGGATATATGAATGTGTTCGGGTTTTTGAGTACTCATGATTTGGCTAGGGGCTTGTTCCTGGGGCGCCATTCCAAGCTACTGTCAGTGGCCGCTGTGGAGTTGCCCGGGAGGGAAGCTTACCCCTTCTTGGATGCCTCGACCTCTAGACGCGTGGAGGGTGTCCTTTTCTTTCTTCCCCCCTCAGGGGGGGATTGGCACTCTTCTTCTTCCTCTTCTTCCTCGTCATCCTCGGCAGCGGAGGAATGAGTCTTGGCATCTTCAGACGTCACGTCCGCAGTGCCCTTATCACGTAGGCCACCTTGGGTCCCCTTGGCCTTCTTCTTGGCCTTCTTCTCCGGCGCTTGATAGGGCGTCGGAATGAGCATCTTCGTCAGAAGCAGGATTTCTGGGTCTTCGGGCAGTGGAGCCGGACAGTTAATCCGCTCCGCCTTCTTTGTCCAGCCCTGAGAGAATTAGTATGGATGCTTAGGCATCTTCCTCAAGTATGCAAGTAAAGGAAACACCTTGAAAACGTGAAAAAACTTACCGGACTAGCGGGATGGGCCAAGTCATGCCCGCGGTCCTCGGTCGTAGCCGGCCGCGTCTCGTTGGCCTTGAAGAGCACCTTCCAAATGTCTTCGTGCATAGTGCTGAAGAACTGCAGCAGGGTCTGGTGCTTGGCCGGATCATACTCCCACAAATGGCAAATCCGGCATTGGCACGGAAGGATCCAGTGAATAAGCATCACCTAGATCACATTCACAAGATTGATGTTCTTGTCTGTCATACTCTTTATGCGTGTCTGAAGCAGTGTTAGCTCATCCGGCAAAGACCAGTCCAGGTGTCGGTGTCAAAACCGGCGGATCTCGGGTAGGGAGTCTCGAACTATGTGTCTAAGGCTAATGGTAACAGGAGGCGGGGGACACAATGTTTACCCAGGTTCGGGCCCTCTCTATGGAGGTAATACCCTACTTCCTACTTGATTGATCTTGATGATATGAGTATTACAAGAGTTGATCTACCATGAGATCGTAGAGGCTAAACCCTAGGAGCTAGCCTATGATTATGATTGTTGTTTTCCTACGGACTAAACCCTCTGGTTTATATAGACACCGGAGGGGTCTAGGGATACACAGAGTCGGTTACAGAGAAGGAGATCTACATATCCGAATTGCCAAGCTCGCCTTCCACGCAAAGGAGAGTCCCACCCCAACACGAGATGAAGTCTTCAATCTTGTATCTTCATAGTCCAACAGTCCGGCACAAGTACATAGTTCGGCTGGTCGAGGACACCCTAATCCAGGACTCCCTTAGTAGCCCCTGAACTAGGCTTCAATGACGATGAGTCCGGTGAGAAGATTGTCTTCGGCATTGCAAGGCGGGTTCCTTTTCCGAATACTCCATAGAAGATCTTGAACACAAGGATTGTGTATGGCTCTGCAAAACAAATTCCACATACCACCGTAGAGAGCATAATATTCCACTAATCTAATCTACTGACAACTTTTTCATAGCGTGACATCACGTCGCGGCCTGGTCATTATACAAACCGTTTTTCCTAGCCTGCTACAACACGTATTGTGAGGCGGTTTTATTGGCACGTCTTGTCGAAGCAGAGATCATGTCCCCTTATCACGGGATTCTCATCAATACGGGTGTGGGTAACCCAATCGTGCCGTTAGTATGACTCCTCAGTTTTAGGCAAGTTCCAAACGGCCACGCGGAGGACGCTTGATATTCACCCTCTTTATAAAGAGGTCTAGACCCGTCCTTTTCTTTCCACGCCCAATCCTTCCCTTCCCCTACCTCGAGTTCCAACACCCAAGGTTCAGGCTAAGCGCTCCGGACCTTCAACCATGTCCGGATCCAACATCCAAGGCCGGTGGATGGCCTCTTCTGTCACAGAGGAGGACATCAAGAAGATTAGGGAGGCTAGGTATCTGACCGCCGAAATCCCCCACAGGCTACCTGCTTAAGGGTAGGTTATCCCCACTCCCGAACCCAACGAGAGTGTTGTATTTGTTTCCCACTTCCTCGGAGGGCTAGGCTTTAGTCTTGATCCCTTTGTAAGAGGGCTCATGTTCTCTTACGGGCTAGATTTCCATGATCTAGCTCCAGATTCCATCCTTCACATCTCATCGTTTATCGTCGTGTGTGAGGCCTTCCTCCGCATTACCCCACACTTCGGCTTATGGCTCAAGATCTTCAATGTGAAGACTAAGATGATCGACGGCTCACACGCGGAGAGCGGAGGCGCTATAATAGGCAAAGGTGCCGATGCGCTATGGCCAAAGGGTTCCTTCCCGGAGGTGTCCAACTTATGGCAACGTGAGTGGTTCTACATCACAGCACCCTGAGGTACAAAGCGGGCAGCCGCCCCAGCCTTCCGCCCGGGCCCTCCGCCCCAACTGGCATCATGGGTCAACAAAGGGCTGGACTAGGGGCCAGTTAATGATGTGCTGACATTGCAAAGCCACATCCGAGATCTCCTCAAGGGGGATGTCAGTCTCGTCAAAGTAATTCAAGTAATGCTAGTTGGTCGGGTCCTGCCATGCTGATGTTGATCTCTCCGTATGTGGGAGTTCAACCAGGAAGGACCACAAACTATTCAACACTTCTTCGACATGACGCTCGAAGGGATGTATCGATTATTCTTCGGATCATGAATAAAGTGTCCGGACACCACCGAGGATGCGGGTCTGAACTGCAACCGTCCAGATACCCAAGTAAGTAACTCCGCGACCAAACATGTTGTTATTATATTTGTCACAACATCGTTCTAAAAAATTACCCTCGGCCAGGACTGGATAAGAAAGGCGGAGAGGATCAGGTGTTCGGCCCCTCTTCCCGAAGGCTCGCCGGATCCTATACTAACCAGGATGCTGGCTCGCACACCCTATCAAGTGCCATCAGGAGAAGATGTGGGGAGGAATAGAGAAGCCGAAAGCAGGCTTCATACATTACACATCCAAACCGGGGGAATTGGTGCCTCCGCGAAGGAGGGTGATCGGGGAGGTGAATCTAAAATCCCCTCCCCCCACGGGAAGAAAAGGGTCGCCCCTGAAGACTCGGAAACGGAAGGTTCCAAATGAGGCAAGAAACCCTCACCAGGGGGCCCTGCCCTAGAGCGCACCCTTACCGCACAGTGCCCACAAGGGGGCCAGCCGTCAGCCGAGCTGTAAGTAAACAAAGGCGCATTAGTAAATATGCCCTACTTTTTCCTGAGAATAATAACCGAGACATATGTTTTGCAGTCCGGCACATAGCCCTTCCAACAAAGTTCGTCTTCAGGGGATCTTCTTCCAGAAATGATGGAGAGCAAAACGCCTCCTCCTGCCTCCCCACCTCATGAGGCGGAAACCCTTAGGTGTCATCCCGAAGGATCTCTCTTGATCCGCATAGGCCAGAAGGTAACTCTTCGGCCGCCCAAAATTCGTGGTTCTCGGCTCCTAAGGAGACCAACAGAAAAAGCCTGGGATTATCCGGTGTACAACCGGACACATTAATGGGTCTTCTGGAGCAAGCGGCTATCTCAGAGGCACACCGTACCTTAATGGGTACGGTGGTTGAGAGGATTTCATCCGCAAAAAGCGGTTTGAATGAAGCTTTTACGAGCCCACTAAGAGGCTTTGAGGTACGCAAAGTAATATATATGTTTTTGACTGTACCGCACACGCTAGGTGTGCTCTATATAGATAGTAGCCCCTAAGACTCTGGTTGCGGTATAGAGGCGGCGAGTAGGGGATCATAGTCTCAGGTAATGATAGCGCTGCTTTCATGCGCAGATGGCTGAGGGTCCGGCGGCTAAGCAGACTGCTGATTTTGCCAAATTGAGGCGGCAGCTTGACGTGTCGGATGCGGACATCACGCTTGTGAACAAGCGGCTTGACGAGGCACAGGGTATGTATGTTCGGGTGGTCAGCAAATATTAAAAGGAGCATGATGCTAGTATTTATAATATGCTTTGACTACAGATGGAGCTGCCGCCGTGGAGGCCCTTTAGGCAGAACTTGCCTGAGCCAAGGAACAAGCTAGGAGAAGCGATGTGGCTGCCCTGAAGGCAGCCAAAGAGTTAAAAGCCGAACAGGCTGCTCATCGCTAGAGCGAAGATAAAATAGCCAACATGGCTCTTGACCTGCAAAATGCCGCCAGCCGCTATGAGCTCCCTGAAAGGGAAAGCAAAGCGAAAGCGGTTGACTTGAAGAAGGCATTGGAAGCAGCCAAGGAAACACGCTCGGAAATCAGAGCGGCACGGGAGGAGCTTCGTCAAGCCGGAGATATCGCGGCTGGGAAGCCCTTCTTATTGCGGACGAAGTTTGACGATCCGAAGTATGCCCCTCTTGATCAATTGTGGAGTTCAGCAGACACATACTTGGATTTAGCAAAGAGTGCTACTGACACGACTGAGTATTTCAAAGATCAGAAAGATCATGAGGTGGAAAGATTGTTCTGGTTGCAGTTCAGTAATCCAGGGCGTCCGCTACTGTTGAGTGAGCAAATGGCTGAGTGGGCCAAGCTCCATAGGTTGTCCGGGCTTGCCATGAAGTCTGTCGTGGATCATCTTTGGCTGAAGAAACCAAGTCCGGTTAGTCATTTTGGTTTAGTGCAACGATTTCTTCGTGTTGTGCCACATATCGACGCTGTCAAGAGGTCGGCATGCATAGAGGGTGCGCGGATGGCTCTTGCCCGTGTTAAGACATATTGGGCGAAGATGGAGGCCACCTCTGTTGCAACCAGGGGTCCGCCCGGGGGTCAGGACTCGCCCGAGCACTATTTTGAAGAAGTCCTAGAAGGTGCCCGTTTAATAGAGGCTCAGTGCTCAAAGAGTACCATGTTCCAGTGACTTGTATTTTGATTGTAAAAACAATGCTTCTTTTATAATAAAAGCTATATTTATACTTTCACCCGTAAAGTATTGTGGTGCCTCCTGTGCGGAACCTGAAAGTTTGCAGTCGTCGGTTCAGCCCCCACACATATAATGCGGGGGTGTTCGGTAAAGCGCGTAATCACACTTGATCCAACATCTTGGTCCGTTAAGGAGGTGATAGCGCGGCGAACAAGGCAATCGAACTATATAGCTTTAACACTTTCACTTAGCCATAGGAGTTTGACGGTGGGGCTACTATATAGCCCCTGGTATGTCTGCGCTCATCCGAATACGGTGCGTGTACATACATGACCGGGAAACCGGTCCTTCGTTAATGCGGAGGAATCCCAAAATTTTGCTGGGTCATCGAGTGGTTGACCAGTCTCTCGCTTTATCATGACAGTCAGTTTTTGTATTTCTCTACTGAGGTGCTCATCCAGATGAACCAGGGCACAATCGCAGTAGTTCTCCTGGTGCCACCTTAGCCGATAGAGCGGAACGTAAGGTAGCAAAACATGGGAGCGGGGCAAAACCAACTATTGACCAAAGACATGATTCGGAGCTGATGCATATAAGGCCAAACTCGCGATGCCGAACATTCCCATAGGTATTCGGACTTTATAACATATACTGGGCTGACTACCGCCCTCGATAATGAGCCCTGAATTTCCAGTACATGCATTAGTCTGGCATGACAAAAAAGCTTGCCAATAACGCCGGTATCCCTCTCGGTTGATTTGAGTACTCGGAGGGTGTGGAACAACAAGAGACAATAAAAAAGGTTTACACAGGGTCTTAATCTAAAAAGAAACCTTTGAACGGGGCCCTGCTGCACGTCTGTGCCTTTGTCTCCGTTGTGTCGTATCCTGGAAGGGTGTAGCACGATGATCATCTATAAGAAAAAGAAAAACCCAGGTGAAAGAATCTAGTGTAATCATGCGAAAAGTTAGTTATTCTTAATGAACCATGAGAATTCAATCTATTGTGTATAAATAGGGCCGAGCCAAACTATGGACCCTTTTACATGCATGCAACCCCTAGCACCACATATGGGGGCGTATCCGTCGACCAAGCTTAGGTTTATCTGGGCTGTTACAACTAGTGGTGCGCCGGACACGTCTAGCCGTGTCCGTGGTCTTGACGACCGATCATTTATTCGGGTTGGAGAGGCCGTTCAGTTGTTCGGTTGCTAAAGCCGCCACATATTCTTCCGCACGCAAGGAACGCTCTGTATTTCCGCTGATTGTGATGACGCCACGTGCACCGGGCATCTTAAGTTTAAGATAAGCATAATGCGGTACTGCATTGAAACAAGCGAAGGACGTTCTTCCGAGTAGTGTGTGATAGCCGCTTCGGAATGGAGCGATGTCGAAGATTAGTTCTTCGCTTCGAAAGTTGTCGGGAGAACCGAAGACAACCTGTAAAGTTAGAGAGCCCGTACAGCAGGCCTCTATGCCTGGTATTACTCCTTTAAAGGTAGTACTGCTTTGGCTTATTCTTCACGGGTCTATCCCCATTTTGCGGATAGTGTCCTGATATATCAGATTAAGACTACTTCCGCCGTCCATAAGGACTCAGGTGATATGGTATCCGTTAATTATTGGGTCGAGCACCAAGGCAACCAATCCTCCATGCCGGATACCAGTCGGATGATCCCTGTGATTGGAAGTGATCGGGCAGGCTGACCATCAGTTGAATTTGGGGGCGACGGGCTCTACAGCGTATACGTCTGGGAGTGCACATTTGCGCCTCCTCTTTGGTATGTGTGTTGCATAAATCATGTTCATTGTTTTGACCTCTGGTGGAAATTTTTTCTGTCCCTCAGTGTTCGGCTGGCGCGATTCGTCCTCGTCTTCACTTGGCTGCTCCCTCCCCTTGTGTTCGGCGTTTAGCTTGCCGACCTGCTTGAAGACCCATCATTCTCTATTGGTGTGATTCGCAGGTTTCTCGGGGGTGCCATGAATCTGACATGATCTGTCTAAAATTTTGTTTAGGCTGGATGGTCCATCTCTGCAGCCTTTAAATGGCTTTTTCCGTTGACCGGGTCGAGAGCCCCTGAATCTGGCATTTACCGCCGTGTTGTCTGGGTTGTCTTCATTGTTTTGACGCTTGTATTTACTGCGTCGCGGCTTCCCATTGTCATCCCTGATTTCGGATGTGCCTGGGTTGCTGGTGCCGCTGCGGGCCAACCAACTATCCTCGCGCGCGCAAAAGTGGGTCATAAGGCTTGTTAGGGCTGCCATTGTCCTCAACTTTTCTTGGCCAAGGTGTCTGGCGAGCCATTCGTCCCGGACACTGTGCTTGAAAGCCGCTAAGGCTTCGGCATCCGGGCAGTCGACGATTTGATTCTTCTTGGTGAGAAATCTGTTCCAAAGCTTGCGGGCTGACTCTCCGGGTTGTTGAATTATGTGACTTAAATCGTCTGCATCCGGAGGTTGGACATAGGTCCCTTGAAAATTGGCCCTGAAAGCATCCTCAAGTTCCTCCCAAATTCCAATTGAATATTCGGGGAGGCTTTTCAACCAGTGCCGAGCTGGTCCTTTCAACATGAGGGGTAGGTATTTGATGGCGTGGAGATCGTCTCCGCGAGCAATATGGATGTGAAGAATAAAGTCCTCAATCCAAACTGCAGGGTCTGTCATTCCGTCGTATGCCTCTATGTTAACGGGTTTAAATCCCTCTAGAAATTCATGATCCAGCCCCTCATCGGTGAAGCACAGAGGGTGCGCGGCACCCCTGTATTTTGATGTGTCGTGGCATGCTTCCGATGGTTGTAGTGTTCGGTGTTGATTCTGAGCTGTTATTCGATTAGTATAGTCATTTTTGTGGCCGTGATCCTGCGCCGGAGCGCGCTTCCTAGATTCATAGATGGACCTGGCCATACCGGCTTTTTTGTCCAGGTGCTCACGTAAATCGTGTGCTGACTTGTGTGCAGCGTCATTAGCCGCCCTGTCGTGGCCACGGGGTGGTCGGTCCATTAGATCGGCCGTATTGTTTTTCGGGGGGATGGGCTCTATGGCCTCGTCGTCGAATTCGGGCAGTAGCTTGCGCTTTGGGTAGCTCTTTGTGTGGCGATCACCATCGTGTTTTTCGTCAGTGTCGAGCACTTCGTTCCATCTGCGGTTGAGCGTATCCTGCGCGGCCTTAAGCCTTTGCTTCTGCTTCTTCAAGCTCCTCGCTGTGGCGATAAGCCTTCTGTGGAGGTTTTCTTATTCCAAGTTGTTTTCCGGGATGATGACTGCATCATCATCCGGACTGTTCTCCTCTCCAGAGACAGGTTGATGAGTTTTACCCTCGTCATCGCTGTGATCGGACAGTGGCCCCGGACTATGTTCGCCGTCCCCTGGCCCATCCCTCTCCATCGCTGGGTCCATGGGGTCGTTTTTACCTTTAGAGTCATCCGAGTTATTATTCTTTCTTGTGTCGTTATCGCTGTTTTTGCTGTGGCGGAATTTAGAGCGGCGCCGCTGACGTCGGCGCTTTGGTTGCTTCTCAAGAGGATTAATTTGGGTGTGTCCACCATGTATATATCATATGATGAGGTGGATGTCCAGTGCCCTTTGGGTGGTGGTTCCTGTCCTTCTCTGGCATCGTCGTCCATACCGTCGATGTCTTCGGAGTCGAAATCAAGCATGTCGGTTGAGTCGTCGACAGTGGCTGTTAAGTGGGTGGTGGGTGGGGGACGAATTTCTTCGTCATCCGCTTCCCACTCAAGCCGGACATAGTTCGGCCAAGAGTCTCCTGACATGGAGAGAGATTACTGTGAATTTAGCACGTCGCCCAAGGGTGAGTGCTGAAAGATATCCGCGAAGGTAAACTCCATGCTCGGTGCCCAATCAGATTCTATAGGCACGGATGTGCGCGGTTCGGAGCCTATGGCTGGAGACAAGTCCGAGGGTCCGATGACACATGCCTCATTGGAGGCGAAGTCTGTGTTTGGCTCTATCGCCGATGAATGTGCGGCCTCTGGGACGGGGTCTATCCACCCGTCCTCGGATGCCACGATCTGCTCCGGATCTAAGGCCAGGGCAGTGATACGTCTCCAACGTATCCATAGTTTTTGATTGTTCCATGCTATTATATTACCCCTTTTGGATGTTTATGGGCTTTATTTTACACATTTATATCATTTTTGCGACTAACCTACTAACCGGAGGCCCAGCCCGTATTGCTGTTTTTTTGCCTATTTCAGTATGTCGAAGAAAAGGAATATCAAACGGAGTAAAAAAAATGAAACCTTCGGGAGCATGATTTTTGGAACGAACGTGATCTAGAGAACTTGGAGTGCAAGTCAAGAAGCTTGCGAGGTAGCGAGGAGACAGGAGGGCGCACGCACCCCCTGGGCGCGCACCATATCTCCTGGGCCCCACAGGCGGCCACCGACGTACTTCTTTCTCCTATATATACCTACGTACCCCGAAAACATCCAGGGAGCCAACGAAAAACAATTTCCACCACCGTAACCTTCTGTATCTGCGAGATCCCATCTTCGAGCCTTCGACGGTGCTCCGCCGGAGGGGGAATCGACCATGGAGGGATTCTAAATCAACACCATAGCCCTTCCGATGAGTTGTGAGTAGTTTACCACAGACCTTCAGTTCCATAGTTATTAGCTAGATGGTTTCTTCTCTCTTTTTGGATCTCAATACAATGTTCTCCCCCTCTCTTGTGGAGATCTATTCGATGTAAACTGTTTTTGCGGTGTGTTTGTCGAGATCCGATGAATTGTGGGTTTATGATCAAGTTTATCTATGAGAACTATTTGAATCCTCTCCGAATTCTTTTATGTATGATGGAGTTATCTTTGCAAGTCTCTTCGAATTATCAGTTTGGTTTGGCCTACTAGATTGATCTTTCTTGCCATGGGAGAAGTGCTTAGATTTGGGTTCAATCTTGTGGTGTCCTTTCCCAGTGACAGCAGGGGCAGTAAGGCACGTATTATATTGTTGCCATCGAGGATAAAAAGATGGGGTTTATATCATATTGCTTGAGTTTATCCCTCTACATCATGTCATCTTTCTTAGTGCGTTACTCTGTTCTTTATGAACTTAATACTCTAGATGCAGGCAGGAGTCGGTCGATGTGTGGAGTAATAGTAGTAGATGCAGGCAGGAGTCGGTCTACTTGTTGCGGACATGATGGCTATATACATGATCATGCCTAGATAATCTCATAATTATTCGCTTTTCTATCAATTCTCGACAGTAATTTGTTCACCCACCATAATACTTATGCTATCTTGAATGTCGGAGTAATGGGCCACGGGTAGGCTAACCCGAGCCCCAGAACATTTCAAGACATCAGGGCAGACTGCGCCCCTCAAGTACCTGCGGCGACTCCAAGACAAGCCGAATCCCCAGAGGCAACTCCAAGATGAGCCGATTCACCAGAGGCGACTTCCAGTTAAGCCGAGTCCCAGAGGCGACTCTCATCCAAACCGAGTCCTAGAGGTGACTCTCATTCAAGCCGAGTCCCAGAGGCGACTCCAAGAAAGCCGACTATGGGGAGTCGGCCCTCGACTTCCAACCACCCCGATAATTAAAGGCGGGCATGGCCACAGTGCACCGTACCCGCAAAGATCTCCGCCCGGTGCGGCACTGTCGCCATGCCAGCCCTGATATCAGCCCTTGGGGAGGGGCCCCGTGCCCACGACCACCTGTCTGTACGGCCCGAAGACGGCGGGGCCTACCAGTCAGCGAGAGTATTGAAGACGGCGAGAGAGCCGAGAGTCGGACCCGTTGGGAGTCAGCCGGCCCCTCCCACGGGCCCCATACGCCATTAACCAGACGCGACAGGGGAATGGCAACAGTGATCGCCCGTCAGGCGGCAGCACTGTTGCCATGACCCCGTGACCAAGCCCGCGTCATTAGAAGCGCGGCTACAGTAATCTGCAGCCGGCGAGACCCGCCCGCAGCGGACGCGGGCTGACGCCCTCGTACCAGGCCAGTCGGCGGGACCCACCAGTCGGCGGGCCCTAGGAGTCGGCGGAGAAGACGGCGCCTGAGAGACAGATGGCTGGGACCCGCACCCAGCCGGTTTTACCATTGTAACCCTGGGGGGTAGGCCTATATAAACCCCCCCAGGGCACCCATGCAAAGGGTTCGCATCCATTAGCATTAGAAAGACCATGTAGGAAGGAGAGAGCTAGCCGTGCCCTCTCCTACCTCCAGAAACAGCTCTGGGAGCAAGCTTGTATTCACTTTGCCTTAGTGATCATGCGGAGACCCCGCAGAGCAGCAGTAGGGGTGTTATCTCCTCGGAGAGCCCTGAAGCTGGGTAAGATCCGCCTGCGTGCATGTCTTCGCCTCATCCCGTTTCCAGGCACCGGCGACGTTCTACTCGCCCCCACCATGATAAGCCATCCTTTGGCATATGTCGCACCCAACCCCCGACATTTTGCGCCCACCGTGGGGCCTGGTGCACCGTCGTCCGGAGATCTGTTCTGGACGGGAACCCTCTTCCTTCCTGGCGAGCGCAGCCAGCCAGGCTCTCCAGACGGAATCTGCATCGACGCGCTGCGCGGCGCTGAGGCCGCCTGTGCAGCAAGCAGCCTTGCCGAACTTGTCGGCGAGGTTTGCCTCTCCGACGAGCCTGCATCTGACGCAGGCACGGGTGGCCCCGAGAGCCTCCTCGTGGGCCTCCTCGACCAACTCCACGTCACCGGCGAGCCTGCCGTGGACTTGGAGTCCGTAGGCTCCACCAACCCGATGCTGGTCGACTCCGACGCCGTGTCGCTTGACACTTTCCCCACCAACGTGGTGGTCTACGACGAGCCGCTTCCTCACGAGGAGAGCGGCAGAAGCGCCGTCACGGAGGTGCTCGTCATCAGTCACGATGAGCGTTCCGGTGAAGGAGCTCAAGACCCGCTCGACGTGGCCCTGCAAGACCTGACTGCGCCTATTCCAGAGGATGCAGACGCCGAGACGCTGGAGACACGCTGCCTTCAGATCATCGAAGGCGCCAAGAAGCTAGCAAGAATGAGGCGCTTGTCAGAAGCTTACCAGTGCGAAATGGATCGCGCCGTGGGCGGCTCACCGGCTCCGACTGGGCCTAGCCGCCTAGGCGCGGTCCGGCAACACAGTGCGACCATCGCTGACTTGTTCAGGGCCAATCACCCCGTATACGCCACCCCTGCGGAGAACATCCGCGCCGCCCAAGCAGCGACGGACGAGCTGAAGAACTTCGAAGGCGAAGAGCGCCGCATGATGACGGACCGAGTCCAGCAGCTCCTCGATGCGGTTGCTGCGCAGAACGCGGCCGGCGGCTGCACTGAGGTGCCACGGCTGCTAAACGACGACTTGCCTCCCCGCCGAGATCAGGGCGCAACGTCTCGGACGCCGACTGGTGGAGTCCGTGGAAGGAAAGACCAAGAGTCGGCTGTCAGTCGCAGTCGGACTCGCATCACCATCGAGCGCGACCAAGACGGCCGTCCGATAGCAGTGGAGCGGCAAGACAACTACCTGCCTCCCCCACCAAGAAGAGAACGGCGAGTTTCCCCGCCGCCTGTTGAGCATCCGACTCTCGGTGGCCGCCTTGGCCGCCGAGAGGGAGTCGGAGAAAACGACGCTCGCCACCGGATCGACCGACTCCACCGATCCCTGGCGCTGGAAGAAGAAGATGAGCTGGGTCCGCCTTGCTTTGGACCCCGCATCCGAGATGAGCCTTTTCCCAAAGGGTTCACGCTCCCCCGAGACACACCAAAATACACCGGCTCCGTGAAGCCGGAAGACTGGCTAATTGATTACTCCACGTCCGTCAACATAGAAAACGGCAACAAGCGAGTCGCCGTGAAGTATGTTCCACTCATGCTCCAGGGCACGACCCGGACATGGTTGAACAGCCTGAAGCCCCGCAGCATGAACAGCTGGGTCAACTTCACCGAGACCTTCATCCGCAACTTCATGAGCACGTACAAGCGACTTCCCAAGCCTCGCCAGCTTTCCTTGTGCGTGCAAGGCCCTGACGAGTCAACACGCGACTACCTCACGCGCTGGGGCGAGCTTCGGAACTCCTGCGAGGGCATGCACGAGGTGCAGGCTATGGAGTACTTCATCGCCGGGTGCCGAGAAGGCACCCTCCTCAAGCACAAGCTCCTCTACGACGAGCCGGAAACCCTCGACGAACTGCTGGTCATAGCAGACAAGTACGCCACCGCCGACTCCTCCATGAAGACGGAAATTCAAGTCAATGCGGCTGGCAAAGTGGCTCCTCAGGCTCCCAAAACACCAGCTGGAGACAGCAGTCGACGACAACAACAGAACGACAACCAACGCAAGGCCCAACTGTCGGCTTCCAGCAGTCGGCAGGTTGCGATAGTCGAAGATCAATAGCCGGAGGGGCAGCCTCCGGCCAAGCGCCAGAAAGGCGGCAAGTCCAACTGGTTGCCGGCCTTCTCTTACGAGCAGACTCTGGATGGTCCCTGCAAGTTCCACAGTGGCGCGAAGCCGTCAAACCATACCACCCGAAAGTGCCACTGGCTTACCAGAATCGCTAAGGGAGACGGCCTCCTTCCTCCCCCGCCTGCTGGGCCGCCACCTCCACCGCCGCCCTAGCAGCCGGCTGCACGGCCAGTCGGCGTAGTACAAGACGAGTACCCAGAAGAGCATGGAGCCTATGTGGTGTTCACCAGTGTGGCTGATGATCGACGCAGCAGACAGATGCAGTAGCAAGAGGTGAACGCTGTGGCATCAAGTACTCTAGAGTTCATGCATTGGTCCGAAAAGCCTATCAGTTGGAGCAGAGCGGATCACCCAGAGGTGATGCCGAATCCGGGCTCCTATGCCCTGGTCCTAGGTGCCACCTTGGCCACTGCTAGGCGGGCCGCCTGCTTTTCGAGAGTACTGATAGACGGAGGCAGTAGCATCAACATCCTGTACAAGGATACTATGGAGAAGCTAGGAATCAAGCAAAGACAGCTGCAGAGCAGCCGGAATGTGTTCCACGGCATCGTGCCTGGCCTTTCCTGCTCACCAATCGGCAAGATCCTGATAGATGTTCTCTTCGGAGACAAAGATCATTTCCGCCGAGAGCCAGTCTGGTTTGAGGTGGTGGACCTTGAAAGCCCATACCATGCGTTACTTGGCCGACCTGCACTGGCCAAGTTCATGGCGGTTCCCCACTACGCCTACCTCAAGATGAAGATGCCGAGTTCCAAGGGGATTCTGACCGTCGCTGGCGACTACAGGAAGTCGTCCGCTTGCGCGGTGGAGAGCAGGCGGCTGGCCGAGTCCCTAGTGATCGCAGCTGAGAAGCGGCTCCTTGATCGGGTCGTGGCGATGGCCGGAAAGAAGCCAGAGATGTCGCCCGATCCCAAGGAGTTGGAAGCTGAAGGTTCGTTCAAGCCGGCCAAAGAGACCAAGAGGATACCCTTGGACCCGGAGCACCCAGAGAGGTACGCTGTCATGGGTACAAACCTTGACAGCAAATAGGAGGGCGAGCTCGTCGATTTCCTCCGTGAGAATCGAGACATCTTCGCATGGTCCCCTAAAGACATGCCAGGTGTACCGACGGAATTCGCCGAGCACAAGTTATATGTCAGACCTGATGTGAAGCCCATCAGGCAGACCTTGCGCCGCTTGTCAGAAGAGAAGAGAAGAGTTGTTGGAGAAGAGATAGCCCAGCTCCTGGCGGCCGGCTTCATTATGGAGTTGTTTTTTCCAGAGTGGTTGGCAAACCCGGTCTTGGTACTGAAGAAAAATAAGCAGTGGCGGATGTGCATTGATTACACCAGCCTCAACAAAGCCTGCCCGAAGGACCCATTTGCCCTGCCGAGAATCGATCAGGTGATAGACTCCACAGCCGGATGCGAGCTGTTGAGTTTCTTAGATGCATATTCAGGATATCACCAGATCAAGCTGAACCCGGCAGACAGACTAAAGACCGCCTTCATCACGCCGTTTGGAGCCTTCTGCTACCTGACCATGACGTTCGGCTTGAGGAATGCCGGCGCCACCTTTCAGCGTTGCATGCAGAAGTGCCTCCTCAAGCAACTCGGCAGGAATGCCCACGTCTACGTGGATGATGTGGTGGTGAAGACGGAGAAGCATGGGACGCTGCTGGAAGACCTCAAGGAAACCTTTGAGAACCTGCGCCGATTCTAGATCAAGCTCAACCCTGAGAAGTGCGTTTTCGGAGTACCAGCCGGCCAACTCCTTGGTTTCCTGGTCTCTGAACGCGGCATAGAGTGCAACCCCGTGAAGATCAAGGCCATCAAGAGGATGGAGGTACCCAGTCGACTGTTAGATGTGCAGAAGTTCACCGGCTGCTTGGCGTCCATCAGCTGATTCATCAGCCGGCTGGGCGAGAAAGCTCTGCCTTTGTATCAATTGATGAAGAAGACCACCTTTTTTGAGTGGAACCACAAGGCGGATGAAGCATTTCTCCAGCTGAAGAAGATGTTGACTACTCCTCCTGTGCTAGCGGCTCCGACTTCCAAAGAGCCCATGCTCCTATACATTGCCGCCACTAGCCGAGTAGTCAGCACAGTCATTGTAGTCGAACGCAAAGAGGAAGGCAAGCCGCTCCCTGTCCAGAGACCGGTGTATTACCTGAGCGAAGTACTGTCGACCTCCAAGCAGAACTACCCCCACTACCAGAAGATGTGCTACGGTGTGCATTTCGCCGCCAAGAAGCTGAAGCCTTAGTTTCAAGAGCATCCAATTACGGTGGTTTGCACAGCCCCGCTGGCCGAGATCATCGGGAGCCGAGACGCTTCTGGCCGAGTAGCCAAATGGGCCATAGATCTGGCTCCCTACACCATCTACTACCAGCCCCGCACCACCATCAAGTCACAAGCACTGGCCGACTTCCTCGTCGACTAGGCCGAGACCCAGTACCTGCCACCAGCGCCCGACTCCACCCATTGGCGGATGCATTTCGACGGCTCCAAGATGCGCACCGGCCTGGGAGCCGGCGTCGTCCTCACCTCCCCTAAAGGAGACAAGCTCAAGTATGTGCTGCAGATCCGTCGCCGCCTCCAACAACGTCGCCGAATACGAGGCGCTCATTCACGGGCTCCGGCTTGCCAAAGAACTCGGCATTCGCCGGATCTTGTGCTATGGCGACTCCGATATGGTGGTCCAGTAGTCATCTGGCGACTGGGACGCCAAAGATGCAAACATGGCGAGCTACCGCTTCCCGGTCCAGCAACTCAGCAGATACTTCGAGGGGTGCGAGTTCCTTCATGTGCCAAGAAACGACAACGACCAAGCAGACGCCTTGGCACGAGTCGGCTCCACCCGCCAAGCAATACCATCCGGCGTCGCTCTTCAGCGCCTCCTTAAGCCATCTATCAAGCCTTCACCAGAATCAGACTCCATCTTTGTGCCGGCTCCACCCGAAGAAGTCGGATCCGACTGAAGAGCCACAGCAGACGGCCCAAAGAAAATCATAGTTGAAGCTGGCCCAGGGACTTCAGAACCCGTCCCGGGGACTGCGCCAGTCGGCCTGGGGACTTCAGAACCCGGCCCGGTGACTGCGCCAGTCGGCCCGGGGACTTCGTCAATCCAGCAAGCGGCCGCAGACTCCAGCCCGCCGCCTCCCAGCCCGGCCGCCCTTGTCCAAGTCGCTGTGGTGGCGGTTGAAGAAATAGCAGCACCCTCATGGGCGCAGCCCATCCTCAAGTTTCTAGTAAACAGAGAGCTGCCAACTGATGAAATCTTGGCTCGGCAAGTGCAACGCCGAGCGGCAGCATACACCATAATCAACAGAGAGCTAGTCAGGCGCAGCGTTACTGGTGTCTACCAGCGCTGCGTGGAGCCAGAGCAAGGCCAAGCAATTCTGAGAGACATTCATCAGGGCGAGTGCGGCCACCATGCAGCTTCAAGAGCACTCATCGCCAAAGCCTTTCGGCACGGTTTCTTCTGGCCGACTGCCCTGGAAGAGGCTAAAGAGTTAGTCCAAAAATGCAAGGGGTGCCAGAAGTTCTGCTCCAAGCCGCTTCAGCCGGCTTCCGCGCTAAAGACAATCCCCATCGCCTGGCCCTTTGCAGTTTGGGGCCTGGACATGGTGGGACCATTCAAGACGGCCCGAGGCGGCCTAACTCATCTGCTTGTCGCGGTAGACAAGTTCACCAAGTGGATAGAAGCAAAGCCCATCAAGAAGTTGAACGGTCTGACTATAGTGACTTTCATCGCCGACAGCACGGTGCGGTACGGCATACCGCACAACATCATCACTGACAATGGCACCAATTTTGCCAAAGGTGCCTTGGCCCATTTCTGCGCGACGCAGGGCATCCGACTGGACTTAGAGTCCATTGCCCATCCGCAGTCAAACGGCCAGGTGGAGCGAGCAAACGGCCTCATTTTGTCCGGCATCAAGCCTCGACTGGTCGAACCACTCGAGCGTTCGGCCGGCTGTTAGCTTGAGGAGTTACCAGCCGTCCTCTGGAGTCTGCGTACAACTCCAAACAAGTCAACCGGCTACACGCCTTTCTTCCTCGTCTACGGTGCCGAAGCCGTCATCCCGACGGACATAGAATTCAACTCCCCATGAGTCACCATGTACACCGAAGAGGAAGCTGAAGAAGCACGTCAAGACGACGTCGACCTACTAGAAGAGGGCCGGCTGTTGGCACTCAGCCGGTCCGGCATCTACCAGCAGAGTTTGCGCCGATACTACAACCGGAAGGTCAGGACGAGATCGTTCCAAGAGGGCGACCTTGTGCTCCGGCTGATTCATCGAACAGCCGGCCAGCACAAGTTGTCGGCACCTTGGGAAGGACCCTTCATCATCAGCAAAGTGTTGGGCAACGACTCCTACTACCTAATCGACGCTTAGAAGCCTCGAGCGCGCAAGAGGGACGACTCCGGCAAGGAGTCAGAACGACCATGGAATGCAAATCTTCTCCGAAGATTTTACAGTTAATGCAGTATGTATCACGCTATCATTTGTATTAAAGTACCGAGACTTTGGGCCCCCGAGACGAGCTCGGGGACTGCCCTTTTTGTTATCTGTATGATAAGAATTATGCCTCCGAGTATGCTACTCTTTGTTATGCCGCTTGGCACCGGGTTCGACTAGTCGGCCCGGGGACTCACCGTCTTGCGCTATGAAATGCTTCCTGCAGTCGGACAAGTAGTGTGCGGCGCTCAAGCCGTCTCCTGTCAAAAGCCACAGCTCGTAGAGCGACTGTTGGTAGGCAGAGAGTAAGCAAGAACGAGCGCACACACGGAAAAATGGCTAAGGACTCAAAGCATATGCATAGCCCAAGCCGGCTTGCAGCCTCTCTCTGCAGAGCCGACTCTCGAATAGTCGGCTCGCCGCCTTCGATCCAACTTGTTAAAAAACTCTAAAAAGGCCAAGTACTTTCCTTCCCCAAAGTAGCCAAGCATTTGACCTGCGGCAGTCCGCGGAGCGGCTGTTCGTCTGGCAAAGCGGCGACTATGGAAAGGCGGCAAAGGAAAAAGTCAAAAAGAGCAATAAGCAAGGAAAGATAGAAGGCAGATAGATATTTACATAACAAAGACCTCTGGCCAAATTCAAGATACACCCCGTGGGTGGAATTGTGCAAACTGACAAGTTCTTTCAAAGACTATTAAGACAGGAAAAATAAAGACAAGACGGCAGCCTAAGAAGCGGTAGACGGGTTTGGAGGGTCGGCGGAGATGGCGGTGTCAAGCGCCGGAGTGGCCGGCTGGGCAGTCTCGGCTTGATCGTCTCCGGCGGCAGCCGGCCCGGTCGGACGCGGCTCGTTGCTAGAGGCGCGATCGAGCTGAGGCTGGTCGTCAGCTCTGTCTTCTGGCCCCTCCGTCTCGTCTCCGTCCCCCGCCTCGTCTTCCTCCTCGGTGCTGGAGCCGATCACCTCCGCCGAGTCCTCGTCGTAGTCGGGGTTCATCCCGAACCACTCCGGAGGCACCTCCTCGCCGTTCGCGGCCCGCTCAGGAACGAAGACGCTGGTGTCGGTGTAGTCGGCGATTGCCGCCGCACGCTCGACAAGGGCGCCTTCCACAGCCGCCAGTTCTGCCTGGGCCTCTGACCGGAATGCGGCCAGCCGGTCTAGGTCCAGCCCTGGATACCAAGCCTTGACGAATTCCAAGGCCCGGCGCACTCCAGCCCGGGCCGAGGAACCCTTCCAAGCCTCAAGATGGCCGGCTGCGACCTCCAACCAGTCGGCAGTCCGACTGGCAGTGCGCAGAGCCGGCATGCCTGGCCATAGGGCGGAGATCGCTTGGGCCACGACGCGTTGAAGCCGGCGCAACAGCTGATGGGCCGACCGCAGACGGGTCTCGATGCTCAAGAGCTGCTCATCGACGGTCAGGGGGGCGTTGGTGGCGATCTCCTCGCCATTCACCCTCCACGCCTCGCGATCAGCCTCAATGGCTCGATTGACCGCTTGCGAGTGGCCGGGGAAGAAGTCTGCCCTAAACAGAAAGAAGCAAAAAGAAAGAGTCAGAAATCGGCTTGACTTGCAGTCGGGGTTCGAAGAAAGAAAGCAAAGAAACTCAGCATCGACAATGTCCTCGATCTCGTGGAAGCCGGAAGTCAGCATCGCCTCCCTGTCAGTCCAGGAGGAGCGCTCGATCTCGAACTCGGCCAGGAGAACGGTCTCTTTCTTCTCTGCCTCGCCCCAAGCCGCCTTGAGCAGCTCCTTCTGCTCCGCCAACTGCTCGGCCAGCAAGTCGCGCTCTTTGGCGAGCTTACCGCACTCCTCCTCCTTGGCGCGAAGGGCCGAGCTGACTTCGCCTAGCCATTCCTGAAGAGCGGCATTGGCCTCCGAAAAACAAAGAGAAAAGACGTTAAGTCATCCACAACAAAGGTCGCCGTGAAGATTCGGCCCGACTGCTCAGCAGTCGGCCCGAATCTTGGGGACTACAGCCCACGGGTGCGCCAGCGCGCCCCCGTGAAAAAGAAGAAAAACTTACTCCGGCTCTCCGACAAGTCGGCAGTCCGCTTCTCCAGCCGCTCAATGTTACGGTTGAAGGCGGTGACGCGAAGGTTGTGATACTCCTGTGATAAAAAATCGGACAAAGACAAAAATGAGGAACTCTCCAGATTGAGTTCCAGGCCGCCTGCGCAGCAGCCGGCCCGAAACTCTGGGACTACACCCAGTGGGTGCGCTGGCGCGCCCCTACAGAGAAGAACGAGAAGAGACAAAGTCAAAAAAGAAAAACGTACCCGGATAGACGCTCGCGACGCCAGATGCGCCCTGGTGCAGCCCTGGATGGCTTCGAAAGGTTGAGCGTGAATCATATAGTAGATATGATCAACATATTGATGTTCACCATTGAAACTACTCCATCTCACGTGACGGTCGGACATGGTGTAGTTGATATGGACCACGTAATCACTTAGAGGATTAGAGGGATGTCTATCTAAGTGGGAGTTCTTAAGTAATATGATTAATTGAACTTAAATTTATCATGAACTTAGTCCTGGTAGTATTTTGCAAATTATATTGTAGATCAATAGCTCATGTTATTGCTTTCATATTTTTATTTTGATAAGTTCCTAGAGAAAATTGTGTTGAAAAACGTTAGTAGCAATGATGCGGATTGGATCCGTGATCTGAGGTTTATCCTCATTGCTGCACAGAAGAATTATGTCCTTAATGCATCGCTAGGTGACAGACCTATTGCAGGAGCAGATGCAGACGTTATGAACGTCTGGCTAGCTCAATATGATGACTACTTGATAGTTTAGTGCACCATGCTTAACGGCTTAGAATCGGGACTTCAAAAACGTTTTTGAACGTCATGGACTATATGAGATGTTCCAGGAGTTGAAGTTAATATTTCCAGCAAATACCCGAGTTGAGAGATATGAAGTCTCCAACAAGTTCTATAGCTAAAAGATGGAGGAGAATCGCTCAACTAGTGAGCATGTGCTCAGATTGTCTGGGTACTTCAATCGCTTGAATCAAGTGGGAGTTAATCTTCCAGATAAGATAGTGATTGACAGAATTCTCTAGTCACCATCACTAAGTTACTAGAACTTCGTGATGAACTATAATATGCAAGGGATGACGAAAACGATTCTCAAGCTCTTCGTGATGTTGAAATCGACGAAGGTAGAAATCAAGAAAGAGCATCAAGTGTTGATGATTGACAAGACCACTAGTTTCAAGAAAAGGGCAAAGGGAAAGAAAGGGAAACTTCAAGTAGAATGACAAGCAAGTTGTCACTCCCGTGAAGAACACCAAAGCTGGACCAAAGCCTGAAACTGAGTGCTTACACTGCAAAGGAAATGGTCACTGGAAGCAGGAAAGCCCTGAATATTTGGTGGATAAGAAGGATGGCAAAGTGAACAAGGGTATATTTGATATACATGTTATTGATGTGTGCCTTACTAGTGTTTATAGTAGCCCTTGAGTATTTGATACTTGTTCAGTTGCTAAGATAAGTAACTTGAAACATGAGTTATAGAATAAATAGAGACTAGTTGAAGGGTGAAGCGACAATTAGTGTTGGAAGTAGTTCCAAGATTGATATGATCATCATCGCACACTCCCTATACTTTCAGGATTAGTGTTAAACCTAAATAAATGTTATTTGGCGTTTGCGTTAAGCATGAATATGATTTGATCATGTTTGTTGCGATACTGTTATTCATTTAAAAGTTAGAGAATAAATTGTTATTCTGTTTACATGACCTTCGATGGTCATACACCCAATGAACATAGTTTGTTGGATCTCGATCGTAGTGATACACATATTCATAATATTGATGCCAAATGATGAAAAGTTAATAATGATAGTGCAACTTATTTGTGGCACTGCCGTTTGGGTCATATCGATGTAAAGCGCATGAAGAAACTCCATAAAGATGGATTTTTGGAATCACTTGGTTATGAATCATTTGATGCTTGCGAACCGTGCCTTTTGGGCAAGATGACTAAAACTCTGTTCTCCGGAACAATGGAACAAGCTACTGACTTATTGGAAATAATACATACCAATGTATGCGATCCAATGAGTGTTGATGCTCGTGGCAAGTATCGTTATTTTCTGACCTTCACAAGATGATTTGAGCAGATATGGGTATATCTACTTGATGAAACATAAGTCTGAAATAGTTGAAAGGTTCAAAGAATTTCAGAGTGAAGTGGAAAATCATCGTAACAAGAAAATAAAGTTTCTGCGATCTGATCATGGAGATGAATATTTGAATTACGAGTTTGGTCTTCAATTAAAACAATGTGGAATAGTTTCACAAACTCACGCCACCTGGAACACCACAATATAATGGTGTGTCCGAATGTCGTAACCGCACTTTACTAGATATGGTGTGATCTATGATATCTCTTATCACTTTACCACTATCATTTTGGGGTTATGCATTAGAGACAGCTGCATTCACGTTTAATAGGGCACCATCTAAATCCGTTGAGACGACACCGTATGAACTATGGTTTAGCAGTAAACCTAAGCTGTCGTTTCTTAAAGTTTGGAGTTGCAATGCTTATATGAAAAGGGTTTTCAACTTGATAAGCTCAAACCCAAATCGGAGAAGTGCGTCTTCATAGAATACCCAAAAGAAACTATTGGGTACACCTTCTATCACAGATCCGAAGGCAAAACATTCGTTGCTAAGAATAGATCCTTTCTAGAGAAGGAGTTTCTCTCGAAAGAAGTGAGTGGGAGGAAAGTAGAACTTGATAAGGTAATTGTACCTTCTCCTGAATTGGAAAATAGTTCATCACTGAAATCAGTTCCAGTGATTCCTACACCAATTAGTGAGGAAGCTAATGATGATGATCATGAAACTTCAGATCAAGTTACTACAAAAACCTCATAGGTCTTCCAAAAGTACAGTCCGCACCAGAGTGGTACGGTAATCCTGTTCTGGAAGTCATGTTACTAGACCATGATAAACCTATGAACTATGAGGAAGCGATGATGAGCCCAGATTCCGCTAAATGGCTTAAGGCCATGAAATCTGAGATGGGATCCATGTATGAGAACAAAGCGTGGACTTTGGTGGATTTGCCCGATGATCGGTAAGCCATATTGTATAAATGGATCTTCAAGAGGAAGACAAATGCTGATAGTAGTGTTACTATCTACAAAGCTCGACTTGTAGCAAAAAGGTTTTTCGACAAGTTCAAGGTGTTGACTACAATGAGATTTTCTCAACTGTAGCGATGCTTAAGTCTATCCGAATCATGTTAGCAATTGCCACATTTTATGAAATCTGGCAAAAGGACATCAAAACTGCATTCCTTAATGGATTTTTTAAAGAAGAGTTGTATATGATGCAACCAGAAGGTTTTGTCAATCCTAAAGGTGCTAACAAAGTGTGCAAGCTGCAGCGATCCATTTATGGACTGGTGCAAGCCTTTCGGAGTTGGAATATACGCTTTGATGAGTTGATCAAAGCATATGGTTTTATACAGACTTTTTGAGAAGCATGTATTTACAAGAAAGTGAGTGGGAGCTCTGTAGCATTTCTAATATTATATGTGGATGACATATTGTTGATTGGAAATAATATAGAAATTCTGGATAGCATGAAAGGATACTTGAATAAGAGTTTTTCAAAGAAATACCTCGGTGAAGCTGCTTACACATTGAGCATCAAGATCTATATAGATAGATCAAGACGCTTGATAAGATTTTTCAATGAATACATACATTGATAAATTTTTGAAATAGTTCAAAATGGAACAGTGAAAGAAAGAGTTCTTGCCTGTGTTGCAAAGGTGTGAAATTGAATAAGACTCAAATCCTGACCACGGCAAAAAATAGAAAAGAGAATGAAAGTCATTCCCTATGCCTCAGTCATAGGTTCTATAAAGTATGCTATGCTATGTACCATACCTATTGTATACCTTGCTCTGTATTTGGCAAGGGAGTACAATAGTGATCTAGGAGTAGATCACTGGACATTGGTCAAGATTATCCTTAGTGAGGACTAAGGAAATATTTCTCGATTATGGAGGTGGTAAAAGAGCCCATCGTAAAGAGTTACACCGGTGCAAGCTTTTACACCGATCCAGATGACTCTAAGTCTCAATTTTGATACATATTGAAAGTGGGAGCAATTAGCTAGAGTAGCTCCGTGCAGAGCATTGTAGACATAGAATATTTGCAAAATACATATGGCTCTGAATGTGACAGACCCGTTAACTAAGCTTCTCTCACGAGCAAAACATGATCACACCTTAATACTCTTTGGGTATTAATCACATAGCGATGTGAACTAGATTATTGACTCTAGTAAACCCTTTGGGTGTTGGTCACATGACGATGTGAACTATGGGTGTTAATCATATATAGATATGGATATTGGTGTTAAATCACATAGCGATGTGAACTAGATTATTGACTCTAGTGCAAGTGGGAGACTAAAGGAAATATGCCCTAGAGGCAATAATAAATTTATTATTTATTTCCTCATATCATGATAAATGTTTATTATTCATGCTAGAATTGTATTAACCGGAAATATGATACATGTGTGAATACATGGACAAACATAATGTCACTAGTATGCCTCTACTTGACTAGCTCATTACTCAAAGATGGTTATGTTTCCTAACCATAGACATGTTTTGTCATTTGATTAATGGGATCACGTCATTAGGAGAATGATGTGATTGACATGACCCATTCCGTTAGCCTAGCACTTGATCGTTTAGTATGTTGCTATTGCTTTCTTCATGACTTATACATGTTCCTGTAACTATGAGATTATGCAACTCCCTTTTACCGAAGGAACACTTTGTGTGCTACCAAACGTCACAACGTAACTGGGTGATTATAAAGGAGCTCTACATGTGTCTCCGAAGGTACATGTTGGGTTGGCGTATTTCGAGATTAGGATTTGTAACTCCAATTGTCGGAGAGGTATCTCTGGGCCCACTCGGTAATGCACATCACTATAAGCCTTGCAAGCAATGTAGCTAATGAGTTAGTTACGGAATGATGCATTACGTAACGAGTAAAGAGACTTGCCGGTAACGAGATTGAACTAGGTATTGGATACCGATGATCAAATCTCGGGCAAGTAACATACCGATGACAAAGGGAACAACGTATGTTGTTATGCGGTTTGACCGATAAAGATATTCGTAGAATATGTAGGAGCCAATATGGGCATCCAGGTTCCGTTATTGGTTATTGACCGAGAATAGTTCTAGGTCATGTCTACATAGTTCTCGAACCCGTAGGGTCCGCACACTTAACGTTACGATGACAGTTTTATTATGAGTTTATAAGTTTTGATGTACCGAAGTTTGTTCGGAGTCCCAGATGTGATCACGGACATGAAGAGGAGTCTCGAAATGGTCGAGATATAAAGATTAATATATTGGACGACTATATTCGGACACCGGAAGTGTTCCGAGGGTTTTCGAAGAAAACCGGAGTGCCAGAGGGTTACCGGACCCCCCCCCCCCCGGGAGAAGCAATGGGCCTTATGGGCTATAGTGGAGAGAGAGAGGGGCAGCCAGGATGGGCCGCGCGCCCCTCCCCCTCTGGTCCGAATTGGACTAGGAGAGGGGGGGCGGCGCCCCCCTCTTTCCCTCTCCCTCTCCCCCTTCCTTTCCCCCTCCTAGTAGGAGTAGGAAAGAGGGAGTCCTACTCCTACTAGGAGGAGGACTCCTCCTCCTTGGCGCGCCCCCTAGGGACGGCCGGCCTCCCCCCTTTCTCCTTTATATACGGGGGCAGGGGGGCACCCTAGAACACACAAGTTGATCTTCAAGATCGTTCCTTAGCCTTGTGCGGTGCCCCCCTCCACCATATTCCACCTCGGTCATATCGTCGCGGAGTTTAGGAGAAGCCCTGTGCCGGTAGAACATCATCATCGTCACCACGCCGTCGTGCTGACGGAACTCATCCCCGACACTTTGCTGGATCGGAGTCCGGGGATCGTCATCGAGCTGAACGTGTGCTGAACTCGGAGGTGTCGTACGTTCGGTACTTGGATCGGTCGGATTGTGAAGGCGTACGACTACATCAACCGCGTTGTCATAACGCTTCCGCTTACGGTCTACGAGGGTACGTGGACAACACTCTCCCCTCTCGTTGCTATGCATCACCATGATCTGGCATGTGTGTAGGAATTTTTTTGAAATTACTACGTTCCCCAACACATAGCACAAGCTACCATAGGGAACATTCATTTACCTGCTATACATTATTTTGCTCTCTTCATTGGTAGATGCATTGACGGTAAAAATGAAGCATGTCACATGTGTGTCCCTGATTTGTGTGTCCTCAAGAGTGCTATGTTAGGTTATAAAGGTTATAACTTGGGGGCAATAGTTGCACGTAGGTTGCAGAATAATAGCAGAACTGGAGATTTATTTCGAGGAATTTATGCAACCCGTGTGGCTAATTATCTTGGTATAGCCCCACGATAGGGAGCTATGATGATACTCCTGCTTATTTAGATTATGACGCTATGGTCAATCATCAATTTCTTAGGAGGAATGAACAATTCCTCCAATATCGACTAATCTATGACAGACACAACGTCTTCCATGTTACTCTTCCTGCACCTCTCCTTTTTGATTATCAGGAAAAAGGAAGATATGTTGTTACCAAGGAGGAAGCAGCTGAACACAAGCAGAGAGCGGAGGCAGGTCGGCAACATGCCGGAGCTCTGGAGGCGGTTGCCGCTGCGTCTCAGTACGATCCCAGCTACAACTATGGATATCAGCCAGGCGGTCCTTGGTATTAGACCAACTTAGGCCAAAAGCCTAAGCTTGGGGGAGTACGTATTTCTCATCGACCTTACATTCATGTTCACATACTAGTCGTCCGTGCTCATACTCTTTCATTGTATTATCCATGATAGTTTAATTTTCTTTTTCTCGCTTTCTTCTTGTGTGTGATAAATCTTAAGAAAAACCAAAAAAATTAGTAAGTTTAATTTCCTTGCTTGTAGTAGAATTAAAATGAAAACCCAAAAATATTTCTCATTCTTCTTCTTACTTATTGGGAGGTTTCCCGTGTAAATAGTTTTATTTTCTTTTCTTTCCTTTGGGGGTCGAGAAGACCATATTGAAAATGCTAAGTGGCTCTCTTATGCATGATTGTCTATTTAATTTAGAGCCCATATTACCCTGTTTTCTCTATTAAGTTGAATGCTTGCAGATTCCAGCTTAGTCCAATGCACGTGCACTATTATTATTATACACATCGTTTGATCGTGCAAGAGAAAGGCAATAATGACGATATATGATGGACTTATTGAGATGAGAAAAGCTGGTATGAACTCGACCTCTCTTGTTTTTGTAAATATGATGAGTTCATCGTTTTTGATTCAGCTTATTATGAAGTAAACATATTTGCAATGACATTTAGAGATTATAGTTGCTTGTGCCATGCTTGATTAACTATGAGTTATAATGGTTTACCTTGCGTGCCAACATGCTATTAGAATGATTATGATGTGGTATGATGGGATGGTATCCTCCTTTGAATGAATTGAGTGACTCGACTTGGCACATGTTCACGCATGTAGTTGAAACAAATCAACATAGCCTTCATGATATTTATGTTCATGGTAGATTATATCCTACTCATGCTTGTACTTGGTGTGAATTAATTTTAATGCATGTTTATGACTGTTGTCGCTCTCTTAGTTGGTCGCTTCCCAGTCTTTTGCTAGCCTTCACCTGTACTAAGCGGGAATACTGCTTGTGCATCCAAACTCCTTAAACCCCAAAGTTGTTCCATATGAGTCCACCATACCTACCTATATGCGGTATTTACCTACCGTTCCAAGTAAATTTGTATGTGCCAAACTCCAAACCTTCAAATGAAATTCTGTTTTGCATGCTCGAGTAGCTCATGTTTCAACTAGGGCTGCCTATATCTTCCATGCTAGGTGGGTTATTCTCATGAGGAGTGGAGTCCGCTCCTCATTCACGAGAAAGGGCCGGTAACCAGGATGCCCAGTCCCATGATCCAAAAAGATCAAAGCAAATCAATATAATTAAACAAAACTCCCCCAGGGCTGTTGTTAGTTGGAGGCACTCGTTGTTTTGAGCAAGCCATGGATTGATGCTTGTTGGTGGTTGGGGGAGTATAAACCTTTACCATTCTGTTTGGGAACTGCCTATAATGCATGTAGTATGGAAGATACAGCCATCTCATAGTTTTTGCGTTGACAACAAAAGTATGCCACTCAAAATGTTATTCAATCTCTATTTTAAAATCGAGCTCTGGCACCTCTACAAATCCCTGCTTCCCTCCGCGAAGGGCCTATCTATTTACTTTTATGTTGAGTCATCACCCTTCTTATTAAAAAGCACCTGCTGGAGAGCACACTGTCATTTGCATTCATTACTATTGGTTTATATTGGGTATGACTTGACTGGATCTCTTTTACCATGAATTACAATGTTTAGTCAGTCCTTGATCTGTAAAGGTGCTCTGCATTTATGTTTTGCGGTCTCAAAGAGGGCTAGCGAGATACCATTTTGTTATATCATGTTGTGATTGTTTTGAGAAAGTGTTGTCATCCGAATTTTATTATTATGGCTCGCTAGCTGATTATGTCATTGATATGAGTAATTGTGAGACCTAAGTGTTATTGTGAGTATGGTAAGTTCATAATATTTGCTAAAACCTGAATGTTGGCTTTGCATGTTTATAACAACAAGAGCAAACAGAGTTTGTAAAAGTTTTTCTTTATCACTTTCAGTTTATCAACTGAATTGCTTGACGACAAGCAAAGGTTTAAGCTTGGGGGAGTTGATACGTCTCCAACGTACCTACTTTTCCAAACACTTTTGCCCTTGTTTTGGACTCTAACTTGCATGATTTGAATGAAACTAACCCGGACTGACGCAGTTTTCAGCAGAATTGCCATGATGTTGTTTTATGTGTAGAAAAGAAAAGTTCTCGGAATGTCCTGAAAATCCACGGAGGCACTTTTTGGAAAATATAAAAAATACTGGCGAAATAATCAAGACCAGGGGCCCCACACCCTGTCCACGAGGGTGGGGGGCGCGCGCCCCTATCTCATGGGCCCCCTGGACCTCCACCGACCTCAACTCCAACTCCATATATTCACGTTCGGGGAGAAAAAAAATCAGAGAGAAAGTTTCATCGCATTTTACGATACGGAGCCTCCGCCAAGCCCTAATCTCTCTCGGGAGGGCTGATCTGGAGTCCGTTCAGGGCTCCAGAGAGGGGGATTCGTCACCATCGTCATCATCAACCATCCTCCATCACCAATTTCATGATGCTCACTGCCGTGCGTGAGTAATTCCATCGTAGGCTTGCTCGACGGTGATGGGTTGGATGAGATTTACCATTTAATCAAGTTAGTTTTGTTAGGGTTTGATCCCTAGTATCCACTATGTTCTGAGATTGATGTTGCTACTTTGCTATGCTTAATGCTGGTCATTAGGGCCCGAGTGCCATGATGTCAGATCTGAACCTATTATGTTTTCATGAATATATGTGTGTTCTTGATCCTATCTTGCAAGTCTATAGTCACCTATTATGTGTTATGATCCGACAACCCCGAAGTGACAATAATCGGGATACTTCTCGGTGATGACCGTAGTTTGAGGAGTTCATGTATTCACTATGTGCTAATGATTTGTTCCGGTTCTCTATTAGAAGGAGGCCTTAATATCCCTTAGTTTCCGCTAGGACCCCGCTGCCACGGGAGGGTAGGACAAAAGATGTCATGCAAGTTCTTTTCCATAAGCACGTATGACTATTTACGGAATACATGCCTACATTACATTGATGAATTGGAGCTAGTTCCGTGTCACCCTATGTTATAGCTATTACATGAGGAATTGCATCCGGTATAATTATCCATCACTGATCCATTGCCTACGAGCTTTTCACATATTGTTCTTCGCTTATTTACTTTTCCGTTGCTCTTGTTACAATCACTACAAAACCCAAAAATATTACTTTTGCTTCTGTTACATTTATTATCATATTACTTTGCTACTAGATACTTTGCTGCAGATACTAAGTTATCCAGGTGTGCTTGAATTGACAACTCAACTGCTAATACTCAAGAATATCCTTTGGCTCCCCTTGTGTCGAATCAATAAATTTGGGTTGAATACTTTACCCTCGAAAGCTATTGCGATCCCCTACACTTGTGGGTTATCAGGCCTCGGCGGAGTCGACGATGTCCTCTGCCTCGATGTTGGCGGGGTGGGGCCTCCGAGGAGAAGGGCCTCATCAAAGCTGGCGAAGTCCTCCGCCTCGATGCCGGCAGGGCGGGGCCTCGGTGGAGCCGGCATTGTCCTCGCCTCATCATCGGTCTCGCCAAACAGCGCCTCGCCGGCTTCATTGCCCTCTTTGTAGGCGACCGCAACCTCTGCCACCCGCATGCGGTACAGCCAGTGCACGAGGAGGCCCTCACGGGCGGAGTGGTACGACTCGAGCAGTGCCTCCTGCTCCTCCTGCTCTGCGGCGATCTGCTCCTTTGCCTGCAGGTATTCTTGGAGGACATGGTGTATGTAGGCGGCGGTGTCCTGCGCCTCCTAGAACTGCTCCTCACACTGCTGCCTCACCATGTCCTTGTATTGGGCACGGTCCACGCCGATGGTCATGGTGCAATGCACCGACGAGGATGGCACGGAGGAGGGGGTTGGCGCCGGATCATCGACTACCACGTTCTCCATTGGGACATCGTTGTCCTCCAGCTGCCTGCCGGCCTACCAGTCAGCAGCAATGATTGCCATCTCCTTCTTGTCCATCGTCCGCACATCCCGAAGAGCACTGGAGCGCGAGGAAGGCATGGTGGGAGTGGTGTGCACAGGAGAAAGGGAACAGAGGTGGATGACCGTGGCTATGGCCGGCGTAGCAGTTTATATAGCAATTGTGGGCGGTGAAGGGACGGACGGGTGGCATCAGAGTAGCCACCTCGGCAACCGCGTATCATTAATGTGGGTGGCAGAAGGACGGTCGTATGTTACTTGTGTCATTTGAACGTGGAGCAATCGTGTGCACCGGGAAGCGGCACGGGCGGCGCTGACCGTTTCGGGTGAAAAGCGCGCGGGAGCGTAGGAGGCGGTCTTGGTGGGCCAGGGCGGTCAGACTCGTGCTTGGAAGTGGGTTGGTCCAGCAACCAGACATTCTGGCTCACCAGCAAGCTCACCGAGGTGAGCGACGATAAACAGACGATGGGCGTGGCTTCCGACTAGGAGCCGGTGCCACCGCCCAAGCCGGTTCATGCCGTGTTCACCATCAGCAGGTGCGGCTGCACTTCGACGCCCTAATGGCGGAAGAGCTACCAGCACAGGAGGATCTATGTTGCAACCTCTGTCTCCTCAACGAGCACCGGCTCATGGAAGGACGAATCGCTGCCGAACAAGCGAACGACAATTTCGTCGCGGACATGTGGCCCTACGATCCTGGCTTCTTGAATGAGCAGCGGGCGCTGTATCAGGCCATCTGTACGGCCCACGAGGCCCTCTCCGTTGTTGTTCAATTTGTTGCGCTCGTCGTGGCGCCGTTGTCTCGCGTTGTCAACATGGTCAACGAACATGAGGAATTAGGAGATGACTTTACTTGGAGAGGATGACAGTAGGGACACACTAGGGCCATAGCCGCATGTACGCAAGTGGCTCCTTATTATATACAACTATAACTTTTTTTGCTTCCTCCTGGCTTCCTGACATCATGGTCCCACACCATTGTCAACCTATATAGTCAATAAACGAGAGAATTGCACAAGGAGTAGCCGACAGCTGGGACCCAGCAGCTCGAGCAGTATTTGTTTTTAGAGGTTTGAGCAGAGTTTTTCTTGAGCAATCTTTTTGTTGTTGTTCAGAGGAGCAGGGTATCAACTGGGCAGGCTATGGCCCGTCTGGCCCAGGCAATTCTTTTATGTCGACCAAATATCCAGCCTAGATATTAATTTTTCAATGTGAAAATGGCTAGCCCGGCTATACTTTTTTTGCGGAATACTCAACCTAGGTCAACTTGTTATTCTCCTCCCCGCATTAGAATTGCCAAGAAAAGGATCTTTAAGAAATAAAAAATTGGATGTAATTAAAAAATTGGCTATAAATATAAAAAACACACTGAACAGGTAATTTTTGTAATTTCATTACTAGTTGCGCGCGCAAAATTTCGTTAGATTTTTACCTAATACAAATTTATTTTTAAATTATGTTTAATCTGACTCAAAATTTCAGGTTAAAAAATATTTTGGATCCCATAAAATGTGGGAAATTTTGTTAATTTTTTATAGCGGTTGGTTGAAATTATTAACCGTTGGCCTGGCTAGAAAATGGGTTGTAATTTTAACGAACAGTAAATGGGCTGAGTAAATTCCATTAGAATTAAAAAATGGGTTGTACATTATAACAAATCGCAAATGGGCTATATTTTCTCTACCACAGATGTGATGGTCACTTGTGGGGATACTAAGTTGATGCGTATGCAAGGCTTTGTGAACTTATTGTCAACACATGATTCTAGTAGCAGTGGCCGTTGGATGTCCATCTAACGGCTGTGGTGCTTCTTCAATCTCGGATATTCATGCTTCAGCCGCCAAAACCACCGCCGGCGTTACCGCCTGCTACCGCCTCCCATGGCCAGTTGTGCTGCTGGGCAGGCCTCACCAGCCCACCCTACTCCCATCACCGTCTAGGCCATTCCTCTACTCACTAACACCTCCTGGTATTCTTTGGTGATGGCAGCCTCACACCGCAGCCGAACCAGTGAACCCTCGTACTCCCCTCTGCGTGGGCATCCACTGCTGTGTCTTCTCCGGCTCCGGGTCGTTCCCTTCCTAGGCCTCGCCATTGTCCACCGCGTTGGTTCTCTCGGTGCGGCATGGTCAACTTTGTCAACAAACGACAACCATCAAAACAACTCTAGCTGCACTGACCGTTGGATGTTAAATCAACGACAATGTTGCATCTTCAACCTCTGGTCTTCTTGCTCAAGCCACCCAAACCAGGCCCGCCGTACCGCCTGCTCCAGCCTCCCATGGCCATCTGTGCTATCGCATAGGCCTCACAGATCGACCATACTACGACTGGCTAGGCCTTCCCTCTACTCACCCACAACCCCTGTTATTCTCCAGCGGCGGCAGTCTTACATCGCAGCCGAACCAGTGGACCCTCATACTCCCCTCCACGTGGGCATCCACCCGCCTCGTCTTCTCTGGATCCTTGTGGTTCCCTTCCTAGGCCTCGCCATCGTCCACCGCCTTGATGCTTTTGGCGCCTCGTGGTCAACGAGGTCAACGAACGACAACCATCGAAAGTGGACTTTAGGCTGTGAGGCTGACAGCTGGACCCTCCATCTACATCATCGAACACAAGGAAGTGCCTCCTTATTACTTGCAAAATAAAAAGGATTCCTCCCCCTGACGGCTGGGACCCACCAGCTGTATCTTTGCATGCAAGGAAGTGCATCCTTATTCTCCCTGACAGCTGGGAGCCACCCGGTCGAAGCGTACGTAGCGTTGTCATGAACGTGTACGTACATACTAGTCGACCGGTCTCTCTGCAAGTATAAATCGTGGCTGAGTAAGTAGCGACACGTGTCGTTGTAGAGCACCCAACATAGCAGTTCACGCAGTCCTGTCTATGTACACGTACGTACAACCAAAGGGCAAAAAATACAGCCACGTACGTACATACGTGCAGGGTCTCGAGCGCGTACTCACGCACATATATAGACGGCCAGGTCTTGTGTACATGGAGAGGCAACGGACGGCAGCAGCGGCATCCTGTTCATTGGGCGGTGAACTGGCTGGGTTGGAACGGAGAAACAACGTCATGTTCGTCGGGAGGCAACCGACTAGGTCAGAATCCGTCCTGTTCAACTAGAGCCAACCGGCTTGGATGGAACAGCCGAAACGGGGTCTGGCGTACCGCAGAACAGAGGAAACAACCTTTTATTCGACCAGCCACGGTCTAAACGGGATCCTATTCATCGGGAGGGGTCTGGCGTACCGCAAAATGGAAGAAACAGACTTTTGTTCGAGTGCCTACGGTCGAAACAGGGTCCTCTTGATCGGGAGGGGTGTGGCATACCGCAAAACAGAGGAAACGGACTTTTGTTGGAGCGCCTACGCTCGAAACGGGGTCTTGTTCATCCACCTTCTACTGCCTCGCTCCAGCCTCCACCGGCTACTGTTCATCCACCGTCGACCTCCTCCAGCCTCCACCGGCTACTGTTCATCCACGGGCTACTGTTCATCTAGCCTCCACCGGCTACTATTACTCCAGCCTGCATGGGGTCCTGTTCATCCACCCCCAACCGGCTGGGGTGCGGCTCCCTCCTCGGGATCCCGTTCATCCAGCGGCAACGACCTACTACCACGGGGTCTTGTTCATCCAACTCCCACCGAGACTGATCATCCACAGCCAACCAACTAGCTCGACTCACTGAGTCTCGACTCGTTCTACGTACCGCGCGCACGGTAGCTGTTGTGGAATGCGGTAATTTCAAAAAAAAAAATCCTAGGATCACGCAAGATCTATCTAGGTGATGCATAGCAACGAGAGGGGAGAGTGTTGTCTACGTACCCTCGTAGACCGAAAGTGGAAGCGTTATAACAACGCGATTGATGTAGTCGTACGTCTCCATGATCCGACCGATCCTACCACCGAAGGTACGGCACCTCCGTGATCTGCACATGTTCGGCTCGGTCACGTCCCATGAACTCTAGATCCAGCTGAGGTTGAGGAAGAGTTTCGTCAGCACAATGGCGTGGTGACGGTGATGATGATGTTACTGGTGCAGGGCTTCGCCTAAGCACTACGACGATATGACCGAGGTGGAAATCTGTGGAGGCGGGCACCGCACACGGCTAAACAATCAACTTGTGTGTCCTAGGGTCCCCCTACCCCCGTATATAAAGGAGCAAGGGGGGAGGCAGGCCGGCCCTCATAGGGCGCTCCCCAAGTAGGATTCCTACTAGGAATCCTATTCCTAGTAGGTCTCCAACAAGGGGAGAGAGGGGGAAGGAGGAAGGAAGAGGGGGAAGGGAAGGAAAGGGGGGCGCCGCCCCCTTCCCTTGTCCTATTCGAACTCAAGGGGGGCGGCCAGTGTTGGGAAACGTAGTAATTTCAAAAAAATCCTACGCACACGCAAGATCATGGTGATGCATAACAATGAGAGGGGAGAGTGTTATCCACGTATCCTCATAGACCGAAAGCAGAAGCGTTAGCACAACGCGGTTGATGTAGTCGTACGTTTTCACGATCCGACCGATCCGAGTTCAGTACACGTTCAGCTCGATGACGTCCCTCGAACTCCGATCCAGCCGAACTTTGAGGGAGAGTTCCATCAACACGACGGTGTGGTGACGATGATGATATTCTACCGACGCAGGGCTTCACCCAAGCACCACTACGATATTATCGAGGTGGGCTATGGTGGCGGGGGGCACCGCATACGGCTAAGAGATCTCAAGGATCAATTGTTGTGTCTAGATGTGCCCCCTGCCCCCGTATATAAAGGAGCAAGGGGAGGGGGCCGGCGGCCTCATAGGGTGCGCCCCAAGGGGGGAATCCTACTCCTACTAGGAGTAGGTTCCCCCTTTCCAAGTCCAACTAGGAGGGGAAGGAAAGAGGAGGGGAGAAGGAAAGAGGGGGCCGGCCCCCAAAGCCCTAAACCAAATTGGTTTGGGCCTAGGGGCGCACCCCACGCTTCCTTGCTGCCATCTATTTCCAATAAGGCCCATGAAGGCCCATTGACCCTCCCGGCGAATTCCCGTAACTCTCCTGTACTCTGAAAAATACCGAAATCACTCGGAACCTTTCCGGTGTCCGAATATAGTCGTCCAATATATCGATCTTTACGTCTCGACCATTTTGAGACTCCTCGTCATGTCCCTGATCTCATCCGGGACTCCGAACTACCTTTGGTACATCAAAACACATAACTCATAATATAAATCGTCACCGAACTTTAAGCGTGCGGACCCTAAGGGTTCAAGAACTATATAGACATGACCGAGACACGTCTCCGTTCAATAACCAATAGCGGAACCTGGATGCTCATATTGGCTCCCACATATTCTACGAATATATTTATCGGTCAAACCTCATAACAACATACGTTGTTCCTTTTGTCATCGGTATGTTACTTGCCCGAGATTCGATCGTCGGTATCTCAATACCTAGTTCAATCTCATTACCGGCAAGTCTCTTTACTCGTTATGTAATGCATCATCCCGTAACTAACTCATTAGCTACATTGCTTGCAAGGCTTATAGTGATGTGCATTACCGAGAGGTCCTAGAGATACCTCTCCGACAATCGAAGTGACAAATACTAATCTTGAAATACGCCAACTCAACAAGTACCTTCGGAGACACCTGTAGAGCACCTTTATAATCACCCAGTTACGTTCTAACGTTTGGTATCACACAAAGTGTTCCTCCGTTAAACGGGAGTTGCATAATCTCATAGTCATAGGAACATGTATAAGTCATGAAGAAAGCAATAGCAACATACTAAACGATCAAGTGCTAAGCTAACAGAATGGGTCAAGTCAATCACATGGGATAATTAGATTTATGCCCCTAGTTGTGTCCCACTCATCTGTTTTACCCCTAATTCCCAAAAGTCACCAGTTCTGTCCAACTCACTTTGCTCCTCTTATGCTTTTGCCCTTTGACCGTTGGACCGTCAGTTTGAAAACTTCATAACTAATTCATACTAAATCGGAAAAATGCAAATAAGATACGAAAATGTTCAGAAAAACATCACCTATATGTTTGTGTCATTTGCATTCATGAAAAAGTGTTGGAAAGTGCCCATCCGAGTTTTAACTCTTATGCTACCACCACGAATAGTAAAATCTAAAAAAGTTCAAAAAAATTCAAAAAAAATTGGTGGCAAAGAATGACAAATGTTTTAAGTGCCTGCCAAGTTTCATCAGGGAATAACATTCGTGGGTGGCGCGACAAAAAAAAACAATCAGCACTCTAAAATAGATTATTTTTTTGCCATGACTTCCACGAATGTCGTTCCCTAATGAAATTTGGCAAGCACTTAGAACATTTTTCGTTCTTTGCCACCATATTTTTTTTGATTTTTTTGAATTTTTTTAGAGTTTACTATTCATGGTGGTATCAAACGAGCTAAAACTCGGATGTGCACTTTCCAAAACTTTTTTCATGAATGCAAATGACACTGACATATAGGTGATGTTTTTCTGAACATTTTGGTATCTTATTTGCATTTTTCTGATTTAGTATGAATTAGTTATGAAGTTTTCAAACCGACGGTCAAACGGTCAAAGGGCAAAAGGATAAGAGGAGCAAAGTGACTTGGACAGAACCGGTGACTTTTGGAAATTAGGGGTAAAACAGACGAGTGGGACACAACTAGGGGCATAAATCTAATTATCCCCAATCACATCATTCTCCTAATGATGTGATCCCGTTAATCAAATGACAACTCATGTCTATGGTTAGGAAACTTAACCATCTTTGATTAACGAGCTAGTCAAGTAGAGGCATACTAGTGACATTATGTTTGTCTATGTATTCACACATGTATTATGTTTCCGATTAATACTATTCTAGAATGAATAATAAACATTTATCATGAAATAAGGAGGAAATAAATAATAACTTTATTATTGCCTCTAGGGCATATTTCCTTCAGTCTCCCACTTGCACTAGAGTCAATAATCTAGTTCACATCGCCATGTGATTTAACACCAATATTCATATCTGTATATGACTAACACCCATAGTTCACATCTTCATGTGACCAACACCCAAAGGGTTTAGTATAGTCAATAATCTAGTTCACATTGCTATGTGATTAACACCCAAAGAGTACTAAGGTGTGATCATGTTTTGCTCGTGAGAGAAGTTTAGTCAACGGGTCTGTCACATTCAGAGCTGTATGTATTTTGCAAAAATATTCTATGTCTACAATGCTCTATACGAAGCTACTCTAGCTAATTGCTCCCACTTTCAATATGTATCCAGATTGAGACTTAGAGTCATCTGGATCAGTGTAAAATCTTGCATCAACGTAACCCTTTACGACGAACCTCTTGTCACCTCCATAATCGAGAAACATATCCTTACTCCACTAAGGATAATTTTGACCAATGTCCAGTGATCTACTCCTAGATCACCATTGTACTCCCTTACTAAACCAGGGCATAGTATACAATAGGTCTGGTCCATAGCATGGCATATTTTATAGAACCTATGACTGAGGCACAGGGAATGACTTTCATTCTCTTTCTATTTTCTATCGTGGTCGGGATTTGAGTCTTACTCAATTTCATACCTTTGCAACACAGGCAAGAACTCTTTCTTTGACTGCTCCATTTTGAACTACTTCAAAATCTTGTCAAGTTATGTATTTATTGAAAATCTTATCAAGCGTCTTGATCTATCTCAATAGATCTTCATGCTCAATATGTAAGTAGCTTTACTGAGGTCTTTCTTTTAAAGAACTCCTTTCAAACACTTCTTTATACTTTCCAGAAAAATTCTACATCTTTTCTGATCAACAATATGTCACTCACATATACTTATCAGAAAGGCTGTAGTGCTCCTACTGACTTTATTGTAAATACAGGCTTCACAGCAAGTCCGTATAAAACTATATGCTTTGATCAACTTATCAAAGCGTATATTCCAACTCTGAGATGCTTGCACCAGTCCATAGATGGATCGCTGGAGCTTGCACATTTTGTTAGCACCTTTAGGATCGACAAAACCTTCTGGTTGCATCATATACAACTCTTCTTTAATAAATCCATTAAGGAATGCAGTTTTGACATCCATTTACCAGATTTCATCAAATGTGGCAATTGCTAACATGATTCAGACAGACTTAAGCTTCGACACGAGTGAGAAAATCTCATAGTATTGAACACCTTGAACTTTGTCAAAAACCTTTTTCGACAAGTCGAGCTTTGTAGATAGTAACACTACTATCAGTGTCCATCTTCCTCTTGAAGATCCATTTATTCTTAAAGGCTTGCCGATAATCGGGCAAGTCCACCAAATTCCACACTTTGTTCTCATACACGGAACCTATCTCAGATTTCATGGCCTCCAGCTATTTCGCGGAATCTGGGCTCATCATCGCTTCCTCATAGTTCGTAGGTTCATCATGGTCTAGTAACATGACTTCCATAACAGGATTACCGTACCACTCTGGTGCGAACTGTACTTTGGAAGACCTACGAGGTTCTGTAGTAACATAATCTGAAGATTCATGATCATCATCATTAGCTTCCTCACTAATTGGTGTAGGAATCACTAGAACTGATTTCTGTGATGAACTACTTTCCAATAAGGGAGCAGTTACCTCATGAAGCTCTACTTTCCTCCCACTCACTTCTTTCGAGAGAAACTCCTTCTCTAGAAAGGATCCATCTTAGCAACGAACATTTTGCCTTCGGATCTGTGATATAAGGTGTACCCAATAGTTTCATTTGGGTATTCTATGAAAATTCACTTCTCCGATTTGGGTTCGAGTTTATCAGTTTGAAACTTTTTCACATAAGCATCGCAACCCCAAACTTTAAGAAACGACAACTTTGGTTTCTTGCCAAACCACAGTTCATAAGGCGTCATCTCAACGGATTTTGATGGTGCCCTATTTAAAGTGAATGCAGCTGTCTCTAATGCATAACCCCAAAATGATAGTGGTAAATCGGTAAGATCATAGATTGCACCATATCCAATAAAGTGCTGTTACGACGTTCAGACACACCATAACGCTGTGGTGTTCCAGGTGGCGTGAGTTGTGAAACTATTCCACATTGTTTTATATGAAGGCCAAACTCGTAACTCAAATATTCATCTCCACGATCAGATCGCAGAAATTTTCTTGTTACGATGATTTTCCACTTCACTCAGAAATTCTTTGAACCTTTCAACTATTTCAGACTTATGTTTCATCAAGTAGATATACCCATATCTGCTCAAATCATTTCTGAAGGTCGGAAAATAACGATACCCGCCACGAGCCTTAATACTCATTGGTCTGCATACATCAGTATGTATTATTTCCAACAAGTCATTAGTTCATTCCATTGTTCTGGCGAACGGAGTTTTAGTAATCTTGCCCAAAAGGCACGGTTCGCAAGCATCAAGTGATTCATAACCAAGGGATTCCGAAAATCCATCTTTATGGAGTTTCTTCATGCGCTTTACACCGATATGACCCAAACGGCAGTGCCACAAATAAGTTGCACTATCATTATTAACTTTTCATCTTTTGGCATCAATATTATGAATATGTGTATCACTACGATCGAGATACAAAAAACTATTTTCATTGGGTGTATGACCATTGAAGGCTTTATTCATGTAAACAGAACAACAATTATTCTCTGACTATAAATGAATAACCGTATTGCAATAATCATGATCAAATCATATTCATGCTCAATGAAAACATCAAATAACATTTATTTAGGTTTAACACTAATCCCAAAAGTATAGGGAGTGTGTGATGATGATCATATCAATCTTGGAACTATTTCCAACACTCATCGTCACTTCCCCTCAGCCAGTCTCTGTTTATTATGTAACTCCTGTTTCGAGTTACTAAGCTTAGCAACCGAACAAGTATCAAATACTTAGGGGCTACTATAAACATTAGTAAGGCATACATCAATAACATGTATATCAAATATACCCATGTTCACTTTGCCATCCTTCTTATCCACCAAATATTCATGGCATTTCAATTTCCAGTGACCATTTCCTTTGCAGTGTAAGCACTCAGTTTCAGGATTTGGTCCAGCTTTGGGCTTCTTCGCGGGAGTGGCAAGTTGCTTGTCATTCTACTTTAAGTTCCCTTTCTTTCCCTTTGCCCTTTTCTTGAAACTAGTGGTCTTGTCAATCATCAACACTTGATGCTCTTTCTTGATTTCTACCTTCGTTGATTTCAACATCGCGAAGAGCTCGGGAATCGTTTTCGTCATCCTTTGCATACTATAGTTCATCACAAAGTTGTACTAACTTGGTGACGGTGACTAGAGAACTCTGTCAATCACTATCTTATCTGGAAGATTAACTCCCACATGATTCAAGCGATTGTAGTACCCAGACAATCTGAGCACATGCTCACTTGTTGAGCAATTCTCCTCCATCTTTTAGCTATAGAACTTGTTGGAGACTTCATATCTCTCAACTCGGGTATTTGCTTGAAATATTAACTTCAACTCCTGGCACATCTCATATGGCCCATGACGTTCAGAACATCTTTGAAGTCCCAATTCTAAGCCGTTAAGCATGGTGCACTAAACTATCAAGTAGTCATCATATTGAGCTAGCCAAACGTTCATAATGTCTGCATCTGCTCCTGCAATAGTTCCGTCACCTAGCGGTGAATCAAGGACATAATTCTTCTGTGCAGCAATGAGGATGAACCTCAGATCACGGATCCAATCCGCATCATTGCTACTAACATTTTTCAACACAGTTTTCTCTAGGAACATATCAAAATAAACATATGAAAGCAACAACGCGAGCTATTGATCTACAACACAATTTGCAAAATACTACCAGGACTAAGTTCATGATAAATTTAAGTTCAATTAATCATATTACTTAAGAACTCCCACTTAGATAGACATCTCTCTAATCATCTAAGTGACCACGTGATCCAAATCAACTAAACCATGTCCGATCATCACGTGAGATGGAGTAGTTTTCAATGGTGAACATCACTATGTTGATCATATCTACTATATGATTCACGCTCGACCTTTTGGTCTCAGTGGTCCGAGGCCATATCTGCATATTCTAGGCTCGTCAAGTTTAACCTGAGTATTCTGCGTGTGCAAAACTGGCTTGCACCCGTTGTAGATGGACGTAGAGCTTATCACACCCGATCATCACGTGGGTGTCTGGGCATGACGAACTTTGGCAACGGTGCATACTCAGGGAGAACACTTTTATCTTGAAATTTAGTGAGAGATCATCTTATAATGCTACCGTCAATCAAAGCAAGATAAGATGCAAAAAAGATAAACATCACATGCAATCAATATAAGTGATATGATATGGCCATCATCATCTTGTGCTTGTGATCTCCATCTCCGAAGCACCGTGATGATCACCATCGTCACCGGCGCGGCACCTTGATCTCCATCGTAGCATCGTTGTCGTCTCGACAACTATTGCTTCTACGACTATCGCTACCGCTTAGTGATAGAATAAAGCAATTACAGGGCGATTGCATTGCATACAATAAAGCGACAACCATATGGCTCCTGCCAGTTGCCAATAACTCGGTTACAAAACATGATCATCTCATACAATAAAATATAGCATCACGTCTTGACCATATCACATCACAACATGCCCTGCAAAAACAAGTTAGACGTCCTCTACTTTGTTGTTGCAAGTTTTACGTGCCTGCTATGGGCTGAGCAAGAACCGTTCTTGCCTACGCATCAAAACCACAACGATAGTTTGTCAAGTTAGTGCTATTTTAACCATCTCAAGGACCGGGCGTAGCCACACTCGGTTCAACTAAAGTTGGAGAAACTGACACCCGCTAGTCACCTATGTGCAAAAGACGGCGGTAAAACCAGTCTCGCGTAAGCGTACGCGTAATGCCAGTCCGGGCCGCTTCATCCAACAATACCGCCGAACCAAAGTGTGACATGATGGTAAGAAGTATGACTTGTATCGCCCACAACTCACTTGTGTTCTACTCGTGCATATAACATCTATGCATAAAACCTGGCTCGGATGCCACTGTTGAGAAACATAGTAATTTAAAAAAAAATCCTACGCACACGCAAGATCATGGTGATGCATAGCAACGAGAGGGGAGAGTGTTGTCCACGTACCCTCGTAGACCGAAAGCGGAAGCATTAGCACAACGCGGTTGATGTAATCGTACGTCTTCACGATCCGACCGATCAAGTACCAAACGCACGGTACCTCCGAGTTCAACACACATTCAGCTCGATGATGTCCCTCGAACTCCGATCCAGCCAAGCTTTGAGGGAGAGTTCCGTCAGCACGACGGCGTGGTGACGATGATGATGTTCTACCAATGCAGGGCTTCGCCTAAGCACCGCTACGATATTATCGAGGTGGACTATGGTGGAGGGGGACACCGCACACGGCTAAGAGATCTCAAGGATCAATTGTTGTGTCTAGAGGTGCCCCCCTGCCCCCGTATATAAAGGAGCAAGGGGAGGGGGCCGGCGGCCTCATCGGGTGCGCCCCAAGGGGGGAATCCTACTCCTACTAGGAGTAGGTTCCCCCTTTCCTAGTCCAACTAGGAGGGGAAGGAAAGAGGAGGAAGGGAGAAGGAAAGAGGGGGCCGGCCCCCAAAGCCCTAAACCAATTCGGTTTGGGCCTAGGGGGCGCACCCCACACTTCCTTGCTGCCCTCTATTTCCACTAAGGCCCATGAAGGCCCATTGACCCTCCCAACGAATTCCCGTAACTCTCCGGTACTCCGAAAAATGCCCGAATCACTCGGAACCTTTCCGGTGTCCGAATATAGTCGTCCGATATATTGATCTTTACGTCTCGACCATTTCGAGACTCCTCGTCAAGTCCCTGATCTCATGCGGAACTCCGAACTAGCTTAGGTACATCAAAACACATAACACATAATATAAATCATCACCGAACTTTAAGCGTGTGGACCCTACGGGTTCGAGAACTATGTAGACATGACCGAGACACGTCGCTGGTCAATAACCAATAGTGGAACCTGGATACTCATATTGGCTCCCACATATTCTACGAAGATCTTTATCGGTCAAACCGCATAACAACATTCGTTGTTCCTTTTGTCATCGGTATGTTACTTGCCCAAGATTCGATCATTGGTATCTCAATACCTAGTTCAATCTCGTTACCGGCAAGTCTCTTTACTCGTTACGTAATGCATCATCCCGTAACTAACTCATTAGCTACATTGCTTGCAAGGCTTATAGTGATGTGCATTACCGAGAGGGCCCAGAGATACCTCTCTGACAATCGGAGTGACAAATCCTAATCTGGAAATACGCCAACTCAAGAATTACCTTCAGAGACACCTGTAGAGCACCTTTATAATCACCCAGTTACGTTGTGATGTTTGGTAGCACACAAAGTGTTCCTCCGGTAAATGCGAGTTGCATAATCTCATAGTCATAGGAACATGTATAAGTCATGAAGAAAGCAATAGCAACATACTAAACGATCAAGTGCTAAGCTAACGGAATGGGTCAAGTCAATCACATCATTCTCCTAATGATGTGATCCCGTTAATCAAATGACAACTCATGTTTGTGGTTAGGAAACTTAGCCATCTTTGATTAACGAGCTAGTCAAGTAGAGGCATACTAGTGACACGATGTTTGTCTATGCATTCACACATGTATTATGTTTCCGGTTAATATAAATCTAGCATGAATAATAAACATTTATCATGAAATAAGGAAATAATAATAACTTTATTATTGCCTCTAGGGCATATTTCCTTTAGCCAACCCCTCCTGGCCCTTCCTCTTCTCCCACTAATGCCCATCTAGGCCCACTTGTTCCTCCGAGGGGTTCCTGTAACCCTCCGGCACTCCGGTTTTGTCCGAAATTTCTCCGGAACACTTTCGGTGTCCGAATATAGTCGTCCAATATATCAATCTTTATGTCTCGACCATTTCGATACTCCTCATCATGTCCATGATCACATCCAGGACTCCGAACAACCTTCGGTACATCATATCACATAACTCATAATACCAATCGTCATCGAACGTTAAGCGTGCGGACCCTACGGGTTCGAGAACTATGTAGACTTGACCGCGACACGTCTCCTGTCAATAACCAATAGTGGAACCTGGATGCTCATATTGGTTCCTACATATACTATGAAGATCTTTATCGGTCAAACCGCATAACGACATACATTGTTCCCTTTGTCATCGGTGTTTTACTTGCCCGAGATTCGATCGTCGGTATCTCAATACGTAGTTCAATTTTGTTACCGGCAAGTCTCTTTACTTGTTCTGTAATACTTCATCCCGCAACTAACTCATTAGTCACAATGCTTGCAAGGCTTATAGTGATGAGTATTACCAAGAGGGCCCAGAGATACCTCTCCGAAACACGGAATGACAAATCCTAATCTCGATCTATGCCAACCCAACAAACACCTTCGGAGACACCTGTAGAGCACCTTTATAATCACCCATTTACGTTGTGATGTTTGGTAGCACACAAAGTGTTCCTCCAGTATTTGGGAGTTGCATAATCTCATAGTTTGAGGAACTTGTATAAGTCATGATGAAAGCAGTAGCAATGAAACTGACACGATCATAATGCTAAGCTAATGGATGGGTCATGTCCATCACATCATTCTCCTAATTATGTGATCCCATTCATCAAATGACAACACATGTCTATGGTTAGGAAACGAAACCATCTTTGATTAATGAGCTAGTCAAGTAGAGGCATACTAGGGACTATATGTTTTGTCTATCTATTCACACATGTACTAAGTTTCTGGTTAATACAATTCTAGCATGAATAATAAAAATTTATCATGAATTAAGGAAATAAATAAAAATTTATTATTGCCTCTAGGGCATATTTCCTTCAGTCTCCCACTTGCACTAGAGTCAATAATCTAGATTACATAGTAATGATTCTAACACCCATGGAGCTTTAGTGCTGATCATGTTTTGCTCGTGGAAGCGGCTTAGTCAACGGGTCTGCAACATTCAGATCTGTGTCTATCTTGGAAATCTCGATGTCCCCTTCCGACACTTCATGGCGGATGTAATTGAAGCATCTCTTGATGTGCTTGGTTCTCTTGTGAAATTCTGATTCCTTTGCCAAGGCAATTGCACTAGTATTGTCGCACAAGATTTTCATTGGACCCGATGCACTAGGTATGACACCTAGATCGGATATGAACTCCTTCATCCAAACTCCTTCATTTATTGCTACCGAAGCAGCAATGTACTCCGCTTCACACGTAGATCCCGCCATGACGCTCTGCTTGGAACTGCACCAACTGACAGCTCCTCCATTCAATAAAAATATGTATCCAGTTTGAGACTTAGAGTCATCCGGATCAGTGTCAAAGCTTGAATTGACGTAACCGTTTACGATGAGCTCTTTTTCACCTCCACAAACGAGAAACATATCCTTAGTCCTTTTCAGGTATTTCAGGATATTCTTAACCGTTGTCCAGTGCTCCACTCCGGGATTACTTTGGAACCTCCCTGCTATGATTATAGCAAGACATACATCAGGTCTGGTACACAGCATTGCATACATGATAGAACATATGGCTGAAGCATAGGGAATGACTTTCATTTTCTATCTATCTTCTGCAGTGGTCGGGCATTGAGTCTGACTCAACTTCACACCTTGTAACACAGGCAAGAACCCTTTCTTTGAGTGATCCATTTTGAACTTCTTCAAAACTTTATCAAGGTATGTGCTTTGTGAAAATCCAATTAAGCGTCTTACTCTATCTCTTTCAATCTTGATCCCAATATGTAAGCAGCTTCTCCAAGGTCTTTCATAGAAAAACTCTTATTTAGGTATCCCTTTATGCTATCCAGAAATTCTATATCATTTCCAATCAACAATATGTCATCTACATATAAGATTAGAAATGTTGCAGAGCTCTCACTCACTTTCTTGTAAATACAGTCTTCTCCAAAAGTCTGTATAAAACCATATGCTTTGATCACACTATGAAAACCTTTATTCCAACTCCGAGAGGCTTGCACTAGTCCATAAATGGATCGCTGGAGCTTGGACACTTTGTTAGCACCCTTTGGATCGACAAAACCTTCTGGTTGCATCATATACAACTCTTCTTCCAGAAATCCATTCAGGAATGCAGTTTTGACATCCATTTGCCAAATTTCATAATCATAAAACGCAGCAATTGATAACATGATTCGGACAGACTAAAGCATCGCTACGGGTGAGAAAGTCTCATCGTAGTCAACTCCTTGAACTTGTCGAAAACCTTTCGCAACAAGTCGAGCTTTGTAAATAGTAACATTACCGTCTGTGTTGGTCTTCTTCTTAAAGATCCATTTATTTTCTATGGCTTGCCGATCATCGGGCAAGTCCACCAAAGTCCACACTTTTTTCTCATACATGGATCCCATCTTAGATTTCATGGCCTCAGACCATTTTGCGGAATCTGGGCTCATCATCGCTTCCTCATAGTTCGTAGGTTCATCATGGTCTAGTAACATGAGTTCCAGAACAGGATTACCGTACCACTCTGGTGCGGATCTTACTCTGGAAGACCTACGAGGTTTGGTACTAACTTGATCTGAAGCTTCATGATCATCATCATTAGCTTCCTCACTAATTGGTGTAGGAATCACTGGAACTGATTTCTGTGATGAACTACTTTCCAATAAGGGAGAAGGTACAGTTACCTCATGAAGTCTACTTTCCTCCCACTCACTTCTTTCGAGAGAAACTCCTTCTCTAGAAAGGATCCATTCTTAGCAACAAAGATTTTGCCTTCGAATCTATGATAGAAGGTGTACCCAACAGTTTCCTTTGGGTATCCTATGAAGACGCACTTCTCCGATTTGGGTTCGAGCTTATCAGGTTGAGGCCTTTTCACATAAGCATCACAACCCCAAAATTTAAGAAACGACAACTTTGGTTTCTTGCCAAACCACAATTCATAAGGCATCGTCTCAACAGATTTTGATGGTGCCCTATTTAATGTGAATGCAATCGTCTCTAAAGCATAACCCCAAAACGATAGCGGTAAATTAGTAAGAGACATCATAGATCGCACCATATCCAATAAAGTACGGTTATGACGTTCGGACACACCATTTCGTTGTGGTGTTCCAAGCAACGTTAATTGTGAAATGATCCCATGTTGTGTCAAATGAAGACCAAACTCGTAACTCAAATATTCTCCTCTACGATCATATCGTAGAAACTTTATTTTCTTGTTACGATGATTTTCGACTTCATTCTGAAATTCTTTGAAATTTTCAAATGTTTCAGACTTATGCTTCATTAAGTAGATATAACCATATTTGCTCAAATCATCTTGAAGGTAAGAAAATAACGACACCCACCACGAGCCTCAATACTCATTGGACCGCATACATCGGTATGTATTATTTCCAATAAGTCAGTAGCTCGTTCCATTGTTCCGGAGAACGGATTTTTAGTCATCTTGCCCATAAGGCACGGTTCGCAAGCACCAAGTGATTCATAATCAAGTGATTCCAAAAGTCCATCAGTATGGAGTTTCTTCATGCGCTTTACACCGATATGACCCAAACGGCAGTGCCACAAATAAGTTGCACTATCATTATTAAAATTAAATGTTTTGGCTTAACCACTATGAATATGTGTATCACTACTATCGAGATTCAATAAAAATAGACCACTCTGCAGGGGTGCATAACCATAAAAGATATTACTCATATAAATAGAACAACCATTATTCTCGGATTTAAATGAATAACCGTCTTGCATTCATCAAGATCCAGATATAATGTTCATGCTCAACGCTGGCACCAAATAACAATTATTCAGGTCTAAAACTAATCTCGATGGTAGATGTAGAGGTAGAATGCTGACCGTTATCACATCGACTTTGGAATCATTTCCCACGCGCATGACCCAGTTTGTGTAGTTGCTGCCATCATCTTTCAACTTAGCTTTCTCTAGGAACGCATTAAAATTCAAAGGAACGGCAGCACGAGCCATTGATCTACAACAATATAGACATGCAAAATACTATCAGGTACTAATTTCATGATAAATTAAAGTTCAATTAATCATATTACTTAAGAACTGCCACTTAGAGAGACATCCCTCTAATCATGTAAGTGATCACGTGATCCAAATCAACTAAACCATGTCCGATCATCACGTGAGATGGAGTAGTTTTCAATGGTGAACATCACTATGTTGATCACATCTACAATATGATTCACGCTCGACCTTTCGGTCTCAGTGTTCCGAGGCCATATCTGCATATGCTTGGCTCATCAAGTTTAACCCGAGTATTCTGTGTGTGCAAAACTAGCTTGCACGCATTGTATGTGAACGTAGAGCTTATCACACCCGATCATCACATGGTGTCTCGGCACGATGAACTGTAGCAACAGTGCATACTCAGGGAGAACACTTATACCTTGAAATTTAGTAAGGGATCATCTTATAATGCTACTGACGTTCTAAGCAAACTAAGATGCATAAAGGATAAACATCACATGCAATTGAAATATGTGCCATGATATGGCCATCATCATCTTGTGCTCATGATCTCCATCACCGAAGCATCGTCATGATCTCCAACGTAGCATCGTTGTCGTCTTGCCAACTATTGTTACTACGACTATCGCTACCGCTTAGTGATAAAGTAAAAGAATTACATGGCGATTGCATTGCATACAATAAAGCGACAACCATATGGCTCATGCCAATTGCCGATAACTTTGTTACAAAACATGATCATCTCATACAACAATTTATATCACATCATGCTTTGACCATATCACATCACAGCAAGCCCTACAAAAACAAGTTAGACGTCCTCTACTTTGTTGTTGCATGTTTTACATGGCTGCTATGGGCTTCTAGCAAGAACCGTTCTTACCTATGCATCAAAACCACAACGATTTTTTGTCAAGTGTGTTGTTTTAACCTTCAATAAGGACCGGCTGTAGCCACAATCGATTCAACTAAAGTTGGAGAAACAGACACTCACCAGCCACCTATGTGCGAAGGACATTGGTAGAACCAGTCTCGCGTAAGCGTACGCGTAATGTCGGTCTGAGCCGCTTCATCCAACAATACCGCCAAATCAAAGTATAACATGTTGGTAAGCAGTATGACTATTATCGCCCACAACTCTTTGTGTTCTACTCGTGCATATAACATCTACGCATAGACCTGGCTCGGATGCCACTGTTGTGGAACACGATAATTTCAAAAAGATTCCTAAGATCACGCAAGATCTATCTAGGTGATGCATAGCAACGAGAGGGGAGAGTGTTGTCTATGTACCCTTGTAGACCGAAAGCGGAGGCGTTATGACAACGCGGTTGATGTAGTCGTATGTCTTCATGATCCGACCGATCCTAGCACCGAAGGTACGGCACCTCCGTGATCTGCACATGTTCAGCTTGGTGACGTCCCACGAACTCTAGATCCAGCTAAGGTCGAGGGAGAGTTTCGTCAGCATGATGGCGTGGTGACGGTGATGATGAAGTTACCGGCGCAGGGCTTCACCTAAGCACTACGACGACAGCATGATGGCGTGGTGACGGTGATGATGAAGTTACCGGCGCAGGGCTTCACCTAAGCACTACGACGATATGACCGAGGTGGAAATCTGTTGAAGGGGGCACCGCACACGGCTAAACAATCAACTTGTGTGTCCTAGCGTGCCCCTCCCCCCGTATATAAAGGAGCCAGGGGGAGGCCGGCCGGCCCTCATAGGGTGCGCCCCAAGTAGGATTCCTACTAGGAATCCTATTCCTAGTAGGTATCCAACAAGGGAAGAGAGGGGGAAGGAGGAAGGAAGAGGGGGAAGGGAAGGAAAGGGGGGCGCCGCCCCCTTACCTTGTCCTATTCGGACTCAGGGAGGTGCGAGGCCAGGCCCTCCTGGCCCTTCCTTTTCTCCCACTAAGGCCCATCTAGGCCCACTAGTTCCCCCGAGGGGGTTCCGGTAACCCTCCGGCACTCCGGTTTTACCTTAAACTTATCCGGAACACTTCCGCTGTCTAAATATAGTCGTCCAATATATCAATCTTTATTTCTTGACCATTTCGAGACTCCTCGTCATATCCAGGACTCCGAACAACCTTCGGTACATCATATCACATAAACTCATAATACCAATCCTCATCGAATAGTAAGCGTGCGGACCCTATGGGTTCGAGAACTATGTAGACATGACCGAGACACGTCTCCGGTCAATAATCAATAGCGGAACCTACATGCTCATATTGGTTCCTACATATTCTACGAAGATCTTTATCGGTCAAACCGCATAACAACATACGTTGTTCCCTCTGTCATCGGTGTTTTACTTGCCCGAGATTTGGTCGTCGGTATCTCAATACCTAGTTCAATCTCGTTACCGTCAAGTCTCTTTACTCGTTCCGTAATACTCCAACCCACAACTAACTCATTAGTTACAATGCTTGCAAGGCTTACAGTGATGAGTATTACCGAGAGGGCCCAGAGATACCTCTCCGGAAAACGGAGTGACAAATCCTAATCTCGATCTATGCCAACCCAAAACACACCTTCGGAGACACCTGTAGAGCACCTTTATAATTACCCATTTACGTTGTGACGTTTGGTAGTGTTCTTCCGGTATTCGGGAGTTGCATAATCTCATAGTTTGAGGAACTTGTATAAGTCATGAAGAAAGTAGTAGCAATGAAACTGACACGATCATAGTGCTAAGCTAACGGATGGGTCATGTCCATCTCATCATTCTCCTAATGATGTGATCCCGTTCATCAAATGACAACACATGTCTATGGTTAGGAAACATAACCATCTTTGGTAAACGAGCTAGTCAAGTAGAGTCATACTAGGGACTATATGTTTTGTCTATGTATTCACACATGTACTAAGTTTCAGGTTAATACAATTCTAGCATGAATAATAAACATTTATCATGAAGTAAGGAAATAAATAATAACTTTATTATTGCCTCTAGGGCATATTTCCTTCAGTAGCAACGGCCACTATTCATCGAGAGGCAACCCAACACCGGTTGCCTACATCTTGCACGGGGGCTCGATTGGCTTCAGTAAGCAGCAATAGTGATCTATCGCTCGGGTTCAGTTAGCAGCAGCAGCCAAGGAATCGCTCGGTTCAGTCAGTAGCGAATGAATCGCTCAGTTCAGTTAACAGCCAAGGGATCGATCGCTCGGGTTCAGTAACGTGTGATTGCTTGGGTTCAGTTAGCCAATGCCTCGCACACACGCGCGTACATGAGAGAAACTTGCAAACCACAGTGCATTGCTCAGCACAGACCACCCACCGTAACCAGGATCTCCTTGATATTTTCCTCGCCCTTGCTTCTACCATGATTTTTTCCGTCATGGATGGCCCAAAGAATGTCATGCAGTTGCGTCTCCGGCCCGCCCAAGACGAAAAGCCCATTTTCTGTCAAGATTTTTTGTCATAGAAGTAGGATCCCACAACATCTATGATGATACCGGGTTTTGTCACAATTATCATCATAGAAGTGTCATAAGCATGACAGAAAAAATTCGTTCGTCCCAAAATGTCACGGATGTGTCTTTTTTGTAGTGCAAGTAACATACCGACAGACAAAGGGAGTTACGTATGTTGTCCTAACGGTTCGACCGATAAAGATCTTCGTAGAATATGTAGGATCCAATATGGGAATCCAGGTTCCGTTGTTGGTTATTGAGCGGAGTGGTGTCTCGGTCATGTCTACATAGTTCTCAAACACGTAGCGTCCACACGCTTAACGTTCGTTGACGATATAGTGTTATATGAATTATATGTTTTTGTTACCGAATGTTGTTCGGAGTCCCGGATGAAATTACGGACATGACCTGGAGTCCCGAAATGGCCAAGAGGTATAGGATGGTGGTATTTGGACACCGGAAGTGTTTCAGGACGTACCGGGGAGGAATCGGGTCACCGGAAGAAGGGGACAGACCACTCCACAAGGGGGCTGGTGCGCCTCCTCCCTTGGTTGGCCATCCCTAGGGAAGGAAAGAGGGAATGGCTAGCTCCTCCTGCCTTTCCCTCTCATGGGAGAAAGGAAAGGGGGGCACCCTCCCCTGCCTTTCCCGGCACTCCAAATATGGAAAGGGGATACGGTTTGGGAGGGACCCCAATTAGGAGTCCTCCTACTTGGGCGCCTCCTTTGGCTGCTCCTCCCTCCCTCCTACCTATATATATGTGGGAGGGGGTGCCTAGCATAGAACAGACAATTCCTTAGCTGTGTGTCGTGCCCCCCCCTCCACGGTTTACACCCCAGTCATATTTTCGTAGTGCTTAGGCGAAGCCCTGCGGAGATAGCATCACTGTAACTGTCACCATGTCGTCATGTTGCCAGAGCTCATCCACTACCTTGCTGTCTTGCTGGATCAAGAAGGCGGAGGACGTCATTGATCTGAGTGTGTTCTGAACATGGAGTTGGCACTTTCGCTTATGGTCTACGAGGGTACGTAGACACACACCCCCTTCTCGGTTCTACGCTTCTCCTGGATAGATCTTGCGTGTGCGTAGAACTATTTTGTTTTCCATGCAGCATTTCCCAACAGTGGCATCCGAGCCAGGTCTATGCATAGATGATATGCACAAGTATAACACAAAGAGTTGTGGGCAGTGGTGGTCATACTGCTTACCACCAGCATCTTATTTTGATTCGGCTGTATTGTAATATGGAGCGTCCTGGACCAATCTTACATGTCCACGTACACAAGACCGGTTCCACCGACAGACATGCAACTAGTTCTTCATAAAAGTGGCTGGCGGGTGTCAGTTTCTCCTACTTTAGTTGAATCGAATTTGGCTGTGGCCGGTCCTTGAAGAAGGTTAAATCAACAAACTTGATAATTCTACATTGTGGTTTTTGCCGTAGGTAAGAATGGTTCTTGCTAGAAGCCCGTAGCAGCCACGTAAAACTTGCAACAATAAAGTAGAGGATGTCTAACTTGTTTTTGTAGGGCATGTTGTGATGTGATATGGTCAAGACATAATGTGATATACATTTGTTGTATGAGATGATCATGTTCTGTAAGTTATCGGCAACCAGCAGGAGCCTTATGGTTGTCTCTTTATTGTATGAAATGCAAACGCCATGTAATTGCTTTACTTTATTGCTATGTGTTAGCAATAGTTGTAGAAGCAATAGTTGGTGAGACAACCATGACGCAACGATGGAGATCAAGGTGTCGAGCCGGTGACGATGGAGATCATGATGATGCTTTGGAGATGGAGATCAAAATCACAAGATGATGATGGCCATATCATGTCACATATTTTGATTGCATGTGATGTTTATCTTTTATGCATCTTATTTTTCTTAGAACGGCGGTAGCATTATAATATGATCCCTTCACTAAATTTCAAGATAAAAGTGTTCTCCCCAAGTATGCACCATTGCTAAAGTTTGTCGTTTTGAAGCACCACATGATGATCGGGTGTGATAGACTCTACGTTCACATACAACAAGTGTAAAACAGTTTTGCACATGCATAATACTTGGGTTAAACTTGACGAGCCTGGCGTGTACAGACATGGTCTCGGAACACTGGAGACCGAAAGGTCGAACGTGAGTCATATGGTAGATATGATCAACATAGAGATGTTCACCATTGAAGACTACCCCATCTCATGTGATGATCGGACATGGGTTAGTTTATTTGGATCATGTATCACTTAGATAACTTGAGGGAGTTTATTTAAGGGGGAGTTCATTAGTAATTTGATTAATTGAACTTAATTTATCATGAACTTTAGTCCTGATAGTATTTGCAAATTATGTTGTAGATTAATAGATCACGATGTAGCTCCCCTATTTTTGATATGTTCCTAGAGAAAACTAAGTTGAAAGATGATAGTAGCAAGGATGCGGACTAGGTCTGTGATCTAAGGATTACCCTCATTGCTGCATTGAAGAATTATGTCCTTGATGCACCGCTAGGTGATAGACCTATTGCAGGAGCAGATGCAGACGTTATGAACGTTTGGCAAGCTCGATATGATGACTACTTAATATTTTAGTGTGCCATGCTTTACGGCTTAGAACCGGGACTTCAAAAATGTTTTGAATGCCATGGAGCATATGAGATGTTGCAAGAGCTGAAATTGTTATTTCAGTCTCATGCCCGTGTCAATATGTATGAGACCTCTGATAAATACTTTGCCTACAAGATGGAGGAGAATAGCTCAGCCAGTGAGCATGTGCTCAGAATGTCTGGTTACTACAATCGCTTGAATCAAGTGGAGTTAATCTTCCAAATAAGATAGTGATTGACAGATTTCTCTAGTCACTATCACCAAGCTACTAGAACTTTGTGATGAACTATAATATGCAAGGGATGACGAAAACGATTCCGAGCTCTTCATGATGCTAAAATCAGCGAAGGTCGAAATCAAGAAAGAGTGACAAGTGTTGATGGTTAACAAGACCACTAGTTTCAAGAAAAGGGGCGAAGGGAAAGAAAGGGAACTTCAAGAAGAATGGCAAGCAAGTTGCTACTCCCATGAAGAAGCCCAGAGCTCGACCTAAGCCTGAAATTGAGTGCTTCTACTGCAAAGGGAATGGTCACTAGAAGCGGATCTGTCCTAAATACTTAGCGGATAAGAAGGATGGCAAAGTGAACAAAGGTATATTTGATTTACATGTTATTGATGTGTACTTTACCAGTGTTCGTAGTAGCCCCTGGATATTTGATACAGGTTCAGTTGCTAAAATATTAGTAACTTAAAACAGGAGTTGCGGAATATACAAAGACTAGTTAATGGCAAGGTGATGTTGTGTGTTGGAAGTGATTCCAAGGTTGATACGATCACCATTGCTCACTCGCTCTACCTACGAGATTAGTGTTGAACCTAAATAAATGTTATTTGGTGTTTGAGTTGAGCATGAATATGATTGGATCATGTTTATTGCAATACGCTTATTCATCTAAGACAGAGAATAATTGTTGTTCTGTTTACATGAATAAAACCTTTTATGGTCATACACCCAATGTAAATGGTTTATTGAATCTCGATCGTAGTTATACATATTCATAATATTGATGCCCAAAGATGCAAAGTTGATAATGATAGTTGTAAGTGCATCGACTGCCCCTTAGTGATTTTGGTGTATTCAAGACTTATAGGTTAAGGGATTAATATGTTTGTGAGTGTACATAGGCTCTATAAGTCGATGAGGAGTTTCATATTTACGATGAATGCCGACCCCTAAAAATGTATGTCTTCAGCTGAAGATTTTGGTTCTCCTGAAGACTTTGAAAGTGAAGAAATTGGTGTGACCTTGAAGATTCAGATATTCATGCGAGGACTATGAAGCATGAAGACTTTTGTTTTCGTACTTTCATTTTCTCTTTCTTGAGTCATAGGAAACACTGTACTGTTAAAGGGGGTCGAGGTAATACTAAGGAAACACTTTCCAAGTGATGCTCAACTCAAAATCCTACACCTACCCAATCCTTTCGAGTGAAGCCATTGGAAATATCATACAGTTCAGTCAAGCTCTTCAGTGACAGAGACAAAGTTCTTCTGGTCCCTGAGGAATTTGTTCTGACCGAGGAGTTAGTAATCACCAATCTGGATTGCCTACATAGTGAGGAACATGATGGCCCTGAGGAATTTGATTCTCAAATATCCAACCATTGTTGTGCTACGCGCCAGCTCTCCCAAAATAACTACCCACCAAACGGTCATATCATTGAAGGGCATTTATGTCTTATCATGTCAGGCTGCTCCCTAGTCTATAAATAGCCGCCCCCTACAACCACTAGCTGGTTGGCTGCTCCGAGAGAAACTGACACTTGTCGTTGAGAGCATCCCATCCTCCGAGGACTTTGAGCGAAAATCATCAAGAGGGGAAAACCCCAAAACGCAAACACCTACAACTCAAAGTGATTGAGCATCACTGAAGAGATTGTTCCTGTGTGGAACCGACGCTTGTTACCTTTGAGGACTATGCATCCTCCAAACGATTAGGTGTCATGGTCTGAGCATCCAAGAGGAATTGTGGATCGCTGAGTGACCAAGTCTGTGAAGGTTTGGAAGTCACATAAAGACTTACCACGAGTGATTGGGTGGGGTCTATGTGACTTTAGCTCAAGGAGAATACGGTGAGGAGTGTGTGTCTGGGACTGTGTGTCCTTAGGTTTAAATACCCAGCCGCTTCAACCAGACATACAACTGTCACAGCAGTTGGAACTGGTTTACCAAATCATCGCCTTCACCAAGCTGCTGGTTCTATTTCTTCAACTCTTTCATTTCCTCATTCATGTGTTGATGAAACTGACAATTACTATTTGAACACTTTTACTGAAGACTTTCTCTATTTCCTCAATCCTATTTCTTCAATCCCATTGTCTTCATCCTGCTTTATCCTGTTTCACACTACCTGTACTATGTGTTTGTCTTTCATTTCATCATGATGACTATGCTTTTGCTCTGTTATGTTTTTACCTGAGTAGTTATTCCGCTGCTAGTGTGTCGTTTCTTAGGAATTTCTTCACCTAGAAATTCCTTAGTGACAAATTTGTAAAAATCGCCTATTCACCCCCCTCTAGTTGATATAACACACTTTCAATTGGCATTAGAGCAAGGTACTCCTTTGTTCTGTGATTCTGGTTTAACCACCTAGAGTTTTAGTATGTTGATTGCAGGAATGATCAAGGTCTCAGCTAGGTGTCCGACCTTTGATGGGATGCACTGCCCCTACTGGAAGAATAAGATGCGCATGCATCTGGAGGCAATTAATAACGATCTCTTGTATGTTGTGGAAAATGGTGTTACCTCTATCACTCCATCTGTGAATGCTACTGATGTGAAGAGATTCAAGCAACTTGACTCTCAAGCGAAGAATATCATATGTGGCCATCTGAGCAAAGGAGAGTATGGCAGAGTGAGTGCTTTGGAAACAGCAAAGCTGATCTGGGACATGCTGTCCAAGGTTAACGAAGGAGTTTCTACTCAACGCGACTCCCGAGTTGACGCTCTTTGCAATCTCTTCAACCGCTTCAAATACTCGACAACAAAAATGTTCAACAAACCTTCGATCGCCTCACTGGCATCTCAAATGAGCTTCAAGCACTTGGTTCCACTAACATCACCGACAATGAGGTGGTGAAGAAATTGCTGAGATAACTTGATTCCGCATTCGATACTCTTGCACTAATGATTCAAGAGCGAGTAGACTACAACTCACTAGATCCTGCTGATATCCACGAGAGGCTAAATACTCATGAGTTCCATCTTGCTGAGAAGAGAGACCTCTATGGGCGAAGCTATGGAAGATCACGCGCACTAAAGGCCAAGGCAGTCTCTGAAGCTGAAGGTGAAGATTCTGGTAGCAACCTTGGTGATCCTGAAGAGCTGAGCCAGGAGCTAGCAATGCTCGTGAGGAAATTTCAGGAGTTCTCTAGGCGTGGTCGCTTTGGGAAATCTTCAAGAAGTGATGATTCCTCATCCTATGACTACAAGAAGAGCACCTGCCACAAATGCAAGAAACCTGGTCACTACATGTCTGATTGTCCTCAGTGGGACAAGGAATTGAAGAAGAAGAAGTACAAGGATGTCAGTTCTGATGACTCAAAGAAGAAGACGAAATCTTCAAAGTCATCATCGTCAAAATCTTCAAAGTCTTCATCTCACAAGAAGAGCAGTTCCAAAAAGGCTTAGGCATTTATTGGCAAGGAAATGGACTCTGAAGCTGAATCTGAGGAAAATGTGGAAGAGGAGGAATCTGAGGAGTCAGACTCTGGTGTGGCGAGCCCATCCCTCACTAATGCTTACGTCAGCAAGTCCATCTTCAACGCTGAAGAAAATGGCCTCCCCGACACTGCTGACAAGAGTATCAATGACTGCTCCCACCTATTGCGTCATGGCAAAAGGTGCCAAGGTACTCAAACATTCCCCCTCTGAATCTAGTGAGGATTAATCTGATGCCAATCTCAAATCTAGCTATTCCAAACTTGCTAAGATTGCTTTCAAACAACAAAAGGCTTTGGAGAAGGTTCAAAATCTACTAGATAAAAGCGATGACATGTTGGGTGAGGAATTGAATTGAACTCAAACTCTGACTGATAATCTTCAGCGACTTCAGTTCAAGTTTGATAATCTTTAGGGTCATCATAACTCTCTCTTAGGCAATCATGAGAAACTTTCTGATGAGTTTCTTCACAGAAAGCAAGATCTTGAGAAGTTAAAAGCGAGTTATGAAGATCTTCAGAAGGAAAACAATTCATTGCTTGCTCAACAGACCAGTTCCGCTCAGGAAGAATTCATTCCACCATGTTTGAAATGCATTGAGCGTGAATCTGCAAATTCTTCACCTGAATGTTCAAATGCTTCTATTACTGCAAATTCTTCAACCGTCTCTGTGGTCACAAATTCCTCATCTAAGGATACCACAAGTATCACTAACAATAATGCAGGGTTGAAGGAATTGTATGTGACAGGCATATACAAAAGCCTCAAAGGGCATCAGTCTCTTTGCGATGTGCTCAAAAAACAGATCTTGAATAGGAACCCTAGGAAAGAGGGTGTTGCCTTTGAGAGGAAACTCAATGCTGATGGGACCTACTAGAAACCTGAGCAGTATCCCAAAACCTCATGGGTTGCTGTGAAAGGACCAACCATAGATCCATACACTTTATCTGGCTTTACTTGTGAATCTTCATATTCCTCTGATGAGTCATTTGACTCCAACTATAAACTGTTCAAAAACCAGAATGGTGAAGTATTTGCTCGATATGTTGGAACTAACTGCAGGAATGGTCCCCCTATGATGAAAATCTGGGTTCCCAAAAAGTTCCTTGAAAGTCTTTAAGTGGATGTCATCATGACACCACCTATGAAGAATAGGAACCCCAGATCAAATTCTTCATACGGATCAAAATCTTCATATGGATCCAAGTCCTCAGATGAACCAAATTCTTCATTTGGATCAAATTCCTCGCGTGGATCCAAATCCTCATATGAACATCATCATGCTAACACTTCTGTTTCGCAGGGAAAGTCTAAAGGCTATGAATATGTGCATTATTCTTCAAATCATTATGTTCATAAGTCCTTGAAGAATTTCTCTGCTTATACATATGCTTACTCTAACCCCTCTTCTGTGAAACTAAGTGCACTGGCTTCAATGCCATCTTTCTCTTACGGAACTCGCAGAATGATGATGTCTTTGCCACCCCTCCAGATGTGGGTGGTGAAGAAAAAGAACTAATCTATTGTGAAGGGTAGGATCTCCAGACGAACCTAATCATTTGAAGAATTTGCTGGAGACCTGAATATGCTTGAATGGACGCAAGCTAATCATGAAGAAATGAATTACGAATTTCTCACGTCCTCATACTACTATAATTTTTGTATTCTTGATGAAATTCAATCTGATGAAATTGATGTCATATTCTTCACTGATGAAGTATATGGGTTCGTAAGTTGCACTAATTCATCTGCGGGATGAACAACCTAAAGCTACTGAGTGGGTCCTTGACAGTGGATGTACAAATCACATGACCGGTGACAGGAACTTATTGATGGACACTGCTTTATCTCCATCTCATCTGAAGCATATCACCTACACTGACACAAAGGCAAAAGCAAGGTATTGGGTCTAGGTAGGGTTGCAATCTCAAAGGATAGACACATGGACAAAAGTCATACTTGTTGAGTCCTTAGGATTCAACCTCATGTCTATCTCAATGCTTTGTGATCTTGATATGGTTGTCATCTTTGGCAAATATCATTGCATTGTGCTAATGGAATCTGACAATTCCAAAGTCTTCGAAGGTTTTAGGAGAGCAGACTTGTATATTGTTGATTTCTTTGCAGGACCACAGCTTGCCACATGCCCACATGTATACTTGCAAAAGCTTCAGAAGGCTGGTTATGGCATCGACGACTTGGTCATGCTGGCATGAGGAACTTGCATACTCTCGTGAATAAGAAGCATGTCATTGGCATCGAGGGTGACAAATTTCTTTATATGGCTTTGTCATTGTTGATGATTATTCTCGTTACACATGGGTGCATATCATCACTTACAAACCTGAAGTGCAGGAAGTCTTCAAACAATTTTCCTCAAGAGCATCTATGAACTTCGGTGTGAAGATCAACCATATCAGGAGTGATAATGGGACCGAGTTCAAGAATACTGGTCTTGATGACTATCTTGATGAACTTGGTATTACTCATGAGTTATCTGCCCCTTATACTCCTCAACAGAATGGTGTTGTGGAGCACAAGAACCAGACTCTTGTTGAGATGGCTCGCACTATGCTTGATGAATACAAAACACCTCCTCGTTTCTGGCCAGATGCTATTGATACTTCATGCCACATCATCAACAGGGTATATCTTAACAAATTCTTCAAAAAGACCTCATATTAACTCCTCACTAACAAGAAGCCCAATGTAAGTTATTTCAAAGTCTTCGGTGCTAAATGTTGGAGTAGAGATCCTCATCACAAATCTAAATTTGCACCGAAAGTACATGAGGGTTTTATGCTTGGTTACGGAAAGGACTCGCACACCTACAGAGTCTTCAACACATATCACCACAAGGTTGTTGAAACTGTAGATGTGTGGTTCGATGAAACTAACAGCTCGCAAACAGAGCACCTACCTCCTGTGCTAGATGAGATATCACTTGAGGAATCCATCAAGTTCAAGGCTACTAAGGATGTTATTCCCACTAAATAATCTGTTGAAGAAGTCATTCCAGAACGTGAAAAAAATCATGCTGGTGCTACTGAAGAAAATGGCCCTGAAGAAAATGTTGTGCCAAATCAAATTCGTCAACCTGCTCATCCTCACGTTGCAAATGAAGTGCAAATTGAGAGAATCATCGACGACATCAACGCACCAGGTCCTCTCACACGCTCAAAAGCTTCACATTTGTCTAACTTTTGTGGGCATTTTTTGTTTGCCTCTGTCAAAGAGCCATCCAAAGTTGATGAAGCATTTCTGGACCCTAAGTGGATTCAAGCTATGCAAGAGGAATTATATCAATTCGAGCTCAATAATGTGTGGGAGCTTGTCAAGTGACGAGACCCACGCAAGCACAATATCATCAGCACAAAATGGATCTACCGCAACAAGCAAGATCAAAATGGCCTTGCTAAGTAATAAGGCTCGTCTTGTAGCTCAAGGCTACACACAGGTTGAAGGAATTGATTTTGATGAAACTTTTGTACCTGTTGCTAGACTTGAGGCTATTCACATATTGCTTGCTTATGCTAACCATCATAATATCATCTTATATCAAATGGATGTGAAGTGCATTCCTTAATGGTAAGCTTGAGGAAGAAGTATATGTTGGTCAACCACCAGGTTTTCAGGATCCAAAACTTCCAGACCATGTCTACAGACTCGACAAGGCCCTCTATGGCCTCAAGCAAGCACCTCGGGCGTGGTATGATACTTTGAAGGAATTACTCATGAAGAAAGGCTTCAAACCTAGTTCACTTGACCCAACCCTTTTCACCAAAATCTATGATGGTGAATTATTCATGTGCCAAATATATGTTGATGATATTATCTTTGGATGTACTTAGCAACGTTACAGTGACGAATTTGCCTATATTATGGGTGAAGAATATCAAATGTCTATGATGGGAGAATTGAAATTCTTCTTAGGTCTCCAAATTCGTCAACAATGCAATGGCATATTCATATCCCAGGAGAAATACCTCAAGTATGTGTTGAGGAAATTCGACATGCAAGATTGCAAAGGCATCAAAATCCCTATTCCCACAAATGGTCATCTATGCACCGATGAAAATGGTAAAGACTTCGATCAAAAGGTATACCACTCCATGATTGGATCTTTATTGTATCTATGTTCATCTAGGCCGGATATTATGCTTAGTGTTTTCATGTGTTCCCGATTTCAAGCTACACTGAAGGAATCACACCATAAGGCTATGAAGCATATTCTTCGATATCTAGCTCACACTCCAACACTTGGATTATGGTATCCCAAGGGCTTGGCTTTTGATCTCATTGGATGTTCTGACTCTGACGATGTTGGTGATTGGGTGGAACACAAGTCAACATCAGGCACATGTCATTTCCTTGGATGATCCTTGGTATGTTGGTCCTTGAAGAAGAAGAACTGCGTATCACTCTCTACTGCTGAAGCTGAGTACATTGCTGCTGGTTCTTATTGTGCTCAAGTTGCTATGTATGAAGCAAACCCTCAAGGACTATGGCATCAATGTGAAGAATGTGCCACTCTATTACGACAATGAGAGTGCTATAAAGATTGCACACAACCCAGTTCAGCACTCGAAGACAAAGCACATCCAGGTTCATCATCATTTTCTTTGTGATCATGTGTTGAAGGGCCACATTTCCATAGACCACGTGAATACTGAAGATCGGTTAGCAGTTAACTTCACAAAGCCCTTGGATGAGAAGAGATTAGCGAGTTGCGGTGTGAGCTAAATATCTTAGAATCTTTGAATGTCCTTTGAAAAGGACACACATCCTAACACTTATGCAAAATTGACGACTTAGATGTGCAACACACAAAGTAACGTTTTTCTTCAATCAATGAAGACTAACCCTCTAAGTGTGAAGAAATTAATGAAGAATTTGATTCTCATAACCCTACAACATTTGTATGCGGTGTCTGAAATCATCATTCTTATACAGTGGGATACGCCACCAACCAAACTTGAAAATCTTCAATCTGAGTTTTTGCAATTTCTTCAATTTTCGAATTCTTCAACTTTGCAATCTCCTCAGTCTTTCCGACTGTGTTCTTCACTGCTATATTTGTAGTTGAGTTTTTCATGTCCTCTACAACATTCACTTATTGCTAATTCTTTCAGTTGCTTTTTCATCTAAGTGAATGTGATCGGACCCGTTCACCCTCTATGCTAAACTCAACCTAGTCTGTTCACAAATTCTTCATGTGCGTTCTATTTGAAACCCGTTCAAAATCTTCACTGTGTCCTTGACAGCTGAAGAATTTGCAAACGAAACGTCAAAATTTTCATATCTAATTTTTTGGCTTTTGCCGCTCAAATCCTTCTACATCCCATGACAGGATTAATCTATTCACCCACGATCTACCGAGATCTCCACTTCACAGTACGTGGGTGACACATGTCACTAGGATAGAAAGGGTCAGGGGCACGTTCGTCCAATTTCCTCGGACGAGCGGTTTTTTACCTCGGCTATAAATACCCCTTGCCCTCCACTAAGCTCATTTACTCAGCTCGATCTCTCTCCCTTGCTCGAGCTCTCTGACCTAGCGCTGCCACTACTCTCCATCGTCATCTGTGAGGAAGAGCTTCACTGGCTCAACCTCATCGCTGTCATACTCGCGCCGGTCACGGAAATCTTCACCTCCGCCGCCACCGTAGCTGTCTTCCGCCACCAAGTTAGGGCGTGGAAGATCTAAACGGACGAACTACCATAGTTCACCTCTTAGTTTGTCGTGTTCTTCGTCAAGGGTAAATAAAATTTACTTTTACTGCCCTTGTTGATTCTAATGATTTCCACAAAATCTTCAAAAGGTGTTTATTCTTCTACTTCCATATCCTTAAACACCAAAGTTGCTTCTGTTCTTGATTTGTTTCCCTAAGATGTGTTTTTCTTCAAGATTCCTCAATTGTGTGGATTTTCAACCTATACAACTCTAGAACCTAAGACAAGAACTCTTAGTGAAATACCTCAAGACTCCCCTGGTCAAATTCCTCAAACTTGATTCTTTTTAAAAGAAAATTTTGAGAATGCATATGACCTCCAAATTCTTCGCACCTATACTCTGTTCACATGTACACATGTCTGCTGTTGAATCACTAGGTTCTCATCAACTTAACTCATTTGCAGTATTCCTCGAAGAAAAATTGCATACCTCTTCAGAGACTTCAATTGTTCAAAACCCTCAGGTGAAAAAAATGGCAGATGGTAAGTGTCCGCAGAAGGGAGGAAATAGGCCTCAGACAAACACTGCTTTCGAAATCCCTGGTTATATATATGAAGAATATTGCACTCCTGATGAAGCCAAGCATGGCAAGGAGAACAAAAATCAGCGCAAGGTGCGCATTCAGTGGATTGAACGTAGATGGGCAAGAGAATGGAGGGAATATCATTATGTCACTCCCAAATACATGAAGAAATTCGCAGTAAATCCTGCATGCCCAAGACCTCCATTGGCTTCAGGCCAAGTTGCTGATCCCACAAGCATCAAAAGAGGTGAGGAATTTCCCAAGGACTGGGCCAAGCGCCAAAGAAAGTTGGTCAAGGTAGCAAAAGAAGCAGTGAAGAAATTCAATGAAGATTCTTCTACTGCTGCTGTTGAGACCTCTCCTAGGAAGCCCAAGAAGGCTATGCCGAAGAAGTTTGCTGTAAAACCTTCTTCCTCTACTGCAATGCCCTCACGGCCAAGCTCTTCTAAGCCCTCACGGCCAACTGCTCAAGCAACATCCTCAAGTGCAGCTCCAGCTCCTTCTATGGCAAAATCCTCACAAGAAGCAGGTTGCCTTTGAAATTATGTCAAATGATGATGAAGCTGATGATGATGAACTGGTTGAGATCATCAGATACCACCAAGAAAGTGAAGGAAATATGCCCTAGAGGCAATAATAAAGTTATTACTTATTTCCTTAATTCATGATAAATGTTTATTATTCATGCTAGAATTGTATTAACTAGAAACTTAGTACATGTGTGAATACGTAGACAAAACATATAGTCCCTAGTATGCCTCTACTTGACTAGCTCGTTAATCAAAGATGGTTATGTTTCCTAACCATAGACATGTGTTGTCATTTGATGAACGGGATCACATCATTAGGAGAATGATGTGATGGACATGACCCATCCGTTACCTTAGCATTATGATCTTGTCAGTTTCATTGCTACTACTTTCTTCATGACTTATACAAGTTCCTCGGACTATGAGATTATGCAACTCCCGAATACCGGAGGAAACTTTGTGTGCTACCAGATGTCACAACGTAAATGGGTGATTATAAAGGTGCTCAACAGGTGTCCCCAAAGGTATTTGTTGGGTTGGCATAGATCGAGATTAGGATTTGTCACTCCGGGTTTCGGGAAGGTATCTCTGGGCCCTCTCGCTAATACTCATCACTATAAGCCTTGCAAGCATTGTGACTAATGAGTTAGTTGGGGGATGAAGTATTACGAAATGAGTAAAAAGACTTGCTGGTAATGAGATTGAACTAGGTATGATGATACCGACGATCGAATCTCGGGCAAGTAACATACCAATGACAAAGGGAACAACGTATGTTGTTATGCAGTTTGACCGACAAAGAACTTCATAGAATATGTAGGAACCAATATGAGCATCCAGGTTCCGCTATTGGTTATTGACCAGAGACGTGTCTCGGTCATGTCTACATAGTTCTTGAACCCGTAGGGTCCGCACGCTTAATGTTCGATGACGATTTATATTATGAGTTATGTGATCTGATGATCGAAGTTTGTTTGGATTCCCGTATGAGATCACAGACGTGACGAGGAGTCCCGAAATGGCTGAGACGTAAAGATCGATATATTGAAAGACTATATTCGGACATCGGAAAGGTTCCGAGTGATTCGGCTATTTTTCGGAGTACTGGGGAGTTACGGGAATTCGCCGGGAGAAGTAATGGGCCTTAATGGGCCATACGGGAAAGGAGAGAAGGCCCTCAAGGGTGGCCGCCCCCCCCCCCCATGGGCTGGTCCGAATTGGACTAGGAGGGGGTGGCGCCCCCTCCTTTCTTCTCCCCTCTTCCTCCTTCCCTCCTTCTCCTACTAGGAATAGAAAAGAGGAGAGGAATCCTACTTGGACTGGGGAGTCCTAGTAGGATTCCCCACACCTGGCGCGCCCCCCTTGTTCCGGCCACCTCTTCCCTCCCTCCTTTATATACGTGGCCAGGGGGCACCCCATAGACACACAAGTTGATCTTTTAGCCGTGTGCGGTGCCGCCCTCCACAGTTACACACCTCGATCATATCATCGTAGTGCTTAGGCAAAGCCCTGCGCCGGTAACTTCATCATCACCATCGCCACACCGTCGTGCTGACGAAACTCTCCCTCGGCCTCAACTAGATCAAGAGTACGAGGGATGTCATCAAGCTGAGCGTGTGCTGAACACGGAGGTGCCGTACGTTCGGTGCTTGGATCGGTTGGATCGCGAAGAAGTTCGACTACATCAACCGTGTTAACTAAACGCTTCCACTTTCGGTCTATGAGGGTACGTGGACACACTCTCCCCTCTCGTTGCTATGCATCACCTAGATAGATCTTGTGTGATCGTAGGAAATTTTTTGAAATTACCACGTTCCCAAACAGTGGTATCAGAGCTAGGTCTATGCGTAGATGTTATATCCACGAGTAGAACACAAAGAGTTGTGGGCGATAATAGTCATACTGCTTACAGCATGTCATGCTTTGATTCGGTGGTATTGTTGGATGAAGCAGCCAGACTGACATTACATGACCGCGTTCATGAGACTGGTTCTACCGACGTGCTTCGCACACATGTGGCTAGTGGGTGTCTCTTTCTCCAACTTTAGTTGAATCGAGTTTGACTACGCCCGATCCTTGTTGAAGGTTAAAACAGTGCACTTGACAAAAAATCGTTGTCGTTTTGATGCGTAGGTAAGAATGGTTCTTGCTAGAAGCCTGTAGCAGCCATGTAAAACTTGCAACAACAAAGTAAAGGGCGTCTAACTTGTTTTGCAGGGCTTGCTGTGATGTGATATGGTCAACACATGATGTGATATAATTTGTTGTATGAGATGATCATCTTTTGTAACAAAGTTATCGGCAACTGGCAGAAGCCATATGGTTGTCACTTTATTGTATGCAATGCAATCGCCGTGTAATTGTTTTACTTTATCACTAAGCGGTAGCGATAGTCGTAGTAAAAATATTTGGCGAGATGACAATGATGCTACGATGGAGATCAAGGTGTCGCGCCGGTGACAATGGAGATCATGACGATGCTTCGGTGATGGAGATCATGAGCACAAGATGATGATGGCCATATCATGTCACATATTTTGATTGCATGTGATGTTTATCTTATTATGCATCTTATTTTGCTTAGTACGATGGTAGCACTATAAGATGATCCTCACTAAATTTCAAGGTATAAGTGTTCTCCCTAAGTATGCACCATTGCAACAGTTCGTCGTGCCAAGACACCACGTGATGATCGGGTGTGATAAGCTCTACGTTCAAATACAACGGGTGCAAGCCAGTTTTTGCACACGCAGAATACTCGGGTAAAACTTGACGAGCCTAGCATATGCAGATATGGCCTCGAAACACTGAGACCGAAAGGTCGAGCATGAATCATATAGTAGATATGATCAACATAGTGATGTTCACCATTGAAAACTACCCCATCTCACGTGATGATCGGACATGGTTTAGTTGATATGGATCACATAATCATTTAGATGACAAGAGGGATGTCTATCTAAGTGGGAGTTCTTAAGTAATATGATTAATTGAACTTTAATTTATCACGAACTTAGTCCTGATAGTATTTTGCAAATTATGTTGTAGATCAATAGCTCGCGTTGTAGCTTCCCTATGTTTTTTATATGTTCCCAGAGAAAACTAAGTTGAAAGATGATAGTAGCAATGACGCGGACTGGGTCCGTGATCTGAGGTTTATCCTCATTGCTGCATAGAAGAATTATGTCCTGATGCACCGCTAGGTGACAGACCTATTGCAGGAGCAGATGCAGACATTATGAACGTTTGGCTAGCTCCATATGATGACTACTTGATAGTTTAGTGCACCATGCTTTACGGCTTAGAATCGGGACTTCAAAGATGTTTTGAACATCATGGACCATATGAGATGTTCCAGGAGCTGAAGTTAATATTTCTAGTAAATGCCTGAGTTGAGAGATATGAAGTCTCCAACAAGTTCTATAGCTAAAAGATGGAGGAGAATAGCTCAAGCAGTGAGCATGTGCTCAGATTGTCTGGGTACTACAATTGCTTGAATCAAGTGGGAGTTAATCTTCCAAATAAGATAGTGATTGATAGAGTGCTCTAGTCACCATCACCAAGTTATTGGAACTTCATGATGAACTATAATATGCAAGGGATGATGAAAGTAATTCCCGAGCTCTTCGTGATGCTAAAATCGATGAAGGTAGAAATCAAGGAAAAGCATCAAGTGTTGATGATTAAAAAACACCACTAGTTTCAAGTAAAGGGCAAAGGGAAAGAAAGGGAGCTTCAAGTAGAATGACAAGCAAGTTGTCACTCCCGTGAAGAATCCCAAAGCTGGACCTAAGCCTGAAATTGAGTGCTTCTACTGCAAAGGAAATGGTCACTGGAAGCGGAACTGCCCCAAATATTTGGTGGATAAGAAGGATGGAAAAGTGAACAAAGGTATATTTGATATACATGTTATTGATGTGTACCTTACTAGTGTTCATAGTAGCCCCTGGGTATTTGATACTTATTCGGTTGCTAAGATTAGTAACTCGAAACAGGAGTTACAAAATAAACAGAGACTAGTTGAGTGTCGATGTGTGTTGGAAGTGGTTCCAAGATTGATATGATCATCATCACAGACTCCCTATACTTTCGGGATTAGTGTTGAACCTAAATAAATGTTTGGTGTTTGAGTTGAGCATGAATATGTTTAGATCATGCTTATTGCAATACGGTTATTCATTTAAGACATAGGATAATTGTTATTCTGTTTACATGAATAAAACCTTCTATAGTCATACACCCAATGTTTATGGTTTATTGAATCTCGATCGTAATGATACACATATTCATAATATTGATGACAAAAGATGCAAAGTTGATAATGATAGTGCAAACTTATTTGTGGCACTGCCGTTTGGGTCATATCGGTGTAAAGCGCATAAAGAAACTCCATAAAGATGGACTTTTGGAATCACTTGATTATGAATCATTTGATGCTTGCGAACCATGCCTTATGGGCAAGATGACTAAAACTCCGTTCTCCAGAACAATGGAACGAGTTACTAACTTATTGGAAATAATACATACTGATGTATGCAGTCCAATGAGTGTAGATGCTCGTGGCAGATATAATTCTTTTCTGACCTTCACAGATGATTTGAACAGATATGGTTATATCTACTTAAATGAAACACAAGTATGAAACATTTGAAAAGTTCAAAGAATTTCAGTGTGAAATGGAGAATCATTGTAACAAGAAAATAAAGTTTCTGCGATCTGATCGCAGAGGCGAATATTTAACTTACGAGTTTGGCCTTCATTAAAACAATGTGGAATAGTTTCACAGCTCACGCCACCTGGAACACCACAGTATAATGGTGTGTCCGAACGTCATAAACACACTTTATTAGATATGATGCGATCTATGATGTCTCTTACCAATTTACCACTATCGTTTTGGGGTTATGCATTAGACACAGATGCATTCACTTTAAACATGGCACCATCAAAAATCCGTTGAGACGACGCCTTATGAACTGTGGTTTGGCAAGAAACCAAAGTTGTCGTTTCTTAAAGTTTGGGGTTGCGATGCTTATGTGAAAAAGCTTCAACCTGATAAGCTCAAACCCAAATCCGAGAAGTGCATCTTGATAGGATACCCAAAGGAAACTATTGGGTACACCTTCTATCACAGATCCGAAGGCAAGATATTCGTTGCTAAGAATGGATCCTTTCTAGAGAAGGAGTTTCTCTCAAAAAAAGTGAGTGGGAGGAAAGTAAAGCTTGATGAGGTAATTATACCTTCTCCCAAATTGGAAAGTAGTTCATCACAGAAATCAGTTCTAGTGATTCCTACAACAATTAGTGAGGAAGCTAATGATGATGATCATGAAACTTCAGATCAAGTTACTACAAAACCTCGTAGGTCTTCCAGAGTAAGATCTGCACCAGAGTGGTAGGTAATCCTGTTATGGAAGTCATGTTACTATACCATGGTGAACCAACGAACTATGGGGAAGCGATGATGAGCCCAGATTCCGCGAAATGGCTTGAGGCCATGAAATTTGAGATGGGATCCATGTATGAGGACAAAGTGTGGACTTTGGTGGACTTGTCCGATGATCGGCAAGCCATTAAGAATAAATGGATCTTCAAGAGGAAGACAAACACTGATAGTAGTGTTACTATCTACAAAGCTCGACTTGTCGCAAAAAGGTTTTTGACAAGTTCAAGGTGTTGACTACAATGAGATTTTCTCAACTATAGCGATGCTTAAATCCGTTGGAATCATGTTAGTAGTTGCCATATTTTACAAAATCTGGCAAATCGATGTCAAAACTACATTCCTTAAGTAGATATTTCTCAAAGAAGAGTTGTATATGATGTAACCAAAAGGTTTTGTCAATACTAAAGGTACTAAAATAGTGTGCAAGCTCCAACGATCCATCTATGGACTGGTGCAAGCATCCCGGAGTTGGAATATATGCTTTGATGAGTTGATCAAAGCATATAGTTTTATACAGACTTGTAGTGAAGCCTGTATTTACAAGAAAGTGAGTGGGAGCTCTGTAGCATTTCTAATATTATATGTGGATGAAATATTATTGATTGGAAATGATACAGAATTTCTGGATTGCATAAAAAGGATACTTCAATAAGAGTTTTTCAAAGAAAGACCTCAGTGAAGCTGCTTACATATTGGGCATCAAGATCTATAGAGATAGATCAAGACGCTTGATAAGTTTTTTCAATGAGTATATACCTTGACAAGTTTTTGAAATAGTTCAAAATGGATCAGTCAAAGAAGGAGTTCTTGTCTGTATTACAAGGTGTAAAGTTGAGTAAGACTCAAAGCCCGACCACGACAGAAGATAGAAAGAGAATGAAAGTTATTCCATGTGCCTCAGTCATAGGTTCTATTAAGTATGCCATGCTATGTACCAGATCAGTTATGTGCCTTGCTGTGAGTTTGGCAAGGGGGTAAGATAGTGATCCAGGAGTGGATCATTGTATAGCGGTCAAAATTATCCTTAGTGAGGACTAAGGAAATGTTTCTCGGTTATGGGGGTGATAAAGAGTTCATCGTAAAGAGTTACATCGATGCAAGCTTTTACACCCATCCATATGACTCTAAGTCTCAATCTTGATACATATTGAAAGTGGGAGAAATTAGCTAGAGTAGCTCCATGCAGAGCATTGCAAAATGCATACGGCTCTGAATGTGTCAGACCCGTTGACTAAACTTCTCTCATGAGCAAAACATGATCACACCTTAGTTCTCTTTGGGTGTTAATCACATAGCAATGTGAACTAGATTATTGACTCCAGTAAACCCTTTGGTTGTTGGTCACATGGCGATGTGAACTATGGGTGTTAATCACATACAGATGTGAAGCGATGTGAACTATGGGTGTTAATCACATACAGATGTGAACTATTGATGTTAAATCACATGGCAATGTGAACTAGATTATTGACTCTAGTGCAAGTGAGAGACTGAAGGAAATATGCCCTAGAGGCAATAATAAAGTTATTATTTATTTCCTTAATTCATGATAAATTTTTATTATTCATGCTAGAATTGTATTAACCGGAAACTTAGTACATGTGTGAATACATAGACAAAACATATAGTCCCTAGTATGCCTCTACTTGACTAGCTCGTTAATCAAAAATGGCTATGTTTCCTAACCATAGACATGTGTTGTCATTTGATGAACGGGATCACATCATTAGGAGAATGATGTGATGGACATGACCCATCCATTAGCTTAGCATTATGATCGTGTCAGCTTCATTGCTACTGCTTTCTTCATGACTTATACAAGTTCCTCAGACTATGAGATTATGCAACTCCCGAATACCGGAGGAACACTTTGTGTGCTACCAGACGTCACAACATAAATGGGTGATTATAAAGGTGATCTACAGGTGTCTCCAAAGGTATTTGTCGGGTTGGCATAGATCGAGATTAGGATTTGTCACACTGTGTTTCGGAGAGGTATCTCTGGGCCCTCTCGGTAATACTCATCACGATAAGCCTTGCAAGCATTGTGACTGATGAGTTAGTTGCGGAATGAAGTATTACAGAACGAGTAAAGAGACTTGCCAGTAACGAGATTGAACTAGGTATGATGATACCGACGATCGAATCTCGAGCAAGTAACATACTGATGACAAAGGGAACAATGTATGTTGTTATGCGGTTTGACTAATAAAGATCTTCGTAGAATATGTAGGAACCAATATGAGCATCCAGGTTCCGCTATTGGTTATTGACCGAAGACATTTCTTGGTCATGTCTACATAGTACTCGAACCCGTAGGGTCCGCACGCTTAATGTTTGATGATGATTTGTATTATGAGTTATGTGATTTGATGACCGAAGTTTGCGGATGAGATCACGGATGTGACGAGGAGTCTCGAAATGTCTGAGACGTAAAGATCGATACATTGAAAGGCTATATTCGGACAACGAAAAGGTTCCGAGTGATTCGGGTATTTTTCGGAGTACCGAAGAGTTACGGGAATTCGCCGGGGGAAGTAATGGGCCTTAATGGGCCATACGGTAAAGCAGAGAAGGGCCTCAAGGGGTGGCCGCTCGCCCCCCATGGGCTGGTCCGAATTGGACTAGGAAGGGGAGGCGCCCCCTCCTTCCTTCTCCCCTCTTCGTCCTTCCCTCCTTCTCCTACTAGGAATAGGAGAGGAGGGGAATCCTACTTGGACTGGGGAGTCCTAGTAGGATTCCCCACACCTGGCACGCCCCCCTTAGGCCGGCCACCTCTTCCCTCCCCTCCTTTATATACATCACCAGGGGGCACCTCACAGACACACAAGTTGATCTTTTAGCCGTGTGCGGTGCCCCCCTCCACAGTTACACACCTTGGTTATGTCGTCATAGTGCTTAGGCGAAGCCCTGCGCCGGTAACTTCATCATCACCATCACCATGCCGTCGTGCTGACGAAACTCTCCCTCGACCTCAACTGGATCAAGAGTACAAGGTACGTCATCGAGCTAAATGTGTGCTGAACACGGAGGTGTCGTACGTTCGGTGCTTGGATCGGTTGGATCGCGAAGACATTCGACTACATCAACCGCGTTAACTAAACGCTTCCGCTTTCGGTCTACAAGGTACGTGGACACACTCTCCCCTCTCGTTGCTATGCATCACCTAGATAGATCTTGTGTGATTGTAGGAATTTTTTTTTTGAAATTACCGCGTTCCCCAATAGAAAGGGCTGCTAGTGCCAAAGGCAGTACTGTGCTATTTTGCTGGATCCGAAGAAGATCCTCGACTTCATTGATCTTTGGCACAAGGATCCCAACACACCTATACCAAAACCGAATCTCTCGCCTAGTGAAAGTCATATGTTGACTACCTTTATCACTAAAATTTGATAAGGCTAGGCAAGTGAAGAAATCTCAGTACAAGAAGGAGCGATTTCCGAAGAAGAATGTTGTAAACATGTCTCCTAAAGAACTTGTGACTCTTCAGACTGAGATCAAAGCTCTCAGTGATGAATTTCACGCATATCATGCAGATTGGCTAGGCTCCAAAGTCAGATTCGTGAGACTGGCAAAAGGATTCAAGACAAATGTTGCTGCTGCATCACAACAAGAAATTTCTCAGGGTGAAGCATCTACTCACCCCACTGAAGAACATGCTAGCACAGCTGATGAAAATCAGGCTGCTGAAGATACTGAGAGTGCCAGGGCTGCTGAACAAATTCCAGTTCCTGATAAAACTGGCAGGGAAACTGCATTAGTTGCGCCTGAAGAAATTGTGCCTCTTTCATCTGCTCCTCATGCAAAGTCATCATAGATGAAAAGCATCGACCTTCCTTCCGCATTAGAAGCAAAGAAGACAAAGGCTTTGGATAGGGCAGCTGTGAAGAAAAGGAAAGCATCTGCAACCTCAGAGTCTTCAGCTCCCAAGAAAGTGAAGACTTTGAGAAGTCCATTCGCCAACCCCATCAATGTTGTTCCTCTCTCAAGCATGCCATCAAAGGTGATTGTTCCCTTTGGTGAGGAATATGTCATCCCAGATGACAGTGAAGAAGAGAATCCATCTGCTGCTACGTCAGAGCAGTTGGATGAAGAAATTGAAGTGGATACAATCCCTTCACCTATGCTAGTATCATCACCCGTGCCTCAGTTCCCTGCTGAAGAGGTAGGCGTTGAATAAATTGATGCTGAAGATGAGGATGTGGACATTGGGTCTACGACTCCAGTTCTGAATGATGACTATTGGGAAAGACATCATCCCAATTCTCCTCTGGCCACACCTCTGCGGCAAATTCCTCAGTCCTCGGTGCAAAGCAAAGAAATTCCTACGGGTTCTGAAGGACATCAAGCTTCTCTTCACTCCATTCCTGAAGAAGCTCTAGCTACTAATGGTGAAGAAATGGAGGCCAAGACTGCTACTGAAGAAACTGCTATTGATATTCCTTAGTCAGTGGCTTCTGAAAATGTGCATCAAGAGGCTATGAAGATTTCAACTATAAATCTTCAGCCCAAACAACAGAATCCTCATTCCAAGAAGCAGAAATTCAAAGCTAATGATTTCTTTGCTGAGCATCATTTCTTCACGGATTTCAATCCTTATGACTCTACAAGACTTCGCCGCAAGCGCTTCTGGACAGCAAGTCAGATGAACTACTACTCAACTATTCTATTTTACAAGGACAAGGTTTTTGAACATTAGCAAATTCCTCATGTGGACATGGAATCACTCCCTTCTTTCAACCTGTCCTCAGTGTTCTTCATGACGCTGGCCTGCTGAACTTCTATTCTGAGATCTGCGACTGGAATGAAGAACTTATTCTTCAATTTTATGCTACTTTGCACCTCATAGGAAATGTGCAAGATGTGACTTCATGGGTGCTTGACTGGATTACAGAAAATACTCACTACAAAGCTCCGTCCTCTGAATTGCTTCACGCCGTCCCAGTCGGTCCTCCCACTGAAGGTGCACTGCAACTCTACGAGGAACCTGAACTTTCAAATCATCTGATGCAAGTGCTGATGAAGCCTTTGAAGGCTGGCCAAGCTCCAAGGACCACATTCCTCGTGAAGGAATTGTTGTATGTGCCAAGGACTGTTTATCGCATATTGACCAAAACCCTTAGTCCAATAAAGGGCCACAACTTAGATGAAGAAGAAGCTGTTGGCATCATGAAGAATCTGCTTTTTAATATCATGCATGGTATTCCAATCAACTACCACGATTTCTTCATGAGGACTTTGGCCAATGTTGCTCTAGCACCTTTTGAGTTGAAGCCTTATGCTCCCTGGATCATGAAATTCATCAGATCAAGGTCCTCAATTCATTACAAGGCTGACTTTCCAAATCATCTTAGCTATTTGCCCCCAATTGAAGTCCTCAAACGGACTATTTCCTCAGCTTATGAGAAGGGAAAAGCACTTGTCATTGGTGAACGCACTCGTCCTTTGGATGGTCAATTTCGCAAGGCTGCTTCATATTCGACCAATGATGACTCTGCCACACAAGATTCTGCCACCAAAGCTACAAAGCAAAATCCTCAACCACTGATCCACGCGTTATGACTGATCGTGAACTTCTCCTCAGTCTTCATCAAAAACTGGATAGAAATCACAAGTGGGTCAAGCGTCAGTTTGGTGCAATTCTTCAGAACATGACCATTACTCAGAACACTATGAAGAAGAATCACCATTATCTACATCAAGTCTTCGACCACACCTGGGCTATTCTTTCACATCTATACACTGTTGAAGAACTCAAGCAAATGGACTTCCAGCAGGACTTTGACTGGCCTCACCCACCTTCGAACAAATTCAAGAAGGACAAAGTTCCTTAGCTGGTCGTCAGTTCATATTCTTCATCACGCGAGACAGACGAATCTGAAGATTTGGACGACACTGCGGCAAGTCCTACACCAACGGACGACCCTAACAACGCTGACACTCCTCCATCGACATCCTGATGATATTCTTCAGGGGCGTTAGTCCTCTTTTTTTTTCATCCCTTTTGGTCATTTGATGACAAAGGGGGAGAAATTTGAGTTAGTCTTCAAGCGGGTCTATTATATGGGCGTTTTTTGTCAAGTTACAACTCTTGCTCTTCTGAAGTGTTTGCTCTGCCGAGTTGTAAACTTAAGTCCTATGGTGCTATGATACTTTGGACTGCTTTCTGCATGCTATTTACTCAATTACTTTAATGCACGCATGCTGAATTTCGTCAGACACCATATTTCATCATGCATTTCAAATTCTTCATATCATATGTCAAATGCTTGTATGAATTAAAAGATATAGGGGGAGATCTCCATGATATTACTCTACAATGTGAATTTGCTATCCAAAGCAAATTCCTCGATGATGCACATCATCAGGGGGAGTTCTTCTATATCTTGCAATCAAATTCCTCAATATTAGCATTTACACTTCATATGTTTCTCCCCGTTGAAAACTTAACCTATTTGTCATCAATCACCAAAAGGGGGGAGATTGTAAGTGCATCTAGTGCCCCTTAGTGATTTTGGTGTATTGAAGACTTATAGGTTTAGGGACTAATATGTTTGTGACTGTACACAGGCTCTATAAGTCGATGAGGAGTTTGATATTTATGATGAATGTTGACCCCTAAAAATGTATGTCTTCAGCTGAAGACTTTGTTTCTCCTTAAGACTTTGAAAGTGAAGAAATTGGTGTGACCTTGAAGATTTGGATATTCATGCGAAGACTATGAAGCATGAAGACTTTTCTTTTCATAGTTTCATTTTCTCTTTCTTGAGTAATAGGAAACACCGTACTGTTAAAGGGGGTCGAGGTAATACTAAGGCAACACTTTCCAAGTGATGTTGAACTCAAAATCCAACACCTACCCAATCCTTTCGAGTGAAGCCATTGGAAACCTCATACAGTTCAGTCAAGTTCTTCAGTGACAGAGACGAAGATCTTCTTGTCTCTGAGGAATTTGCTCTGACTGAGGGTTAGGAATTCGCTAGTGCGGATTGCCTACCCAGTGACGAACATGATAGCCCTAAGGAATTTGATTCTCAAATATTCGGCCATTGATGTGATACGTGCCAACTCTCCCAAAATATCTACCCACCTAGCGGTCATATCATTGAAGGGCATTTATGTCTTATCATGTCGGGTTGCTCCCTATGATATAAATAGTCGCCCCCTACAACCACTAGCTGGTTGGCTGTTCCGAGAGAAACTAACACTTGTCATTGAGAGCATGCCATCCTCCGAGGACTTTGAGCTAAAATCATCAAGTGAGGAAAACCCCAAAACTGAAACACCTACAACCCAAAGTTATTGAGCATCATTGAAGAGATTGTTCCTGTGTGGAATCGACACTTGTTACCTTTGAGGACTATGCATCCTCCAGACGGTTAGGCGTGAAGATTTGGAAGTCACCTGAAGACTTACCGCGAGTGATTGGGCGAGGTCTTTGTGACTTTAGCTCAAGGATAATACGGTGAGGACTGTGTGTCCGGGACTGTGTGTCCTCAGGTTTAAATACCCACCCGCTCCAACCAGACGTACAAATGTCACAGTAGTTGGAACTGGTCTACCAAATCATCGTCTTCACCAAGATACTGGTTCTATTTCTTCAACTCTTTCATTTCCTCATTCATGTGTTGATGAACCTGATCATTATGGTTTGAAGACTTTGACTGAAGACTTTTCTCTATTTCCTCAATCCTATTTCTTTAGTCCCATTGTCTTCATCCTGCTTTATCATGTTTCACGCTACCTGTACTCTGTGTTTGTCTTTCATTTCATCATGATGACTATGCTTTTGCTCTGTTACGTTTTTACCTGAGTACTTATTCCGCTGCTAGTGTGTCGTTGCTTAGTAATTTCTTCACCTAGAAATTCCTCAGTGAAGAATATGTAAAAATCGCCTATTCACCCCCCCTCTAGTCGATATAACGCACTTTCAGTAGTGCAACATACTTGTGGCATTGCCGTTTAGGTCATATTGGTATAAAGCGCATGAAGAAACTCAATGGAGATGGACTTTTGGAATCACTTGATTATGAATCATTTGTACTTGTGAACCATGCCTCATGGGAAAGATGACTAAAAACTCTGTTCTCCGGAACAATGGAGTGAGCTAATGACTTATTAGAAATAATGCATACCGATGTATGTAGTTCGATGAGTGTTGAAGCACGCACGGGTATCGTTATTTTCTCACCTTCACAGATGATTGAAGTAGGTATGGGTATATCTACTTAATGAAACACAAGTCTGAAATGTTTGAAAAGTTCAAAGAATTTTAGAGTGAAGTGTAGAAAATAAAGTTTCTATGATCTGATCATGGAGGCGATTATTTGAGTTGCGAGTTTGGCCTTCATTTAAAATAATGGGAAATTGTTTCACAACTCACGCCACCTAGACCACCACAGTGTAATGGTGTGTACAAATGTCGTACCATACTTTATTAGATATGGTGCATTCTATGACGTCTCTTACCGATTTACTACTATCGTTTCGGGGCTATGCATTAGAGATAGTTGCATTCACGTGAAATAGGGCACCGTCTAAATCCATTGAGACGATGTCGTATGAACTGTGGTTTGGCAAGAAACCTAAGTTGTCATTTCTTAAAGTTTGGGGTTGCTATACTTACGTTAAGAGGCTTTAGCCTGATGAGCTCGAACCCAAATCGGAGAAGTGCGTCTTCATATGATACCCTAAGGAAACAATTGGGTACACCTTCTACCACATATCCGAAGGCAAGATCTTTGTTGCTAAGAATTGATCCTTTCTAGAGAAGGAGTTTCTCTCAAAAGAAGTGAGTGGGAGGAAAGTAGAACTTGATGAGGTAATTGTACCTTCTCTCGAATTGGAAAGTAGTACATCAGAGAAATGTTCATGTGATACCTACACCAACTAGAGAGGAATCTAATGATGATGATCATAAAACTTCAGATCAATTTACTGCTGAACTTTGTAGGACCAGAGCACGATCCGCACCAGAGTGGTACGGTAATCCTGTCCTGAAAGTTATGTTATTAGAACAAGGTGAAACTACGAACTATGAAGTAGCTATGATGAGCCCAGATTCCGGCAGATGGCTTGAGGCTATGAAATCTGAGGTAGGATCAACGTATGAGAACAAAGTGTGGACTTTGGTGGACTTTCCCGATGATCGGCAAGCCATAGAGAATAAATGGATCTTCAAGAAGAAGACTGACTCTGATGGTAATGTTATTGTCTATAAAGCGCAACTTGTCGCGAAAGATTTTCGACAAGTTCAAGGAGTTGATACGATGAGACTTTCTCACCCGTAGCGATGCTTAAGTCTGTTCGAATCATGTTAGCAATTGCCGCATTTTGTGATTATGAAATCTGGCAAATGGATGTCAAAACTGCATTCCTTAATGGATATCTTAAAGAAGAGTTGTATATGATGCAACCAGAAGGTTTTGTCGATCCTAAAGGTGCTAACAAAGTGTGCAAGCTCTAGCGATCCATCTATTGTCTGGTGCAAGCATCTCGGAGTTGGAATATAAGCTTTGATGAGGTGATCAAAGCATATGGTTTTATACAGACTTACTGTGAAGCCTGTATTTACATGTAACTAAGTGGGAGCTCTGTAGCATTGCTGATGTTATATGTGTATGACATATTGTTGATTGTAAATGATATAGAATTTCTGGATAGCATAAAAGGATACTTGAATAAGAATTTTTTCAATGAAAGACCTCAGTGAAGTTGCTTATATATTGGGCATCAAGATCTATAGAGATAGATCAAGACACTTGATAAGATTTTCGATGAGTACATACCTTGACAAGATTTTGAAGGAGTTCAAAATGGATCTGTCAAAGAAGGAGTTCTTTCCTGTGTTGCAAGGTGTGAAGTTGAGTAAAGACTCAAAACCCGACCACCGCAGAAGATAGAGAGAGAATCAAAGTCATAACCTATACCTGAGCCGTAGGTTATATAAAGTATGCCATGCTGTGTACCAAACATGTTGTGTATCTTGCCATGAGTTTGGATAGGGGGTACAATAGTGATTGAGGAGTAGATCACTGGACAGCGGTCAAAATTATCCTTAGTTACCTTAAAGAGTACTAAGGAAATGTTTCTCGATTATGGAGGTGATAAAGAGTTTGTCATAAAGTGTTACGTCGATGCAAGCTTCGACATTGATCTAGATGACTCTAAGTCTCAATCTGGATATATATTGAACGTGGGACCAATTGGCTAGAGTAGCTCCATGTAGAGCATTGTAGACATAGAAATTTGCAAAATACATATGGATCTGAATGTGGCAAACCCGTTGACTAAACCTCTCTCACAAGCAAAACATGATCACACCTTAGTACTCTTTGGGTGTTAATCACATGGCGATGTGAACTAGATTATTGACTCTAGTAAACTCTTAGGGTGTTGGTCACATGGCGATGTGAACGATGGGTGTTAAATCACATGGTGATGTGAACTAGATTATTGACTCTAGTGCAAGTGGGAGACTGAAGGAAGTATGCCCTAGAGGCAATAATAAAGTTGTTATGTTATATTTCCACATTCATGATAAAGGTTTATTATTCATGCTAGAATTGTATTGATTAGAAACTTAAATACATGTGTGAATACATAAATAAATACCGTGTCCCTAGTAAGCCTGTACTAGACTAGCTCATTGATCAAACATGGTTAAGGTTTCCTAATCATAGACCTGTGTTGTCATTTAATAATGGGATCACATCATTAGGAGAATGATGTGATGGACAAGACCCATCCGTTAGCTTAGCATATTGATTGTTCAATTTATTGCTATCACTTTCTTCATGTCAAATACATATTCCTTCGACTATGAGGTTATGCAACTCCTAAATACCGGAAGAATACCTTGTGTGCTATCAAACGTCACAACACAACTGGGTGATCATAAAGATGCTCTATAGGTATCTCCGAAGGTGTTTGTTGAGTTGGCATAGATCGAGACTAGGATTTGCCACTCCGAGTATTGGAGAGGTATCTCTGGGCCCTCTCGGTAATACACATCATAAGCTTGCAAGCAAACGACTAAGAAGTTAGTCAGGAGGTGATGTATTACTGAATGAGCAAAGAGACTTGCCGGTAACGAGATTGAACTAGGTATGAAGATATCGACGATCGAATCTCGGGCAAGTAACATACCAACAGACAAAGAGAATTACGTATATTGTCATAATGGTTCGATCGATAAAGATCTTTGTAGAATATGTAGGAGCCAATATGGGCATCCAATTTCTGCTATTGGTTCTTTACCAGAGAGGTGTCTCTGTCATGTCTACATAGTTCTCGAACCCGTAGGGTCCGCACGCTTAACATTCTTTGACGATATAGTGTTATATGAGTTATATATTTTGGTGACCGGATGTTTTTCGAAGTCCTGGATGAAATCACAGATATGACGAGGAGTCTCTAAATGGTTGAGAGGTAAAGATTGATATATAGGATGATGGTATTTGGACATCGGAAGTGTTTCGGGACGTACCGGGAAGGAATCGGGTCACCGGAAGGGGTTCCGGGCACCCCCTGGCAAGTTATGGGCCTTATGGGCCAAAGGAACCCACAAGGTGGCTGGTGCACCTCCTCCCTTGGTTGTCCAGCCCTAGGGAAGGAAAAATGGGAGGGCTAGCCCCTCCTGCCTTTCCATCTCATGGGAGAAAGGAAAGGGGGCGCCACCCTCTCCTGCCTTTCCCCGCACTCCAAACAAGGAAAGGGTGGCGCGGTTTGGGAGGGACCCCAAGTAGGAGTCATCCTACTTGGGCACCTCCTTTGGCTGCTCCTCCCTCCCTCCCACCTATATATATCTGGGAGGGGGGCGCCTAGCACATGACAGACAATTGCTTAGCCGTGTGCGGTGGCCCCCCTCCACCGTTTACACCACCGCTCATATTTTCGTAGTGCTTAGACGAAGCCCTATGGAGATAGCATCACTGTCACCATCAACATGTCGTCGTGTTGCCGGAACTTATCCAGTACCTGGTTGTCTTGCTGGATCAAGAAGGCGGAGGACGTCATCAAGCTAAACGTGTGCTGAACGCGGAGGTGTCATAAGTTCGGTGCTCGATCAGTTGGAACACGAAGAAGTTTGACTACATCAATCGTGTTGTCACACGCTTCCACTTACGGTCTACGAGGGTACATAGACACACTATCCCCTTCTCCTTACTATGCATCTCCTTTATAGATCTTGCGTGTGCGTAGAAATTGTTTGGTTTTCCATGCAACGTTTCCCAACAGCTGCGGGGACGTCCGGGATGAAGATGGATTCGGAATCCGGAGACGGCTTGATGGACGGCTTGCCAGCAAGAGCCAATCTTAGCCAGCTTGTCAGTGGCTTCGTTCTCTACACGCGGCACATGGAGGAACTCATTGAAGGAAGTATGCCCTAGAGGCAATAATAAAGTTGTTATTTATATTTCCTTATATCATGATAAATGTTTATTATTCATGCTAGAATTGTATTAACCGGAAACTTAGTACATGTGTGAATACATAGACAAAACATAGTGTCCCTAGTATGCCTCTACTTGACTAGCTTGTAATGATGTGTTGGACAAGACCCATCCGTTAGCTTAGCATAATGATCGTTAAGTTTTATTGCTATTGCTTTCTTCGTGACTTATACATGTTCCTCTGACTATTAGATTATGCAACTCTCGATTACAGAATGAACACCTTGTGTGCTATCAAACATCACAACATAACTGGGTGATTATAAAGATGCTCTACAGGTGCCTCCGAAGGTGTTTGTTTGGTTGGCATAGATCGAGAATAGGATTTGTCACTCCGTGTATCGGAGAGGTATCTCTGGGCCCTCTCGATAATGCTCATCACTATAAGCCTTGCAAGCAATGGGACTAATGAGTTAGTTATGGGATGATGCATTAAGGAACAAGTAAAGAGACTTGTCGGTAACGTGATTGAACTAGGTATGAAGATACCAACGACCGAATCTCGAGCAAGTATAATACCGATGACAAAGGGAACAACGTATGCTGTTGTGCGTTTGACTGATAAAGATCTTCGTAGAATATGTAGGAACCAATATGAGCATCCGGGTTCCGCTATTGGTTATTGATCAGAGATGTGTCTCGATCATGTCTACTTAGTTCTCGAACCCATAGGGTCTGCACGCTTAACGTTCGATGACGATTTGTATTATGAGTTATGTGTTTTGATGACCAAAGTTTGTTTGGAGTCCCGGATGAGATCATGGACATGACGAGGAGTCTTGAAATGGTCAAGAGGTAAAGATTGATATATTAGAAGTTTATGTTCGGACACCAAAATAGTTTTGGAGATGTTCAGACACTTTTCGGAGTACCGGGAGGTTACCGGAACCCCCGGGAAAGTTAATGGGCCAACATGGGCCTTAGTGGAGAGAGGAGGCAGCGGCCAGGATGTGGCGCCCCCCCCCCCCCCCCCCATGCCCAGTCCGAATTGGACAAGGGGTGGGGTGCGTCCCCCCTTTTTCTTCTCCCTCTCCACTACTTTCCCCCTTTCCCACTCCGGAAAAGGAAGGGGCAATCCTACTAGGACTGGGAGTCCTAGTGGGACTCCCCCCTCGGCGCGCCCCCTCTAGGCTGGCCACCCCCTTCTCCCCTCCTTTATATACGTGGGCACGGGGCACCCCAAAGGCACATCAACTGTTCTCTTTGCCGTGTGCGGTACCCCCTTCCAAATTTTACTCCTCCAGTCATCGCGTCGTAGTGCCTAGGTGAAGCCCTGTGCGGATCACATCATCAACACCGTCACCACATTGTCATGTGCGGAACTCTCCCTCAACCCTCTACTGGATCAAGAGTTCGAGGGACGTCATCGAGCTGAACGTGTGCTGAACACGGAGGTGCCGTACATTCGGTACTTGGATCGGTTGGATCGTGAAGACGTTCGACTACATAAACCGCGTTGACTAACGCTTCCGCTTTCGGTCTATGAGGGTACGTGGACACACTCTCCCCCTCTCGTTGCTATGCATCTCCTAGATAGATCTTGCGTGATCGTAGGAAATTTTTTGAAAAGCTACAGCACCAAGAAATGGTAACTAGCCATGTTGGTGTCACGTGCGTCCCATTCGCAGGAAGCTTGTTATACCACCAGATCCGAGTCGTCGTAGTAGAGATGCACTGGATTCCGAGCTCCTTTGCAAGCCGGAGACCGTGCACATGGGCTTCATACTTGGCAACATTGTTGGAGACAGCGAAGTGGATTTGTAGAGCGTATTGCAGTCTGTCGCCCTTCGGGGAAGACAGCACGATGTCGGCTCCCAAGTCGGACCTCATCTTGGAGCCGTCAAAGTGCATGCGCAAGTGCATCAAGTCGGGTAGCGGTGGTAGCTACTGGTTCTCCGTCCAGTCGACAAGGAAGTTGGCCAGCGCATGGGAGTTGATGGTGATGCAGGGCTCGTAGAGGATGGTGTGACTTGCGAGCTTGATGGCCCATTTGGCTACCCGGCCAGCGGCATCCTGACACCCCATGATCTCGCCAATGGGGGCCATGCTGACCACGGTGACGACATGTCCATCAAAGTACTGCCTCAACTTTTTGGCGGTGAAGTATGATACGTCTCCAACGTATCTATAATTTTTGATTGCTCCATGCTACTTTATCTACTATTTTGGACTATATTGGGCTTTATTTTTCACTTTTATATTACTTTTGGGACTAACCTATTAACCGGAGGCCCAGCCCAGAATTGCAGTTTTTTGCCTTTTTCAGTATTTCGAAGAAACAAAATATCAAACAGAGTCCAAACGGAATGAAACCTTCGGGATCATGATTTTCCAGCCGAACGTGATCTAGGAGACTTGGACCCTACTCCAAGAAGCTTCTGAGGAGGTCATGAGGGTGGAGGGCGCCCCCCTGGGCGCGCCCCCTATCTTGTGGGCCCCTCGGAGCTCCACCGACGTACTCCTTCCTCCTATATATACCTACGTATTCCCGTATGATCAAAGGGGGAGCCAAAAACCTAATTCCACCGCCGCAACCTTCTGTATCCACGAGATCCCATCTTGGGGCCTGTTCTGGAGCTCTGCCGGAGGGGGCATCCACCATGGAGGGCTTCTACATCATCACCATAGCCCCTCCGATGAAGTGTGAGTACTCTCTTTTTGGATCTCAATACAATGTTCTCCCCCTCTCTCGTGGAGATCTATTCGATGTAATCTTCTTTTTGCGGTGTGCTTGTTGAGACCGATGAATTGTGGGTTTATGATCCAGTATTATCTATGGAAAATATTTGATTCTTCTCTAAATTCTTTTATGTATGATTGAGTTATCTTTGCAAGTCTCTTCGAATTATCCGTTTGGCTTGGCCAACTAGATTGTTAGTTCTTGCAATGGGAGAAGTGCATGGCTTTGGGTTCAATCTTGCGGTGTCCTTACTCAGTGACAGAAAGAGTTGCAAGGCACGTATTGTATTGTTTCCATCGAGGATAACAAGATGGGGTTTTTATCATATTGCATGAATTTATCCCTCTACATCATGTCATCTTGCTTAAAGCGTTACTCTGTTTTTAACATAATACTCTAGATGCATGCTGGATAGCGGTCGATGAGTGGAGTAATAGTAGTAGATGCAGAATCGTTTCGATCTACTTGTTCCGGATGTGATTCCTATATACATGATCATTGCCTAGATATACTCATAACTATGCTCAATTCTATCAATTGCTCAATAGTAATTTGTTCACCCACCGTAGAATACGTATGCTCTTGAGAGAAGCCACTAGTGAAACCTATGGCCCCCGGGTCTATTCTCATCATATCAATCTATATCACTTTATTTACTTGCTTTGTTTTTACTTTGCCTTTACTTTTTACTTTGCATCTATCTATCAAAAATACCAAAAATATTATCTCTATCAGATCTCACTCTCGTAAGTGACCGTGAAGGGATTGACAACCCCTAAGCGTTGGTTGCGAGTTGCTATCGTGTTGTGAAGGTACGAGGGACTTGCGCGTGACCTCCTACTGGATTGATACCTTGGTTCTCAAAAACTGAGGGAAATACTTACGCTACTGTGCTGCATCATCCTCTCCTCTTCGGGGAAAACCAACGCAAGCTCGAGACGTAGCAAGAGGAATTTCTGGCGCCGTTGCCGGGGAGGCTTACGCAAAAGTCAACATACCAAGTACCCATCACAATCCCTATCTCTCGCATTACATTATTTGCCATTTGCCTCTCATTTTCCTCTCCCCCACTTCACCCTTGCCGTTTTATTCGCCCTCTCTTTTTCGTTCGCCTTCTTCCCGTATGTATCTTTGTTGTGTTTCCTTGTGCCTTCTATATGCTTGCATCTTCGCTCACTGAAAATCTATTGATATGGATCCACTTAAAGTGTTCTACTTGGATCATCTTCGATCCCTATGTGCTCGTGCTGAAACCCCAACTAGCCTAGTTGATGGGAAATCTTTAGATGAGCATGCTTATTTTGTGCATCATCGTTTGTCTGAAAAGGGGAGACTCTTATGGTATCATATAAATAGTTTGCTATGCTATGCTTTGAATCTTTGTGAAATGTGTGATTTTACTTGTTGCTCTAAGAATGCTAAAAAACACTTTCCCTACCTATGTGAGTTCAATGATAATGAAATCTTATCTTCTTGTGCAAAGGGTGTTTATAGTTACTATGATATCGAACAAATTGAAGAATTTGTCGTTTTTAAGGGTGCTCATGAAGTTGCTTATTTGATTGAAAAGTATGATTTTACTCTCAACAAATCTGAAAATTCTGTCATACTTAAATATTGCAATGAAAACCTTTCTCATAATGTCTATGTCCAAGAGTTTATTGAAAGAATGACCGTTGCTTTGGAAGAAAATAATGATATGCATGAATCTATAGATAATGATGATTCCGATGATTTGATTGAAATATCCCTTGATGAACATGATGCTTGCTATTCTTGTGGCCATGATGCCAATATTTATGAAAATGAATTTGCTATAGTTCCTTATGTTAAACAAGAGATCGTTGCTATTGCACCCATACTTGGTAGTTCCTTCAATGAAAAGCATGATTACAATGATTTTACTATAAATTCTATTGATGTCAATTGTGCTAATAATATGCAAAACCCTAAGCTTGGGGATGCTAGTTTTGCTATGTCTACTACTTGTTGCAATGATCATGATTGGGGTGATTCTTCTTTTGATCTTGAAAATTTATTTAAGTCCCATGATGAATATGAGATTGATAATAATTTTTGCAATAACATTGAAAGTGGGTTTGTAAGAGTGTCAACTTTAGATCCCACATATTTGGAGAATGTTCAATATTATGGTATTTTTGATAAAAGTGGGTTTGGAGAGGTCATGACTTTAGTTAATGTTAATCCCACTATTTTGGAAGAGTGTCAACTTTACATGCATGTGGATCGTGTTGAGAATATGTTATGTGATAGCTATTTTGTTGAATTTTCTTATGATCCTACATGTAATTATTATGAGAGAGGAAAATATGGTCGTCGAAATTTTCATGTTACTAAATTACCTCTCTTCATGTTGAGATTGCTATCATCTCTTTGTTCTTCCTTGCATATATTAGTCTTTGTTTGCCTTACAAATTTGTTTGCTTATAATATGCCTATGCATAGGAAGTATGTTAGACTTAGATGTGTTTGTCACGTGTTTCATGATGCTCTCTTTGCGCTTCAATTCTTGTCTTTCTTGTGAAGCATCATTAAAATTCTTAATGCCTAGCTAGGGGCGTTAAACGATAGCGCTTGTTGGGAGGCAACCCAATTTTATTTTGTGTTTTCTGTTTTTTTCTTCTGTTTAGCAACAAATAATCCATCTACCTTCTATTTGGATGTGGTTTTATGTTTTAATTGGTGTTTGTGCCAAGTAGGACCTATAGGATAACCTACGATGATAGTTGATTTGATTCTGCTGAAAAACAGAAACTTTAGCGCTCACGAGATTAGCTGTCATTTTTTACTGGAGAGTGCTTTTGCGTTGATTCTTTTTGCTTATGATCAATAAACAAATTTTCCAGGACTTCATATTTTGGTAGAAGTTTTAGAGTTCCATAAGTTTTCGTTAGTTACAGATTACTACGGACTGTTCTGTTTTTGACAGATTCTGTTTTTCGTGTGTTGTTTGCCTATTTTGATGAATCTATGGCTAGTAAATTAGTTTATAAACCATAGAGAAGTTGTAATACAGTAGGTTTAACACCAATATAAATAAATAATGAGTTCATTACAGTACCTTGAAGTAGTCTTTTGTTTTCTTTCTCTAACGGAGCTCACGAGATTTCTGTTGAGTTTTGTGTTGTGAAGTTTTCAAGTTTTGGGTGAATTCTTTTGATGGATTATGGAACAAGGAGTGGCAAGAGCCTAAGCTTGGGGATGCCCATGGAACCCCCAAGATAATCCAAGGACACCAAAAAGTCAAAGCTTGGGGATGCCCCGGAAGGCATCCCCTCTTTCGTCCACTTCCATCGGTAATTTACTTGGAGCTATATTTTTATTCACCAATATGATATGTGTTTTGCTTGGAGCGTCTTGTATTATTTGTGTCTTTGCTTGTTAGTTTACCACAATCATCTTTTCTGTACACACCTTTTGAGAGAGCCATACATGAATTGAAATTTGTTAGAATACTCTATGTTCTTCACTTATATCTTTTGAGCTTGATAGTTTGCTCATAGTGCTTCACTTATATCTTTTTGAGCGTGATAATTTTTGCTCTAGTACTTCACTTAGATCTTTTTGAGCACGGTGGTGGATTTTTTTTAAAGAAACTTGATCTCTCATGCTTCACTTAGATTGTTTTGAGAGTCGTTAATAGCATGGTAATTTGCTTAATGTTAATATACTTGGTATTCAAGTTATGTGAAACTTTCTTTTGAGTGCGTTGAATACTAAGATAAGTTTGATGCTTGATAATTGTTCTGAGATGTGGAGGTAATAATATCAAAGTCGTGCTAGTTGGGTGATTATGAATTTGATAAATACTTGTGTTGAAGTTTGCCAGTCCCGTAGCATGCACGTATGGTTAAAGTTATGTAACAAATTTGAAACATGAAGTGTACCTGGCTTGTGCATCCTTATGAGTGGCGGTCGGGGACGAGTGATGGTCTTTTCCTACCAATCTATCCCCCTAGGAGCATGCACGTAGTACTTGATTTTTGATGACTTCTAAATTTTTGCAATAAGTACATGAGTTCTTTTGACTAATGTTGAGTCCATGGATTATACGCACTCTCATCTTTCCACCTTTGCTAGCCTCTTCGGTACCGTGCATTGCCCTTTCTCACGTTGAGAGTTGGTGCAAACTTCGCCGGTGCATCCAAACCCCGTGATACGATACGCTCTATAACACATAAACCTCTTTATATCTTCCTCAAAACAGCCACCATACCTACCTATCATGGCATTTCCATAGCCATTCCGAGATATATTGCCATGCAACTTCCACCATCATCATCGTGACATGCATTACTTTTGTCATATTGCCATTGCATGATCTTGTAGTTGACATCGTATTTGTGGCAAAGCCACCTTGCATTATTTTTCATACATGTCACTCTGATTCATTGCACCATCCCGGTACACCGCCGGAGGCATTCATATAGAGTCATATCTTGTTCTAGTATCGAGTTGTAATTCACATGTTGTAATGAAAGTGTGATGATCATCATTAGAGCACTGCCCAGAAAAAAGAAAAAAAAAGAGAAAGGCCAAAAAAAAGAGAAAGGCCCAAAAATATATATAATATATATATATATATAAGGGCAATGCTACTATCTCTTTTTCCACACTTGTGCTTCAAAGTAGCACCTTGTTCTTCATGTAGTGAGTCTCATATATTGTGCTTCAAAGTAGCACCATGTTTTTCATATAGTGAGTCTCTTAAGTTGTCTTTTTCATACTAGTGGGAATTTTTCATTATAGAACTTGGCTTGTATATTCCTACGATGGGCTTCCTCAAAATGCCCTAGGTCTTCATGAGCAAGCAAGTTGGATGCACACCCACTAGTTTTCTTTTGTTGAGAATTCATAGCTCTAGTGCATCCGTTGCATGGCAATCCCTACTCCTTGCATTAACATCAATCGATGGGCATCTCCATAGCTCATTGATTAGCCTCGTTGATGTGAGACTTCCTCCTTTTTTGTCTTCTCCACACAATCCCTATCATCATATTCTATTCCACCCATAGTGTTATATCCATGGCTCACGCTCATGTATTGCGTGAAGGTTGAAAAAGTTTGAGATTATTTAAGTATGAAACAATTGCTTGGCTTGTCATCGGGGGTATAGAAGTTGGGAACATCTTTGTGTGACAAAAATGAAGCATAGCCTAACTATATGATTTTGTAGGGATGAACTTTCTTTTGCCATGTTATTTTGAGAAGACATGATTGCTTTGATCAGTATGCTTGAAGTATTATTATTTTTTGTCAATATGAACTTTTGTCTTGAATCTTTCAGATCTGAATATTCATATCACAATTAAGAAGATTCACATTGAAATTATGCCAAAGTATCACTCCGCATCAAAAATTCTTTTTTTATCATTTACCTACTCGAGGACGAGCAAGAATTAAGCTTGGGGATGCTTGATACGTCTCCAACGTATCTATAATTTTTTATTGCTCCATGCTACTTTATCTACTGTTTTGGACTATATTGGGCTTTATTTTTCACTTTTATATTACTTTTGGGACTGACCTATTAACCGGAGGCCCAGCCCAGAATTGTTGTTTTTTGCCTTTTTCAGTATTTCGAAGAAACAGAATATCAAACGGAGTCCAAATGGAATGAAACCTTCGGGATCGTGATTTTCCAACCGAACATGATCTAGGAGACTTGGACCCTATTCCAAGAAGCTTCCGAGGAGGTCACGAGGGTGGAGGGCGCCCCCTGGGCGCGCCCCCCTACCTTGTGGGCCCCTCGGAGCTCCACCGACATACTCCTTCCTCCTATATATACCTACGTATCCCCGTATGATCAAAGGGGGAGCCAAAAACCTAATTCCACCGCCGCAACCTTCTGTATCCACGAGATCCCATCTTAGGGCCTGTTCCAGAGCTCCGCCGGAGGGGGCATCCACCATGGAGGGCTTCTACATCATCACCATAGCCCCTTCTATGAAGTGTGAGTAGTTTACTTCAGACCTTCGGGTCCATAGCTAGTAGCTAGATGGCTTCTTCTCTCTTTTTGGATCTCAATACAATGTTCTCCCCCTCTCTCATGGAGATCTATTCGATGTAATCTTCTTTTTGCGGTGTGTTTGTTGAGACCGATGAATTGTGGGTTTATGATCCAGTATTATCTATGGAAAATATTTGATTCTTCTCTGAATTCTTTTATGTATGATTGAGTTATCTTTGCAAGTCTCTTCGAATTATCCGTTTGGTTTGGCCAACTAGATTGGTAGTTCTTGCAATGGGAGAAGTGCATGGCTTTGGGTTCAATCTTGCGGTGTCCTTACTCAGTGACAGAAAGAGTTGCAAGGCACGTATTGTATTGTTGCCATCGAGGATAACAAGATGGGGTTTTCATCATATTGCATGAATTTATCCCTCTACATCATGTCATCTTGCTTAAAGTGTTACTCTGTTTTTAACTTAATACTCTAGATGCATGCTGGATAGCGGTCGATGAGTGGAGTAATAGTAGTAGATGCAGAATCGTTTTGATCTACTTGTTCCGGACGTGATGCCTATATACATGATCATTGCCTAGATATACTCATAACTATGCTCAGTTCTGTCAATTGCTCAACAGTAATTTGTTCACCCACCGTAGAATACTTATGCTCTTGAGAGAAGCCACTAGTGAAACCTATGGCCCCCGGGTCTATTCTCATCATATCAATCTATATCACTTTATTTACTTGCTTTGTTTTTACTTTGCCTTTACTTTTTTACTTTGCATCTATCTATCAAAAATACCAAAAATATTATCTCTATCAGATCTCACTCTCGTAAGTGACCGTGAAGGGATTGACAACCCCTAAGCGTTGGTTGCGAGTTGCTATCGTGTTGTGCAGGTATGAGGGACTTGCGCGTGACCTCCTACTGGATTGATACCTTGGTTCTCAAAAACTAAGGGAAATACTTACGCTATTGTGCTGCATCATCCTGTCCCCTTCGGGGTAAACCAATGCAAGCTCGAGACGTAGCAAAGTACATGCCATAGCACATCTTCTGGTAATGGGGGTAGTTTTACTTGGAGGCAGAGATCACCTCGCTCAATTAGTACATCGGGCACAGAACTCGCTGGGTCTTGCCCGTGTCCAGTCGCTCGACCACCAGCACCGTGCTGACCGACCGTGAGGTGGAGGCGATGTATAGCAACAACGGCTCCTTGTCGGTCGCCGCGGCCAGGACGAGTGCGGTGGAGAGCATGCGCTTGTGATCCCGAAACACTTCATCCTCCTGGTCGTTCCACTCAAACGACGACATCTTCTTCATCAGATGGTACAAGGGCAAGCCCTCGCCCAGCTGGCTGAGGAACCGGCTGAGAGAGGCCAAGCAGTCGGTGAACTTCTACACATTGTGTAGCCGAGCCGTCTCGCGCATGCGCTTGATGGCCTTGATTTTCTCCGGGTTCGCCTCAATGTTGTGCTCTGAGACGAGGAAGCCGAGTAGCTGTCAGGCCGGCACGCTGAACACACATTTCTTTGGGTTGAGTTTGATCTCATACTAGCGCAGATTGGCGAAAGTTTCCTTCAGATCGTCAAGGAGCGTGAGGTGCTGCTTGGTCTTCACCATGATGTCGTCGACGTAGACGTGAATATTGCGGCTGAGTTGCGGCAGTAGACATTACTGCATGCAGTGTTGAAAGGTGGCACCAACATTCTTCAAGATGAATGACATGGTGATGTAGAAGTACGCCCCAAAGGGTGTGATGAAGGATGTCTTCAAGGTGTCATTCAGGTCCAGCTTGATCTGATGATAGCCAGAGTAAGCATCCAGGAAGAACATGATCTCACAGTCGACTGTGGAGTAAATCACTTGATCTATCCGCGGGAGGGCGAAAGGGTCCTTGGGGCATGCTTTGTTGAGGCTAGTTTAATTGATACACATGCGCCAGGTGTTGCTTTTCTTCAGGAAGAGGACCGGATTGGCCAGCCACTCCGGGTGGAACACCTCCATGATGAAGCCAGCTGCGAGCAACCGGGTGACCTCTTCACCAATGGTTCTTCTCTTCTCTTCTGAAAAGCGGCGTGAAGGTTGACGAACAGGCTTGGCGTCCTTTCAGACGTGTAGTTTGTGCTCGACATACTCCCTCAGAACTCCCAGAATGTCCTTTGGGGACCTGATAACCCACAAGTACAAGGGATCAGTTGTAGCCTCTTTCGATAAGTAAGAGTGTCGAACCCAACGAGGAGCTAAAGGTAGAACAATTATTCCCTCAAGTTCTATCGACCACCGATACAACTCTACGCATGCTTAATGTTCGCTTTACTTAGAACAAGTATGAAACTAGAAGTACTTTGTAGGTGTGATAGGATAGGTTTGTAAGATAATAAAGAGCACGTAAATAAAAAGTAGGGGATGTTTAGATAAAAAAACTAAATTAGTTTTAGCAGAGAGCTTTTGGTCACAAGAAAGTTATTTGTCCCTAGGCAATCCATAACTAGACTGGTAATCATTATTGCAATTTTATACGAGGGAGAGGCATAAGCTAACATACTTTCTCTACTTGGATCATATGCACTGATGATTGGAACTCTAGCAAACATCCATAACTACTAAAGATCATTAAGGTAAAACCCAACCATAGCATTAAAGCATCAAGTCCTCCTTATTTCCATACGCAACAACCCCCTTACTCGGGTTTAAGCTTCTGTCATTGTAGCAACCCACCATAAGCGAATCATGAATGTATTGCAACACCCTACAGTGGGGATCCCTCACGCTTGCGCGACATGGAGAGCACCATAGGACAGCACTAATAATAAAACATGCAACTCAAACCAATCACAATCATCAATCAACCCATAGGACAAAACAGATCTACTCAAACATCATATGATAGCTATACACCATTGGGAAATAATATATAGCATTGAGCACCATGTTTAAGTAGAGATTACAGCGGGGAGAAGGGGTGTTACACCTCTACATAGAGGGGGGAGTTGGTGATGACGGCGGTGAAGTTGTTGGTGTAGATCGCCGTTATGATGATAGCCCTGGCGGCGTTCCGGTGCCACCGGGAGAGAGGGGGAGAGAGCCCCCCTCCTTCTTCTTCTTCCTTGACCTGCCCCTAGATGGGAGGAGGGTTTCCCCTCTGGTCCATGGCCTCCATGGTGGCGGAGGGGCGGGAGGCCCTCCGAGATCGGATCTCCCTCTGTGTTTCCTTCTGTTTCTGTGCTCTAAGATTCTGGCCTTTCACCATTTCTGAAATTCCCCGGAGATTCGTATCTCCGATTGGGCTGAAATTTTAACACGGTTTTAATCTAGATTAGCTTTCTTGCGGCAAAAGAAGGGAACCAACTGCCTTACAGGGTGACGACAAGGGCCCAGGGTGCGCCCTACCCCTAGGGCGTGCCCCCTACCTTGTGGCCCCCTCGGGCATCGTCTCGCGTTGATTCCAATTCCCAAAATTCACATATATTCCAAAAAATTGCCGTAAGTTTTTATTGTGTTTGGACTCCATTTGATATGGATTTTCCATGAAACAAAAAACATGCAACAAATAGGAACTGACACTGGGCACTGCATCAATATGTTAGTCCCAAAAATAATATAAAAAGTTGCCAAAAGTATATGAAAAGTAGAATAATGGCATGAAACAATCAAAAATTATAGATACGACGAAGACGTATCAGGACCATGCAAAGATATCCCGATTCTCATGGAGGAAGCCGACGAGCTCGCCTTCCTATTAGCTGCTGAGGCGGGTTCCCACAACAACGTTCTTGCTGCAGCTAGGGTCGGACGGGTTGAGCTTGATTTCTTGGTGTCCTTGGACGACTAGAATAATGCCTCGCCAGCCAACTCCTTGGCTGGTGCCGGCGCGGCTGGCAGCTCGCCGGCAAGCGCCATGATCCGGTTAAGCTGGACCACTCCTTGTTTATGCATAATGACTCGGCTAATCTGGCGCCATCTTGGGCGCACTGCAGGGATTTCTTGTGGGACCCGGCATCTTCATCTTCTAGTAAGCACAGTGGGGGGGCCATGAACTTGGTGAGCGCGGGCCGGGCCAGCAGCATGTGGTAGGGGCTGGACAGGTCCACCACCTTGAACCAGATGGGCTCTTGGCGAAAATGGTTGTGGGTGCCGAATAGGACGTCAAGCTGGACCTGGGCAATGGGGGAGCAAGAGATTCCTGGCATGATACCGTGAAACACCGTTCGGGTTGGCTCTAACTGCTTGGCCGATGCCGAGCTTGGTCATGGTGTCACTATAGAGGATGTTGATGTTGCTCCCGCCATTGATGAGGATCCGACAGAACTTGCAACATGCGCTCGGTGGCAACTATGGTTGGGTTAAGGATGAGGGCATATCCACCCGGCGTGGGCATGACGGCCGGGTGGCCTTCCCAAGTCCAGCTGACATGGCGATCCGACCAGTGCATGTACTCGGGCATGGCCGGGATGACGGTGTTCACCTCCTGCCAGAGCAGGCGCTCACTGCGTTTGTCGTCACCAAAGCTGGTGAAGATGATTTAGCAGTTTTTCGGGTTGGGGAAGGCCTCGTCGTGCAAGGCACTGGCAGGCGGGGGTGGAGGAAGCAGCGGAGGCGGCTTCCCCGCACCCGGCACCGAGGGAGGAGGCGGAGGGATGTATCCCCTCATGATGCGCTTGGTGATGGCGCATTGTCGGAGCATGTGCGTGGATGGCCTCACGCCACTATGGTGCTTGAAGGGGCGCTGAGCATTTCTTCGAAACTCATGGCAGGCTGCCAGGCGGTCTCCCCGGTCCACTGATACTTCTCCAATGTATCTATAATTTTTTATTGTTCCATGCTATTATATTATCTGTTTTGGATGTTTTATATGCATTAATATGAAATTTTATATTATTTTTGGGACTAACCTATTAACCGAGAGCCCAGTGCCAGTTTCTGTTTTTTGCCTGTTTTAGACTTTCCCGGAAAAGGAATATCAAATAGAGTCCAAACGGAATGAAACTTTCGCGGTGATCATTCTTGGACCAGAAGCAAACCAGGAGACTTGGAGATGAAGTCGGAGGCTCAACGAGGCGACCACGATGGTGGAGGGCACGCCTAGGGGGGTAGTGAAGGAAATATGCCCTAGAGGCAATAATAAAGTTATTATTTATTTCCTCGTATCATGATAAATGTTTATTATTCATGCTAGAATTTTATTAACCGGAAACATGATACATGTGTGAATACATAGACAAACCTATAGTCACTAGTATGCCTCTACTTGACTAGCTCATTAATCAAAGATGGTTATGTTTCCTAACCATAGACATGTGTTGTCATTTTATTAGTGGGATCACATCATTAGAAGAATGATGTGATTGACACGACCCATTCCATTAGCCTAGCACTTGATCGTTTAGTATACTGCTATTGCTTTCTTCATGACTTATACATGTTCCTGTAACTATGAGAATTATGCAACTCCCGTTTACCGGAGGAACACTTTGGGTACTACCAAACGTCACAATGTAACTGGGTGATTATAAAGGAGTACTACAGGTGTCTCCGAAGGTACATGTTGAGTTGGCGTATTTCGAGATTAGGTTTTGTCACTCCGATCGTCGGAAAGGTATCTCTGGGCCCTCTCGGTAATTCACATCATTATAAGCCTTGCAAGCAATGTGACCAACGAGTTGGTTACGAGATGATGCATTATAGAACGAGTAAAGGGACTTGCCGGTAACGAGATTGAACTAGGTATTGGATACCGACGATCAAATCTCGGGCAAGTAACATACCGATGACAAAGGGAACAACGTATGTTGTTATGTGGTTTGACCGATAAAGATCTTCGTAGAATATGTAGGAACCAATATGGGCATCCAGGTCCCGCTATTGGTTATTGACCGAGAATAGTTCTAGGTCATGTCTACATAGTTCTCGAACCCGTAGGGTCCGCACGCTTAACGTTACGATGACAGTTTTATTATGAGTTTATAAGTTTTGATGTACCGAAGTTTGTTCGGAGTCCCGGATGTGATCACGGACATGACGAGGAGTCTCGAAATGGTTGAGACATAAATATTGATATATTGGACGACTATATTCGGACACCGGAAGTGTTCCGGGTGATTTCGGAGAAAACCGGAGTGTCAGAGGGGTTACCGGAACCCCCCGGGGAAGTATTGGGCCTTGGTGGGCCTGAGGGGAGAGAGAGGGCAGCAGCCCAGGAGGTGGCGTGCCCCATCCCATGGGGAGTCCGAATTGGACTAGGGGAGGGGGGTGCGGCCCCTCTTTCCCTCTCCCTCTCCCCCTCTTTCCTTCCCCCTTCCTCCTTCCTAGTTGGACTAGGAAAGGGGAGTCCTACTCCCACTAGGAGGAGGACTCCCCCCTCCTTGGCGCGCCCCAAGGGCCGGCCGGCCTCCCCCCTTGCTCCTTTATATACAGGGGCGGGGGGGCACCCCAAAGACACACAAGTTGATCTACGGATCGTTCCTTAGCCGTGTGCGGTGCCCCCCTCCACCATATTCCACCTCGGTCATATCGTCGCGGAGTTTAGGCGAAGCCCTGCGCCGGTAGAGCATCATCATCGTCACCACGCCGTCGTGCTGACGGAACTCATCTCCGGAGCTTTGCTGGATCGGAGCACGGAGATCGTCATCGAGCTGAACGTGTGCTAAACTCGGAGGCCCCGTACGTTTGGTGGTTGGATCGGTCGGATCGTGAAGACGTACGACTACATCAACCGCGTTGTGCTAACGCTTCCGCTTACGGTCTACGAGGGTACGTGGACGAACACTCTCCCCTCTCGTTGCTATGCCATCACCATGATCTTGCGTGTGCGTAGGAATTTTTTTTGAAATTACTACGTTCCCCAACAGTGGCATCCGAGCCTAGGTTTTATGCGTTCATGTTATATGCACGAGTAGAACAAAAGTGAGTTGTGGGCGATACAAGTCATACTGCTTACCAGCATGTCATACTTTGGTTCGGCAGTATTGTGAGATGAAGCGGCCCGGACCGACATTACGCGTACGCTTACGCGAGACTAGTTTCACCGTTACGAGCACTCGTGCTTAAAGGTGGCTGGCGGGTGTCTATCTCTCTCACTTTAGCTGAATCGAGTGTGGCTACGCCCGGTCCTTGCGAAGGTTAAAACAGCACCAACTTGATGAACTATCGTTGTGGTTTTTGATGCGTAGGTAAGAACGGTTCTTGCTAAAGCCCGTAGCAGCCACGTAAAATTTGCAACAACAAAGTAGAGGACGTCTAACTTGTTTTTGCAGGGCATGTTGTGATGTGATATGGTCAAGGCGTGATGCTATATTTTATTGTATGAGATGATCATGTTTTGTAACCGAAGTTATTGGCAACTGGCAGGAGCCATATGGTTGTCGCTTTATTGTATGAAATGCAAACGCCCTGTAATTGCTTTACTTTATCACTAAGCGGTAGCGGTAGTCGTAGAAGCAATAGATGGCGTAACGACAACGATGCTACGATGGAGATCAAGGTGTCGCGCCGGTGACGATGGTGATCACGACAGTGCTTCGAAGATGGAGATCACAAGCACAAGATGATGATGGCCATATCATATCACTTATATTGATTGCATCTGATGTTTATCCTTTATGCATCTTATCTTGCTTTGATTGACGGTAGCATTTTAAGATGATCTCTCACTAAATAATCAAGAAGTATTCTCCCTGAGTATGCACCGTTGCGAAAGTTCTTCGTGCTGAGATACCACGTGATGATCGGGTGTGATAGGCTCTACGTTCAAATACAACGGGTGCAAAACAGTTGCACACGCGGAATACTCAGGTCATACTTGACGAGCCTAGCATATACATATATGGCCTCGGAACACGGAGACCGAAAGGTCGAGCGTGAATCATATAGTAGATATGATCAACATAGTGATGTTCACCATTGAAACTACTCCATCTCACGTGATGATCGGACATGGTTTAGTTGATTTGGATCACGTGATCACTTAGATGACTAGAGAGATGTTTGTCTAAGTGGGAGTTCTTAAGTAATATGATTAATTGAACTTAAATTTATCATGAACTTAGTACCTGATAGTATTTTGCTTGTCTATGTTTGTTTGTAGATAGATGGCTCGTGTTGTTGTTCCGTTGAATTTTAATGCGTTCCTTGAGAAAGCAAAGTTGAAAGATGATGGTAGCAATTACACGGACTGGGTCCGTAACCTGAGGATTATCCTCATTGCTGCATAGAAAAGTTACGTCCTGGAAGCACCACTGGGTGCCAGGCCTGCTGCTGATGCAACTGACGACGTTAAGAACGTCTGGCAGAGCAAAGCTGATGACTACTCGATAGTTCAATGTGCCATGCTTTACGGCTTAGAACCGGGTCTTCAACGACGTTTTGAACGTCATGGAGCATATGAGATGTTCCAGGAGTTGAAGTTAATATTTCAAGCAAATGCTCGGATTGAGAGATATGAAGTCTCCAATAAGTTCTACAGCTGCAAGATGGAGGAGAATAGTTCTGTCAGTGAACACATACTCAAAATGTCTGGGTATAATAATCACTTGATTCAACTGGGAGTTAATCTTCCTGATGATAGTGTCATTGACAAAATTCTCCAATCACTGCCACCAAGCTATAAGAGCTTCGTGATGAACTATAACATGCAAGGGATGAACAAGACTATTCCCGAGATCTTCGCAATGCTAAAAGCTGCTGAGGTAGAAATCAAGAAGGAGCATGAAGTGTTGATGGTTAACAAGACCACCAGTTTCAAGAAAAAGGGCAAAGGGAAGAAGAAAGGGAACTTCAAAAAGAACGGCAAGCAAGTTGCTGCTCAAGAGAAGAAACCCAAGTCTGGACCTAAGCCTGAAACTGAGTGCTTCTACTGCAAGCAGACTGGACACTGGAAGCGGAACTGCCCCAAGTATTTGGCGGATAAGAAGGATGGCAAAGTGAATAAAGGTATATGTGATATACATGTTATTGATGTGTACCTTACTAATGCTCGCAGTAGCACCTGGGTATTTGATACTGGTTCTGTTGCTAATATTTGCAACTCGAGATAGGGACTACGGATTAAGTGCAGATTGGCTAAGGACGAGGTGACGATGCGCGTGGGAAATGGTTCCAAAGTCGATGTGATCGCGGTCGGCACGCTACCTCTACATCTACCATCGGGATTAGTTTTAGACCTAAATAATTGTTATTTGGTGCCAGCGTTGAGCATGAACATTATATCTGGATCTTGTTTGATGCGAGACGGTTATTCATTTAAATCAGAGAATAATGGTTGTTCTATTTATATGAGTAATATCTTTTATGGTCATACACCCTTGAAGAGTTGTCTATTCTTATTGAATCAGGATAGTAGTGATACACATGTTCATAGTGTTGAAACCAAAAGATGCAGAGTTGATAACGATAGTGCAACTTATTTGTGGCACTGCCGTTTGGGTCATATCGGTGTAAAGCGCATGAAGAAACTCCATACTGATGGGCTTTTGGAATCACTTGATTATGAATCACTTGGTACTTGCGAACCGTGCCTTATGCGCAAGATGACTAAAACACCGTTCTCCGGAACTATGGAGCGGGCAACTGATTTGTTGGAAATCATACATACTGATGTTTGTGGTCCAATGAATGTTGAGGCTCGCGGCGGGTATCGTTATTTTCTCACCTTCACAGATGATTTGAGCAAATATGGGTATATCTACTTAATGAAACACAAGTCTGAAACATTTGAAAAGTTCAAAGAATTTCAGAGTGAAGTGGAAAATCATCATAACAAGAAAATAAAGTTTCTACGATCTGATCGTGGAGGAGAATATTTGAGTTACGAGTTTGGTCTACACTTGAAACAATGCGGAATAGTTTCGCAACTCACGCCACCTGGAACACCACAACGAAATGGTGTGTCCGAACGTCGTAATCGTACTTTACTAGATATGGTGTGATCTATGATGTCTCTTACTGATTTACCACTATCGTTTTGGGGTTATGCTTTAGAGACGGCCGCATTCACGTTAAATAGGGCACCATCAAAATCCGTTAAGACAACGCCTTATGAACTATGGTTTGGCAAGAAACCAAAGTTGTCGTTTCTTAAAGTTTGGGGCTGCGATGCTTATGTAAAGAAACTTCAACCAGATAAGCTCGAACCCAAATCGGAGAAATGTGTCTTCATAGGATACCCAAAAGAGACTATTGGGTACACCTTCTATCACAGATCTGAGGGCAAGATTTTCGTTGCTAAAATCGGATCCTTTCTAGAGAAGGAGTTTCTCTCGAAAGAAGTGAGTGGGAGGAAAGTAGAACTTGATGAGATAACTGTATCTACTCCCTTATTGGAAAGTAGTTCATCACAAGAACCGGTTCCTGTGACAACTACACCAATCAGTGAGGAAGCTAATGATATTGATCATGAAACTTCAGACCAAGGTTCTACTGAACCTCGTAGGTCTACCAGAGTAAGATCCGCACCAGAGTGGTACGGTAATCCAATTCTGGAAGTCATGTTACTTGACCATGATGAACCTACGAACTATGAGGAAGCGATGATGAGCCCAGATTCCGCAAAATGGCTAGAGGCCATGAAATCTGAGATGGGATCCATGTATGAAAACAAAGTATGGACTTTAGTTGACTTGCCCGATGATCGGCAAGCCATTGAGAATAAATGGATCTTTAAGAAGAAGACTGACGCTGATGGTAATGTAACTGTCTATAAAGCTCGACTTGTTGCGAAAGGTTTTCGACAAGTTCAAGGAGTTGACTACGATGAGACTTTCTCACCCGTAGCGATGCTTAAGTTTGTCTGAATCATGTTAGCTATTGCTGCATTTCATGATTATGAAATTTGGCAAATGGATGTCAAAACTGCATTCTTGAATGGATTTCTGGAAGAAGAGTTGTATATGATGCAGCCAGAAGGTTTTGTTGATCCAAAAGGTGCTAACAAAGTGTGCAAGCTCCAGCGTTCCATTTATGGACTGGTGCAAGCATCTCGGAGTTGGAATAAATGCTTTGATAGTGTGATCAAAGCATATGGTTTTATACAGACTTTTGGAGAATCCTGTATTTACAAGAAAGTGAGTGGGAGCTCTGTAGCATTTCTGATATTATATGTAGATGACATATTATTAATTGGAAATGATGTAGAATTTCTGGATAGCATAAAGGGATGCTTGAATAAAAGTTTTTCAATGAAATACCTCGGTGAAGCTGCTTACATATTGGGCATCAAGATCTATAGAGATAGATCAAGACGCTTAATAGGACTTTCACAAAGCACATACCTTGACCAAATTTTGAAAAAGTTCAAAATGGATCAGGCAAAGAAAGGATTCTTGCCTGTGCTACAAGGTGTGAAGTTGAGTCAAACTCAATGCCCGACCACAGCAGAAGATAGAGAGAAAATGAAAGATGTTCCCTATGCTTCAGCCATAGGCTCTATCATGTATGCAATGCTGTGTACCAGACCTGACGTATGCTTAGCAATAAGCTTGGCAGGAAGGTACCAAAGTAATCAAGGAGTGGATCACTGGACAGCGGTCAAGAACATCCTGAAATACCTAAAAAGGACTAAGGATATGTTTCTCGTATATGGAGGTGACAAAGAGCTAGTCGTAAATTGTTACGTCGATGCAAGCTTTGACACTGATCCGGACGATTCTAAATCGCAAACCGGATACCTGTTTTTATTAAACGGTGGAGCTGTAAGTTGGTGCAGTTCTAAACAAAGCGTCATGGCGGGATCTACATGTGAAGCGGAGTACATAGCTGCTTCTGAAGCAGCAAATGAAGCAGTCTGGATGAAGCAGTTCATTTCCGATCTAGGTGTCATACCTAGTGCATCGGGACCAATGAAGATCTTCTATGACAATACTGGTGCAATTGCCTTGGCAAAGGAATCCAGATTTCACAAGAGGACGAAGCACATCAAGAGACGCTTCAATTCCATTCGGGGCCAAGTCCAAGTGGGAGACATAGAGATTTGCCAGATACATAAGGATCTGAATGTTGCAGACCCGTTGACTAAGCCTCTCTCACGAGCAAAACATGATCAGCACCAAGACTCCATGGGTGTTAGAATCATTACTATGTAATTTAGATTATTGACTCTAGTGCAAGTGGGAGACTAAAGGAAATATGCCCTAGAGGCAATAATAAAGTTATTATTTATTTCCTCATATCATGATAAATGTTTATTAGTCATGCTAGAATTGTATTAACCGGAAACATGATACATGTGTGAATACATAGACAAACCTATAGTCACTAGTATGCCTCTACTTGACTAGCTCATTAATCAAGGATGGTTATGTTTCCTAACCATAGACATGTGTTGTCATTTGATTAGTGGGATCACATCATTAGAAGAATGATGTGATTGACATGACCCATTCCGTTAGCCTAGCACTTGATCGTTTAGTATACTGCTATTGCTTTCTTCATGACTTATACATGTTCCTGTAACTATGAGAATTATGCAACTCCCGTTTACCGGAGGAACACTTTGGGTACTACCAAATGTCACAACGTAACTGGGTGATTATAAAGGAGTACTACAGGTGTCTCCGAAGGTACATGTTGAGTTGGCGTATTTCGAGATTAGGTTTTGTCACTCCGATCGTCGGAGAGGTATCTCTGGGCCCTCTCGGTAATGCACATCATTATAAGCCTTGCAAGCAATGTGACCAACGAGTTGGTTATGAGATGATGCATTATAGAACGAGTAAAGAGACTTGCCGGTAACGAGATTGAACTAGGTATTGGATACCGACGATCAAATCTCGGGCAAGTAACATACCGATGACAAAGGGAACAACGTATGTTGTTATGCGGTTTGACTGATAAAGATCTTTGTAGAATATGTAGGAACCAATATGGGCATCCAGGTCCCTCTATTGGTTATTGACCGAGAATATTTCTAGGTCATGTCTACATAGTTCTCGAACCCGTAGGGTCAGCACGCTTAACGTTACGATGACAGTTTTATTATGAGTTTATAAGTTTTGATGTACCGAAGTTTGTTCGGAGTCCCGGATGTGATCACGGACATGACGAGGAGTCTCGAAATGGTCGAGACATAAAGATTGATATATTGGACGACTATATTCGGACACCGGAAGTGTTCCGGGTGATTTCGGAGAAAACCGGAGTGCCGGAGGGGTTACCGGAACCCCCCGGGGAAGTATTGGGCCTTGGTGGGCCTGAGGGGAGAGAGAGGGCAGCAGCCCAGGAGGTGGCGCGCCCCCTCCCATGGGGAGTCCGAATTGGACTAGGGGAGGGGGGCGCGGCCCCTCTTTCCCTCTCCCTCTCCCCCTCTTTCCTTCCCCCTTCCTCCTTCCTAGTTGGACTAGGAAAGGGGATTCCTACTCCCACTAGGAGGAGGACTCCCCCCTCCTTGGCGCGCCCCAAGGGCCGGCCGGCCTCCCCCCTTGGTCCTTTATATACGGGGGCGGGGGGCACCCCAAAGACACACAAGTTGATCTACGGATCGTTCCTTAGCCGTGTGCGGTGCCCCCCTCCACCATATTCCACCTCGGTCATATCGTCGCGGAGTTTAGGCAAAGCCCTGCGCCGGTAGAGCATCATCACCGTCACCACGCCGTCGTGCTGACGGAACTCATCTCCGGAGCTTTGCTGGATCGGAGCACGGAGATCGTCATCGAGCTGAACGTGTGCTGAACTCGGAGGCCCCGTACGTTTGGTGCTTGGATCGGTCGGATCGTGAATTCGTACGACTACATCAACCGCGTTGTGCTAACGCTTCCGCTTACGGTCTACGAGGGTACGTGGACAAACACTCTCCCCTCTCGTTGCTATGCCATCACCATGGTCTTGCGTGTGCGTAGGAAATTTTTTGAAATTACTATGTTCCCCAACAGGTAGGGCGTGCCCCCCTACCTCGTGGGCCCCTTGAAGCTCTCCTGGCCTAGTTCCTTTGCCTATAATCTCTTATACCCCAAAAACATTAGGGAAAGCCAAAAAAACACTTTTCCACCGCCGCAACCTTTGGTACCCATGAGAAGCCATCTAGGGGCCTTTTCTGGCGTCCTGCCGGAGGGGGGGTCGATCATAGAGGGCTTCTACATCAACACCATTACCCTTCCGATGAAGCGTGAGTAGTTTACCACCGACCTACAGGTCCATAGCTAGTAAGTATATGGCTTCTTCTCTCTCTGTGATTCTCAATACCATGTTCTCCTCGATATTCTTGGAGATCTATTCGATGTAATACTCTTTTGCAGTGTGTTTGCTGAGATCCGATGAATTGTGGATTTATGATCAGATTATCTATGAATATTATTTGAGTCTTCTCTGAATTCTTATAAGCATGATTTGAAATATTTGCAAGTCTCTTCGAATTATCGATTTAGTTTGGCCTACTAGATTGGTTTTTCTTGCAATGGGAGAAGTGCTTAGCTTTGGGTTCAATCCTGCGGTGTCCTTTCCTAGTGACAGTAGGGGCAGCAAGGCATGTATTGTATTGTTGCCATCGAGGATAAAAAGATGGGGTTTTCATCATATTGCTTGAGTTAATTCCTCTACATCATGTCATCTTACCTAATGCGTTACTCCGTTCTTTATGAACTTAATGCTCTAGATGCATGCTGGATATCGATCGGTGTGCGGAGTAATAGTAGTAGATGCAGAATCGTTTCGGTCTACTTGACACAGACGTGATGCCTATATTCATGATCGTTGCCTTAGATATCATCATAATTATGCGCTCTTCTAGAAATTGCTCGGCAGTAGTTTGTTCACCCACCGTAATATTTACTATCTTGAGAGAAGCCACTAGTGAAACCTATGTCCCCAGGGTCTATTTTACATCATATTAGTTTCCCGTCAACTTGCCAATTTCTGTCGCTGTTTCTTTAATTTGCAATCTTTACTTTCCAATCTATAAACCAAAAATACCAAAAATATTTACTTTAGCGTTTATCGATCTCTATCGGATCTCACTTTTGCAAGTAACCATGAAGGGATTGACAACCCCTTTATCGCGTTGGGTGCAGGTTTGTTGATTGTGTGTGCAGGTATTCGGTGACTTGTGCGTTTTCTCCTACTGGATTGATACCTTGGTTCTCAAACTGAGGAAAATACTTACTCTACTTTGCTGCATCACCCTTTCCTCTTTAATGGAAAAACCAACGCAAGCTCAAGAGGTAGCAGGAAGAATTTCTGGCACCGTTGTCGGGGAGATCTACGCCAAGTCAAGCCATTCCAAGTACCCATCATAAACTCTCATCTCTTGCATTACTTTATTCGCCATTCGCCTCTCGTTTTCCTCTCTCCCACCTCTAAAAGGATTTTTGAGAAGATTTGCCTTTTCTTCGCCCTTCTTCCGTTCAATCTTTTGTTTGCTTGTGTTACCATGTGCCTTCTTTTTGCTTGCTAAAATTTTATGGATCCTCATCCACTTGCTAATCTTTTTAAGAGATCCAATTATGATGAACCAATTGCTACTGAGTTTTGTGCACTAGATTATTTTTACAAAGTTGTGCTTGAAATTCGTGAATCTGAATATTGTGATGAAGAATTTTATGAAGAGATTCACGATAGCTCCTTGAATAAAAAGCATGATTGCAATGATTTTACTATAAATTCTATTGATGTCATTGTTCTAATAATATGCAAAACCCTAAGGTTGGGGTGCTAGTTTTGCTATGTCCACTAAAGTGGGTTTGGAAGAGTGTCAACTTTAGATCCCACATATTTGGAGAATGTTCAATCTTATGAAATTTTTGATAAAGGTGGGTTTGGAGAGGTCATGACTTTAGTTAATGTTAATCCCAATACTTTGGAAGATTGTCAACTTCGCATGCATGTGGATCGTGTTGAGAATATGTTATATGATAGCTATATCATTAAATCTGCTTATGATCCTACATGTAATTATTATGAGAGAGGAAAAAATGGTTGTAGAAATTTTCATTTTACTAAATTACCTCTCTTCATGTTGAGATTGCTATCGTCTCTTTCTTCTTCCTTGCATATGCTAGTTTTTGCTTGTCTTGATAATTTGTTTGCTTATAAAATGCCTATGCATAGGAAGTATGTTAGACTTAGATGTGCTTGTCACATGCTATATGATGCTCTCTTTGTGCTTCAATTCTTCTCTTTTATGTGAGCATCATTGAAATTATTGATGCCTAGCTAAGAGCATAAACAATAGCGCTTGTTGGGAGGCAACCCAATTTTATTTTTGTTCTTTGCTTTTTGTTCCTATTTAGTAATAAATAATTCATGTAGCCTCCGGTTAGATGTGGTTTTATATTTTAATTAGTGTTTGTGCCAAGTTAGACCTTTAGGATAGCTTACGGTGATAGTTGTGTTGATCCTGCTGAAAATCAGAAACTTTTGCGCCCAGGAAAATAATTTCTTAATTCATAGAAACGTGCTTTTGATCTGATTCTTTTTTATATGACTCAAATTTCTCAGGTTTTCCTAATTTTTCCGAATTTTTGGAGTTACAGAAGTATACGAGAGTTACATACTGCTACAGATTGTTCTGTTTTTGACGGATTCTGTTTTTCGCGTGTTGTTTGCTTATTTTGATGAATCTATGGGTAGTAACAGGGGGTATGAACCATGGAAAAGTTGGAATACAGTAGATATTACACCAATATAAATAAATAATGAGTTTGCAACAGTACCTTAAAGTGGTGATTTATTTTCTTATACTAACGGAGCTCATGATATTTTCTGTTGAGTTTTGTGTTGTGAAGTTTTCAAGTTTTGGGTAAGGATTTGATGGACTATGGAATAAGGAGTGGCAAGAGCCTAAGCTTCGGGATACCCAAGGAACCCCAAGGTAATATTCAAGGACAACCAAAAGCCTAAGCTTGGGGATGCCCCGGAAGGCATCCCCTCTTTCGTCTTCGTCTATCGGTAACTTTACTTGAGGCTATATTTTTATTCACCACATGATATGTGTTTTGCTTGGAGCGCCTTGTATGATTTGAGTCTTTGCTTTTTAGTTTTCCACAATCATCCTTGTTGTACACACCTTTTGATAGAGACAAGCATGAATTGTGATTTATTAGAATACTCTATGTGCTTCACTTATATATTTTGAGCTAAGCAATATTGCTCTAGTACTTCCGTTATATCTTTTTAGAGCACAGTGGTGGCTTTATTTTATAGAAATTGACGAACTCTCATGCTTCACTTATATTATTTTGAGAGTCTTTTAGAACAGCATGGTAATTTGCTTTGGTTATAAATTTAGTTCTAATATGATAGGCATCCACGAGGGATATAATAAAAACATTCATATAAAGTGCATTGAATACTATGAGAAGTTTGATTCTTTATGATTGTTTTGAGATATGAAGATGGTGATATTAGAGTCATGCTAGTGAGTAGTTGTGAATTTGAGAGATACTTGTGTTAAAGTTTGTGATTCCCGTAGCATGCACGTATGGTGAACCGTTATGTGATGAAGTCGGAACATGATTTATTTTTTGATTGTCTTCCTTATGAGTGGCGGTCGGGGACGAGCGATGGTCTTTTCCTACCAATCTATCCCCCTAGGATCATGCGCATAGTACTTTGTTCAATGACTAATAGATTTTTTTTTCAATAAGTATGTGAGTTCTTTATGACTAATATTGAGTCCATGGATTATACGCACTCTCACCCTTCCACCATTGCTAGCCTCTCTTGGGCCGCGCAACTTTCGCCGGTACCATACACCCACCATTACCTTCCTCAAAACAGTCGCCATACCTACCTATTATGGCATTTCCATAGCCATTCCGAGATATATATATATTGCCATGCAACTTTCCTCCATTCCGTTTATTATGACATGATTCATCATTGTCATATTGCTTTGCATGATCATGTAGTTGACATTGTATTTGTGGCAAAGCCACCTTTCATAGTACTTTCATACATGTCACTCTTGATTCATTGCACATCCCGATACACCGCCGGAGGCATTCACATAGAGTCATATTTTGTTGTAATTCTTGAGTTGTAAGTAAATAAAAGTGTGATGATCTTCATTATTAGAGCATTGTCCCATGTGAGGAAAGGATGATGGAGGCTATGATTCCCCCACAAGTTAGGATGAGACTCCAGACGAAAAATAAAGAGAAAAAAGACAAAAAGAAAAAAAGAAAAAAAAGAAAAAAAATAAAGAAGAAAAAAGAAAAAATAAGAGAAAAAGAGAGAAGGGGCAATGTTATTATCCTTTTTCCACACTTGTCCTTCAAAGTAGCACCATGATCTTCATGATAGAGAGTATCCTATTTTTTCACTTTCATATACTAGTGGGAATTTTTCATTATAGAACTTGTCTTGTATATTCCAATGATGGGCTTCCTCAAATTGCCCTAGGTCTTCGTGAGCAAGCAAGTTGGATGCACACCCACATAGTTTCTTTTTGAGCTTTCATACACTTATAGCTCTAGCGCATCCATTGCATGGCAATCCCTACTCACTCACATTGATATCTATTGATGGGCATCTCCATAGCCCGTAGATGCGCCTAGTTGATGTGAGACTATCTTCCTCCTTTTTTTCTTCTCCACAACCACCATATTCTCTTCCACCATAGTGCTATATCCATGGCTCATGCTCATGTATTGCGTGAAGGTTGAAAAAGTTTGAGAACATCGAAGTATGAAACAATTGCTTGGCTTGTCATCGGGGTTGTTCATAATTTAAATATTTTGTGTGATGAAGATAGAGCATAGCCAGACTATATGATTTCGCAGGGATAGCTTTCTTTGGCCATGCTATTTTGAGAAGATATGATTGCTTTATTAGTATGCTTGAAGTACTATTGTTTTTATGTCAATAGTAAACTTTGTTTTGAATCTTTCAGATCTAAACATTCATGCCACAACAAAGAGAAATACATGAATAAATATGTTAGGTAGCATTCCACATCAAAAATTCTGTTTTTATCATTTACCTACTCGAGGACGAGCAGGAATTAAGCTTGGGGATGCTTGATACGTCTCCAACGTATCTATAATTTTTGATTGTTCCATGCTATTATGTTATCTGTTTTGGATATTTTATATGCATTAATATACAATTTTATATTATTTTTGGGACTAACCAATTAACCCAGAGCCCAGTGCCAGTTTCTGTTTTTTTGCTTGTTTTAGAGTTTCGCAGAAAAGGAATACCAAACGGAGTCCAAACGGACTGAAACTTTCACGATGATATTTCTTGGACTAGAAGCAAACCAGGAGACTTGGAGATGAAGTCGGAGACTCAACGAGGCGGCCACGAGGGTGGAGGGCGCGCCCAGGGGGTAGGGCGCGCCCCTACCTCATGGGCCCCTCGGAGCTCTCCTGACCTAGTTCCTTCGCCTATATATTCTCTTATACCCCAAAAACATCAGGGGAAGCCACGAAAACACTTTTCCACCGCCGCAACCTTGTGTACCCGTGAGATCCCATCTAAGGCCTTCTCCGGCGTCCTGTCGGAGGGGGATTCGATCATGGAGGGCTTCTACGTCAACACCATTACCTTTTCGATGAAGCGTGATTAGTTTACCACCGACCTACGAGTCCATAGCTAGTAACTAGATGGCTTCTTCTCTCTCTGTGATTCTCAATACCTATTCTCCTCGATGTTATTGGAGATCTATTCGATGTAAAACTCTTTTGCAGTGTGTTTGCCGAGATCCGATGAATTGTGGATTTATGATCAGATTATCTATGGATATTATTTGAGTCTTCTCTGAATTCTTATATGCATGATTCAAAATCTTTGCAAGTCTCTTTGAATTATCGGTTTAGTTTGGCCTACTAGATTGGTTTTTCTTGTAATTATATAAGTGCTTAGCTTTGGGTTCAATCTTGCGTGTCCTTTCCCAGTGACAGTAGGGGCAGCAAGGCATGTATTGTATTGTTGCCATCGAGGATAAAAAGATGGGGTTTTCATCATATTGCTTGAGTTAATTCCCCTACATCATGTGATCTTACCTAATGCGTTACTCCGTCCTTTATGAACTTAATACTCTAGATGCATGTTGGATAGCAGTCGATGTGTGGAGTAATAGTAGTAGATGCAGAAACATTTCGGTCTACTTGACACGGATGTGATGCCTATATTCATGATCATTGCCTTAGATATCGTCATAATTATGCGCTCTTCTATCAATTGCTCGACAGTAATTTGTTCACCCACCGTAATATTTACTATCTTGAGAGAAGCCACTAGTGAAATCTAAGGCCCCCAGGTCTATTTTAAATCATATTAGTTTCCCATCAACTTGCCAATTTCTATCGCCATTTCTTTAATTTGCAATCTTTACTTTCCAATCTATAAACCAAAAAGACCAAAAATATTTACTTTGTCATTTATCTATCTCTATCAGATCTCACTTTTGCAAGTAACCGTGAAGGGATTGACAACCCCTTTATCGCGTTCTTGATTGTTTGTGCAGGTATTCGGTGACTTGTGTGTTGTCTCCTACTGGATTGATACCTTGGTTCTCAAACTAAGGGAAATACTTACTATACTTTGCTGCATCACCCTTTCCTCTTCAAGGCAAAAACCAACGCAAGCTCAAGAGGTAGCATCCCCTGACGTCGGTTGTCGGCCGACTCGGCCGCGAGCACCTGGTCAGTGGCCGCGACGAGGCGGTTGTCCTAGTGGGGGGCAGCTGCTCGCCCTTCCGCTTGTTGTTCTGCTGGTTGTTCTGGCGGGCACCCTTGCAGGCTTGGGAGCTGGCATTAGCAACGCCTTTCCGGCGTCATCCGGTACCAATTGGATCTTCATGGCAGAGTCGGCATTGGCGTACTTGTCCGTCGTGACCATGAGTGCGGCCATGGTGGTAGGCACAGAGTGCAGAAGCTTGTGCTTGAGCAGGGTGCCGTCTCGGCACCCGTTCATGAAGTACTGGATGATTTGAACTTTTTGGGCCCCTTCGCTGTTGTTCCAAAGCTTGGTCCAGTGGGCAAGGTACTGGCGCCCGGTCTCGTTTGGCCCTTGGATGCACATGGCGAGCTGGCTGGGACGGTCGGTTGCTTGTAGGTGCCGATGAAGTTGCACATGAAGGTCTTCTCGAAGTCAACCCACGAGTTGACGCTGCCGTCCAGCAAGTTGTTCAGCCATGTCCGGGTCGAGCCCTGGAGCATGAGCGGGGCATAGCACATGGCTAAGCGCTGATTGCCGCCCGCGATGCCGATGGCGGTGGTGTAGTCAATCAGCCAGTCCTCCGGCTTGACGGTCCCATTATACTTGGGGGTATCCCGGGGGAGCGTGAACCCTTTGTGGGAGGGCTCATCCCGGATGGGCGGGCCGAAGCAAGCCAGACCGACCATGTTGTCCTCCTCTAGCTTGAGGGAGAGGGCGAGCTGGTCGATGTGGTGGCAAGCATCGTTGTTGTCGAGGTCGGATGGGCCCAACCGGCTTGCGATCGAACCATGGGGGGGCGGGTCGGCCGAAGCCGGAAAGCCACGCCAGCCAGATGGCAGGGGAAGGTCTTGTCAGCGCCGGCCCTCTGGAGCCGGCCCGTTGCCCAGGTCATCGCCAGCTGTCAGGGCACGGTTGCATCGGGTTCGCGTCTGGCCGGATTGAGCTTCGCTAGGGCGGGGGAAGGATGCCATCTTCCGCTGCTCGGAGTCTTTGGTGCGGTGCAACTCGAACATTGCACGAGCGTCAAGACGGACCTGCTGTGCGTTTGCCGCGGTGAGAAGTTCACGCATGCGCTGCAGGCACTCCCGTAGCTCCTCGCCCTGCAGGTTCTCCACACCTACCGCGTCTGCCTCCGTGGCGCGCATGTTCTTGACGGGGTTGTAATAGACGAGCGGGACCGCGCCTAGAGCGCGGCCGAAAGCGCCGCCACGGGCCCGCACCTCGGCGCCTTGGCCGGGCTCGACCGCGGCCAGCATGAAGCCGTACGCGGCGTCACGCTCCTATTGAATAGCCTCCAACCGGCGATGTGAGGCAGTAAGCGTCGTGGCCTCCTCCAGTAGACGCACGCGCTCCTCGTCGAGCTGAGCCCTGGCCTGAGTAGTGTTGACGTCGGTGGCGATAGGAATGCTAAGGTTTTGCAACATGGCGCGCAGCGGGTTGACCGTGCTGGCGCGTTCCATCGTGGCCCTGGTGGCGGCGGCCTTCTTCGTGGCGCTGGACGAAGTGGAGCCGGAGCCAGTGATGAGTACCTCCACATGGGTGTAGAGGTCTGCCACATCGTCGGAGATGCCGCAACAGAGAGGAATAGGTGAGTTGGTGACGTCAAGCACCTCGCTAGGGTACTCGTTGGGGTCGAGCGCGCCGGAAATGCGCAGTGCGCCGAAGGGAACGATAAGCAAGCTGGCCAAGCCGGTCGGCGCCGCGCCGGGCGGAGGGACCGCGCAGTGCATGAAGTGCTCGCCAAAGTCAGTGGAGGGGCTCGTCTAGAACGTGTCTCTGGTCCGGACCTCAAGTAGCCCCACGGTGGGCGCCAACTGTCATGGTGACCTCACGACAAATGCCATGGGATGGCTAAAAAGAGGAACATGCAAGAGGGCATCGGTGGGCTCCAGAGGCGAGGTTGGTACGAGCGAGCGCGAGACGCAAGACGTACCCAGGTTCGGGGCTCTCTAGGGAGATAACACCCCCCCCCCCCAGTCGTACCGAGTGTGGTTTATATGTGGAGGGTACAAGCTTGCTCCTTGAGCTATTTCGAGGAGGAAGGAAGGCAGGCCAGTGCATAGGCAGCTCCTTCTCCGCGTGGGTGTGTTCCACTACGTGATCGCTTCACCCCCCACCCTTGCATGGAGGAGCACTGGGGGGTCTTATAGGCTGCCCCCCGGGGGGTTACAATGGTCATAATACATGGGCGAGGGGCCTGGGATGTCAGCGTCTAGGAGCCGGCAATGGGGGATGTCGGGTCTGTCGGGTCCACCGTGTGCGGGTCTCGCCGGGTCCGTCGGGTGTGGGTCATACCAGGACCGTCGGGTGTGGGTCATACCAGGCCCGTCGGGTGCGGGTACGGCCGGCTGCTGGGTACTGTAGGCATGCCGCGTCAGACGTCATGGGCCAGCTGCGCCGTCTTGCTACAGGGCAGCGCCTCCGAGACGCCGCCCGCCCCGGGCGGTGGCTTGGTCGGCATGACAGTCGAGCCTACCTGGGCCGGCGTAAAGGGCGCACTGTAGCCATGCTCTTTTGTCGACCAGCCTGCATGTGCCATCTGGCTGGCCGGGTCACGGCGCCTTGCCGAGTTGCGCTGGGAAGCTGGCCAGGGCTGTGCTGGATTGAGGGGCGTTGCAAGCCCTGATGTTTTTGAAAGTGATCCGAGTTCTGTTGCCTGCCCGCGGTCCAACCCGCCGACAGTGGTGGTACTGGGTATGTGGTTGCGGTAGTGAAGGTGGTTGAAAACTGCACGAAATGCAGTTTTTACAGATGAAGCCGGATGATCCGGGTCTGGATCCGGATGATCCGGGCAGGTCAACCAGCGCATGATAGGGCTCGGGATGAACACGAAAATTGTGGGAAAAAGAAAAATTTCGGGGATTTTTGATGGATTTTGTGGTGGAGATGGTTGGGGAAGGGTAGATCCACTTGCAACACAATGAATCCACGGATTAACATCATCAAAACTTCATCGAACCAACAAATCACAAAAAAATTGGTATGGCTATTTTTGTGGGCATTTTCGAAATTGGACAAAAAACACACAAAATTAGGCTAGAAAGTGGGGTAGGGCTCCAAATTCGTGATCAACCTTGGCTCATGATACCAGGATGATGTAGGTTGGAACCCTAAGGGTCGATCTTTCACGATTTGGAGGGGGATTCCCGAAGAACACGACGAACACACGAGGGGAAACAAGAGGAAACACTCATATCAACGAGAAACGGTCACACATGTGCTAGATCCATGAACAGAAAGAGAGATACATGATTCAAATCAAACAAAGGGGGATACAAAGGTCACTAGTTCATCTCCTAGGAGGTCTTGAATCCACTAGGGGATCTTCCCTCAAGAGGGGGTCTTGTATGCACTTCGGGATCTTCTCCTAGGAGGCCTTGGTCTCCAATGGAGTAGGTATCAAGTGGATGAGCAATGCTCTATCTCTCATATGAGCTAAACCAATGCTAACCCTAGAAAAGTGGAGGTGGAGGCGTATATGTAGGCTAGGGGGACGAAAGGGTACATGGGCCTCAGCCCAACATCATACACTCACGCACTATTCGGATGATTCGGATGGCGGTCCGGATGATCCTGGTTGGTGTTCGGATGATCCGGACGTGTCGTGGAGGCCGCGGGAGGTCCGGTTGTCCGGGACCTGGTCCGGACGTCCGGGTCCGTCCGGATGATCCGGCTTCGGGCATCTTCGGGCACATTTGCCAGATCATCCGGGCCGGGTTCCGGGTTGGGGCCAGATCGTCTGGACGGTGGTCCAGATCATCCGAGCAACTCCTGTTTTGCCCTTTTCCTTCTTCGTCTTCGCGTTCGTCTTCATCCTTCGATCTGTCTTGCTCCGTAGCTTCTCCATGGTGAACTCCCCGGTACCTAAGTATGCAAAGTGTCTTCGTTTGAGGTAGTAGCCATGTCTCATGTGTTTCAAAGAGGAATTGCGAGAGGAGAGATGTCACCTCGGTTTTGAGAGCTCTTGCACGTGCACGTGTCATGGGTCTACTTGGCACTTGGTGAGACGATGGTAGGTCCATGGGGATGACCTTGGGATGCTCCGCATCAAGAGGGGTCATGAGTCGCCTCTAACTCGTGAAGGGGGAGGGTGTTTCCATGATAGAAGTTTCGAGCACGGGAACTGTTGGGGATATAACTATTTGTGTAAGCCGCCCAGGAGGGGCCGGGTTACGCAAAGAAGACTCAGCAAGAAGAAGCCCAAGACCAAGCATGAAGATGGCGGTTCCGGAAAGGGTCTAAAGCCCGCAGGCGGCTTAAGACCCATAATGATAAACCGCCATGATGGTATGACTTGTAACATAAGGTAGACTTAACCAGTCACCGAGCCGGACACTGTCGATGAGCCGGCCGGGACTCTGTAGGCCGCGGGGCGTCCACCTGTGTATATAAGGGGATGACTCGCTGGCGGCTTAGGGGAAGAAACAACTCATCGAGAACTGGGCATAGCGTATCTCGCTCCCTGGTCATCGAAACATCAAGCAATACCAACCCAACTAGATGTAGGCTTTACCTTCACCGTAAGGGGCCAAACTAGTATAAACCTCTCGTGTCTCTTGTCCGGATTAACCCCTTCAAGCTTCCTAGTTGCGATGGCTCCACGATTAAGTCCTTTCACTAGAACATCTGACGTGACAATTCCACGACAGTTGGCGCCCACCGTGGGGCCGGCGCATGGTGGATTTGAGTTCTTGAAGGGCAACTTCGAAGGGCTCAAGGGATACGTAGTGGGACGGATGACCAAGAGTCGTCGCGGCAAGATCTACATCGACGACGAAGGCTGGGGCCCCGACGCCGACTCAATTGAGTACGGGTACCGGATCCCCTTCGGCGGAATCAACGTCTTCATCGGCCGGATTGGTGAGCCGGACCCTGAGCCGGACAACTGCATTGACCTCGTCAAGACGGCTCAGCGCGCGAGACCCGGCCGAGTTCAACCTGTCCTGAAGCGTGACTTCGTGGGTTGCATCCACGGAGAAGAACTTTCTAAAGGATCTGAAGATGGTGATGAGATGGCCGCCTTCTCAGACGGCGATTCGTCCGCCGGTTCAACAGATTCGCTATATCAAGTGCAAAAGGGCATGCTTGGGGGTTGTTCCGATGGCTCTAGTATTCCAGACCCCTATGAGCCGCCAAGCTGGGCAGGAGTCTTCATGGCTGGTACTCAACCCGGCCAAAATTCAACGGCTGCAACAGCAATAATGTCCGGGACAGGAGCGGTCGGGGCAGGAGGCCCTGTGCGCCCGCCGGCTTAGGTGTTGATAGATCTCATGGATAAGCTTACGGCCCTCTTAACCACCACAGTTATTCCTGCGAATAAAGATGAGCATGACGCGGAGGTGGCACGGGTGCGCGAGGAGATAGCTCGGGCCAAGGAGGCCTTGGCAGCTGAGGACACCAGATTAGCCGCAGAGCGGGCGGCTTTGGATGCACGGGCACAATGGTTACAGTCAGAGGCCTTCCAGATCACGATGAGCCTGAATGCATCTAACGAGGTGATGAGGAGGAGACATCCGAAAACCCAGTCCCGTTTACCTCCGGTCTACGACCCTCGGAATCTTTTCGCTACACCCGGAGCCGGCCCAAGTAACCCGCCAGATGCTAATCAGATTATGATAGCCGGAACAGGAGGACCAGCTCAGCCTCGAGAGATGCCACCTCCTCATGGGAGCATGGCACCACCTTGTTATGTGCCGATACCGCCGGGTCACTTTTCCAACCCCATGGAGAACTTAATCGCAGCAACGGTGCGTTTGGCGGCTCTCCCAGTGGACGGTGATGATCCGATAGTGGTGGAGACCCGAAGGATCAGAGAACTTGTCCAGATGGCCCTGGCTCAACAAGAGACTTATTCTTATAGCCGGGACAGGATTCATTCAACTCCTCCGCCTTGGTTAGCACCACCTCATCAAAACTGGAGTCCAAGTTACAACAGGAATATGGAGTCAGAAGCTTTGTCAAGCAACGCCCAGCGCCATAACCAGCCTGGTGGCTATAACCCAGTACAAGACTGAATACGTCAGGAGAACGAGCGGGCGGCTCAGCTAGCTGCTCAACAGTTGGCTCATGAAGATTTCCTAGAGTATCCGACGACTTCCGTTGAGAACGGAGTGGCTACTAGAACCGGCGGTGTTCCTTGCTTGGTGCCGGCTCTGCGTAATGTGCGCCTACCCAAGGACTTCAAGGGACCTCGAAAGGTGCCGAATTACATGGCCGACTTACAACCCGGAGCGTGGATCGAAAGTTATGAGATGGCCATGGAGCTGTTGGAGGTCAGCGACGCGGCAATGGCTACGTACTTCACCATGATGTTAGATGGAACGGCCCGGTCTTGGTTAACGGGTTTGCCACCCAATTCCATCAGTTCATGGGCAGAGTTAAAAGCCCGTTTCATCCAGAACTTCAAAGACACTTGTAAGCAATCTATGTCGATTGTGGACTTGATAAATTGTAAGCAGGAGGAGGGTGAATCTATGACTCATTGGGTACGCCGGGTCAAGGAGATAATACATTCATCTGACAAGATGGATGTTGGCTCTGCAGTCCTCATGTTGGAGAAAAATTGCTGCTTTGAGCCGCTGAGGCAAAAACTGGGGCGCCTTAAGCATGATTGCAACGATATGGGTACGCTGATGGCGGCTTTAGTCAAATATGCCGACTCTGATAGTACCAAGGATCCCGCGTCTGATGAGGAAAAGACAGGGAAGGGAAAGAAGAACGGCAATGGAAAGGGTCAGCAGCATAACCCGATGAATCAAGGAGGCAATAAGCGTAAGGCGGATGGTAACCGGAGTTTGTAGCCAACGCCAATGCACAGGGTAACAATCAGAGACGTAAGGGCAAACCGCCCCCTCGATATGGCGGGTTAGGACCATCTCTTGAGCAGCTACTCAATGAGCCTTGCCCGAGACACGGAACCCAGGAACGACCCGCCACCCACTTATGGAAAGATTGCGCGATCATGAAGGCTTTTAAGAATTCCAACACATTTGGTGACAATCCTAGGTCCGGTAGCAGTTCAGGAGATGGCGGTTTTCATGGCCCGGGCGGCGGTTCAAATTCCGGCTTTCAGGGACATCAAGGCAGCTATAATCAACAGCAGTCTGGTCAAGGAGAGCAACAGCAGCAGCAGTCAGGTTATCAAAGCCATCCGAAGCAGTTGAATAGTGGGAAGTATCACGTGTTTACCACTAGCTTATGCAAACGTGGCCAGAAGGTTCATAAGAGGGCCGTGAATTCTGTTGAGCCGGCAGTTCCTCGTTATTTGAGGTGGTTGGAACAGCCCATTGTATGGAGTAGAGAAGATCACCCTCCACAGGTTGATAATCCGGGTCAGTTAGCCTTGGTGGTAGCGCCTCAGGTTGGTGGATATAAATTCACTAAGGTACTCATGGACGGAGGTAGCAGTATCAATATCCTCTATTATGGGACCTTTCGACGCATGGGGTTAACTGATAAGAATCTGAGGACATCCAACACTGTTTTTCATGGAGTGGTTCTGGTAAGTTGGCTTACCTAGTTGGCAAGATTGAACTGGAAGTGGCCTTTGGAGATGAATATGATTCCAGGGCTGAGAAATTGACGTTTGAAGTGGTCAAAATCAGGAGTCCGTATCATGCTCTGTTTGGGCGGCCGGCTTATGCTAAGTTCATGGCATGGCCGTGTTATGTTTATTTGCAGCTCAAGATGCCGGGTCACAAGGGCACCATCACTGTTCATGGGAGTCAAAAGGTAGCATTGGCGTGTGAAGAAGGCGACGTGGCTTATGTTGAGTCTGCTTCTGCAGCGGAAGATCTAAAATTTAATCAAGATAATGTTGACCTGGCGGATATGACCTCCCTAAAGAAGCCAACTACAGAGAATGACCCAGCGTTGAAGTTTAAATCGGCCGCTGAGATGAAGCTTGTTGGCTTTACTCCAGGCGACTCTTCTAAGCAATTCAGCATCAGTACCAATTTGGATCCTAAATAGGAAAGCGCGCTCATCGAGTTCATCCATGAGAACCGGGACATCTTTGCATGGAAACCTTCTGACATGCCGGGTGTACCGAGGGAACTCGCTGAGCACACTCTCAATGTTGATCCGAAGTATAAGCCGGTCAGGCAGTTTCTTCGACGGTTCAATGAAGAGAGACGGAGAGCTATTGGAAAGGAAGTCGCCCGGCTCTTAGCGGCCGGGTTTATTGTTGAAGTTTTTCACCCAGAGTGGTTGGCTAACCAGGTTCTTGTGCTTAAGAAGAACGGCACCTGGTGGATGTGTGTGGATTACACGGACTTAAATAAGGCTTGTCCGGCTGATCCCTTTGCTCTCCCCCGTATTGATCAAATCATTGATGCTACGGCGGGTTGTGAACGTTTGAGATTTTTAGATGCTTACTCTGGTTATCATCAGATCAAAATGGCAGTTAAGGACCAGGAGAAGACGGCTTTCATCACTCCGTTTGGAGCCTTCTGTTATGTATCTATGCTGTTTGGGCTCAAGACTGCTCAGGCGACTTATCAGCGATGTGTGCAGAACTGTCTACACGATCAAATTGGGCGCAATGTTCATGCTTACGTGGATGACATCGTGGTGAAGTCTAGAGAGAAGGAAACCTTGATATCTGACTTGAAAGAGACCTTTGATAATCTCCGGGTTTATAAGATGATGCTTAACCCGGCCAAGTGTGTATTTGGTGTACCTGCAGGCAAGCTCTTGGGTTTTCTGGTCTCAAACAGAGGCATTGAAGCTAACCCGGAGAAGATCAAGGCGATCACCTCTCTGGCTAAACCGGCGTGCATCAATGATGTTCAGCGAATGGCGGGTCGTGTTGCTGCTTTAAGCCGGTTCATAAGCCGGTTAGGTGAGAAGGCCCTACCACTATATCAGATGATGAAGAAAACGGACACTTTTGTCTGGAGTGATGCGGCTGATACTGCTTTTGAAGATTTAAAGAGACAGTTGTCTGAGCCACCGGTCCTTGCGGCTCCCATTGATAAGGAGCCGTTGCTGTTATATGTGGCTGCTAATTCACGAGCCGTCAGCGTTGCCATCGTGGTAGAGCGTAAGGAAGCTGACAAGGAGCATCCGGTTCAACGGCCGGTTTACTACATCAGTGAGGTGCTCATTGAATCTAAACAAAGGTATCCACATTGGCAGAAACTTGTTTACGGAGTGTTTATGGCAAACCGGAAGTTGAAGTAGTACTTCCAAAGTCATCCTATAACTGTGGTAAGTTCTGCCCCCTTGGGAGACATCATCCAGAATAGGGAGGCCACAGGACAAGTCGCCAAGTGGGCTATTGAACTTGGGCCTCATGGTTTGAAATATATGCCACGTACTGCTATTAAGTCTCAAGCCTTGGTGAATTTTATCAATGATTGGACAGAGTTGCAGGCACCTGAGGAGAAGCCAGATAACACATATTGGACTATTCACTTTGATGGGTCCAGTCAGTTAGAAGGCTCGGGGGCTGGAGTTGTTTTAACTTCTCCTCGAGGTGACAAATTTTGTTATGTGCTCCGGCTTATGTTTCCTTGTACTAACAACGCAGCTGAGTACGAGGCCTTACTCCATGGTCTCCGGATGGCCAAAGAGATGAACTTGAGTCGGGTAAGGTGCTTGGGCGATTCAGATCTAGTGGCCCAACAGGTGTCAGGCAAGTGGGACTCCAAGGATCCCCTTATGGCGGCTTATCGTCTTGAAGTAGATGTTGTGGCTGGGCACTTCAAGGGTTATCAAGTGGAGCACATTGATTGAAGGAAGAATGAGGCGGCTGATGCTTTAAGCTGGTTGGGATCTCAACGTAAGCCGGTGCCGCCTAACACCTTCCTCGATGTTTTGCATAATCCTTCTGTCAAGGTACCTACAGAGGAAGAACTAGCAGTGCCAGACCCGGAGGCACAGCTGGTGGCAGCTCTTCACGTCATCCCGGATTGGACAGTGCCATATTTGGCCTATATGACCCGGAGAGAGTTGCCTGAGGATGAGACCTTGGCAAGACAAATCATCAGGCGGTCCAAATCTATGATGATTGTTCATGGCGAGTTACATCACTGAAGTGTCACTAGGGCGTTTCAACATTGTGTGTCGCCTGCGGAGGGCCAGGAGATACTTCGTGAGATCCATGAAGGAGATTGTGGTCATCATGCCGGGTCAAAATCTCTTGTGGCTAAGGCTTTTCGTCATGGTTTTTATTGGCTGGCGGCTCATGCTGATGCGGAGGATCTAGTCAGCAAATTTGACGGATGTCAAAAATTCTCACGACGAGCTCATGTGTCGGCTCAAGAGTTGAGGATGATTCCGATCACTTGGTCATTTGCAGTCTGGGGGCTTGACATGGTTGGACCTTTCAAGAGGTCTAAGGATAAAAAGACACACCTCCTGGTGGCAGTGGATAAGTTTACAAAGTGGGTTGAGGCAGAGCCGGTCAGTAAGTGTGATGCAGCCACGGCGGTTCATTTCATGAAAAAGGTGATCTTTCGTTTTGGTTTTCCACACAGCATTATAACTGATAATGGCACTAATCTTTCCAAGGGTGCCATGGAAGAGTTCTGTCAACGAGAGCATATCTGGCTTGATGTTTCGGCTGTTGCTCATCCTCAATCTAATGGTCAAGCAGAAAGAGCTAATCAAGAGATCCTGAAGGGTATCAAGCCCCGGCTCTTTGTCCCCTTGCAGCGGACTCTGGGTTGTTGGGTGGAGGAGTTACCCTCTGTACTGTGGAGCATCAACACTACGCCTAACAGATCTACAGGTTACACACCTTTCTTCATGGTGTATGGAGCAGAGGCAGTTCTACCAAGTGACATCCGGCATGATTCACCTCGCGTGGCGGCTTACATTGAGGCTGACAACGGCAAAGCTCGTCAGGATGCACTTGACTTGTTGGATGAGGAGCGAGACTTGGCAATAGCCCGCTCGGCGATTTATCAACAAGACCTGCGCCGCTACCACAGCCGCCGGGTTAGGAGCAGAACCTTTCAGGAAGGCGACTTAGTGCTCCGCTCATCCAAGATTAGTCCGACATGCACAAGCTATCCCCACCTTGGGAAGGACCCTTTGTGGTCAGCAAGAATCTGAACAACAGGTCGTACTACCTCATCGATGTTTGAGAGCACAAAGACTCACGTAAGTCGGAGGAGGAGACCTTCCGGCCGTGGAATATCGCTCATCTCCGGCCTTACTATACTTGAGCCACCGGCTCTCAAGATGTATATATTTTGACGGTGTATATATTATATAAAGCAATAAAGCAGGACCTCTGTCCTTTTATCCTCAAAAATTTATATGTCTTTTTCTTCAAGTGGTGGAAAACAACCAACAGGGAGTGGATCATATCTGAATCTAGCTTTCCTTTTGGTCCGGCTTATGATCATATCTGAATCTAGCCATGATAACTTGGGGGCTTCCTATGCAAACATAGGTCGTATTCGAACCAAAGAGAACATAGCTGTCGATACCCACTTGATCGGCATACTGCCAAACCCACTTGGGGGCTTCTTGATCATATTTGAATCACAGCTTAACCCCTTTGGGTCTGACGTGGATCGTATTCAAATCAGCGTCATTAAACAACTCTTATGGTCACTTGGGGGCTTCCTGTTCGAACATAGGTCGTATTCGAACCAAAGAGAACATAGATGTCGATACCCACTTGATCGGCATCGCCAAAGCCACTGGGGGCTATATGATCATATCCAAATCTTAGCTTAACCCCTTTGGAACGGTTTACTGATCATATTCGAATCAGAAGCCTATGAATATTGTTTATTATCCATTATATTTCATAAGCATAATTATTTGACTATCTTGAGACCTTCTTGAAAGCATTATGGGATGGTTCTTCCGGCTTAATATTGATCACCCCAGGTTGTTAAGTGCCAGGTGAACATTATATGTTCCAACTTTTAGGAGTTGAATTTACCCGCATGGTGTAGGTCTTATAAGCAGGTGAGATTACCAAAGGAACCGCAGGTATGCTATTATGAGTATGTTCAAACAAATATAGTCATAAACCGGCCTGTATATGATGTTTTTTGGTTCGCTTTCCGGGTTATCAATACCTTATGTGACCCCGAATGCGATAAACCGCCAAGGGAATTTTTGCTCGTTTTATATGCAGGATAAGGCAAGCAAATTTAACATCAAGGAAATAAACGATCAACATAAGATGGAAATATATAGTGATGGCGGCTTACGAAAGTATTAAGCGTCATAAACATGCGCAAAGGCATGACAAAAATTGAGAGGTTTTTCTACCCTATTACAAGACTCCCCGAGTCTGAAATAACGAAGCATTGTTTTTGCAAAGTCATAGACACCTGGCGGTTCGCTCCTTTGGTGGGCTTGAAGATTCCGGGTTATCCTTCTCCGCCTCTCCGTCGGCTGCCCTGTCCTGGTAGGTTGACGAGGCCCAGTCAATGCCACTCAAAGCTTCAAACTCAGCTTCATCATCTATTAAACCGGTTGGGTCCACTTCAGGGGCAAAGGTATGCTTACAAGTTGGAGGAATCAGGCTGACTTGATCATAGGGAGGTGTTGGAATTCTCCGGTTCTCACTGTCATAGCTCGGCTGGTACTTGGTAAGATCCGTGTCATTCCCAATGAGAGTAGCCACGGGGCGTATATCTTTGACGGAGGCGGTGAAATCCTGCTCATCAAGTACGGTCCCATCCTCTTTCAGACTTGGGTATCCAAGAGCAAGGTCGGCCGGGTCTAGTTCTGGAATCCATGCTTTTGCCCGGCTCAACGCGGCTATGGCCCCGGCTCTTGAGGACGCCCGCCTTAGATCCTGGATCTGCTGAGGTAGTACAGCAAGACACTTCAGCACGTCTTGCAAAAGGTGGGGAGTGTTATTTGATAAAGCTACAACGGCCAAAGCACGTTGTGACCTGGTGTACACTTGCTCCACTAGAGTGTAAACCGCCTTCAGTTTGATCAGCATGTTCTGCTTGAGGTTTGTGCTTCTGGGGCCTGCGTTCATGAACAAAAGGTGACCTAGGGATAATGACTAAAATAGTCATCAAAGGAAGGATTACAATATCTGAGGTTATATACAGTAACTTACCGAAGATGGCGTAGACCATTTGAGATATATGGCGCTTTAAGCCGGACAGTTCGGCTGTTGCTTCTGCAAGTGATGCCTCTGCTGTCTCGGCCCGGGTCACCAGTGAAGTTTTTTCATCAGCCCAGATTTTCTTCTCCGCCTCAAAATTCTTCTTCAGCTTCTCTTGTTCAGAGACGCTGAATTAAAATTTGGAGTTGGCCTTTTGAATTTCAAGTTCTTGAGCTGTCAGACGGCTCTTCAGGTCAGCAATCTCCGACTCAAATTGGCTTATGGTGGCCTGCAATGATGCCGGGTTATAATCAGAATCATGGTAAGATAATATTAAAGTCCCAAGCACTTTGCAAGCAAAGATACTTGACACTTGGGGACTAATGTATGCTGAAGAATTTTACCCTACAATGTCGATTCATGCAAATTAAGTCCCAATCACTTTGCAAGCAAAGATACTTGACACTTGGGGGCTAATGTGTATCCCAGGTTCAAGGTATCATGTTACAACTGGGTTAAATTTCTTCTTTTTAAACCGGACAAAACAGTGGTAAGCAGTTTTCTAAGTCTACATCATATTTATTCATAAGCAATAGACTTGGGGGCTGATACAGTAAGTATGATTCGGAAAAGGGGCATAAAGGTATACCTCAGATTTTTGCTGTATTTGCTTCACCATGTCAATTTCCAAGTCACGGCTGCTATGCACTTGATTAAGATAGCCAGAGACTATATCTCCAATGCTTAAATGAGTATAATCAGTAATGTCCAGCTTGGCCTTTCGGCGTTCTATAAGTTCCTCCTTAGCAGAGCATTTGGCAAGGACAGTGGGCCGCCCTGGCTCAACAAACTGAGACCTCAGAATCTCAACTTCCGGGTCATTTGTCTTGACCGGGCTAGGAGCTTCCGGGTTATCAAAGCTGTTGAGAGTATCTTCGGCGGGTGGGTCAGAGGTTGGTGCTGGAATGTCAGAGGCCGGTTCAGGCGGCGGCTGATGGGTGGAACTGTCAGGAGCAGCCGTGCCAAGCTCCGGTTCAGTCACGACCGGGTTTTGGGACGGCTTACTCTTCTTTGCCCTATTACTGGGCTTCACTTGCACGCTGTATACAAAGGCAGAAGGATGAGTGCAAAAGCATGAATAAGGTCAAGCATAAGGCAAATAAGGTTACATTACCCGGGGGCAGTTTTGAAAGCCGGCATGTTCGATTGCATAGACTTGCCAGAGGAAGGAGAGGTATCCTGATAATTCCAGTCAGATGAATTGAGAGGTTGGCAAATTAAACCCGCCAAAGGTAAAACAGAATGTAAATCGGAGATAACCTCAGTCCGACGCTTCCTAGTTACGTCAGGTAAGCCGAAGGAGAGTTCTGCATCCTTGCTGGTCCGGGTCTGCCTCCGGCTTTCAAGCTGTTGTTGCTTCAAAAGAAATTGAGGATCTTGATAAGCTAGAGGATGTGAAAATCTTACTTTCCGGCTCACCCTTCGGATTTTGTGCTTTGGCAAAGGCTATGAGTCGGAGGAGATTATAGTTACCTCTTCGTCAACCGCTTGGCTGTTTCCCGTATCCTCCTGAAAGGATAGAATGTCAATAAAATAATGACAAAAGAGTCAGGAGAATTAAGGATTACCTCTTCGTCATCATCGAAGTGTCATCCAATTTGAGTAAATCTAAAGCGCTTGGCTTCTTCTTCTTTGAAGTTCCCGTTTTGCCGGCTTTTCTTTCGGTTTTCTTGGCTGTCCTGGCTTGTTTGGCAGCCTTATGGTCATACTTGACCTTCCAGAAGTTGTCATCGGCCTGTGGAAAAAGATAAGGGATTATGAGTAAAAACAAGGTGTAACATAGCAAAGAGTATTCATTGAGGTTGATGACTCACTGCGGGGGCCGGGTTCTTCTTGCAGAAAGGAAGTAAGCCAAAGGCATTACTAGTCATCGTGCCCTCTTTCAACAACGTTTGGGTCGTAGCCTCCACCACATCATCTGGTAAGTCGTCGGGGCTATGACGCAGTGGGTCATCCTTTTCGCCTGAGTAAGTGCACACTAAGCCGGGGCGGCGGCTTAACGGAAGCACTCGCCAAGTGACCCAGACTCGGACTAGGTCAATGCCGTTTAAGCCGTTTCCCAAAAGAGCTTTGATTTTCTTAATGGTGGGAGCGAGAGGTAGAGGCTCAATAGCAGTCAGTTTATCCGGCAGCGGGTGGTTGGATTCAAGGCGCAAAGCGCGGAAGCCGGGCGGAGGGTTCTCGTCAGCCGGAGAAGTGTCCTGACAATAGAACCACATCTGATTCCAATCTTTCGGATGACTTGGCAGTTCAGCATAAGGAAAAAGGCAGTCTCTCCGCCGCTGAATTGAGATGCCGCCAAGTTCTAGACTGGGCCCGTTGGCACGTTCATTCTGCCGGTTTAAGTAGAATAGCTCTCTGAACAAAAGCAGATTGGGCTCTTCTCCTAGATATACCTCGCAGAAGACTTGGAAGTTGCAAATATTTGACACGGAATTAGGCCCGATGTCTTGAGGTCTGAGATCAAAGAAACATAAGACATCCTTTGAAGAATTTTGAACCGGGTGGAGCAAATCCCCGGCTCATATGATCCGTAAAAACTATCACCTCCCCTTCTTTGGGCTGAGGTTTCTCCTCGGACGGGTCAGGGGCACAATAAAACATGACCTCCTTCTTGGGCAGATGGCCAGACTTCACAAATTCTGACAGTTTGCTCTCTGTGACAGTGGATGGGACCCAATTACAGGTCACAGGAGCCTTGGTTGCTTTAGGTGCCATGGCGTAAGTGGAAGCCTATGACAAAATAAGAAGTTCCAGTTCAACTTTAACCCGGAAGGAAAGCATTTTTAAGTCTATTCAAAATGGCGGCTTAAGACGGGGCCTAATGACATATGGCTAATACATTTGGTCGGTTAAGCCGCTATGAATAACAGAAGCAATTAAGTTATTTTAAACCGCCAGGAATTGGTAAGGCTGTGATTCAGTATTATCTTTTTTGAAGCCGGAGGTAAAAAGTCACTGTGATTAAATGGATCCGACAGAAACGGATTTTGCCTAAGTGTCACGCAAACAAGTTTCACAGTTGGCGGATATTATTTTGGATCAAACAGGTGCACAGAAAAGAAAATATTCTAGACCTAAAACTAGTACAGATAAGTTTATCAGTTCTAAACAAGGCTCCTGTACGGGGAAGAGGAATCTACTTGCATTCGAAATGGATGCGAAATAGCCTCTGCATCAGTTTTATATCATCATAAGGATCAAGAAACGGCGGAGGTGATGAAATCTATGAGGGGTTCCTGACGAACAGCGAAGAACACCGAGGAACTCGAAGGTCCTAATGCGGATCTGAGGAACAAGAAAGAAGAAACTCACAGATGCAGAGTTGATGCGGAGGTTCGTCGTGGTTTTCTGGTCAAATCAGGTTGATGCAGCGGCCTGAGTTGACGAGGACGAGGAGATCTGCGATGACGGCGGCGGCGGAGCTCGAGCGGCAGAGAAACAGTGAGAGGAAGAAGACGACCGAAGGGGGAGAATGGAAAAGACCTAGGTCGTGCCTATTTATAAGGAAGGGCTGACTGAGACGGCGCGAGAAACGAGGAGATAAACATTATTATCCAGCGGCCCCAACGCCGCGGTTTTCGAAACGGTCAGTAAAAGCAAAGATCTGTTGGAGGATACGGTGGAATAAAGAATGAATTTAAGTAAAGATGACATCACGGCGGGTTAACGCGGATCCAAAAGATGATGTCATGGCGGGTTAAAGAAAACCTTTTGCACAGGCAGAAGGCTGAAGATTTATTTCTTAAGGTATTTTAAGATTGACATGAACCGGTTCAAATCAATCTGGGGCCTAATGTTGGGGATATAACTATTTGTGTAAGCCGCCCAGGAGGGGCCGGGTTACGCAAAGAAGACTCAGCAAGAAGAAGCCCAAGACCAAGCATGAAGATGGCGGTTCCGGAAAGGGTCTAAAGCCCGCAGGCGGCTTAAGACCCATAATGATAAACCGCCATGATGGTATGAATTGTAACATAAGGTAGACTTAACCAGTCACCGAGCCGGACACTGTCAATGAGCCGGCCGGGACTCTGTAGGCCGCGGGGCATCCACCTGTGTATATAAGGGGACGACTCGCTGGCGGCTTAGGGGAAGAAACAACTCATCGAGAACCGGGCATAGCGTATCTCGCTCCCTGGTCATCGAAACATCAAGCAATACCAACCCAACTAGACGTAGGCTTTACCTTCACCGTAAGGGGCCGAACTAGTATAAACCTCTCGTGTCTCTTGTCCGGATTAACACCTTCAAGCTTCCTTGTTGCGATGGCTCCATGATTAAGTCCTTTCACTAGGACATCTGACGTGACAATTCCACGTCAGGAACCGTGCCCGTGAGATTGGAGTCATTGATCGACGATCCCATCCATCCTTTACCAATCTCACAGCGGAACTCTTAATGAGAGCACCAGTGTTGGTGTGAAATCTAGCAGACCTCGGGGTAGGGGGTCCCGAGCTATGTATCTCGGATCGGTGGTAACAGGAACAGGGAGACGATGTTTACCCAGGTCAGGCCCTCTTGATGGAGGTAAGACCCTACGTCCCACTCTTGTTTATATTGATGGAGATGTATCGAATACAGAGTTCATCTACCTCAAGATTGTAAGATGTGTTCTAACCCTAGGGCTAGGTGAATGTAATTTTGTTCCAGTCCCCTCTAGGGGCTAAACCCTTTGTCTTATATACACGCCAGGTAGGGCATCTAAGGTTACATGGTCGATATCAAGGCGTGGAAACGGCAGGAAACGTCTTGGAGTATATGTCAAGTCTTCGGCAGATGTAGTCCCGATCATGCCTCCAGCGTGCGGCTTCCGGAGTCCACCTTGAATGGAATAAGGGCCCACCAGCCCAGCCCTAAAGAGCATGAGCCGACTAGATTTAGTACCCCTAGTCAAGGACACTGTTAGTGGGATCTTTTCTTTCCGTTAAAATTGGTCGTGGAAAGGACAGCCCCTAAGGGATCAAATGGTTACGAGCGTCCAGATCGGATGTCTTAAACCCCACCGATCTTGATCTAGGCCAGCGCCTGGCGCCTACTTAAAAGGACAATTGTAACAATATTCCGTATCATTTATTTGCTTCCTTTGCTTCGGGGGAATAAAATGTATAGTAGCCAATACTCAATAGTCAAATAATAAAAAGACTTGTGAAGATACGATTTTTTATGAACACATTATAGACGCACAGACACTCAAATAAACTCACCCCAATGATCGCACACATGCATATCCTACCTCTATGAGCACCTTCGAGATACTGGGCCGACATCACATCTTGAGATTGACAAGTCACCACAGGCGACTCCATAGTTGAAGGGGACGTCTTCTCCCACTAAATGAAGAAACAGAAAAATATGAGCACTAATGCAAATCTTTTTTCTTTGAACACAGTACAGACACAAGCGCTCATATACACGCGCATACACTCACCCCTATGAACGCACACACGCACACCCTACCCCTATGAGCATCTCCGAAAGACTGAGCCGGCATATCATCTTGAAATTTACGAAGTCGCCGTAGGCACCTCGTCATCGATGGGAACATCTCCTCCACTGAATGTACATCGCCGGAAATCCTGAAATAAATCCAGGAATAAATGCGAGCACCAGGATTTGAACCCTGGTGGGCCGGGGATACCACAGTCCCTCTAACCATCCAACCACAGGTTGGATCTTGGTGGGCTGGTTCCATCACAAAGAACCTAAGAGCAACTCCAACGCGCCGACCCAAATGGACGCATATTTTGTCCGCTTTTCGTCCGTTTGGGTCGGCCAGGCGGACGTGCACGTTCGCATTTTCATACGGATCAGTTTGAGCGCCCAACTAGAGACGGACCCAAATTTGCCCGAGTAGAAAAAAACATGTCGCGGAAATAAACATAAATTAGACATTAAAATGGCCGGTCAACCGCCGGCGAAAGTCCACTTAAACCTAATTAAACATTTATTTAAAACATAAAATAGTCTACGCCAGCACACTGCCCTAGACATCCTCAGCCTTCCCCTTGCCCTTGACGTCGCCATCGCCGCCTGTGAGGTTGATGAAGATGGGAGCCGGGCCAGCCCACCCGAATGTCGCTTGGTACGCTGCCAAGGCAGCCTCCTTCGGCGTCTGTTGGGCCGCCGGCATTTCGGCTCGCCGGGCACGCTCCTCCTCCTCCTCCTCAAGCCGCAGTGCCTCCGCGTCGCGGCGCAGCTGCTGCTCCCAAAGCATCTGCCGCTCGCCGTCGGCCTCCTCTGGGTGAGCCAGTGCGCCTTACAACGCTCAAGGTGGGCGGCCTCCTCCTCCGGCGCCGCGGCGTAGTGGAAGGAAGGCATGCTCACCCACTCGCAGAACTCGCCGGTCCATGTGTAGGACTCCTCTAGCCAAGTGGGTGGAGGCGGCGAGCGCTTCCGCGTCGGCATGGGCTCCGACTCTGCCTTGGGCTCGATGGTGGGGAGCGGCGGCGGTGGCAGAGGTAGGTCGAAGAGCGGGGTGTGGACGCTCTCCATCCCATCCCATTGGGCCTCCTCCTCGATCCTTCTCACCTCCACCGCGTGCTGCAGGGCTAGCTCGAGGGCGGCTTGGTACGCCGCCTCTTCGTCCTCCTCGTGCGGCAGAACGTTAGGTGGCAGCCGAGGAACGTCATGGTCGACATGGACGCCCTGGCAGCGCTCCTCCTCGTGCTCTAGCAAGAACCAGCGCTCCCAATTGGGGGAGTCTGGTGCGTAGGCACACATCTACCGCTGCTCCGGAGTGAGGGCCTCGCGACGCCGGCGAACCTCCTCGGCGTGCTCCCGCGGCGTGCGTGGCACTGCCGAAATAGGGATCCGCTGCAAATCCAGATTCCAGCCGTGAGGCAGGTTGAAATCCGGATATTGCAGTGGCCGGCAGTACTGCCAGTGCCACCACGCCTAGTGGACTGGTATGTACAGACAATGTCGCTCCGGTGGCGAGCCGCGTCTAGGACGCGGCAGCGGAAGAGCTTGCCTCGGCGAGCCACGGGAAGAGCTCGCACCGGGGGTCAGCTTCCCCCTTCCCTTGCCATTGAAAAATCCCATGGTGGTTTGGGCTTGCTAGGGTTACTGGTCGCCGACGAGGGAGCACCGCGTGGCTAGATGTGGACGGGTGTTGGAAGTGGATGAGGCCGGCCCCGCCGCACGCTTCCATTAAAAAGGACGGGCACGCGGACCTTCCATATGCTGTCAGGCGGGCCTCGAGGTAGGTGCTGGCATTTAATAAGACGTGAGTGGTGGTTGGGCAGCCGACAAGTGGGACAGCGGCGGACATCGAAGGGACGCGCGGCGCATCCGTGTCAACGCATTTCACGCGCAATTTTGGGCCGAAAATGGGTCCGCGCGTGTAACGCCCCAAGACCGATGCTTCAGAAGACTTCTAGCTATTCCGAGTTTCGCCGTGTGTTTCTTTTGTGCTTGCTCTTTTATTTTCGCATTGCATCATGTCATCATGTCATTTAATTTTTAAAACTCATCTAAATAAAATCGTATGGATCTTTGATCCATTTAAATCGAGGGATATTCACAATGGTGATTTCTCTTTATAACATATCCTCCCAATATTTAGGGAGCTACTATAAAATATTCCATTAATTTGGAATTCACCATAACACAATTGCAAAATATTCCATGCATTTGTTATCTTAATTCTTGGTCTCCAAACTTTGCCCTAAATTCTTTCTTCACATTTCGGAGCTCCACCAAAAATCCTCAACATTTTTGGACACTTCAAAAACCTAGTCCTAGTTCAAACCCATTTGAATTTCAAATGAGTTTGAATTTAATTTCCTGCAATCATGTCCCCGCCATTTTTCTTGGATCAAGCTTATTTCTGTGAGTCCAGGGAAATTATCCGTGTGTCCAACTTCTTTTCCTAACCTCTCTTTCTTTTCTTTCTTAATCTCCGTTTTTTTTCTTTTCTTTTAGGAGTGAGAGAGAGCCCAGCAGGCCATCTAGGCCCATCCGCAGCCTAGCTCCTCCATGGCCCAAGGCCCAGCCGGCCCCTGCCTATCTAACCCTAGCCCCGACCCCCTCCTCTCGATCTCTCCCTCTGGCCGCCGCCTCCTGCTCGATCCCCATCTACGCTCGATCCCCATCTACTTTCCCTCGTTCACTCGCCTCCCTCTCCTCCCTCGCGCCGCCACCACGCTCAGGAGAGGAGCTCCTGCGCCCGATCCATGGCCTCTCTTGCTTCTCCTCGTCACCCTCTGGCTGCCGCCGCGACCGGACCTCCCCCGCGCCTTGCCTTCGACCTCAGCCTTCCGCACGCCTGGCCACCCACGCTGAATCCCTCGTCGGTGGCCTCCCCTACCCTGGCCAAGTGGGGGTTCGGTGCCTCATCGCCCGGATCCGGCCGTCTACGCATCGTCCGCGCCCTGCCCTCGCGCCTCCCCGAGTCGTGCTCGTCGCGACCCCGCTTCCCCGCCTCCGGCGACCGTCGCTGCACCGCGCACCCCGGCAATCCTCCTGCTCCGCCGGCCTGGTCCGCCTCCTCGTCGTCCTCCCAGCGCTGCCTCGAGCTCGTCACCGCTTTGCTTCGCCTCCTGGCATGCAACAGCAGCGTCCACTTCGTCCCTCGTTGGCCTTCGACCCCTGCTCGACGCCAAGATCGCTACTCCATGTCCCCGTGGACGCCAAGTTCTTTTCGGAGACCTCTCTAAGACCAGGATACACCAAGACCCGTTCGTGGATTCCGTCAAGTTCGAGCACCGCTAAACGAGGGTTTTTGCCTTGCTCATTTTGGATGCACCAAGTTCCTGTTCGAAAGTACGTCTACATGGACTAGTACCGTGGCACCGAAGACTTCTGATGCGTCAAGTCCCTCTCTGACAATTGTTGGACTACCATCCCGTGCATTGCACCAAGTACCACGACATCGTCGGCCCTACAAGTTATACTATGGTTGCTATGTACGACTACCGTCGATCCTCGAAGACCCCGTGGACCCCGAACATCTACGGATCATGAACAACTACTTCATCTACGAAACGTGAACCACTACTTCCACTACGACCGTTTCGAGAACGTCTACTTCCTCTACGCCGTTTCAAACTCGACCGCTCCAGAAAGGCACGCTTCAAAGGTATAACCCCGAGACGATGTCCGTGGACCGAATGCATGTGTTGTATGAGATGCTCGAGTTTTGCACCGTGATCGAATTGATCCTTGCACGTTCCTCCTCGTTTGCAATGTCGTCAACCCGTGGGAATCCGGTAACTGGGATCACCCCATCACCTTTTGCATGACACACTCATCCGCACACTTCTCTCTTGCATCGGTATCTCCATGAGCTACCGGAACCGATATGTTGCCGTGGCATCATTTTCGGATTCAGTGCCGTGGCACCCGTTTTGTTCCGCCATGGTGACGAAATGCTTCATAACATGCTCATGTCAACATTTTCATAAAAATTGCATAAACTTGCATATGTCATCCGCATCATGATAACAACATTTAAAATGTTTAAAATTGTGTTTTGCATTAAAACTACTAAATGACATATGGGGATTTCCGGAATAGTTGTTTGTTGTTCCGGCCTCATTTAAACTTGCCTAAATAGGTGGTTTGCTCATGCTTCACCCCTTTCCATGTTTAATAACATTTAATATTGTTGGGTACATAACCGAGAGAAAACTAAATAACTGCATGTGGTGTTTTGTCAATATGCAACTCGTTGCATATTGAGCTCCACTTAACTTGTAGTATTATTGGTTGCACTTTGACATGCCATGCTTCATTAAACCGGACATGCATCATACTTGTTTGTGCATCATGCCATGTTTATTCTTGTGCATTTACCATGTTGTTTGTTTCTTTCCGGTGTTGCTTCTTAGTTCCGGTAATGTTGCGATTGTGAGGATTCGTTCGACTACTCCCGTTCGTCTTCTTCATGGACTCGTTCTTCTTCCTAGCGGGATTTCAGGCAAGATTACCGCTACCCTGGATCTCACTACTATCATTGCTATGCTAGTTGCTTCGTTCTATCGCTTTGCTGCGCTACCTATCTTTTGCTCATCAAGCCTCCCAAATTGCCATTAACCTCTAACCTTTGACACCTTCCTAGCAAACCGTTGTTTGGCTATGTTACCGCTTTTCTCAGCCCCTCTTATAGCGTTGCTAGCTGCAGGTGAAGATGAAGATTTCTCCATGGTGGACAGGGTTATGTTGGGATATCACAATATCTCTTATAGTATTAATGCATCTATATACTTGGTAAAGGGTGGAAGGCTCGGCCTTATGCCTGGTGTTTTGTTCCACTCTTGCCGCCCTAGTTTCCGTCATACCAGTGTTATGTTCCCGGATTTTGCGTTCCTTACGCGGTTGGGTGATTTATGGGACCCCCCTGACAGTTCGCTTTGAATAAAACTTGTCCAGCAAGGCCCAACCTTGGTTTTACCATTTGCCTCACCACCACCTATACCCTTCCCTTGGGTCGGCCAACCCAAGGGTCATCTTTATTTTAGCCCCCCCCCCCCGGGCTAGTGCTTGTCTAAGTGTTGATCCGAACCGAGTAGACTGCGGGGCCCCCTCGGGGAAACTCGAAGTCTGGTTTTACTCGTAGGATGTCTCATCCGGTGTTGCCCTGAGAACGAGATATGTGCAGCTCCTATCGGGATTGTCGACGCATCGGGCGGCTTTGCTGGTCTTGTTTTACCATTGTCGAAATGTCTTGTAAACCGGGATTCCGAGACTGATCGGGTCTTCCTGGGAGAAGGTATATCCTTCGTTGATCGCGAGAGCTTATCATGGGCTAAGTTGGGACACCCCTGCAGGGTATAAACTTTCGAGAGCCGTGCCCGCGGTTATGTGGTAGATGGGAATTTGTTAATGTCCGGTTGTAGATAACTTGACACCAGATCCGAATTAAAATGCATCAACCGCGTGTGTAGCCGTGATGGTCTCTTTTCGGCGGAGTCCAGGAAGTGAACACGGTTTCTGTGTTATGATTGACGTAAGTAGGAGTTCAGGATCACCTCTTGATCATTACTAGCTTCACGACCGTTCCTTTGTTTCTCTTCTCGCTCTCATTTGCGTATGTTAGCCACCATATCATGCTTAGCCGCTGCTGCAACCTCACCACTTTACCCCTTCCTTTCCCTTTAAGCTTTGCTAGTCTTGATACCCATGGTAATGGGATTGCTGAGTCCTCGTGGCTCACAGATTACTACAACAACAGTTGCAGGTACAGGTTATACGATGATCATGACGCGAGAGTGATGTTTGCTTGTTTGGAATTCTTCTTCTGCTTCGATCAGGGGATAGGTTCCAGGTCGGCAGCCTGGGCTAGCAGGGTGGATGTCGTTTGAGTTTCTGTTTCTGTTTCATCTGTAGTCGGATGTTGTTCTTATGTATGATGTATTGATGTATTCGTGTGGCATTGTATGCCTTTTGTATGTATCCCCATCTATTATGTAATGTTGATGTAATGATATCCACCTTGCAAAAGCATTTCAATATGCGGGTCTATCCTTAGTGGGACCTTCGAGTTCCTTTTGGATAGGGTCATATATTGGGCGTGACAAGTTGGTATCAGAGCCTCGACCGACCTTAGGAGCCCCCTTGATTGTTGGCCGTTGTTGAGTCTAGAAAAAAACTATTTTGAGTCTTAGGATTATATATATCGGAGAGTAGGATTCTTTTTACTCCTCAGCCCCCTTCGTCGCTCTGGTGAGGACTTCTGACGTAGATGTTTTGTCTTTACTCTCCTCAAATTTCACTAAAAAAAATTTAGGATCACGCGGGTATCTTGGGATCGTTCCGATATTCTTATGACGAGAACATTGTTCTTGGTGCCTCCTGTCATTTAGGGGTTGTCGCAGTGTCCCGGGGAGTTGAGCTCCGAGGTGTTGTCGTCATAATTTTATCGTTGCAGTTCTGGAATACCTGAGTTTTGCCGACATCGGAAATCTCTTTTATGCAGTTGTTGGTGAGATAACCTCGACGTCACCCAGTACTGGGGAGTTCGAGAGTATTGCCATAACTCGTATGACGGATGCTTTTCGAAGGTTGAGGTACACGATTTCCGGAGTTTTCTTGGTTATGTGTTGACGGATGGATACAGCTGGATGTAGGGATTGTTAGTTTTGGGTGATATATATATTGCTTCCCCTGTATCCCCAACACCAGATTGCATAACCAGAAAGTTTCGGGAGTTTTATAGGTGGGAATTCAAGTAGCTCCTAGAATATCTTTTCGACAGATGCATGATATGAGATTGGGGTTCGACGTCTAGTGGTCCGCCTATCCACGGTTGGTTTCACAGTGGTCTCGTTGTGTCTTAAAGAATCCTTGGCTATGCCGATTCAGGGACACTTCGTATGTCATGTGCACTGCCTTGCACATGATGGTGCTGTACGATTGAGCCCGTGTGGGCCCCACCATGAAAACTTCGGACGAAATCTCTATCATATGTGTTTGTTCCGGCTTATTTTGCAAGCCAAATCCTTTGTTTTGTTTTAATTATGGTATTCGAGTTGCTTCGAAGTCAAATGTTGAATCCATACCTTTTCCTAAACGGTGTTCTCATATTTCTATGTGAATACTAATCCTTCTTGATCATTGAGGTTGTCATGTCAATTCTTCTCTAACCGGCGTGATTCTCTCCAGGCTAATACTATCATTTTTCCCATTCGCAATATCAATTCTAAGTTTTCCCAACGGTGTTTGTTTCATCCGTCCCCAAGTTGCTTTTGTTTTCCCGCCCTCCCACCCTTTTTCTTCAAGGACTAAGATTTATTAATCAAGTATCCTTTTATTGATGGGAAGTCTCTCCATTCTTTTCCGTCAATGCTCTTATCCGGTGATTCCCAGGAAGATACTAACGGAGCTTCAAGTTTATTATTCTTTGTTCTCTTTTCTTCTTCGGTGGATCCAATTCAAGCTTTGTCAAGCATATCTTTTCCTCGTTTCAAATGTTTTCTCATACCGGTGCATCTCATAATCATTCACCTCTCTCTATTCGTATCTGGAGTGCTAAAGATATCTCAGAAGAATCATGTTTCAATTCTTAATCCGTTAGAGTTACTTCAAGGTTGTTATCTCATTAAGGCCATTTAATTCAACCGGTGCAATTCCCCCTTTCAATCAATCGTTCAACGGTGTTTCCTTTTGAGTGGGCCCTAACCCACAGGTCTTTTCCCAGGATCTTACCTGACTCTTCTAGTTATTCCGGAGCTATTCCCAAATTCTTTTCAGAGTGTGACGTAAGAATGAATTTTCATCAGTCACATGCCTTCTCCAAGGTCGTTTTCAAATTCTTTTCATCTTTGGCTCAACCTTTCCTCTTTTAATTCTCCCGGAGTATCTCAACAATTCATGGTGGTTCTCATCATCATTCTCATTGAAGGCCGAAGAAGTATTTCTCTTAAATCTTGGTCCATTCTCTTGAATATTCATGGTTCTAGCTTCATGCTATCCTCATAATTGTTTTGATTGTGACAATTCTTTTCTTACCATCCGGAGCATTTCATGAGTTGTTTCCATTTCTTTCCTCCGAAGGCCATCATGTCATAATTCTTCATTCTTAGCGTGTAGCTATCGTTCTCCAAATCTTACCGGTGCATCGTTCAAATAACCTCTAATGAGTTCATGGCCTCTTCGTTCTCATGTATTTAAATCCCCTCAAGTATCTTCATTCGTTTTCCAATTCTTCCCGGTGAATTGTGCCTTTGCTACTTTCATTTTCAATTCTTACGGTGGTTCATTCAATATTCCTCTTCCTTTGCTACCGTATCAAATATTCGTTGTTTCCAAATCCCACCGGTGGTTCCATCAATACCTTCTCAAGTTTACGCTATATCCCTCTCAATCCTTTCTACGAGAATAAGTAGTATGCCAAATCCATTGTTTGTCATCAATTTAATTTGATGAAGGATAAGCATATAATAAATCTTATTCTTATTTCCTCAAGGTGATTCAATTCTTTTCTTCCGGAGATTGTTCATGATGAAGTAATTCTCGGCTCTAGTGTTTCATCTTTTCTTTTCCGGAGTTCCAAGTTTTCCGCATTATATCATCGCGAAGCTCCATCTAAATCATTGCAAGGCTTCACCTTGTGTTTTCAACTTCCCTTTCTTTCTATCATCCTTTTATTACCGGAGTTCTTCATTGAGGCTCTACATGATGGTTCATCAAGGATTTAATTCCTTCTTGAAGTGTTCATCGAGATTCTTTTCAAAGGAGTTCAAGCATTCTTCATCTTGCATTCCGAAGTGCAATTCTTTCTACCTTATCTTTTGAGGTGGTGATATGTCATTCTTGATAATTTCCATTCATGTTTCGTGATTCACATGTTGTCAAGAATGAGGTATTTTAAATCCATCAATCTCTTCGTTGGAGTTATCTTGGTATAGAGTTCATCTAAAAGCCTTCCCGAAGGAATGTTGCTATTTGTGGTGCTTATCAATGATCCAATTTTCTCCTTGTCATCTCGCTGAAGAAGTTTTCATCTCTTTTGTTCTCTCGATCAAATCAATGGTTTCCATTAGTGGCCAGTTCTCACCTCATAGTCTCGAGATGTTTTCCATAAGCCCACTACAAGCTTATTCATTTCGTTGTGGATTTTCCAACAACCCCGTTGTAACCTTCTTGGAAGGGTGCTTTCCAAGATCATTTGTGGCAGAAGTTGGCATTTTCTTCTCCGTTCTTTTATTCCAATGATCTATCTTCTTTTCGTTCTTTCGGAGGCATGGTGATGTTGCTCTCTTCACCCATCATCTCGGATGTGAGCATCGTGTTCTTTTCATTCTTATCCATTTAACCGGAGTGTTGTGTCATCTCTTCAAGTGCTTTTCATCTTATCAAGTTTTCCTTCTTCTTTCAGTCGGAGTGCTGCCCAAATTATATCAATCTTATTCCTTCTCTATCTAGTTTTAACCGGAGTGGTTTCAATATCTATCTTATCACTAAACCTCTTGGTTCTCATCGTATCCCTTGTTTCTCTTTTCTAACGGAGTGTTTTCAACTTTGTTCATCTTCGTTGTTTTCTTTCTTTCATTTTGCTCAACCTCTCAAGGTTCATGGTTTCACTCGTTTGTCGAAGAAGCAACTTAGTTTTACCTCTTCTCTTCCTCTTCCGTTTCTCTCCGGTGCCATCCTAGATCTCGGGACGAGATCCTCTTGTAGTAGTGGAGTGTTGTAACGCCCCAAGACCGATGCTTCAGAAGACTTCTAGCTATTCCGACTTTCGCCCTGTGCTTCTTTTGTGCTTGCTCTTTTATTTTTGCATTGCATCATATCATCATGTCATTTAATTTTTAAAACTCATCTAAATAAAATCGTATGGATCTTTGATCCATTTAAATCGAGGGATATTCACAATGGTGATTTCTCTTTATAACATATCCTCCCAATATTTAGGGAGCTACTATAAAATATTCCATTAATTTGGAATTCACCATAACACAATTGCAAAATATTCCATGCATTTGTTATCTTAATTCTTGGTCTCCAAACTTTGCCCTAAATTCTTTCTTCACATTCCGGAGCTCCACCAAAAATCCTCAACATTTTTGGACACTTCAAAAACCTAGTCCTAGTTCAAACCCATTTGAATTTCAAATGAGTTTGAATTTAATTTCCTGCAATCATGTCCCCGCCACTATTCTTGGATCAAGCTTATTTCTGTGAGTCCAGGGAAATTATCCGTGTGTCCACCTTCTTTTCCTAACCTCTCTTTCTTTTCTTTCTTAATCTCCATTTTTTTCTTTTCTTTTAGGAGTGAGAGAGAGCCCAGCAGGCCATCTAGGCCCATCCGCAGCCTAGCTCCTCCATGGCCCAAGGCCCAGCCGGCCCCTGCCTATCTAACCCTAGCCCCGACCCCCTTCTCTCGATCTCTCCCTCTGGCCGCCGCCTCCTGCTCGATCCCCATCTACGCTCGATCCCGTCTACTTTCCCTCGTTCACTCGCCTCCCTCTCCTCCCTCGTTCCGCCACCATGCTCAGGAGAGGAGCTCCTGCGCCCGATCCATGGCCTCTCTTGCTTCTCCTCGTCACCCTCTGGCTGCCGCCGCGACCGGACCTCCCCCGCGCCTTGCCTTCGACCTCAGCCTTCGGCACGCCTGGCCACCCACGCTGAATCCCTTGTCGCCGGCCTCCCCTATCCTGGCCAAGTGGGGGTTCGGTGCCTCATCTCCCGGATCCGGCCGTCTTCGCATCGTCTGCGCCCTGCCCTCGCGCCTCCCCGAGTCGTGCTCGTCGCGACCCCGCTTCCCCTCCTCCGGCGACCGTCGCTGCACCGCGCACCCCGGCAATCCTCCTGCTCCGCCGGCCTGGTCCGCCTCGTCGTCGTCCTCCCAGCGCTGCCTCGAGCTCGTCACCGCTTTGCTTCGCCTCCTGGCATGCAACAACAGCGTCCACTTCGTCCCTCGTTGGCCTTCGACCCCTGCTCGACGCCAAGATCGCTACTCCATGTCCCCGTGGACGCCAAGTTCTTTTCGGAGACCTCTCCAAGACCAGGATACACCAAGACCCGTTCGTGGATTCCGTCAAGTTCGAGCACCGCTAAACGAGGGTTTTTGCCTTGCTCATTTTGGATGCGCCAAGTTCCTATTCGAAAGTACGTCTACATGGACTAGTACCGTGGCACCGAAGACTTTTGATGCGTCAAGTCCCTCTCCGACAATTGTTGGACTACCATCCCGTGCATTGCACCAAGTACCACGACATCGTCGGCCCTACAAGTTCAACTATGGTTGCCGTGTACGACTACCATCGATCCTCAAAGACCACGTGGACCCCGAACATCTACGGATCATGAACAACTACTTCATCTACGAAACGTGAACCACTACTTCCACTACGACCGTTCTGAGAACGTCTACTTCCTCTATGCCATTTCAAACTCGACCCGCTCCGGAAAAGCACGCTTCAAAGGTATAACCACGAGACGACGTCCGTGGACCGAATGCATGTGTTGTATGAGATGCTCGAGTTTTGCACCGTGATCGAATTGATCCTTGCACGTTCCTCCTCGTTTGCAATGCCGTCGACCCGTGGGAATCCGGTAACCGGGATCACCCCATCACCTTTTGCATGACACACTCATCCGCACACTTCTCTCTTGCATCGGTATCTCCGTGAGCTACCGGAACCGATATGTTGTCATGGCATCATTTTCGGATTCAGTGCCGTGGCACCCGTTTTGTTCCGCCATGGTGACCAAATGCTTCATAACATGCTCATGTCAACATTTTCATAAAAATTGCATAAACTTGCATATGTCATCCGCATCATGATAACAACATTTAAAATGTTTAAAATTGTGTTTTGCATTAAAACTACTAAATGACATATGGGGATTTCCGGAATAGTTGTTTGTTGTTCCGGCCTCATTTAAACTAGCCTAAATAGGTGGTTTGCTCATGCTTCACCCCTTGCCATGTTTAATAACATTTAATATTGTTGGGTACATAACCGAGAGAAAACTAAATAACTGCATGTGGTGTTTTGTCAATATGCAACTCGTTGCATATTGAGCTCCACTTAACTTGTAGTATTATTTGTTGCACTTTGCCATGCCATGCTTCATTAAACCGGACATGCATCATACTTGTTTGTGCATCATGCCATGTTTATGCTTGTGCATTTACCATGTTCTTTGTTTCTTTCCGGTGTTGCTTCTTAGTTCTGGTAATGTTGCGATTGTGAGGATTCGTTCGACTACTCCCGTTCGTCTTCTTCATGGACTCGTTCTTCTTCCTAGCGGGATTTCAGGCAAGATGACCGCTACCCTGGATCTCACTACTATCATTGCTATGCTAGTTGCTTCGTTCTATCGCTTTGCTGCGCTACCTATCTTTTGCTCATCAAGCCTCCCAAATTGCCATGAACCTCTAACCTTTGACACCTTCCTAGCAAACCGTTGTTTGGCTATGTTACCGCTTTGCTCAGCCCCTCTTATAGCGTTGCTAGCTGCAGGTGAAGATGAAGATTTCTCCATGGTGGACAGGGTTATGTTGGGATATCACAATATCTCTTATAGTATTAATGCATCTATATACTTGGTAAAGGGTGGAAGGCTCGGCCTTATGCCTGGTGTTTTGTTCCACTCTTGTCGCCCTAGTTTCCGTCATACCGGTGTTATGTTCCCGGATTTTGCGTTCCTTACGCGGTCGGGTGATTTATGGGACCCCCCTGACAGTTCGCTTTGAATAAAACTTGTCCAGCAAGGCCCAACCTTGGTTTTACCATTTGCCTCACCACCACCTATACCCTTCCCTTGGGTCGGCCAACCCAAGGGTCATCTTTATTTTAGCCCCCCCCCCCCCCCCCCGGGGCCAGTGCTTGTCGAAGTGTTGGTCCGAACCGAGTAGACTGCGGGGCCCCCTCGGGGAAACTCGAGGTCTGGTTTTACTCGTAGGATGTCTCATCCGGTGCTGCCCTGAGAACGAGATATGTGCAGCTCCTATCGGGATTGTCGGCGCATCGGACGGCTTTGCTGGTCTTGTTTTACCATTGTCGAAATGTCTTGTAAACCGGGATTCCGAGACTGATCGGGTCTTCCTGGGAGAAGGTATATCCTTCGTTGATCGCGAGAGCTTATCATGGGCTAAGTTGGGACACCCCTGCAGGGTATAAACTTTTGAGAGCCGTGCCCGCGGTTATGTGGCAGATGGGAATTTGTTAATGTCCGGTTGTAGATAACTTGACACCAGATCCGAATTAAAATGCATCAACCGCGTGTGTAGCCGTGATGGTCTCTTTTCGGCGGAGTCCGGGAAGTGAACACGGTTTCTGTGTTATGATTGACGTAAGTAGGAGTACAGGATCACCTCTTGATCATTACTAGCTTCACGACCGTTCCTTTGTTTCTCTTCTCGCTCTCATTTGCGTATGTTAGCCACCATATCATGCTTAGCCGCTGCTGCAACCTCACCACTTTACCCCTTTCTTTCCCTTTAAGCTTTGCTAGTCTTGATACCCATGGTAATGGGATTGCTGAGTCCTTGTGGCTCACAGATTACTACAACAACAGTTGCAGGTACAGGTTATACGATGATCATGACGCGAGAGTGATGTTTGCTTGTTTGGAATTCTTCTTCTGCTTCGATCAGGGGATAGGTTCCAGGTCGGCAGCCTGGGCTAGCAGGGTGGATGTCGTTTGAGTTTCTGTTTCTGTTTCATCCGTAGTCGGATGTTGTTCTTATGTATGATGTATTGATGTATTCGTGTGGCATTGTATGCCTTTTGTATGTATCCCCATCTATTATGTAATGTTGATGTAATGATATCCACCTTGCAAAAGCGTTTCAATATGCGGGTCTATCCTTAGTGGGACCTTCGAGTTCCTTTTGGATAGGGTCGCATATTGGGCGTGACAGCGCGGACGCGGTGCGGATGGATTTTGGAAATGGGTCGGCGCGTTGGGCCGGCGTTTTTGTGAGTGGCGATCCAGACGGACGTGGGCGGACGAAATGAGTCGCCCCTTCAGAGTTGCTCTAACCCATGAAGATACGATTTTGGCATGATCTATCACGATGCCAAACAATCACATACACTACTTTATGTTTTCTGTTTTTTGCAGGGAAACACGATGTTTTGTTGTTGGCGTTATGGCGCAGAAGAAGATTGTTCCCGTTTCGAAAAAGGAAGATTGTTCAACTCCATACCACTTCCCAAATGACACTCACAGAAGAAGGGGCTCTCACTCCCTCTGCATGGCTACATGGGCACCGACCATTTCTTAGCTCGTGTTCTCTCCCTGTTCTATTTTCGTGGCGCATCTAGTGCATACCACCACCACCACATAAATAGTGCCCAGCTGACAACGACGCGCGATCGTTGGCCGTCAAAATCTTTTTGGGCAAAACCGTCCAATTATTCTTCGTTCCCGTCAACCCCCTTTCTCCATCGCCTCCGCCCAAGCCGGAGTTTCCATTTTCCTCGCACGATTGATGTTCTCGAGACCAGACAGGTGCACGCATCCGACTGCAAACGCCAAGGCACGTACGAACATTTCTGTTCTTGTGTTGTTCGATTTACGATGCCCTTATCGCTCTTGCATGCAGCCCATAAGAATCAATTGCCGATTTTTTGGTATTTCGTTGTCCCCTTGATTATTATTATTTCTCTTTGTTATAATTTGGTCTTTGACGATCATGCAGCCCATGACGATCGAGCATGGCGGAGCCTACTTCTTGATCGACCGCCATTGCTGTTGACGCGACAAGCGGCGCGTTCCACGCCGATGTGTTTCCTCTTGTCCTAGCTAGCGTAGGGAGAGGGGGGGCGATCTGATCTGATCTGTTTCGGCGAGATGCACAAGCGTTCCAAATCCTGCGAGCCGTCCAGGAACGAGCAGCGCGTCGGCGTCCATGGGGCCACGGCCTCCGACGACTCGATCACGGGAAAGGTGGCGTCGTCGTCCTCGGCGACGGCGCAGTGCTCCACGATGACGGTGTACCTCGTCAGGATCAACGGCACCGAGCACCTCGTCACCGCCGTCTGGAACAAGAACATCATCAACCAGTCCTTCACCATCACTATCGATCGCCACGGCGACGGCGACGGCGGCGGCGCCGACGACGGAACGCTCAGCCTCAAGGTGGAGCTGAAGCCGTGGCCGTTCTGGAGCAAGAAGGGCCTCAAGAGCTTCTTCCTCGACGGCCACCGCCTGGACATCTTCTGGGACCTCCGGTCGGCCAAGTTCCCGGCGAGCAGCCCGGAGCCGGCCAGCGGCTACTTCGTCGCGCTGGTGAGCCAGGAGCAGGTGGTGCTCACGCTCGGCGACCTCAAGAAGGACGCGTACAAGCGGAGCAAGTGCCGGCCGTCGCTGGAGGACGCCGTGCCGTTGTGCCGCCGGGAGACCGTCTTCGGCAGGCGCAGCTTTGTGGCGCGGGCGTGGCTCGACAACAGCAGGAAAGATCACGACATTGTCATCGAGGCCTCGCTAGCCGGGCCAAGGGAACCAGAAATGGCGATCACGGTGGACGGCCGCGCCCTGGTGCAGGTCAAGAACCTTCAGTGGAAGTTCCGGGGCAACCAGACGGTGCTCGTCGACCAGTCGCCGGTGCAGGTGCTCTGGGACGTGCACGACTGGATCTTCGCCGGCCCGGGCTCCCAGGCGGTCTTCGCCTTCAAGCCGGGTGCTCCGTCGGAGGTCGACAGCGACGAGGCCGGGTTGGAGAGCAGGAGTGGCATTCCGGGTGACCCGGCGGATTACAGCTTCTTTCTTCATGCATGGAAGACGGACTGAGGCTGGGACATTCATCTTCTTTTACTTTCATGTACGGGCGAAATGGATTCGTTTATATGAGACTGATAGCTTATTCAAAAGGAACTTCAAATCACTAGGCTGAATGAGGATATGCTATAAGAAACTTCCTGGTAGTTTTCAAGCAAAGCAAAACAGGACGTGGCCTATATGGATCATTTACTTCTAGTTACAGGTTCGGCAAATAAATTGCAAGGCATTTCAAATCAAACACCAAAAGGACGTGATTTAAAATGATCGGGAATGTTTGGCAAAGAAAATTGACATCTTCGCAACAACATAATTTGCCATCTTGGGCATTTGATTTGCCATGCTAAAAAATTTGGCATTTGATCTATAGCAAAATCCAAAATGATTCACAATACATACATCCAAGACAAACAAAAGGCATCAGAATCAAATTCATAAAAAACGGCGTCGACATTTCTTTCACCCAGTTCCAGTATCAACAGTGTTCCGTCAGGAATGATATGTGATACTGAAAGGAAGTCTTATTCTAGAACGCCAACATAGCAACTAAATATCTAGTTCGCCTCTCGCTTTCGTTACCTGTCACAAGTAAACCATTTCCTCCAAAAGTATAGAGATTCTCAGACCTCGAATGCTCCATCATGCTAACAAAATCAGAAGAAAGAAATAAGGATTGCAATGTCTGGAATTTGATCCTTTACTCCATCACAGCAACACCACCAGCTGCCTTGATCTTTGCGATGATTGCTTCCGCTTCCTCCTTCGTGAGTGACTGCTTCAGAATGACAGGGGCCTTCTCCACCAGCTCCTTTGCATCCTTCAGCCCCAAATCGGTAAACGTTCTGATCTCCTTGATAATCTTAATCTTTGCAGCAGCCTCAAATTTCTCCAACTTGACATCGAATACTAACTTCTCAGCCTTTTTCTCTTCAGACTTTGCGGCACCAGCCCCTGCACCACCTTGAGAACCCATACTAAAACCCTGGCCAGAAATTGCCTGTGGTGCTGGCTGGTTTAGCCTGAGAAGGAGAGCTGGAGCTATCTGCTTGATCTCCTCAGGAGGAAGAGCGGCAATGCGGTCCGCTAGACCCACAACCTTCTCTGATGCTGGTGGCATAGGCCCATATGGGTCATAGACTTCAGGATACTTGTACCTCTTAGCACCAGTGTCTTTTGCGGCCTCGGTGCTGTGCAGACGAGCCAAAACTACTGAAAGTCGACTTGTGGATGACTGTCTTGAACAACATAGTCGTCTTGCTATGGAAGACAAACTCATCCTACTGTCAGCTTGGCACAAAAATATAGCAAGGGATGGAGAAGGAACTAATGATTGGCTGCCCTGCACAAGAACAAAAACGAAATTAACACTAAACATGATCCATGGAAATCTCCTGCGTAACTAAATGCATTTTTAATCAATAAATAACCTAGCGTGCAAGAAGAAGCATATGCGTCGTATGTCAAATAAGAGCAGCTAAACAGAAGTGGACAAATCATAGTAACTACTTAAGCTTAGGCGCAACCTAACCAACGATTTAGAGATATTGGACTTGGAACTAAATGCTCAGCGTAACTCAGCTGCCAGAAAAGAAGGCTATTTTCCACCAAACCCTTTCACATTGCCTACAGAAATACTCCTACGTACTTTAGCTTCCCCCAGTTCCGAAATTCCGCACAGCAAAAGACAAGGGCGAGCAACATAAGTTCTTCTATTCCATGAGAAGGGAGCTCAGTCCTCCGACATGATTGATAGAAAAAGTACATGAACTGGGGGATTCAATCTCTGGTTAGGAGGTCACCCAATGAGCCAGAGCATTACAGCTCACCCAGTGAATCGCCGCATTCAATCTCGCGGGCCAAGATTGTGAACCAGACCTACAGGGCAATTTATCTGCTAAAGCAAATGCTTTCAAATGACAGCGGGGTGAGAGCAGCAGATGCCCAACCTAAAACCTAAAACCGTCACCCACGGCAAGGCACATGAAGCCCTCCTAGACCACCTCAACTAAAACTTCATCAGGTGTCAATCAGCGCATCGATCTCACACTCCCAGGTCTTCACTAGTTAACCCAGGGGCGGACCTAACGAAATTTCCGGGAAATAAACTGCTCTTGGTAATATATGCTACTCCACCTTGCAGCAAACAAACCCGCAACAAGCCGAATGGATTGATGCTCCACCACGAGGATGTTGGCGGGGGATCTCCGGCGGGAGCTGGCCTTCCGCGCGGCGAAGGGTGATACGCGGAGGGCGGTAACGGAGGAAGGGGAGAAAGTGCTCACCGCGCCGGCCGCCGGAGAAGGGGTGCGAGATCTGGCGCGCCGCGGAAACGAAGAGGAGAAAGGGTCTCTGGCGGCTGGTCCTGGCGCTCGCTGAGCTCGGGCGAAACGGGGAGCGAGAGGGGAGAAGATCCGGGCGGTGGTGTGTTGCGCTTGTTGGGCTGTTCGAGTTTTTTTCTTTTAGTGCTGTTGGGTTGTTCGAGTGTGGGCTTGGAATGTGCTTTTGGGCCTGCCATTATAAGATGGAGAAATAAACCGGACTGCCCAGAAAATCATTTTCCCTGAATAGGAAAAAAAGGTCAGAACAGATTCTCAAAAAAAAAAGGAAAAGGTCAGAACATTCTCAAAAAAAAGGAAAATGTCAGAAAATGGTAACCACTATATTTAGGAGGCACCCGTTCTTTTCTGAAATGGAACATCTGTTTTCAAAAATCACATTGGCGCAACAGACATGCTTAAGTGGAGGCCTGTGCGGCGGCGCTGAAGTCCGCAGAAGAGTGGGGCATGCGAATCAGACTGCCAACAAGTGCTCAAGGCCATGCAGAGTATGGAGCTCGATCTGTCAAAGGAGGGTGTCATTTATAGAGAGCTCATGGGGCTAAATTTCAGCTATTTTCTTTTCTCCTATAGTCCCCCTGGTGTAACAAAGTTGATCAAGTCCTTGCGGCACTTGGTGCTAGTGGCCACGACTCATGTGCACATGTGTTGAGTCTATGCCGGATGATGTAAACATTTTGGTGACTGCCGTTATTTTGAGTCAATGGTTTAATGGAATGAGAATTCCATTTAAAAAACACATTGGCGCAACACAAATGTTGATCATCTGAACCAATACATCATTTGGAAGTTCACCAGACCACGGTTGTCTGATCCCTCTCGAAGCGAATCAAACAATGCTAGAGTGTGGGCTAAACTATTACAAGCTCTTGAAGGATCTGTAAAAGAAATGCAAATAAAACTCAACCTACCAAAGAGGTGGGGCTCTCTATATATGATTCCTTGATAGGCCAGATCAAAATCGTTGCTCTGCACCACACGTACTAAATTATGCCATCCCTTCTAAATGTTATCCTCAAATGTCTCAAGTAGCGATAGGTGGCACAGTTTTGAGAGATTTTCAAAGGGACAAGAGGTTATTGAATGCTTTTTTCACGAGGTCCCATTTTGAAACTGAAATAACTCTTAAACAGAGCATAAAATATTCGGAAAATATAAATTCCGAACATTCGGATTTTACCCAAGGCAAATCGAACAATTTTTGTGGCAACTTTAGTTTGACGCGAGGATGGCAGGTTTAATTGACACGCATGACAATTTTCTGGCAAAAAATGGACCGCGGGCGGAATTGCCATGCTTACCAACTAAATTTGTCATTCTCACATCAACAAAGTTGTCATAAAATTTTTCATTTGCCATGGGCAAAATGAACGTTCTCCGCGTCAATATCTTCTAAATTAGATCCCATGTTGAAAGGCCTCGATGGCTTTTGTATACAACTTGCACTTCACACGGTAGTAACCTTGTACTTCGTAAGTTATACCTATAATTGCCATTCTAGTGTATTTGTACTATTCATGTTTTACTATAAAATGTAATCTTCACGTAGTGCAACATATACTCTCAACCAACACAAAATGCCCAGCGCAATCATGTACTTCTCGTGCTGTGCAATATGTACCACTGGCGCAAACATGTACCTCTCATGTAGTGCAATTGTACTTCCACACAATGCAATCTATATTCCCCGTGCTACATTTACTTCCCACACAATGCAACTTATATAGTGCCAACATATACTTGGAGTAACTTCTTGTAGTAAATTGATAAAGAAGAAACTCAAAGAACCAAAGAAAAGGAAGAGAACTATAAAAAAGGAGCTACCACGAGGCGGGGTGGCATGTGTGTGCGCTTTGCGCCACGCATTCGGCTGACGTGCATCTCTGCTTGCATCACCCATCATTGGGTATGCACCCTTGCGCATCCTCTATGATGAGTAGCATCCAGTTAATTGTTGGAGCTTATTAATCAGAAAAATGTTAACATGAAGAAAACATTAAAAGCTAATTCAAGATGTTTTTGTATGTGTATTTGGCTCAGTTCGAAGTTGTTTTGTAGTCTTCTTATAATATGCGGTGAAAAATAGTCACAAACCGGGAAAAGATTTGTTGCAAACGGTAATTTTGGTAAAGTAGGCTCACAAAGCTAAATTATCATAACGTGTCAGACATAATATCAAAGCAGCCTTAAGTGCACATTTTGTAATTATTAGTTTTTTTTGCCTAATTTATTCTATAATCTGCTGCAAAGCAATGTTTGCAAGTACAAAATATTGGTATTCAAACAAACAATAGGAAAAGGTTTGTTGAAAACATTGGATTATTGGTATTCGCTACAATGTCAAACGCAATCTCATGATGTATATGATCACCCGTGCAACAAAAAAGGATGTATATGATCTACCGCCTAAAGGATATAATCATTACATTTAAATTGACCAACATACCATGGTTCAAAATAGAGTGAGCAAGGGAGGTGAACATAACAAATTAGACTTGGCCCGCTAGTTCACCCAACCCTCTGTTGCATCAAGTGTGCCCAATAAAAAGTGGCCATATGGAGGCAAATAGGCGGTGACCGTGGCATCAAGCTTTGTTCATAGTGAAATAGATCTTTAAAGTAAATAGGCTAGTTTTTTGTGTTGCAAACATACCATCGTTTGACCTGCACGCAAAGTAATGCACTTTATATTCTGGAACGGATGGAGAGCCGCTAGTTGTTTATTTTGCGAGCTCACAATTTATACTATATTTTATACCAAGTTTCCCTTGTTATCCCATTATCTTGGCACGCTCATTATATCAAGACACAATTTGGTAATAGTCTTGCTAAATCTCAGTCGATGCTATACTTGTGAGATCTTACATTGAGATTAACATGTTTTTTTTGTTTTTTTTTCTTACATGTTATGTCACTTGACTGAGACTTGATTAAGTCTTAATCGACTAAGACCTAGCAACACTCATTTGGGTAACTCTGTTTTGGTACAGTCAACCAAACAGACCCCACATCATGAGTACACTGTGACCTGCATTGGCGGCTATTTTTGAATAAAAGGAATATGTTGAATTCCAATGCTGACCATAATTAAGTGTTTGCAAAATTTTGAGAGTATATGTACATTTCTAATTTTTAACACTGTGCAACTGCAAATTTCTGCAACTAAAATTTGCGCACATTTGTATGTGCAGTAAGCGGCGCAATTCTCAGGCGGATCTTTATATTTAAGGCGCGATATCCGCATCGCTCTTACGTGTTTGCTATTTCTCAGTTGCTTAAGAATTTTGCTTGCATTGGTTAATTCAACGTGGATGAGAGCAGCACAGCCCGAGGCCGATATAGGGAGGCCGCGACAGTCCCCGGTAAGGCCGAACTAGCACCTTGCTGGAGGCAAGGTCGACGTGTCTCATCGCGGCGTCATCGACTGAGGAGAGGAAGGAGGTTCGTAGGTTCCTGTTGTGGGTGGGTTTGTTTTTTCGCACTCAGATCAAACAATGCTCGAGTTCGACAAGAGACATCGTGGCTAGCAATGGTGTCATCGACGAAGGCTAACCATGACCTCATCGAAGTAAGACGACCGCATCATTGATGGAGGAGAGGCAAACTCAGGGTGTTTGGAATCTAATTGTGTAGGTGATTCTAAATTTTCTTAGGGTGTGTCTATAACTCAGTCGTCTGAGACTTAACGAAGTTTCAGTTGAGTGACATCAGCATAGTTGAGGTGCTACGATCGGCACGTCGAGAAGTGATACGTCTCCAACATATCTATAATTTTTAATTGTTCCATACTACTCCATCCGTCCCAAAATAAGTGTCTCAACTTTGTACTAGCTCTAATAAAAATTTGTACTAAGCTCAAGACACTTATTTTGGGACGGAGGGAGTATTAGAGTATCAATCTTGGATATTTTATATGCAATTGCAAGCAGTTATATATCATTTTTGGGGACTAACCTATTAATTTAGTGTGAAGTGCCAGATGTTGTTTTTTGTCTGTTTTTGGTTTTTCAGAATATCAGTACCAAACGAAGTCCCAATGCCACGAAAATTTTTAAAGATTTTTTTTCTGGACAAAAGAGACCCTGGAAGCTTCGGGAGAGGGCCAGAAGATAAAGGAGTAGCCCACAAGGCACCAGGGCGTGCCCGGGAGGTAGTGATGTAGGGTGGAACCCCAGAGGGAGATCTTTTCACACTTGGAGGGGGAAAGAGAGCAAACCAAAGAAGAACACAAGAAGAACTCTCAAGTAGACAAGATCCAGTCAAACATATGCTAAATCCACATACTCATAGAGGGATACAAAGGTCCAAATCCAATACAAGATGGTAACAAAGGCACTAGTTCATCCCAATCCTTGAAGGAGTTGAGATCTTGAATCCAAGATGGATCTTCTGTAAGAAGGGGTCTTGATTCCCCTATGGGATCGTCTCACATGGAGGCCTTGGACAGCAAGATCCTCCTCAGACGGCAACTTGACTGCCACCAACTGCGTCTCAGGGTCGGGGACAACAAGATCCTCCTCAGACGGCAACTTGACCGAAGGAATGTGTAAAATATCAAGAAACATGTTAGGAGGCACCGGCTTACATTGAGATCCAAGCCGGCTTAAGGCATTAGCGCCTCGTTCTTTCTTCAATCAAGGTGATCCACCTGATAACCCTTGAAGTGACCAGCAATATTGTCAACCGCCCGGCGTTAAGCCGCCATGAGCGGGTCTTTAGAGTCCCACTTGCCTGAGACTTGTTGAGCCACAAGATCTGAGTCGCCCAGACACCTGACCCGGCTTAAATTCATCTCTTTGGCCATATGAAGGCCATGGAGTAATGCTTCATACTCAGATGCATTGTTAGTACAAGGAAACATTAACCTTAAAACATAACAAAATTTGTCACCTCGTGGGGAATCAAAATAACTCCAGCCCCCGAGCCTTCCAACTGTCTAGACCCGTCAAAGTGAATCGTCCAATACGTGTTGTTAGGCTTCTCCTCATGTGACTGCAACTCAGTCCAGTCATTGATGAAATCCACCAAAGCCTGAGATTTTATGGTTGTCCTTGGCACATATTTCAAACCATGAGGTCCAAACTCAATTGCCCACTTAGCAACCCGGCCTGTGGCTTCTCTGTTTTGAATAATATTTCCTAAAGGAACAGAGCTAACCATAGTAATAGGATGACCAAGAAAATAATGCTTCACCTTTCGACTTGCCATGAACACCCCATACACCAGTTTCTGACAATGTGGATATCGTTGCTTGGATTCAATCAACACCTCATGGACATAATAAACCGGCCATTGAACTGGGTATTGCTTACCCGCCTCCTTGTGCTCCACCAAAAATGCCACACTGACGGCCTTACTATTAGCCGTCACATACAAGAGCAAAGGCTCTTTCTCAATGGGAGTAGCAAGAACGGGCAGCTCAGCTAACTGCTTTTTGAGATCCTCAAATGCTTGATTAGCTGCATCACTCGAGACAAAGTTTTATGTCTTCTTCATCATCTGATACAAAGGGATAGCCTTCTCTCCCAAACGACTTATGAACCGGCTCAATGCCGCAATATGACCAGCCAGCCGCTGAACGTCATTGATACACACCGGCTTAGAAAGCGAAGTGATAGCCTTTATCTTCTCCGGGTTAGCTTCAATACCCCGTTCTGAGACCAGGAACCCCAACAGTTTACCTGTAGGCACACCAAAGACACACTTGGCTGGGTTAAGCATCATTTTATAGACCCGAAGATTGTCAAAAGTTTCCCTCGGGTCATCCAGGAGAGTCTCCTTCTGCCTGGATTTGACCATAGTATCATCCACATAAGCATGAACATTACGTCCAATTTGACTATGAAGACAATTCTGAACGCAGTGCTGATAAGTCGCCTTGGCACTCTTAAGCCCAAAAGGCATAGAAACATAGCAGAAAGCTCAAAAGGTGTAATAAAAGACGTCCTCTCTAGGTCCTTGACTGCCATCTTGATCTGATGATATCCAGAGTAAGCATCCAGGAAACACAAACTCTCACAATCCGTCGTGGCATCAATAATTTGGTCAATGCGAGGGAGAGCAAAAGGATCAGTTGGATAGGCTTTGTTGAGATTTGTGTAATCAACACACATGCGCCAAGTGGCATTCTTCTTGAGCATGAGCACCGGGTTAGCCAACCACTCAGGGTGAAAAACTTCAATGATAATCCCAGCCACTAAGAGCCGGGCCACCTCTTCGCTAATAAATTTACGTCGATCTTCATTGAAACGACGAAGGAACTGTTTAACCGGCTTAAAATTAGGATTAATATTGAGAGTGTGCTCAGGGAATTCTCTCAGAACACCCGGCATATCAGAAGGTTTCCATGCAAAGATTTCCTGATTCTCACGGATGAACTCGACGAGCGCGCTTTCTAATACGTCTCCAACGTATCTATAATTTTTTATTGTTCCATGCGATTATATTATCATTCTTGGATGTTTTACAATCACTTTATAATCATTTTATATCATTGTTTGGTACTAACCTATTGACATAGTGCCAAGTGTCAGTTGTTGTTTTCTGCTTGTTTTTTTACATCGCAGGAAATCAATACCAAACGGAGTCCAAACACAGCGAAACTTTTTGTGGATTTTTTCTGGACCAGAAGACACCTGTTGGGCCAAAGAAGTACTAGAGGGGTGCTCCGAGGGGAACACAACCCACCAGGGCGCGCCTTGGGGCCCAGGCGCAACAGATGGGTTGTGCCCACCTTGGTGGCCTCCCGCACCGCCTCTTTGCTCTATAAATACCCCAATATTCCAGAAACCCAACGGGAGTCAACAAAAATCAATTCCAGTCACTGCAAGTTCCAGAACCACCAGATCCAATCTAGACACCATCACAGAGGGGTTCATCATCCTCATTGGTGCCTCTCCGATGATACGTGAGTAGTTCATTGTAGACCTACGGGTCCGTAGTTAGTACCAGATGGCTTCTCTCTCTCTCTCTCTCTCTCTCTCTCTCTCTCCTCAATACAATGGTCCCTTGGAGATCCATATGATGTAAGTCCTTTTGCAGTGTGTTTGTTGGGATCCGATGAACTTTGAGTTTATGATCAGATCTATGATTTTATCCATGAAATTATTTGAGTCTTCTTTGATATCTTATAGCCTCGTATTTCTTCTCCGATATTTGGGTTTTGTTTGGCCAACTTGATCTATTTGTGATGGGTTCAATCTTACGGTGCTTGATCCCAGTGACAGAAGGGGAACCGACACCTATGTATTGTTACTATTAAGGATAACAAGATGGGGTCTATTTCCACATAAATAAATCTTGTCTACATCATGTCATCATTCTTATTGCATTACTCCATTTTTCCATGAACTTAATACACTAGATGCATGCTGGATAGCGATCGATGTGTGGAGTAATAGTAGTAGATGCAGGCAGGAGTCAGTCTACTAATCTTGGACGTGATGCCTATATAATGATCATTGCCTGGATATCGTCATGATTATTTGAAGTTTTATCAATTTCCCAACAGTAATTTGTTTTCCTACCATTTGCTATTTTTCTCGAGAGAAGCCACTAGTGAAACCTACGGCCCAACAGGTGTTTGGGGTTTGTTCGGCCAACTTGATCTATTTATCTTGCAATGGGAAGAGGTGCTTTGTGATGGGTTCAATCTTACGGTGCTTGATCCCAGTGACAGAAGGGGAACCGACACGTATGTATTGTTGTTATTAAGGATAACAAGATGGGGTCTATTTCTACATGAATAGATCTTGTCTACATCATGTCATCGTTCTTATTACATTACTCCATTTTTCCATGAACTTAATACACTAGATGCATGCAGGATAGCGGTCGATGTGTGGAGTAATAGTAGTAGATGCAGGCAGGAGTAGGTCTACTAATCTTGGACGTGATGCCTATATAATGATCATTGCCTGGATATCGTCATAATTATTTGAAGTTCTATCAATTGCCCAACAGTAATTTGTTTTCCCACCGTTTGCTATTTTTCTTGAGAGAAGCCACTAGTGAAACCTACGGCCCCCGGGTCTCTTTAATATATTTGCCTTCACGAACTATTTTCATTTGCTTTTATTTTCATATCTATTAAACCAAACATACAAAAAAACTTTGCTACAATTTATTTTATTTACGATCTATTTATTCAATATATTACAACTTTCTCCCGTCCACTCGCCAATTTCTGTCACCGTTACCCGAAAGGTATTGACAACCCCTTTAACACGTCAGGTTGCGAGTATTTGTTATTTATGTGCATGAGTTGTTTACGTTGTGTTGCGTGGTTCTCCTACTGGTTCGATAACCTTTATCTCATCACTAAGGAAATACCTACCATCGTTGTGTTGCATCATCCCTTCCTCTTTGGGGAAAAACCGAAGTAGTTCTAGCAGAAATCACTTTCCTATTTAGGATCCATATTAGCCCCTATGGTGAACTGCTGAGATGAGTCGCCAGGGACAAAGTTAACATGTTTGGTATCATCAACTTTAAACTTCAATATAGGGTCATGCTCAGTAGTGGGCTTCTTCAGAGGAGTCATATCAGCCGGGTCGACATTGTCTTTATAAAACTTGAGCTCTTCGGTGGCACAGGCCGACTCAGCGTAAGCAGCATCTCCTTCCTCACACTCCAAAGCAATTTTCTGATTACCATGAATCATAATCGTACCTTTTTCCCTGGCATTTTGAGTTGCAAATAAATGTAGAAAGGGCGAGCCATGAACTTGGCATAAGCCGGCTGTCCAAACAAAGCATGATACAAACTCTTGATTTTAACCACCTCAAACTACAGTGTCTCTACTCTGTAGTCATAATCATCATCAAAGGCCACTTCTAAAGAAATCTTTCCCACAAGATACGCTGACTTACCAGGTACCACCGTGTGGAAAAATATGGAAGACGGCTTAAGATCCTTGTTAGTTAAATTCATCCATCGAAACATGTCATAATACAGGATGTTGATGTTGCTGCCACCATCCATAAGCACCTTAGTGAATTTGTAACCACCCACTTGAGGGGCTACCACCAATGCCAGATGACACGAATTGTCAACCCGGGGCGGGTGATCCGCTCGACTCCATGTGATAGGATGCTCTGACCATCGCAGGTACTGGGGTACTGTCGGCTCAACAGCATTGACGGCATGCTTATGAACTTTTTTATCACGCTTGTAGAGGCTTGTGGTGAAAACATGATATTGACCTCCGTTAAGCTGCTTCAGGTTACTCTGATACCCTAACTGATTACTCTGCTGCTAGTTGCCCTAACCAGACTGCTGATTGTATCTTCCATGATTACCTTGACCTTGATAACCGGAATTTGAGCCGCCGCCCCCAAAGTCGGGCCCCTGAGAACCAGATCCAGACCCGCCAGGTGGACCATTGTTTTTACCATGATTTTGATTAAAGCTGTAATTCCTGTACTCTCGCATGATGAAATGGTCCTTCCAGGCATGAGTCACTGGCTTTTCAGGCAAACTGTGTTTTGGGAAGGGTTCATTCATCATTGCCTCAATATTAAAGTTTTTTCCTCCAAAGGATGGCTTACCATTACCACCGCAGCATTGTTTTTTATACCCAGTGTTGGTATTGGCTTTCATAAAATGATGAAGATCTTAAAATGATTCTTCTATTGATTCTTTGTTTAGTAAAATTAAGATTGATGAAAAAGGGACTGGAGGAGAGTCAACTTTAGCTAGAAGGTGTCCCGATAATTCGGAGGGTGAAAATCTTGTTGAGAAAATTGGTAAAAGTGGGTTTGAAGAGGTCAAAACTTTAACTAGTGATGCACCCACTCTTTTGGATTACAAAGACATTAATTATGATAGTTGCTCTTTGGTTGATTGTATTTCTTTGTAGCAATCCATGATAAATTCACCCCATGCTTATGAACAAAATAAAGCTTTTACTAAACATATTGTTGATGATATGAGGAAAGCTTTTGAAGAGAAGTTGGAATTAGAAGTTTCAATTCCTAGAAAATTACATGATGAATGGGAACCTACCATCAAAGTCAAGATTAAAAAATTATGAGTGGTTTGCTTTATGTGAATTGGGTGCTAGTGTTTCTACAATTCCGAAATCTTTATGAGATGTGCTTGGTCTTACCAATATTGAAGAATGTTCTTTAAATTTGCACTTGGCGGATTCTACTATTAAAAAGCCTATGGGAAGAATTAATTATGTTATTATTCTTGCAAATGGGAATTATGTGCCCATAGATTTATTGTTCTTGATATTGATTGCAATCCGTCTTGTCCAATTATACTTGGTAGACCGTTTTTACGTACTATTGGTGTCGTGATTGATATGAAAGAAGGCAATATTATATTTCAATTTCCACTAAGGAAGGGTATGGAACACCTCCCTATAACAAGAATTAGGCCACCATATGAATCAATCATAAGGGCATCGTATGGATCTAGAACCAAAGATGACAAAACTTTGATCCTTTGCATTATGCCTAGCTAGGGGCGTAAAACGATAGCGCTCGTTGGGAGGCAACCCAACTTGTATCTTTTTGCTTTTTGGTTTTCTTGCTGTTTTCAATAAAATACCCAATTATGCCTCTGGTTAGATGTGTTTTTGTGGTTTAAATTGGTGTTTGTGCCAAGCAAAGCCTTTGGGATGATTTGGATGAGAGTTGATTTGATCTTGCTGAAAAACAGAAACTTTTGTGCTAACGAAAATAATTCCCATTTTTAACAGAAGAGTGCTTTTGAGTTGATTCTTTTTGCAGAAGATTAATATATAAATTTCCCCGTCCTAATTTTTCATAATTTTTGGAGTTACACAAGTATTTGAAATATCCAGATTGCTACAGACTCTGTTTTTGACAGATTCTGTTTTCTTTGCGTTGTGTGCTTGTTTTGATGATTCTATGGTTTCTTTGAAGAGTTTTTGCCATGGAAAAGTTAAAATATAGTAGATATAATATAAAAAAAATATGAATGGGTTTGCAACAATACTTAAATTAGTGATTTGCTTTCTTATACTAACGGATCTAACAAAGATTTTGTTGAGTTTTGTGTGATTGAAGTTTTCAAGTTTTCGGTGAGATCGCGATGGATGAAGGAATAAGGATTAGCAAAAGGCTAAGCTTGGGGATGGTCAGGGCTCCCCCAACATAATATTCAAGAAGTATTAAGCAACTAAGCTTGGGGATTGCCCCGAGTGGCGTCCCCTCTTTCTTCTAACAACCATCGGTATTTTACTTGAAACTATATTTTTATTCGTCACATATTTGTGCTTTGCTATTTTTGAAGAAATGCTCTCATGATTCACTTAGATTTATATGGGAATTGGTAAAAAAATTAAGAAATTCTCTCTTGCTTCACTTAGCTTATTTTGAGAGAAAGAAATACTATGCTCATGTTCTTCACATAAATTTATTTGAGCTTATTAAAAACAACATATGAAACTAGTCCCAAAGTGATAGATATCCAAGGAGGATATAATAAAAACTTTCATGAAGATCATTGGACAAAATAAACTTGGTTCTTTGTAATGGTTTTGAGATACGACGATATGATATGTGATTCATGTTGATGAGTAAATATGCTTTAGTAAGAATATTGGTGTTAAGGTTTGTGATTCCCTATGCAAGCACGAAAGTCAATAGTTATGCAATGAAATTACATCAACTTGTGGTGCATTATTCGGTGTTAGTTATGCTTAATGCTCACTTATGAGATTTTTCGTTTCTTGGTTGGACGCTTCTCAATCTTTTTGCTAGCCTTCATTTGCACTAAGTATGATCACTACTTGTGCATCCAAAACCCTTTAAACGAGTTTTACCATATGAGTCCACTATACCTACCTATATGCGGTATTTCCGTGTCGTTCTAAGCAAATTTGTATGTGCCATCTCTAATTTTCAAAATAAGTTTCTCTTTTGTGTACTCGTACCGCTCGCGAGGCGGTGAGGGGTGGCCGATATTTTCCATGTTAGATGTGTTATTCTCATGATGAGTGTTTATTCACTTGTCATTGCACGAGAGTACGACAAAGGTATTAGGGATGCCCAGTCCCGAAATGAAAGATGAATTTAATTTATGTTGTCAAATAATAAATTCCTTGGAAAGTGTTGGTATGGAGGGCACCTGTGGATACGGTTAGCCATGGAAAGTGAAAGTATGGTGGAAAAGGGAATAAACTTTATTTTCTATTTGGGAACCGCCTATGATATATCTATCATGGAAAGTGCTGGGAACTCTAAGTCGTTTTCGTTGGTGGGAAAAGTATGCCTCCAAAAATGTTTTTATCTCTCAATTTTCGCTTTGAGCTCTGGCACCTCTACAAATCCCTACTTCCCTTCGCGAAGGGCCTTTCTTTTACTTTATGCATTTTTATTTTTACTTGAGTCTCCATCTTCTCTTACAAAGCACCAACTAAGGGGCACTATGATCGTACTTGAGCATTGGGTATAGCTAGTATTCGACTGTGTTTCATGAATGGATCAATGATTGAGCATAATGGGCTAGGGATAACTTGGTTTAGTGTTGATATTTTGAAAGACATGGTTGCTTGTTGATATGCTTGAGTATTAAAGTCTTCATGTCAAAACTAGACTATTTCCTTCAACCATATAAAAGTCCAAATGTCCATGCTATAAAGAAAATAATATGTGATGTACATGCTAGGCAGCATTCCACATCAAAAATTCTATTTTTATCATTTACCTACGCGAGGACGAGTAAGAATTAAGCTTGGAGATGCTAATATGTCTCCAATGTATCTATATTTTTTTATTGTTCCATGTTGTTATATTATCATTCTTGGATGTTCTACAATCATTTTATATCATTTTTGGTACTAACCTATTGACATAGTCCCAAGTGCTCGTTGCTATTTTCTGCTTGTTTTTTACATCGCAGGAAATCAATACCAAACGGAGTCCAAACACAGTGAAATTTTTTGTGGATTTTTTCTGGACCAGAAGACACATGTTGGGCCAAGAAGTAACAGAGGGGTACTCCGAGGGGAGCACAACCCACCAGGGCGCGCCTGGGGTCCCAGGCACGCCCAGGTGGGTTGTGCTCACCTCGGTGGCCTCCCGCACCGCCTCTTTGCTCTATAAATACCCTAATATTCCAGAAACCCTAGTGGAGTCAACGAAAATCAATTCCAGCCGCCGCAAGTTCGAGAACCACCAGATCCAATCTAGACACCATCACGGAGGGGTTCATCATCCTCATTGATGCCTCTCCGATGATGCGTGAGTAGTTCATTCTAGACCTACGGGTCCGTAGTTAGTAGCTAGATGGCTTCCTCTCTCTCTCTCTCTCTCTCTCTCTCTCTCTCTCTTGATTCTCAATACAATGGTCTCTTGGAGATCCATATGATGTAAGTCTTTTTGCGGTGTGTCTGTTGGGATCCGATGAACTTTGAGTTTATGATCAAATCTATGTTTTTATCCTTGAAAGTTATTTGAGCCTTCTTTGATCTCTTATATGCATGGTGGTTTATAGCCTCATATTTCTTCTTTGATATTTGGGGTTTGTTCGGCCAACTTGATCTATTTATCTTGCAATGGGAAGAGGTGCTTTGTGATGGGTTCAATCTTACGGTGCTTGATCCCAGTGACAGAAGGGGAACCGACACGTATGTATTGTTGCTATTAAGGATAACAAGATGGGGTCTATTTCTACATGAATAGATCTTGTCTACATCATGTCATCGTTCTTATTACATTACTCCATTTTTCCATGAACTTAATACACTAGATGCATGCAGGATAGCGGTCGATGTGTGGAGTAATAGTAGTAGATGCAGGCAGGAGTAGGTCTACTAATCTTGGACGTGATGCCTATATAATGATCATTGCCTGGATATCGTCATAATTATTTGAAGTTCTATCAATTGCCCAACAGTAATTTGTTTTCCCACCGTTTGCTATTTTTCTTGAGAGAAGCCACTAGTGAAACCTACGGCCCCCGGGTCTCTTCTTTAATATATTTGCCTTCGCGATCTATTTTCATTTGCTTTTATTTTCAGATCTAATAAACCAAAAATACAAAAAATACTTTGTTGGACTTTATTTTATTTGCGATCTATTTATCCAATCTACTACAACTTTCTCCCGTCCACTCGCCAATTTCTGGCGCTGTTACCCGAAAGGAATTGACAATCCCTTTAACACATAGGGTTGCGGGTATTTGTTATTTGTGTGCAGGAGTTGTTTACGTTGTGTTGCGTGGTTCTTCTACTAGTTCGGTAACCTTGATCTCATCACTGAGGGAAATACCTCCCGTCGTTGTGTTGCATCATCCCTTCCTCTTTGGGGAAATACCGACGTAGTTCTAGCAGACATCACTTTCCAATTTAGGATCCATATTAGCCCCTATGGTGAACTGCTGAGATGGGTCGCCAGGGACAAAGTCAACCTGTTTGGTATCATTAGCTTTAAACTTCAATAGAGGGTCCTGCTTAGTAGTGGGCTTCTTGAGAGGAGTCATACCAGTCGAGTCGACATTGTCTTTATAAAACTTGAGCTCTTCGGTGGCACAGGCCGACTCAGCGTAAGCAGCATCTCCTTCCTCACACTCCAAAGAAATTTTCCAATTACCATGAATCGTAATCGTACCTTTTTTCCCTGGCATTTTGAGTTGCAAATAAACATAGCAAGGGCGAGCCATGAACTTGGCATAAGCCGGCCGTCCAAACAAATCATGATACAGACTCTTGATTTTAACCACCTCAAACCACAGTGTCTCTGCTCTGTAGTCATAATCATCACCAAAGGCCACTTCTAAATAAATCTTTCCCATGGGATAGCTGACTTACCAGGTACCACCCCGTGGAAAATTGTGGAAGACGGCTTAAGATCCTTGTCGGTTAAATTCATCCGCCGAAACGTGTCATAAAACAGGATGTTGATGCTGCTGCCACCATCCATAAGCACCTTAGTGAATTTGTGACCACCCACTTGAGGGGCTACCACCAATGCCAGATGACACGAATTGACATCCCGGGGCGGGTGATCCGCCCGACTCCATGTGATAGGATGCTCTGACCAACGCAGGTACTGGGGTACTGCCGGCTCAACAGCATTGACGGCATGCTTATCAACTTTTTGATCACGCTTGTAGAGAATTGTGGTGAAAACATGATATTGACCTCCATTAAGCTGCTTCGGGATACTCTGATACCCTGACTGATTACTCTATTGCTGGTTTCCCTGACCAGACTGCTGATTGTATCCTCCAAGATGACCTTGACCTTGATAACCAGAATTTGAGCTGCCTCCCCCAAAGCCGGGCCCCTGAGCACCAGATCCTGACCCGCCAGGTGGACCGTTTTTGTTGCCATTATTTTGCTTAAAGCTGTTATTCCTGTACTCTCGGATGATGAAGCAGTCCTTCCAGGTATGAGTCGCTGGCTTTTCAGGCAAACTGTTTTGGGCAGGGTTCATTCATCATTGCCTCAATATTAAAGTTTTTTCCCTCCAAAGGATGGCTTACCATTACCACTATGGCTCTGGTTTTATATCCAGTGTTGGTGTTAGCTACGAGATCTTACCTGCCCTCAGGGTGTCTATGCTTACCACCTTTGCCCTAGTTGTTACCATTGCCTCTTGCCACATTCTGCTGCTGACCCTTACCATTGGCACTCTTCTCACTTTTACTTGTTGACCACCATACCGAGTCAGCATATTTAATGAGAGCTTCCATGAGCTCACCCATGTCATTACAATAATGTTTGAGCCACCCAAGCTTCTCCTTAAGGGTGGTAAAATGATAGCTTTTCTCCCAAACCAAGACCGCCTGGTTCGCCGCAATACTATCTGATGAATGAATGATTGCAGAGACCCACTGGACCCAATGATGGGCCGACTCATCCTTCCGTTGTACGCAGTTATCCAAATCAATGATCTTCATAGGTTGTTTGCATGTTCCCTGAAAATTCTTAATGAACCGCTCTTTCAACTCTGCCCATGAGTTGATGGAGTTAGGAAGCAATCCTTTTAACCATGTGCGAGCAGGCCCATCCAACATCATAGTAAAATATTTGGCGCAGACTACATCATTGACATCCAACATCTCCATGGCAATCTCATAACTCTCAATCCAGCATTCAGGCGGGAGGTCAGCTGTATAATTGGGCACCTTACAAGGACCCTCAAAATCCTTTGGCAAATGTCATTACGTAATGTTGGCACCAAGTACGACACTCTCACCGTCCTAGAGATTGTTCTACCTCCCATTGAGGTTGAAGGGGTGACCTGAGGCTGCTGATAAGCCCCCAGCTAAGCCGTCGCCGCCAACTGAGCCACCGCTGCCTCCGCGTCTCGATGGTCTCTAGCGTCATTGACAACTGCCTAATCACTATTGAGGGGCGGGTTATCCTCACAGGGCGGGTTGTTCTGGGGCGGTCGACCACGTCGTTCATTGCTAGAAACCACCGGCGACTCAACACGCCAGCTGTTGATACGTCTCCAATGTATCTATAATTTATGAAGTATTCATGCCATGTTTACAATAATGTTATATGGTTTTGGTATGATTTGCATGGAACTAACATGGACTGATGCTATTTTCAACAGAACTACTGTGGTGGTGTTTTTTGTGCAGAAATGAAAGCTCTCCAAATGAGCTAAAACATTTTGACAATTTTTTTGGAACAAAAGAGACCCTTGAAGCTTCGTGGAAGGAACAGAAGGTGAAGGAGTAGGGCACAAGACACCGGGGTGCCCCGGTGGGTTGTGCTCACCTCGAAGCCCTTCTTTGCGTGAAACCAACACCAAAAAATCCTATCAATAGAGAAACCATCAAAAATAACCCTAGATCAAAAGTTCTGCCGTCGCAAGCCTCTGTAGCCACAAAAAACCAATCTAGACCCCGTTCCGGCACTCCGCCGGATGGGGAAATCATCACCGGTGGACATCTTCTTCATCCCGGCGGCCACCGTGATGAGGAGGGAGTAGTCCACCCTCGAGGCTGAGGATTTGTACTAGTAGCTATGTGTTTAACCTCTCTCTCTCTCATGTTCTTGAGATGTCACGATCTTGATGTATCGCGGGCTTTGTTAATATAGTCAGATCATATGGTGTTTTCCCCTCTCTATCTTGTGATGAATTGAGTTTTCCCTTTGAGATTTCGTTTTATCGGATTGAATACTTTTATGGATTTGAGAGCACTTGATATATGTCTTGCATATGAATACCCGTGGTGACAATGGGGTGTTATATTGATTCACTTGATATATGTTTTGGCACTCAACTCGCGGATTCCCGAGGTGACATTGGGGTAATCTATGCATAGGGGTTGATGCATGTTTTCGTCCTTGTTTCTCCGGTAGAAACTTGGGGCACTCTTTGAGGTTCTTTGCGTTGGATTGAGTATTATGAATCTGAATTTGTTTTGGTGTTATTTTAGTACGAACTCTTGATAGATCGATCAGAAAGAATAACTTGTGTTATTTTAGTATGAACTCTTGATAGATCGATTGGAAAGAATAACTTGGTGTTATTTTAGTACGAACTCTTGGATAGATCGATTGGAAAGAATAGCTACAAACAATTTCTTCTTATGTTCTCCGCTAGATAGGAACTTTGGAGTGATTCTTCATCACACGTTGAGGGATGGTTATATGATCCAATTATATTAGCATTGCTGAGAGATTGCACTAGCAAAAGTACGGACCCTAGGCCTCATTTTCAAGCATTGCAATACCCTTTGTGCTCTGTTTTACAATTGCTACCTTTATGTTTTTTATTGTTCCTATTACAAAAATCGATATCTGCTATCCATATTACACTTCTATCACCATGTCTTCACCGAACTAGTGCACCTATACAATTTACCATTGTATTTGGTGTGTTGGGGACACAAGAGACTTTATATTATTTGGTTGCAGGGTCGTTTGAGAGAGACCATCTTCATCCTACACCTCCCACGGATTGATAAACGTTAGGTCGTCCACTTGAGGGAAAATTGCTACTGTCCTACAAAACTCTACGCTTGGAGGCCCAAAACGAGTCTACAAGAATAAAGTTGCGTAGTAGACATCAAGCTCTTTTCTGGCGCTGTTGCCGGGGAGGTGAGTGATTGAAGGTATATCTTTAGATCTTGTAATTGAATCTTTTAGTTTCTTGTTTTATCACTAGTTTGGTTTATAAAAGAAAACTAAAAAATTGGAATTGAGGTTGCATCATATTATTCATGTCTATAATGTCTTTCATGAAAATGATGGAAAGGAAAATTGTTCTCAATTGATAGAGGAAGAATTCTACAAAGTGTTTGACAAAAAATCTTTCAGTGGTGAGCATGATTGCAATGTTGTTGGTATGAACTCCTTGAATATCCATGATGCTAATGATATGCAAAGCCATAAGCTTGGGGATGCTTGATACGTCTACGTCGTATCTACTTTTCCAAACACTTTTGCCCTTGTTTTGGACTCTAACTTGCATGATTTGAATGGAACTAACCCAGACTGACGCTGTTTTCAGCAGAACTGCCATGGTGTTATTTCTGTGCAGAAATAAAAGTTCTCGGAAAGACCTGAAAATCCACTGAGCAACTTTTCAGAATAAATTAAAAATACTGGCGAAAGAATCAGTGCCAGGGGGCCACACCCTGTCCGCGAGGGTGGGGGGCTCGCCGCCTCCCCTAGGGCGTGCACAGAAATAAAAGTTCTCGGAAAGACCTGAAAATCCACTGAGCAACTTTTCAGAATAAATTAAAAATACTGGCGAAAGAATCAGTGCCAGGGGGCCACACCCTGTCCACGAGGGTGGGGGGGCGCGCCCCCTCCCCTAGGGCGCGTTCCCCTACCTTGTGGGCCCCCTAGACGTCCACCGACCTCAACTCCAACTCCATATATTGGCTTTCGCGGAGAAAAAAATCAGAGAGAAAGTTTCATCGCGTTTTATGATACGGAGCCGCCGCCAAGCCCTAATCTCTCTTGGGAGGGCTGATCTCGAGTCTGTTCGGGGCTCCGGAGAGGGGGATTCGTCGTCGTCGTCATCATTAACCATCCTCCATCACCAATTTCATGATGCTCACCGCCATGCGTGAGTAATTCTATCGTAGGCTTGCTGGACGGTGATGGGTTGGATGAGATTTACCATGTAATCAAGTTAGTTTTGTTAGGGTTTGATCCCTAGTATCCACTATGTTCTGTGATTGATGTTGCTATGACTTTGCTATGCTTGATGCTTGTCACTAGGGCCCGAGTGCCATGATTTCAGATCTGAACCTATTATGTTTTCATGAATATATGTGAGTTCTTGATCCTATCTTGCAAGTCTATAGTCACCTATTATGTGTTATGATCCGACAACCCCGAAGTGACAATAATTGGGATACTTCTCGGTGATGACCGTAGTTTGAGGAGTTCATGTATTCACTATGCATTAATGCTTTGGTCCAGTACTCTATTAAAAGGAGGCCTTAATATCCCTTAGTTTCCATTAGGACCCCGCTGCCACAGGAGGGTAGGACAAAAGATGTCATGCAAGTTCTTTTCCATAAGCACGTATGACTATATTCGGAATACATGCCTACATTACATTGATGAACTGGAGGTAGTTCTGTGTCACCCTATGTTATAACTATTACATGAGGAATCGCATTCGACATAATTATCCATCACTGATCCAATGCCTATGAGCTTTTCACATATTGTGCTTTGCTTATTTACTTTACCGTTGCTGCTGTTACAATTACTACAAAACTGCTACCGTTCCTTATGCCACTGTTACCGTTACTTCCATACTACTTTGCTACTAAATACTTTGCTGCAGATACTAAGTTATCCAAGTGTGGTTGAATTGACAACTCAACTGCTAATACTTGAGAATATTATTTGGCTCCCCTTGTGTCGAATCAATAAATTTGGGTTGAATACTCTACCCTCAAAAACTATTGCGATCCCCTATAATTGTGGGTTATCAAGACTATTTTCTGGCGCCATTGCCGGGGAGCATAGCTCTATTCTTTGAGTCACTTGGGATTTATATCTGCTGATCACTTTGAAGAACTTGAAAGACGAAAGAACTATGATTTATCCCTCAACTACGAGGGGAGGTAAGGAACTGCCATCTAGCTCTGCACTAGATTCTCCTTCTGTTATGAGTAAGCTTGCGACACCTAAACCTGCTTCTGCTATGAATTCTGATAGGTCGCATGTTATTGATGATGCCACTTCTACTATGCATGATACTTATGATGAAACTACTTCTGTGCTTGAAACTACTGTGCCATTAGGTGAATATCTTGATGAACAACTTGCTAGGGTTAGAGAAAATGAAATTATTGAAAACCAAATTATTGAAGATAGTGATGATGAAGGTTCTCCCCCTAAATATGAATTGTCTATTGTTCCAGAGGGTTATGTTATGGATGAAGAAACTGCTAGAGATTTTCTTGCTTGCAATGATAGATCTGATCTTAAGAAGTTATTAGCTAAACTGAAACAGAAAACACTGAATGCTAGAATGAAATATGACCCTGCTTTTGCTACTTCACCTATCTTTGTTACTGATGAGGATTATGAATTCTCTGTCGATCCTGAGATAATTACTTTGGTTGAATCTGATCCTTTTTATGGCTATGAATCTGAAACTGTTGTGGCACATCTTACTAAATTGAATGATATAGCCACCCTGTTCACTAATGATGAGAAATCTCGCTACTACTATATCCTTAAGATATTTCCATTCTCATTAAAGGGTGATGCTAAAACTTGGTTTAATTCTCTTGATCCTGGTTGTGTGCATAGTCCCCAGGATATGATTTACTACTTCTCTGCTAAATATTTCCCTGCTCATAAGAAACAAGCTGCCTTGAGGGAAATATATAATTTTGTGCAAATTGAAGAAGAGAGTCTCCCACAAGCTTGGGGGAGGCTTCTCTGGTTACTTAATGCTTTGCCTGATCATCCTCTTAAGAAAAATGAAATACTTAATATCTTTTATAATTGACTAACTGATGCTTCCAAGGACCACCTGGATAGTTGTGCTGGATGTGTTTTCAGGGAAAGAACAGTCGATCAAGCTGAATTGTTATTGAATAATATGTTGACTAATGAAAATAATTGGACACTTCCTGAGCCAATTCCCGAGCCAACTCCTAAACCAACTCCGAAGAAGAGGGGTGTTCTATTTCTCAGTCCTGAAGATATGCAAGAGGCAAAGAATATGAAAGAAAAAGGTATTAAAGCTGAAGATGTTAAGAATTTACCTCTTGTTGAAGAAATACATGGTCTCAATATACCACCTATTGAAGAAACACATGGTCTCGATAACCCGACACATGTAGTAAAGGTAAATTCTCTCTATAGATATGATAAGGTTGAAATCCTGTCTACTAAGTTTCCTAGCCAATGTTTGGATGAATTTGATGACTTTATGGCTAGACAAGAAAAATTTCAAAGCTTATGTTGGTAGAGAATTAAAGAGTAATGCTTACATGATTGGATGCTTGAGTGATTATATGGCTAGAGTTAAAGGTGAACTTAAACTCATTAGTAAATATGCTTGTATGGTTACCACTCAAGCAGAACAAGTACTTAAAGCTCAAAGTGATTTGCTTGATGAATTAAATAATAAAGATGATTTTATTGTTAGAGTGGCTACTAGAACTGGTAAAATGACTCGGGAACCTTTGTATCCTGAAGGCCACCCTAAGAGAATTGAGCAAGATTCTTAGAGAAATAATTTAGATGCACCTAGTACTTCTAAAAAGAAGAAAAGGAAAAATGATAGGACTTTGCATGCTTCTAGTGAACCTGTTGTAGACACACCTGAGAATCCCAATGATATTTCTATTTCTGATGCTGAAACACAATCTGGTGATGAACATGAAACTAGTGATAATGTTAATGATAATGTTCATGTTGATGCTCAACATAGCAATAATATTGATGTAGAGATTGAACCTGTTGTTGATCTTGATAACCCACAATCAAAGAATCAACGTTATGATAAGAGAGACTTTATTGCTAGGAAGCACAGTAAAGAAAGAGAACCATGGGTTCAGAAACCCATGCCTTTTCCTCCTAAGCCATCCAAGAAAAAGGATGATGAGGATTTTGAGCGCTTTGCTGAAATGATTAGACCTATCTTCTTACGTATGCGCTTAACTAATATGCTTAAAGTAAATCCTTATGCTAAATATATGAAAGATATTATTACAAATAAGAGAAAGATACCGGAAGCTGAAATTTCCACCATGCTTGCTAATTATACTTTTAAGGTTGGAATACCAAAGAAACTTGGAGATCTAGGAGTACCAACTATACCATGCTCCATTAAAAGAAGCTATGTTAAAACTGCTTTATGTGATCTTGGAGCCGGTGTTAGTGTTATGCCTCTATCTTTATATCGTAGACTTGAATTGAATAAGTTGACATCTAATGAAATATCTTTGCAAATGGCTGATAAATCAACTGCTATAACTGTCGGTATTTGTGAGGATGTGCCTGTTGTGGTTGCAAACGTCACTATCTTAACGGACTTTGTTATTCTTGATATTCCCGAGGACGATAGTATGTCAATTATCCTTGGTAGACCCTTTTTGAATACTGCAGGGGCTGTTATTGATTGCAACAAAGGCAATGTCACTTTTCATGTTAATCGTAATGAGCACGGTACACTTTCCGAGGAAACAACCTCAAGTTCACAGTATCAATTCTATTGGAAAAGTTCCAACTATCATTATTGGAGGTTTTGAATTTCCTCTTCCTACTGTCAAGAAGAAATATGATTTTCTTATTATTGGGGATGTGCATATCCCCATTGAGGTAACCTAGTGTTATTCAAAATTTCTCCGGTTCCATGTTATTCGGAATGAGTTCGTTAACAAGACTTGATCAACCTTGTTAGTGGATTCCTTTTGATGATCATGAGATGGATGAAGTTAGAAGACACAAACTTATGTACCCTCCTTCTACTTTCTGTTATTTAGATTAAATAAAGTAAAATTAGTATTTTCTGTCTGTTTTCTGAATTATCCATGCAATAAAAAAATATCCCAAAAATAAAAGTTCTCCAAATGCCCTGCAAATTTAATATGATTTTTTCTGAAATGTTTGAGAATATCTGGCACTGAGAACACAACAGGGGGAGCTGGCACCTGGCCACGAGGGTCCAGGGCATGCCCACCCCTACAGGGCACCCCCCTGCCTTGTGGGTCCACGATGGCCCCCTCCACTTATTCCTGCACCCACACACTTCATCTTCCTCCCAAACAAATCAACATCCACCTCAAGCACGAGTTCTAGCTCACTTTGCTGCCATTTTCGATCTCCTTGCTCAAAGCTCCATTCACAAAACTGCTTTGGGGGATTGTTCTTTGGTATGTGACTCCTCCAATGATCCAATTAGTTTTTGTTCTAGTGCTTTATTCATTGCAAATTTTTGCTGCCTAGGTGACCCTGTTCTTGAGCTTGCATGTCAAATTTATGAGGTCCCAAGTAATTCTAATGCTTGATATAGGCTCTAGGCACTTGTAGGAGTAGTTGCTATCAGTTTTGTTGAGTTTGATTCACTTTTATTTTGAGTTACTAAAAATTTCAGAAATTTTTCAAAGGAAGGAATATGTCCAGGAAAATGTACCAAGGTGGCTCTTTAAGAAAGAAAGTACCCAGGCTCGCAATGCATGAGCAGGACGATGAACCACCAAGGGAAGCTGACGTGCGGCCTTGTGAATGGCCATTAGAGGAGTTTATGGTCAAAGCAGGCATCAAGGATGAATTTGATGCATATGTGTGTAATGCCGATCTTGAGGACTTCATGCAAGATACGTGTCCTCAGTACTACTATTTGACTGATTCATTCATGAGAAGGTTTAAATTTACATCTTCGCGTAATTCTCCAAGTGTCCTGTTTGATATTCATGATAAATCATATACCATGGACCTAGAAGATTTTACTACTGCTTGTAAACTCCCGCAGTGGGGCAATGTTAATGAACCCTGTAAATCTGAATATAAAGACTTTCTTGCTAGTATCACTGTGGGAGAATCTAGAGAAATAGCACAAGCTACCATAGGGAGCATTCACTTTCCTGCTATACATTATTTCGCTCTTTTAATTGGTAGATGCATTAACGGTAAAGATGAAGCATGCCACATGCGTATTCCTGATCTTTGTGTTCTCAAGAGTGCTGTATTAGGTGATAAACAATACAACTTGGGGGCAATTGTTGCACGTAGGTTGCATAATGATGGTTTAGTTGGAGATTTGTTTGGAGGGATTTATGGGACCCGTGTGGCTAATTATCTTGGTATACCTGTACATGAAGATGACAGGGAGTTGCCTCCCGCTTATTTAGATTATAATGCCATGGTTAGTCATCATTTTCTTGAAAGGAATGAACAATTCCTCCAGTATCGACTAATCTTTGACAGACGTCGAGCTGTCCATACTACTCTCCCGGCTCCTGCCCTCTTTGATTATCAGGCAAAAGGAAGATATGTTATGACTAGGGAGGAGGCAAACTAGTATGAGAGGAGGACGGAGGCGGCTCGCCACCATGCTGCAGCTCAAGAGTCAATGGCTGCTGCATCTCAGTACAACCCCAGTTACAGCTTCGGATATCAGCCAGGCTACCCATGGCCATAGACCAACTTAGGCCAAAAGCCAAGCTTGGGGGAGTACGTATTTCTCACCAACATTACATTCATGTTCACACACTCATTCTAGTTGTCGGTGCTCATACTTTTTCATTGTACTTTCCATGTTAGTTTAATTTCTTTTTCTAGCTTTCTTCTTGTGTGTTTGTTAAACCTTAAGAAAAACCAAAAAAATTAGTTAGTTTAATTTCCATGCTGTAGTAGTAGTAACTAAAAGAAAACCCAAAAAGATTTCTCGTTCTTCTTTTGCTTGTTGGGAGCTTTCCCATGTAAATAGTTTTATTTCTTTTCTTTCCTTTGGGGGTCGAGAGGAGAAGACCATAATGAAAATGTTTAGTGGCTCTCATATGCATGATTGTTGATTTAACCAAGAGCCCATATTACCTTGTCTTCTCCCTTGAATTGAATGCTTGCAGATTCCAGCTTAGTCCAATGCACGTGCACTAATATTATTATACACACCGTTCGGTCGTGCAAGTGAAAGGCAATAATGACGATATATGATGGACTGATTGAGATGAGAGAAGCTGGTATGAACTCGACCTCTCTTGTTTTTGTAAATATGATTAGTTCATCGCTCCTGATTCAGCCTATTATGAATAAACATGTTTGCAATGATAGTTAGAGATTATAGTTGCTTATGCCATGCTTAATTAGCTATGAGTTTACAATGGTTTACCTTGCGTGCCAACATGCTATTAAAATGGTTGTGATGTGGTATGATAGGGTGGTATACTCCTTTGAATGATTCGAATGACTTGACTTGGCACATGTTCACACATGTAGTTGAAACAAAATCAACATAGCCTTCACGATATTTATGTTCATGGTGGATTATATCCTACTCATGCTTGCACTCAGTGTTGATTAATTTTAATGCATGTTCATGACTGTTGTCGCTCTCTCAGTTGGTTGCTTCCCAGTCTTTTGCTAGCCTTCACCTGTACTAAGCGGGAATACTACTTGTGCATCCAAACTCCATAAACCTCAAAGTTATTCCATATGAGTCCACCATACCTTCCTATATGCGGTATCTACTTGTCGTTCCAAGTAAATTTGTATGTGCCAAACTCCAAACCTTCAAATGAAATTCTGTTTTGTATGCTCGAGCAGCTCATGTATCAACTAGGTGATGCGGAGCATCCTACGGACATCACCATGTCAAGAGCCCATTTGGCAAGTGACACGTGCGACATCTACTTCACACACACTAAGGTGAATCATCTCCTTTACACGTGCTCACTTGACCCCTTCGAGGATGGCATACTACTTGACACTTCTCCCGTGTGCATGTATAGGTATTGTCGGAACTTCACGGACGACGAGGAGGAGTGCAAGCGCCAAGGAACGACAACACCATCCGCGAGGGAAGCGTGGAAGAGAAGACGGAAGAAAGGAGAAGAAGACGGAGCGGCTGCAGGAGCCAGGCCGGACATCCGGACCGCCGTCCGGATCATCCGGGCTCAGCCGGATCATCCGGGTCCTCCTCCGGATCATCCGGATAATTCGTCCGAAGACACCCGAAGGCCTCATGTGAAGCCGGATCATCCGGGCCCCCTCCCGGATCATCCGGACGATGGCCGGATCATCCGGACCCCCATCCGGATCATCCGGGCCTTGCCTGCGTGCAACGTTTCGGGCCCATGTACCCATTCGCCCCCTCACTTACCCCTTCACCCACTAGACTATAAATAGACCTCCTCCTCCCCATTTTTAGGGTTAGCAAAGTGATAGCTCATTCTTAGGTGATCTTTGCTCCTACCTATCTCTACTCTTGAGAGAGAGAGACCACTACTCCATTGGAGGCCAAGACCTTCATCTAGGAGAAGATCCCGCGGGATATCATCAAGACCCCCTTGTGGGAAGATCCATCTAGGATATCATCAAGACCTCCTCTTGGAGATGAACCTTACCTTGTATCTTTCTCTTTGTTGTTCATGTACCTTGTGGATCTTGTGTGTTTGATTGTCTAGTGGATGTGTGATTTGGACTTGTTCTTGAGTGTTTCCCCTTGTGATTCCTCCCCGTTCTTCCCCGTGTTCATCGTGTTCTTCGAGGGATCCCACTCCAAACGTGAAAGATCAACGCTATAGGGTTCCACCCTACATCAAATGGTATCATGAGCCACGTTGATCACGTTTTTGGAGCCCCTACCCCGTGTTTTCTAGCTTGATTTTGTTGTTTTCGTCCTAAATCCGAAAATCCCCACCAAAAATAACCCCCAATTTTTTTTTGTGATTTGTTGGTTTTGATGATGTTTCGTTGATTTTGATCCGTGGATTTGCTTGGTTTCAAGTGGATCTAGCATTTCCCCAAATTTCCCCACCTTCCATCCACGAAATCTCGCCAATTTTGACCCCAAAATCCCCAAATTCCGCCCAAAAATTCGTCTCCACGAGCAAAACTTGAGCAGTTTGACCTGCCCGGATCATCCGGAAGAGCTCCCGGATCATCCGGATCCACTCGGATCAGCTGGACCATCTCCCGGATATCCGGACGCCCCACACGACAGAAATCCGGTTGACGAACCCGGATCATCCGGACCTACTCCCGGATGTCCGGGTAACCCTGACACTGACTCGACTGAATTCTTGTTTCGGCCATAACTAATTCATCCGGAGTCCGTTTTTGACGTTCTTTAGCTCGTTTTGAAGCTATTGACATCCCCTATCCCACAAAAATACCACAAACATCATTTGACTCCATCATATTTTCTGAAATTTGGCAAGTTTGCCTAGGCCCTCCACAATATCATCCGCATTACCACCACCGACTTCCGCAACCTAACCCATTTTCTTCCCCATTGCATATGTGGTTGTTTGAGTTGTGATTAGAGTCTCCTAAGGTGTTTCGGCTACTTAGGGACAATTGCTTCTTCATCAACCACCACCACCACTTCCGCATAACCTTACCCACCATACAATTCCACCCCAACTTAACCCAATTTTGTTTGAGTTGTGGCTTGTGTCTCCTAAGGTGTTTCGGCTACTTAGGGACGGCAACTTCAACTCCGACTCGTGTATAGCCCATCATTCCACTTCCGCATTGCCTAGTGCAACACCACCACCGCTTTCCGCTACCACCATTTTGACATTTGTCATTTGAGATTTCGAGTTTGCAGTTTTTCCGTTTCCTAAGGTGTTTCGGCTACTTAGGGACGAGTCTCCATCTTCTTGGTATCTACACCAAGAACACCGCCACTCATCATCGCAAAGGACGGTAACCTCGACGACACCATTGTATATTTCCCTTGCAATAGCATTGTTAACCCCTAGCCCATTTTGCGTCACTTGCCTATCGAGACTAGCCATTTGAGTATTGCCGGCAACGTTACTTGTGCACATTAGTGGTCCATACCTTCCATTGCATACATACCATATCATATTGGTATCATATCATCCATTGTGTCACAATATCGTTCCCGCATATACACAATTGCTATCTTGGTTTGTGCATTGTGCAAAAGTGGCCATAGAGAAAAAAAGGAGAAAAAGCTTTTAAGCAAAAAGAGAGCAAAGAGCTTGTGAGCAAGTGCCATAGCATCATACCCCATTGCACATAAGAGCCATACCAAAATCTACATCATATGATATCATGCTTGAGAGAAACACTGGGAACCATACATACATAGCATACTTGGGATAGAAAGAATATCCATTTTGCATCTTATAGGTTGTGCACAAGTGTCGTATCCGCCTATTGAGCAATCGTGCTAGCGTCTCTCTTGAGTTGTGCAACACGAGCGTTTTCCGTGGATTCCACATTTTGTGCTCATTCCTTGGTTGCACGACCCCATTTATCTATCCGTGTGTGTGTTTCCGTGTACCTTTCATTGCTATTGGTCCATTTGTTTCACTTGCGAATTTGTGAATCTCTTTCAACATTATTGACTCTTGCTATCCTCACCGAGCTCTACCATAAGCTTTACTTGATAGGTGTGAGTGAACAAGTCCGGTACCAATTCCACTATTCTTTAATCTCACATTGAGTGACATGGGATACATCCTCAACTTTGGGAAAAGGTAACTTGGTATTGTTTATCTCATTTCCTACTCACCTCTACTCGAGTCTTGTGATGGATAGGCAAGGCATTTCATCTTCGGTCTACAACAACAACGACGAGTTCGATGCCATGAACAACAACTCCGACGGCAAGATGCAAGCTAAAATGGAGGAGATCAAAGCCCTCATCAAGTCCTACAAGCGATCTTCCTCATCTTCGAGAAGACGCTCAAGAGCACATGCTTCCGAGCTACCATCTCCGGCAAGATCACATCGGCATCGACACCATCACCAACAAGAACGTGAAGGTCAAGAGCTCTACATCAACAACCGCTCAATGACTTCACCATCTCCCTTGGCATCTTTGCCAAGCGACTTCAAGGCATCTTCGCCTACTGACATACGACATCTTCGCCAACAAGAACCCCAAGACTACGCTCAAGAGAAGCTCCCCAAGCTCAAGTCCGCGACTTCCACGAGCTACTACGACCGCGACATCGACCACGCGATTCCTTTCTATGGGACTCAAGAGCCCGAGGAGTACCTCGAGTGGGAGCGTTTGATGGACGACTACCTCAAGCTACATCAAGTTCGTCCCGAAGATCAAGTGAAGTGCGCCACAAGAAACTTCCACGACTACGCCTCAACATGGTGGCTTCACACACCTTCGGAGAGCTACGAGATGAGTTGGCCCAAGACGAAGAGAGCTTTACGGCGAGAGTTTGTGCCTCCAACCTACACGGAACAACTTCGACACCAATTGGAGAACACCACCCAAGGATCCAAGTCCATCGACAAGTACTTCAAGGAGATGATGATTGCCTTGCGACGAGCCGGCGTGGACGACCCCATTTCGATGAAGTTCCACTTCATGATGGGATTGCACAACGACATCTCCAAGACCATCTTCCTCGAGAACTACAAGTCCATCGACGACTACTACATTGGTGCTCTCAAGGTGGAACAAGAACTCATGAAGGCCAAGGCTTCTCCACCCCAAGCAAACTTCGCGTCGACCAAGCTCTATGACAAGCATGAGGCTAGTACCACCAAGATGTCCAAGCCCGACGAGCTCCAAGACGATGCTCCCAAGGACCAAGCTTTGGAGGCGAGCGACAAGGTGGCGAGCAAGGATGATGCTTCCATCTTAGGAGACGAGAGTGATGATGTGCCATCTTCGGCCTTCATCCACGATGAGAGTGATGATGTGCCATCTTCGGCCTTCATCCACGGCGACCATGACGAGATGGTTGAGCATGGGATTTTCCCTTCGACCACAGCAACGTATGATGACTTGAGTGACTTGTGCCACCATATTGAGAGTGAGAGTGACTTCACCACTAGCCCCATATATGTTGAGTTGCCACAATTCACATGTAAGGAGAGCCACAACCCCCACCACTTGAGTGAGATGAGTGACTCCACCATACCTGAGTTTGAGTGCACCTATGTTGAGGGAGTGAGTGAACCACCACATAGAGAGAGTGAGATAGTTGATAGGTCTCGTGAGGCCATTTGCATTTCTAACAACTTGACCTCTACATCTATTGTGTCTTCTCGTTTGGTGCTAGGTCCCATTTATGATGACGCGCCGATCCTCGACGACTTCGTCCTCCCTTTGGACAAGATGATGGCCATGGTGGAATATGATGCACCGCCCACATGGTTCCATCAAGATGATGATGATGACCACCATTTGGTCTTTCCAACCTCACCTACACCACTTGAGTGGAATGACAAAGGTAACATAGGTGAAGGTGATGCTCTAGTCCCACTAGTGGACATTCTTGACATTGATTGCTTGCATGATGTTGATCCACCTATTGCCATGCTTCATGCTAGTATGGTTTCCACATGCGATGATTTGCCCAATTATGATGAGTATGATGATTCTATTGTGGAGTCTATTAGTTGTGATGCCATGTTACATAGGATTTCTTGTGACAATTCTTTAGGTCACATCATGTTTGATAATCCGCTTGACTTGTCATATGCTATGCATGAGACCAACCATATGTCTTATTTGCAATCTCTTCATAGTGACTATGCATACGCCATTAAAATAAACCCAATTTGCACATATGGCATAGATGACAAGCCCATGGTTATTGGCATTTGTTTTTCTTGTGATGATATTGATATGCTCCCTTTGCATCATTTATCTCATATGCCATGCCATGACCACCTAGCTTCGGATATGCATTGTTTTGGATCTTATCCATTTTCTCCATGTGATGTTTCCGATATTGCTCATGAGGAGACCCCCATCGTTTCCTCATACATTTTAGGAGATTCTGATCCATCCCATCCATTGCATGATCCCAATACGTGTGTGCACCATATGCTCCCCATGAATAAACATGCTTTTGATGTGCCTTATACTTGTTTGCTCAATTTGTGTCCCCATCGTGTCATACATAACAACTATTCTTTCATGATGGATGACATGTTCCTATACCATGCATCAAATTTCTTTGAGCGATGCCTATCTTGTGCTAACTCACACGTGCACATACACATCATGATGGATGATGTGTACATTTACCACACACACAATTTCTTTCGTCTGTGTCTCTTTTGTGTAGGTACCTAGGAATACTTGTCAACCTCGCAATCCCACGAGTTGACAAAACGAGCTCTTGAGAGCAATGACGATTTGGGATCCCGTGGACTATCCTTACCACCGTTCCCTTCGTGCAAGGACTACGCGCAACTCCTCTACTTGGCTCTCACACGGCTATGGGCCATTTACCACTTCTCACATTATGCTCATTTTACCGTGTTCACTTTGCATGCTATGCTTGCTTCTATGCCTTTGCCATGCAATTGTGACCCTTGTTTGCATCTACCCGTGATTCTCCATTATGATATTCCTATGTGTATTTGCATGCTTGGTGGAGATCCTTGTTGCTTCTGCCATGTTTATCATGTGCCCCATTCTATTGATGCTTGTTGTGTTGGGAGAGTCATGATGACCCATTGCTATTCACATATGGCCTCTCGCCAATACATTCATGATATTGTACTCATATCTTGCTTTCATGCTTGTGTTATGACTTGTGAATTATTCATGCCCACTATTTGCACCAATGACATGTTTGCCATGATTCCTCCTAGTATGTTGCATCTTCGCACTACTAGCTTGCTTGATTTGATAGCTATGAATGCTCGCTATATTGCATCACCCATGTTCCACTACTTGCTTTCTTGGGTTGATGACATATATGCTCATGCCTCTCACACGATATATCTTGATCATTGTCTCTTGTGTTATAAGTGCTCATCTCATGCGGTTGATGACAACCATCTATATGCTTTGCACATGATTCATATTGCTTCGTGTCATATATCTCCATGTGTTGCCTCTCTCATGCTAGATTTGCCATGTATTGAGTGCAACAATGCTTATAGTCTTGCTCATGATATTGCCCCCATAGCATTCTCACACATGCTTGGAGATTTTGACATATTCCTTGTGAAGCATGCTTGTATTATCTCTTTGCACCATATACCTAGTGCCATGGATATCGCCATTGTTGCATCATATTACTCATGCACTTGTGCTTCTAATGGTTATGTGCAAGAGAAGAGAACCATCATGATGGATGATGTGTTTATCTACCATGTGCATACGTTCTTTGTTTTGTTGTGTGCATGTGTAGGATACTTGGACTTCGTGTCGACTTCCACTTCACGTGAGTTGGCCATTCGAGCTCTTGAGAGCGAGCCTCATATATTCTACCACGACTCGCTTCTACACCGTATTTGCTTCCACTTCGGCATTGTAAAGAATGCACAAGGACACACTTTCCAGGTGACATCCTTCTTGAGCTTGGATATTGTGGATCATACTTCATGTGTTGCTTGCACCATTTGCACGCATGTTCGAGATATTGCTTTCACCCATGATTGCCACATTTCCATGCTTCATGATATATATACCTTGTGTGTTGCATCCAATTCTTGGACTACTTGCTACTATCATATGGTTGGTTGCACCAATATCATTTCTTCACATATGCCATGTCCCTTTGCTTGTCACATGTTTGAATTGATTGCCTCACACATGATGAACAATTGCTCTTTCCATTGTGTTGAGTGCCACGATATCTTCACTACACCCTATGCACGTTATGCTTGGATTGTCTTGCACTTGCCCCATGTGTTTAGACATTTCACTATATTTGGTGTTGTGAATGACTCTTATGCCTACCATAGACCGTTCATTGAGCTCTTTATGCATGCTTGCTATGACCTTGAGGTAGATGCTTGTTCACTTCTCACATATATTTTCATCTTGACCTCCCATTTACATGCTTGTTCCCATGATGTACTTGATTGTGCTCAATTCATATGTCCAAATGTCATGACACACTTCTTTGTCAAACCATACGCTATGCTTGATGACAACACTTGTTGGGTGAATCACCTCTTGAATGCTTGGTTTTGCTCTTACGACAACCACATTTGTTTTTCCAAGTGCTTGTTATCTTTGCTACTTTCGAAGGAATTACAAGACGGTGCGACATTGGAGAGTGCCCATTTGGAACTACAAGATGACGAATGGTTGGTGATTGTCCACTTCTACACGACGACATCATCCCTTTCCCATGGTGATTTGGATTTCGATCCGAGGTCGGATCTTTCCCAAGGGGGAGGGGATGATGCGGAGCATCCTACGGACATCACCATGTCAAGAGCCCATTTGGCAAGTGACACGTGCGACATCTACTTCACACACACTAAGGTGAATCATCTCCTTTACACGTGCTCACTTGACCCCTTCGAGGATGGCATACTACTTGACACTTCTCCCGTGTGCATGCATAGGTATTGTCGGAACTTCACGGACGACGAGGAGGAGTGCAAGCGCCAAGGAATGATAACACCATCCGCGAGGGAAGCGTGGAAGAGAAGACGGAAGAAAGGAGAAGAAGACGGAGCGGCTGCAGGAGCCAGGCCGGACATCCGGACCGCCGTCCGGATCATCCGGGCTCAGCCGGATCATCCGGGTCCTCCTCCGGATCATCCGGATAATTCGTCCGAAGACACCCGAAGGCCTCATGTGAAGCCGGATCATTCGGGCCCCCTCCCGGATCATCCGGACGATGGCCGGATCATCCGGACCCCCATCCGGATCATCCGGGCCTTGCCTGCGTGCAACGTTTCGGGCCGGGGCCCATGTACCCATTCGCCCCCTCACTTACCCCTTCACCCACTAGACTATAAATAGACCTCCTCCTCCCCATTTTTAGGGTTAGCAAAGTGATAGCTCATTCTTAGGTGAGCTTTTCTCCTACCTATCTCTACTCTTGAGAGAGAGAGAGACCACTACTCCATTGGAGGCCAAGACCTCCATCTAGGAGAAGATCCCACGGGATATCATCAAGACCCCCTTGTGGGAAGATCCATCTAGGATATCATCAAGACCTCCTCTTGGAGATGAACCTTACCTTGTATCTTTCTCTTTGTTGTTCATGTACCTTGTGGATCTTGTGTGTTTGATTGTCTAGTGGATGTGTGATTTGGACTTGTTCTTGAGTGTTTCCCCTTGTGATTCCTCCCTGTTCTTCACCGTGTTCGTCGTGTTCTTCGAGGGATCCCACTCCAAACGTGAAAGATCGACGCTATAGGGTTCCACCCTACATCACTAGGGCTGTCTGTATCTTCCATGCTAGGTGGGTTATTCTCAAGAGGAGTGGACTCCGCTCCTCATTCACGAGAAAATGGCTGGTAACCGGGATGCCCAGTCCCATGCTCAAATCAAATCAAAATAATTGCAAACAAAACTCCCCCAGGATTGGTGTTAGTTGGAGGCACCCATTGTTTCAGGCAAGCCATGGATTGATGCTTGTTGGTGGTGGGGGAGTATAAACTTTAACATTATGTTTGGGAACCGCATATAATGTGTGTAGCATGGAAGATATCGAGATCTCATAGTTGTTATGTTGATAGTGAAAGTATACCGCTCAAAATGTTATTCATCTCTATTTCAAAATCGAGCTCTGGCACCTCTACAAATCCCTGCTCCCCTCTGGGAAGGGCCTATCTATTTACTTTTATGTTGAGTGATCACCCTCTTATTAAAAAGCACCCGCTGGAGAGCACCGCTGTCATTTGCATGCATTACTATTAATTTATATTGGGTATGAGTATGACTGGATCTATTTTACCATGAATTACAATGTTTAGTCAGTCCTTGATCTTTAAAGGTGCTCTGCATTTATGTTTTGCGGTCTCAGAAAGGGCTAGCAAGATACCATCTTGTTATATCATATTATGATTGTTTTGAGAAGTGTTGTCATCCGAGATTTATTATTATTGCTTGCTAGTTGATTATGCCATTGACATGAGTAAACATGGGACCTAAGTGTTATTGTGAATATGGTTAGTTCATAATCTTTGCTAAAAACTTGAACGCTGGCTTTACATATTTGCAACAACAAGAGCAAACAGAGTTTGTAAAAGTTTTTCTTTATCACTTTCCGTTTGTCAACTGAATTGCTTGAGGACAAGCAAAGGTTTAAGTTTGGGGGAGTTGATACGTCTCCGTCGTATCTAATTTTCCAAACACTTTTGCCCTTGTTTTGAACTCTAACTTGCATGATTTGAATGGAACTAACCAGGACTAATGCTGTTTTCAGCAAAACTGCCATGGTGTTATTTTTCTGCAGAAATAAAAGTTCTCGGATGAAAATCCACCGAGCAACTTTTCAGGATAAATAAAAAATACTGGCGAAAGAATCAGCGTCAGGGGGCCCACACCCTGTCCACGAGGGTGGGGGGCGTGCCCCCTGCCTCGTGGGCCCCCTGGACGTCCACCGACCTTGACCTCAACTCCAACTCCATATATTGGCTTTCGCGGAGAAAAATATCAAAGAGAAAGTTTCATCGCGTTTTACGATACAGAGCCGCCGCCAAGCCCTAATATCTCTCGGGAGGGCTGATCTGGAGTCTGTTCGGGACTCCGGAGAGGGGGATTCATTGCCGTCGTCATCATCAACCATCCTCCATCACCAATTTCATGATGCTCACTGCCGTGCGTGAGTAATTCCATCGTAGGCTTGATGGACGGTGATGGGTTGGATGAGATTTACCATGTAATCAAGTTAGTTTTGTTAGGGTTTGATCCCTAATATCCACTATGTTCTGAGATTGATGTTGGTATGACTTTGCTATGCTTAATGCTTGTCATTAGGGCTCGAGTGCCATGATTTCAGATTTGAACCTATTATGTTTTCATGAATATACGTGATTTCTTGATCCTATCTTGCAAGTCTATAGTCACCTATTATGTGTTATGATCCGACAACCCCGAAGTGACAATAATCAGGATACTTCTCGGTGATGACCGTAGTTTGAGGAGTTCATGTATTCACTATGTGTTAATGCTTTGGTCTGGTACTCTATTACAAGGAGGCCTTAATATCCCTTAGTTTCCATTAGGACCCCGCTGCCACGGGAGGGTAGGACAAAAGATGTCATGCAAGTTCTTTTCCATAAGCACGTATGACTATATTCGGAATACATGCCTAAATTACATTGATGAACTGGAGCTAGTTCCGTGTCACCCTATGTTATAACTATTACATGAGGAATCGCATCTGACATACTTATCCATCGCTGATCCAATGCCTACGAGCTTTTGACATATTGTGCTTTGCTTATTTACTTTACCGTTGCTGCTGTTACAATTACTACAAAACTGCTACCGTTACTTTTGCCACTTTTACCGTTATGTGATGCCCGGATAGTTAAGCTACAGTAACCCTCTACTAATGGTGCCACGTCACCTCTGTCACTGAAGTTAATCTCGGGTTAATTCGAAACCGCTTCAAAATTCAAATTTAAATTAATGTCAACAATAAAAGTTTTCAAAAGTTGAAACAAAAATGTTCGGTGGGTGCCGAATATTACAAGGGTAAATATAATAAAGCAAACACATTTTTATAAAATGCCTAAATGATTCAAAATGAAATAAAACAGAAAATAAAATAAATAAAAGAAAGAAAATACAAAAGGGAAAAACAAACAGAAAACAAAAAAAAAGAACCCCCCCCATTGGGCTCCGGCCCAGCAGGCCACAGCCCTACTGGGCCAACCCACCGGCCTAGCCGGCCACTCCCGCCCCCACTCCCTTATCCCCTCTCCCCCGTAACCCTAGCCTCCAACCGCCCCACTTCCCCCTGCATTGGCACTCCCCCCTCCCGATCCGATCTGGATCGGGATCCATCACTTTGCCTTCCCCCGACTCCCTCTGGATCGAGGCAACGACCCCCCGCTCCCTCTCATTCTCCAGCGTCGCCGAGCACCCCGCGCCCGATCCCTTGCCGCGTCGGAGCCCCACCTCGCCCGTGCGACCGCGCCCGAGGAACCGTCGCCTGCCGCCGTCCCCAGCGCCGTCGTTCACCACCGTCGTCCCTAGCACCGTCGTCGACCACCGCCGCCACATGAGGACCCGAAGCCGCCTGACGCTGCCCCGCCGTCGCCGCGTCCCCGTCCTTCTCCTCCCCGGACTGCGCCCGCCTCCCCGACGCCGTGACGACGCCTCGTCCCCATCCTCCTCCACAACGGTCGCCCTCGAGCCTTGCCGCCCCCTGGTCTCTACTCGAACGTGAGGACATCCTCCCCTCTCTTCCCTCTATGTCCGACGCTGCCTCCCGTTCGTCCCCGCGCGCTAGCACGAGCGCGCCCTCGCCATGGCCATGCACGGCCGCGCACGGTCGCGTTCCCTCACGCACGTCCCCGCTGCCTCTCGCCATTTGCCCGCGCCGCCGCGCGCCTCCCCTTTGCTCCCAGCCCCGGCCACATCCCGACGTGGCCTCGCCGCTGCCGCCTCAGGCGACCGGCCTCGCCGTGGCCACTGGCCCCCCTTGCCTTGGCGACCTACCGGGTCCGCTGCCCCGCGCCCCCCTAGGCATGCGCCCGCTCGGGCTGTGCCCTGCGCCCGGCGCCCGCTAACACCGAACCCACTATGGCCCCCTTGGCCCAATGACATGTGGGGCCCAGCCCTAGAACGATAAAAAAAGAGATTTTAAAAAAAGAATTAAAAAAGAGTAAATAAATAAATAATAAAATATTAATTAATTAACAAATTAATTAACTTAAATAATCTTAGTTAGGTTGACCTAATTACTAATGAAACTAATTAACCTGTTTAATTAGTCTTAGTGAATGACAGTAGGACCCACGCGTCAGTTTGACCCAGTCAACTGACTGGTTGACTACTGATGTCATGCTGACGTCAGAAATGTATTTTAGTATTAAATTAATTCCGTTAATTCTAGAAAATGATTTAAATCTTTAGAAAATCATATCTTTTAATCCGTAACTCGGATGAAAATAATTTCTACATGAAAGTTGCTCAGAACGACGAGACGAATCCGGATACGCAGCCTGTTCATCCGCCACACATCCCTAGCATAGCAAACACACAACTTTCCCCCTCCGGTTCATCTGTCCGAAAACGTGAAACACCGAGAATACTTTCCCGGATGTTTTCCCCCTTCGTCGGTATCACCTACTACCGCGATTGGGCACACCTAGCATCGTTACTTGTCATGTCATGCATCGATATGCATCTGTTTGCATATTATTCATTGTTTCTTCCCCCTCTTCTCTCCGGTAGACTACGAGACCGACGCTGCTGCTGCCCAGTTCGACTACGGAGTTGACGACCCCTCCTTCTTGCCAGAGCAACCAGGCAAGCCCCCCCCCCCTTGATCACCAGATATCGCCTATTCTCCTCTATACTGCTTGCGTTAGAGTAGTGTAGCATGTTACTGCTTTCCGTTGATCTTATTCTAATGCATAGCCTGACATTGTTGCTACATCTGTTGATACCTTACCTGCAATCCTAAATGCTTAGTATAGGATGCTAGTTTATCATCATTGGCCCTACATTCTTGTCAGTCTGCCTTGCTATACTATTGGGCCATGATCACTCGGGAGGTGATCACGGGTATATACTCTACATATATACATACTACAGATGGTGGCTAAAGTCAGGTTGGCTCGAGGAGCACCCGCGAGTGATTCACGGATTGGGGGCTGAAAGGACCTTTGTCCCGACGGCCCTCTGTGTGGATCTTTGTGGCGGAGCAACAGGGCAGGTTGAGACCACCTAGGCGAGAGGTGGGCCTGGCCTTGGTCGGTGTTCGCGGTTACTTCATAATAACACGCTTAACGAGATCTTGGTATTTGATCTGAGTCTGGCCACTGGCCTATACGCACTAACCAACTACGCGGGAAAGATATGGGCACTCGACGTCGTGGTATCAGCCGAAGCCTTCTTGACGTCAGTGACGGAGCGGCGCACGCCGGATTGGACCGCGTAACGTGACTTCCTTTGTAATGGAGGTTGCTAGGTCTGCTTCCGGCCGCCCTTGCAACGTGCATGTGTGCAATGGGCGATGGGCCCAGACCACTACGCGCATAGGATTTAGACCGGCGTGCTGACCTCTCTGTTGTGCCTAGGTGGGGCTGCGACGTGTTGATCTTCCGATGCCAGGCATGACCCAGGAAAGTGTGTTCGGCCAGATGGGATCGAGCGTGTTGGGTTATTTTGTGCACCCCTGCAGGGAAGTTAATCTATTTGAATAGCTGTGTCCCTCGGTAAAAGGACGACCCGGAGTTGTACCTTGACCTTATGACAACTAGAACCGGATACTTAATAAAACACACCCAGACAAGTTCCACAGACAACCCGGTGATTGCTTCTCCACAGGGCGATGAGGGGAGGATCGCCGGGTAGGATTATGCTATGCGTTGCTACTTGGAGGACTTCAGTCTACTCTCTTCTACATGCTGCAAGACGGAGGCTGCCAGAAGCGTAGTCTTCGATAGGATTAGTTATCCCCCTCTTATTCTGGCATTCTGCATTTCAGTCCACTGATATGGCCCTTTACACATATACCCATGCATATGTAGTGTAGCTCCTTGCTTGCGAGTACTTTGGATGAGTACTCACGGTTGCTTTCTCCCCCCTTTTCCCCCTTTCCTTTCTTTCTGGTTGTCGCAACCAGATGCTGGAGTCCAGGAGCCAGACGCCACCGTCGACGATGACTCCTACTACGCTGGAGGTGCCTACTACTACGTGTAGCCCGCTGACGACGACCAGGAGTAGTTTAGGAGGATCCCAGGCAGGAGGCATGCGTCTCTTTCGATCTGTATCCCAGTTTGTGCTAGCCATCTTATGGCAACTTGTTTAACTTATGGCTGTACTCAGATATTGTTGCTACCGCTGACTCGTCTATGATCGAGCACTTGTATTCGAGCCCTCGAGGCCCCTGGCTTGTATTATGATGCTTGTATGACTTACTTTATTTTTAGAGTTGTGTTGTGATATCTTCCCGTGAGTCCCTGATCTTGATCGTACACGTTTGCGTGTATGATTAGTGTACGATTGAATCGGGGGCGTCACACGTTACTTCCATACTACTTTGCTACTAAATACTTTGCTGCAGATACTAAGTTATCCAGGTGTGGTTGAATTGACAACTCAACTGCTAATACTTGAGAATATTGTTTGGCTCCCCTTGTGTCGAAACAATAAATTTGGGTTGAATACTCTACCCTCGAAAACTGTTGCGATCCCCTATACTTGTGAGTTATCAATGCTATGTTTGATGAAGATGATATTTTTAGTCCCCCAAGATTTGATGTGCAAATTTGTTATATAGATTGCATGCCTTCTATTTATGATGATTATATTGATTAAAGTGGATTTGGAGAGGTCATGACTTTATCTATTGATGAATCCACTATTTTGGACGAGGCTTCAATTGACTATGATAACAAAGTTCCTATCTATGATGATTATGGTGATGACATGTATGCTATAAAGAATAATGATAACCATGAAACTTGTCATCATGATTTTAATTTTCAGTCACATGATAGTTATTTTGTTGACTTTGCTCCCACTACTATTCATGAGAATAAATTTGCTTATGAGAGTAACAAAATTTCTATGATCATGTATCATGAAAAGAATACTTTATGTGATGGTTATATTGTTGAATTCATTCATGATGCTACTGAAAATTATTATGAGAGATGAACATATTCTTTTACATAATGCAATAATATCAAGTTTCCTCTCTATGTGTTGAAAGATTTGAAGTTGCACTTGTTTTGCCTTCCTATGCTAATTGATTCTTGTTCCCATAAATTGTTTGCTCACAAAATCCCTATGCATAGGAAGTGGGTGAGGCTTAAATGTGCCTGCCATGTGTTTCATGATGCTCTTTTTATGTTTCAATTCTTATCTTTTATGCGAGCATCATTGAACTCACCATGCCTAGCTAAAAGGCATTAAAGAAAAGCGCTTGTTGGGAGACAACACAACACTTTTACGTACTGTTTTTGTGTGTTCACATGATTATGCTACTCTAGTAACCATGTTTTATTGCTTTTGTTTCAATAAAATGCCAAGTAAAGCCTTTGGGATAGTGTGGATGATAATTTACTTGAATCTGTGCAAAAACAGAAACTTTTACGCTCAGTCCAGGAATATTAGAAATTCACTGGAACGTGCTTTTGATCTGAATTTTTTACAGGTGGTAGATATACATATTCTCTATGTTCTACTAATTTTTCAGAATTTTTGGAGTTACATATGCGTGGTTGGAGTACATATTACTTCAGAATGTTCGGTTTTTGACAGATTCTGTTTTCAATGCATAGTTTGCTTGTTTCCTAGTTTCTATGGCTTATATTACTCAATATAAATTGTGGAAATGATATTATACAGTAGGAATAGTGTGTGAAAAATTATTAATCTTGTCTTTGACATTACCAAAGTGAAATGGTTTGCTCTTTCTCATACTAACCTATCTCACAAAGTTCCGTTAAGTTCTGTGTGATTGAATTTTTCAGGTTTTTGGTGATATGTCGATATGAGGAGAATAAGGAGTGAAAATACCCTAAGATTGGGGATGCCCAAGGCACCCCAAGGTAATATTCAAGGAAGATCCAAGCAACTAAGCTTGGGGATGCCCCGGAAGGCATCCCCTCTTTCGTCTCCAACATTATCGGTAACCTCACTTGGAGCAATGTTTTCATTCGTCACATGATATGTGTTTTACTTGGAGCGCCAATTTATTTTGTTAGGATTTGCTTTCTATTATTTAGAATAATGTTTTGCATCTTTTATTTCAATAAAAGTTGCAGTGATAGCCTTTGCCATGCTTATTTTGCAAGTCTACATGTTGCTGTTTCAAAACAGAAAGTTTATTGCTATTGAAAAAAGTCTATAGAAAATTCAGAATGTGATAAAATGTTGAATCATTTTTCAAAATAAGCTCTGATAAATTTTCTACAGTGTGCTAAATTTTCAGAATTTTTGGAGTTAGATAAGTATGAACAATCTTGCATTCTTTATAGGCTGTCCTGTTTTGGCAGATTGTTGTTATGTTTGCATTGTTTGCATATGTTTGCTTGTTTAATGATTCTACTTGAGGATAGGAGTATTAAATATGCAGAGGCATTTAATATGCAATGTTAAATAATAATTTTAGTGATTTTTGATACATCCATTTTGCATCACGTTTTCCTACTGCTATTTATGTTTTTTTACTGTATAATAATGCTTTTTGGAGTAATTCTAATGCCTTTTCTCTCATAATATGCAAGGTATGCACAAAGGGGGAGAATTTCGGCAGCTGGAAATCTGGACCTGAAAAAGCTATGTCAGGCTATCTATTCTGCACAACTCAAAATGAGCTGAAACTTCCTGAGGAATTTTTATGTAATATTTAATAGATATTGGAGCAAATAAGTACCAGAGGAGGGCCACCAGGTGGTCACAACCCACCTGGGCGTTCCAGGAGGCCCAGGCGCGCCCTGGTGGGTGCTGGCATCCTCGGCCCACCTCCGGTGCCCATCTTCTGGTATATAAATCATTTTGACCTAGAAAAAATAAGGGGAGGACATTCATGATGAAGCGCCGCTGCCTCAAGGCGGAACTTGGGCAGGAGCACTTTTGCCCTTCGGCGAAAAGATTCCGCCGGGGGAACTTCCCTCCCGGAGGGGGAAATCATCGTCATCATCATCACCAACAACTCTCCCATCTTGGGGAGGGCTATCTTCATCAACATATTCACAACACCAACTCTTCTCAAACCCTAGTTCATCTCTTGTGTTCAATCTTTGTATCAAAACTATAGATTGGTGCTTGTGGGTGACTAGTAGTGTTGATTACATCTTGTAGTTTATTACTATATGGTTTATTTGGTGGAAGATTATATGTTCAGATCCATTATGCTATTTAATATCCCTCTGATCTTGATCATGTTTACAATTTTTGAGTAGTTACTTTCGTTCTTGAGGTCACCGGAGAAATCATGTTGCAAGTAATCATGTGAACTTGATATGTGTTCGATATTTTGATGATATGTATGTTGCCATTCTCTTAGTGGTGTCATGTGAACGTCGACTACATGGCACTTCACCATATTTGGGCCTAAGGGAATGCATTGTGGAGTAGTTATTAGATGGTGAGTTGCGAGAGTGACAGAAGCTTAAACCCCAGTTTATGCGCTATTCCGTAAGGGACCGATTGGATCCAAAAGTTTAATGCTATGGTTAGAATTTATTATAAATACTTTTCTCGTAGTTGCGGATGCTTGCGAGAGGGTTAATCATAAGTAGGAGGTTTGTTCAAGTAAGAACAACACCTAAGCACCGGTCCACCCACATATCAAATTATCAAAGTAGTGAACACGAATTAAGCCAACATGATGAAAGTGACTAGATGAAATTTCCGTGTACCCTCAAGAACACTTTTATTATCATAAGAAACCGTTTTGGCATGTCCTTTGCCTCAAAAGGATTGGGCTACCTTGCTGCACTTTTGTTACTACTTTCGTTACTTGCTCGTTACAAATTATCTTGCTATCAAAATACTCCGCTACTTACAATTTTAGCACTTGCAAACAATACCTTGTTGAAAACCACTTGTCATTTGCTTCCGCTACTCGTTGGGTTTGCTACCTCTTGAGCACTGTGTTGGATTTCCCCGAAGAGGAGAGGATGATGCATAAAGTAGCGTAAGTATTTCCCTCAGTTTTTGAGAACCAAGGTATTAATCCAGTAGGAGACCACGCACAAGTCCCTCGTACCTACACAAAACGATAGCAACTCGCAACCAACGCGATTAGGGGTTGTCAATCCTTTCACGGTCACTTACGATAGTGAGATCTGATAGAGATTATAAATAATATTTTTGGTATTTTTGATAGATAGATGCAAAGTAAAAAGTAAAAGGCAAAGTAAAAGCAAAGCAAGTAAATAAAGCGATAGAGATTGATATGATGAGAATAGACCCGGGGGCCATAGGTTTCACTAGTGGCTTCTCTCAAGAGCATAAGTATTCTACGGTGGGTGAACAAATTACTGTTGAGCAATTGACAGAATTGAGCATAGTTATGAGTATATCTAGGCAATGATCATGTATATAGGCATCAAGTCCAAAACAAGTAGATCGAAACGATTCTGCATCTACTACTATTACTCCACTCATCGACCACTATCCAGCATGCATCTAGAGTATTAAGTAAAAACAGAGTAACACCTTAAGCAAGATGACATGATATAGAGGGATAAATTCATGCAATATGATAAAAAAAACCATCTTGTTATCCTCGATGGCAACAATACAATACGTGCCTTGAAACCCTTTTTGTCACTGGGTAAGGACACCGCAAGATTGAACCCAAAGCTAAGCACTTCTCCCATTGCAAGAACTACCAATCTAGTTGGCAAAACCAAAAAGGATAATTCGAAGAGACTTGCAAAGATAACTCAATCATACATAAAAGAATTCAGAGAAGAATCAAATATTTTCCATAGATAATACTGGATCATAAACCCACAATTCATCGATCTCAACAAACACACCGCAAACAGAAGATTACATCGAATAGATCTCCACGAGAGAGGGGGAGAACATTGTATTGAGATCCAAAAAGAGAGAAGAAGCCATCTAGCTACTAGCTATGGACCCTAAGGTCTGAAGTAAACTACTCACACTTCATCGGAGGGGCTATGGTGATGATGTAGAAGCCATCCGTGGTGGATGGCCCCTCCGGCGGAGCTCCAGAACAGGCCCCAAGATGGGATCTCGTGGATACAGAAGGTTGCGGCGGTGGAATTAGGTTTTTGGCTCCTGTTCTGATCGTACGGGGATACGTAGGTATATATAGGAGGAAGGAGTATGTCGGTGGAGTGTCAGGGGGCCCACGAGGTAGGGGGCACGCCCAGGGGGGGCGCTCTCCACCCTCGTGACCACCTCTGGCACTGCTTGGAGTAGGGTCCAAGTCTCCTGGATCACGTTCGGTTGGAAAATCACGTTCCCGAAGGTTTCATTCCGTTTGGACTCCGTTTGATATTCCGTTTCTTCGAAACACTGAAATAGGCAAAAAAACAGCAATTCTGGGCTGGGCCTCCGGTTAATAGGTTAGTCCCAAAAGAAATATAAAAGTGGAAAATAAAACCCAATATAGTCCAAAACAGTAGATAAAGTAGCATGGAGCAATCAAAAATTATAGATACGTTGGAGACGTATCAGGGTTCGACACACTTACTTATCAAAAAGTCTACAATTGACCCCATATACTTCTGGGTCATCAAGGCCATTTTTTGGCACCGTTGCCGGGGAGTGAACCGCTCTTGGTAAGTGGAAATTGGTAAGGAAACATTATTACTACGTGTTGAAATTTATTGTCACTTGCTACTATGGAAAACAATCCTTTCAGGGGTTTGTTCGGGGTATCTTCACCTCGACCGGAACCACAATTAGTTACCCCTCAACCTACTGCACCTACTGAAAGTATTGAATATGAAATTCCTTCGGGTATGTTAGAGCAACTACTAGCTAATCCTTATGCAGGAGATGGAACCGAACATCCTGATATACACTTGATATATGTGGATGAAATTTGTGGATTGTTTAAGCTTGCAGGTTTGCCCGGAGATGAAGCTAATAAGAAGGTTTTCCCTTTACCTTTTAAGGGAAAACCACTGACATGGTACAGGCTATGCGATGATATTGGATCTTGGAACTGGAACCGTTTGAAATTGGAATTTCATCAAAAAAACTTATCCTATGCATCTAGTTCATCGTGATCAGACTTATATATATAATTTTTGGCCTCGTGATGGATAAAGTATCGCTCTAGCTTGGGGGAGGCTTAAGTCAATGTTATATTCATGCCCCAATCATGAGCTTTCAAGAGAGATTATTATTCAGAATATTTACGCTTGGCTTTCTCGTAATGATCAATCCATGCTTGATACTTCTTGTACTGGTTCTTTTATGAAGAATACTATTGAATTCTGGTGGATCTTTTAGAAAGAATTAAATGCAACTCTGAAGATGGGGAACTCGGCGAAGGTAAAGAGTCAGGTATTGAACCTAAGTTTGATTGTGTTAAATCTTTTATGAATACCGGAACTTTTCAAAAGTTTAGCACTAAATATGGACTTCACTCTGAGATAGTAGCTTCCTTCTGTGAATCTTTTGCTACTCATGTTGATCTCCCTAAGGAGAAGTGGTTTAAATATCACCCATTGATTAAAGAAGAAATTAAAGAACCGGTAAAAGCTAAATAAGAAACCATCATTTACAATGTTGATCCAGTTGTTCCCACTGCTTATATTGAAAAACCACCTTTCCCTGTTAGGATGAAGGAACATGCTAAAGCTTCAACTATGATTAACAAAAGTTATGTTAGAACACCCAAACCATCTGAACAAATCAGAGTTGAACCTAGTGTTGCTATGGTTAAAGATCTCTTAGTCAATAATATACATGGGCATGTTATTTACTTCTGTGATGAAGCTTCTAGAATTGCCAAACCTGAAGGAAAAGATAAACATAGACAAGTTGTTGGCATGCCTGTTGTCTCAGTTAAGACAAGAGATCACTGTCATGATGGGCTATGTGACCTAGGTGCTAGTGTGAGTGCTATTCCTTTCTCCTTATATCAAGAAATTAAAGGTGAAATAGCACCTGCTGAAATAGTATGCATATATGTCACTATTAAACCTGCTAATAGAGATACTATATCACCAATGGGGATTCTTAGAGATGTTGAAGTCTTGTGTGGGAAAATAAAATACCCTACAGATTTTCTTGTTCTTAGCTCCCCACAAGATGACTTTTGTCCCATTATTTTTTGTAGACCTTTCTTGAACATCGTCAATGCCAAAATAGATTGTGAGAAACAAACTGTCGGTGTTAGCTTTGGTGATGAATCTCATGAATTTAATTTTTCCAAGTTTAGTAGACAACCTCATAAGAAAGATTTGCCTAGTAAGGATGAAATTATTGGTCTTGTTTCTATTGCTGTGCCTCCTACTGATCCTTTGGAACAATATTTGCTAGACCATGAAAATGATTTGCATATGCGTGAAAGAAATGAAATAGATAGAATCTTTTTCAAACAACAACCTCTGCTTAAACACAGTTTGCCTATTGAAACTCTAGGAGGTCCTCCTCCACCTAAAGGTGATCCCGTGTTTGAATTAAAACAATTGCCTGACACTTTGAAATATGCTTATCCTGATGAAAAGAAGATATATCCTGTTATTATTAGTGCTAACCTTTCAGAACATGAAGAAGAAAGATTATTGAAAGTTCTAAGGAAGCACAAGGCTGCTATTGGATATGCTCTTGATGATCTTAAGGGCATTAGTCCCACTCTATGTCAGCACAAGATTAATATGGAACCTGATGCTAAATCCGTTGTTGATCACCAACGTCAGATAAATCCAAAAATGAAAGAAGTGGTAAGAACGGAAATATTGGAACTTCTGGAAGCAGGTATAATCTATCCTATTGCTGATAGTAGATGGGTAAGTCCTGTTCATTGTGTCCCTAAGAAAGGAGGAATTACAGTTGTTCCTAATGATAAGCATGAGCTTATTCCACAACGAATTATCACGGGCTATAGAATGGTGATTTATTATAGAAAATTTAATAAAGCTACTAGAAAAGATCATTACCCTCTGCCTTTTATCGATCAAATGTTAGAAAGATTATCCAAGCACACACATTTTTGCTTCCTTGATGGATACTCCGGCTTTTCACAAATACCTGTTTTATGATTTGATCAAGAAAATATCACTTTTACTTGTCCTTTTGGAACATTTGGTTATAGACGTATGTCTTTCTATTTATGTAATGCACCTGCTACCTTTCAAAGATGTATGACTTCTATATTCTCCATATAAAATGGTTTATGGAAAAGCTTGCCATTTAACTCTTGAGTTAGAACACAAAGCATTTTGGGCAATAAAAGAACTCAATATGATTTCAATCTTGTTGGGAAAAGAGGTTATTTGATATTAGCTCATTAGATGAATGGAGAACCCATGCTTATGAAAATGCTAAGTTATTCAAAGAAAAAGTTAAAAGATGGCATGACATAAGAATCCAAAAGCGTGAGTTCAAAGTCAGAGAATATGTTCTTTTGCACAACTCTCGTTTCAGATCCTTTGCAGGAAAACTCCTCTCCAAAGGGGAAGGACCCTATGTCAACGAGGAGGTCTATCGATCTGGGGCTATCAAAATAAATAATGCCGAAGGGAGTAACCCGAAGGTTGTCAATGGACAACGAATAAAACACTATATCTCAGGTACGCCCATTAATGTTGAAAGCAATGTTATCCAAACTTTGACACCGGAAGAACACATAAAGGAAACCTTTCGGTACACTCCAGAATAGTGAAAAAAGGGAGGTGCGTGATACGGTAAGTAAACGGGCTCCGAAAAATCCGCAAATTTTTTTTGTCAGTTTTGGAATATTTAGAAAATTAGGAAAATAAGAAACTTCTAGTAAAGTGACCCTGGTAGGCACGATATACCAGGTGACCCTGGTGGGTTGTGCCCACCTTGGGTACTTTCCGGACTCCGTTTTTCTTCAGTTCTGCTTGTTCCCAAGATAAAAAATCTATATATACCTCTCGAACCTGTTAACCTCCGTATCACGGAGAAATCTCATGTTTTCTTTTCTTACTATTTTCTGTCAGGTCTGTTGAGCCAGGCATCATGTCTTCCTTCCTCCAACACTAAAGAAGGCGAAGCTTGGTTGCTTCAGGTAGAATCCAGAGGAGAGGAATTTGAGGAGATCGTTATGCAGGAAGATGAGGGGGACTCGTTCGGAATTCACCCACCAGCTTCTGAGAGAGGGACCCTGGCTGGTATCTCCACTCATCCTAACCCCCATCAAGCCATGAGGTTCCTAGACAATCAAGAGGGCCCAAGAGATCCGTAAGAACTCCCTACAAGGAGGCCTCTACACAGGTTACATCAAAACAATTTTCACAATTTTATTCATAATTATGGGTTCGAAAACACTCGTCGTGTGCATATACTGTCCAATTGGGACATATCTCGCCCACGAGAAAGTGATGCAGGTACAAACTCTTGGGGCCCGAAAAATAACCATATCATGGTTGAAGTAGAGAAGAACACTGAGCTGCTCCATCAAGCTCTTCAAGAGATTCACAACTTAAGAGATATGCTTAGAGATGTATTGGACAAGATTTCTTTTGCTTCATCACCACCATCTTCTTCATCACCACCAAAAGAAAACTGAGTATTGGGTATGGGCACTCCCCTTGGCTTTCGCCAAGCTTGGTGGAGGTGCCCCGGTATCGTATCAATCTCCACTATCTTTTGCCTTTACTTTCTTAGTTCGATCAATGGTTATCTTTTGCTATTAGATGAATAAAAGTTTAGTTCGATCCTTTCTTTTTGTGAGTTTGCTTAGTGATCAATCCTTGTAATCGTGTGCGAGATATAATAAAGTTTAGTTTGAGTTTTGCCTTCTTTACTTTCTTGTTGCAATAAAAACAAAGGAAATAAAAAGAAAAGGATCATATGCTAATCTTATGGTAAGAGATAACATTACACAAGGAAAAGTATAAGTAGAAAATTTTATTGTAGATTGACAAACATAGCATTGGTCGTTGATGCAATTCATGAAAGAATTAATAAGGGAAGAGAAGATTCACATATGAATATACTATTATGGAAATCTTTCATGATTGTGAGCACCCATCAAAATATTATATGCCAAAATTGTTGACGTTGGACAAGGAAGACAACTTAATGGTTTATGTTTGTTCATATTCACATAGAAGTTATATTGTCATAGATCCTTCAACATGTGGTGCTTGCCCCTATCTTTGCTAGCAAAAAACTCCGCACTAAGTAGAGATACTACTTGTGCATCCAAAACCCTTAAACCCTATCTTGTTTGAGAGTCCACCATACCTACCTATGGATTGAGTAAGATCCTTCAAGTAAGTTGTCATCGGTGCATAAAGGGCAATAAAAATTGCTTATAAAAATGTGAGATCATTTAGTGTAAGGGAAAATTGAGCGTTGTAGGAACTTGTGATGGTGAAGAATAAAAGCGACGGACTGCATAGTAAAGGTTGCCATCACAAGGGGAAATATACCGTGACGTTCTCTTGCACTAAGGGGTTGAGCATACAAACAAAAAGCGCATGGCAACCTCTGCTTCCCTCTGCGAAGGGCCTATCTTTTACTTTCATGTATTTACTTTCATGCAATAGTCAAAGTTTTTTCTCTCTCTCTATCCCTTTTATTTTTCTCCTTTGGCAAGCATCATGTGGTGAGGAAAGATCTAGGCACATATATCCAGTTGAATATGGGTAGCATAAGTAATTATTGTTGACATCACCCTTGAGGTGAGTGTTTTGGGAGGCGAAACTATAAGCTCCTATCTTTCTTTGTGTCCGGTTGAAACGTTTTGCTCATGTGTACACGGTGAGTGTTAGAAATTATAGAAGATGACCCTTCCTGGATACGTGACCCTAAAGGCTCCGATACGTGACCCTTCCTGAAAAGATGATGAATTGTAGTTGCAAAGTTGACTGAGAACATAGTTTGTTGGTTTCCAATAGAGTTTATGCTTTATACTTTGATGTTGTGATGAATTGTCACTTGTTCATGAGAAGTCTACGATAAAAGTTCTATGATAAAAGTTTTATGAAAGTTTGTTGCTGTTATAATGAGTCACATGATGCTGCTATGTCTGTATTTTTTTTATCGACACCTCTCTCTCTAAGCATGTGGACATGTTTTTCGATTTCGGTTTTCGCTTGAGGACAAGCAAGGTCTAAGCTTGGGGGACTTGATACGTCCATTTTGCATCATGTTTTCCTACTGCTATTTATGTTGTTTTATTGTATAATAATGCTTTTTGGAGTAATTCTAATGCCTTTTCTCTCATAATATCCAAGGTATGCACAAAGGGGAAGAATTCCGGCAGCTGGAAATCTGGACCTGAAAAAGCTACGTCAAGCTACCTACTATGCACAACTCCAAATGAGCTGAAACTTCCCGAGGAATTTTTATGGAATATTTAGTAAATATTCGAGCAAATAAGTACCAGAGGAGGGCCACCAGGTGGGCACAACCCACCTGGGTGCGCCAGGAGGCCCAAGCGCGCCCTGGTGGGTGCTGCCCTCCTCGGCCCACCTCCGGTGCCCATCTTCTGGTATATAAGAAATTTTGACCTAGAAAAAATAAGGGGAGGACATTCGGGACAAAGCACCGCCGCCTCGAAGCGGAACTTGGGCATGAGCACTTTTGCCCTCCGGCGGAGCGATTCCGCCGGGGGAACTTCCCTCCCGGAGGGGGAAATCATCGCCATCTTCATCATCAACAACTCTCCCATCTTGGGGAGGGCTATGTTCATCAACATCTTCACAGCACCAACTTCTCTCAAACCTTAGTTCATCTCTTGTGTTCAATCTTTGTATCAAAACTATAGATTGGTGCTTGTGGGTGACTAGTAGTGTTGATTACATCTTGTAGTTGATTAATATATGGTTTATTTGGTCGAACATTATATGTTCAGGTCCATTATGCTATTTAATACCCCTCTGATCTTGATCATGTTTATCATTTGTGAGTAGTTACTTTCGTTCTTGAGGTCACGGGAGAAATCATGTTGCAAGTAATCATGTGAACTTGATATGTGTTTGATATTTTGTTGAGATGTATGTTGCCATTCTCTTAGTGGTGTCATGTGAACGTCGACTACACGAAACTTCACCATATTTGGGCCTAAGGGAAATGCATCGTGGAGTAGTTATTAGATGGTGGGTTGTGAGAGTGATAGAAGCTTAAACCCCAGTTTATGCACTATTCTGTAAGGGGCCGATTGGATCCAAAAGTTTAATGCTATGGTTAGAATTTATTTTTAATACTTTTCTCATAGTTGCGGATGCTTGCGAGAGGGTTAATCATAAGTAGGAGGTTTGTTCAAGTAAGAACAACACCTAAGCACCGGTCCACCCACATATCAAATTATCAAAGTAGTGAACACGAATTAAGCCAACATGATGAAAGTGACTTAGATGAAATTCCCGTGTACCCTCAAGAACACTTTGCTTATCATAAGAAACCGTTTTGGCCTGTCCTGTGCCTCAAAAGGAATGGGCTACCTTGCTACACTTTTGTTACTACTTTTGTTACTTGCTCGTTACAAATTATCTTTCTATCAAACTACTCTGCTACTTACAATTTTAACACTTGCGGACCATACCTTGCTGAAAACCACTTGTCATTTGCTTCTGCTCCTCGTTGGGTTCGACGCTCTTACTTATCAAGAAGGCTACAATTGACCCCATATACTTGTGGGTCATCAATTTTCTAAAGTAGAGAATGATAAGGGTTTTGCATTAATTTATACTAACTTATCTCACGAGTCCTTGTTGAGTTCTGTGTGGATGAAGTTTTTGAGATTTAGGGAAACCGTGATATGAGAGGAATGAAGAAGACACAAGAGCTCAAGATTGGGGATGCTCAAGGTAGGCATCATCCCACCTTTCTTCTTCAACAATTATCGGTTAGTATCGGTTGAGCCTAAGTTTTTGCTTCTTCGAATGAGTTGTGATATTCTTGGAATGCCATTTTATTTCTTTTTCTTGCTTTCTTAATAAAATACTTAGATCTTAAAGTTTTAAATAAGAGAGAGTCCTTAATTAGCTACCCATTTACTTAACTACTCACATGATCTTCACTTATATCTTTTTGGAGTAGTTTGTCATTTAGTCTCGTGCTTCACTTATATCCTATGAGTAAATTGTTGAGTAAATTGAATGTAATGAAGTTGAAATTATATTATCATATCATACCTAGTGGTAGCTTCACATTGGGTTTAGAAAGTGAAATCTTTTGAAGCTTGACAATCACAATATTGGTCATACAAGCAATTCCTGAATGATTACTATAAGGAAGAGAACTTTCACATGCAAATATATTATCTTGGACATCTTCTATGATTGTGCATACCCATTAATTATTTTCCAACTTGAACAAATTAGTTGAAGTTGGACAAGGAAGACAGCGTAATGAGTTATGGTTGTGTATATTTGCATAGAAGTTATATTGTCATGGATCCTCCAACATGTGGTATTTGCCTAGGATCTTTTGCTAGCCAAAAATTCGTACTAAGTAGAGATACTACTTGTGCATCCAAAACCCCTTAAACCCAGTTTCTTGCCATGAGCGTCCACCATACCTACCTATAGATTGAATATCCCTCAAGTAAGTTGTCGTCGGTGCATAAAGAAATAAAAAATGGGTTAATTATCCTTTTGCCCTCAGTGGTGTCTCTATGCTCAGTTTTGCCCTCAGATGCAAATTGTGCTCAGTTTTGCCCCTAGTCCATGCACAGCTACTATGACGAGGCCAAACGGCCATATTTGAGTCCATTCCGTCCGCCAGCGTTAAGTTGTGGGTCCAGAGCATACACGTGGGACTGCGTGGACGTGGATCCAGAGCTGACATGTAGGCCCGTGCAACTAAATCCCCAAATCATTCATAGCTCACTCTGCCCATCCGCTTCCCCGCCGGCCGGCTGACCTGCGCCACCGTCGGCACTTGCGCCACGGCCAAGACCTGCCCCGCCACCAGCTGCACGCCTACTCCACCGCTACCTTTCTACGCCTACGCTCCACGGCTGCCTGCGACGCTCGCCACCTTCCTGCGACGCCATGGGTGGGGCGCCCGCCACCTGCTCGACCCGCGGCGCGGCCTCCTTCTGTGCGCCCGGACGGAGCGCTCAAAGGTGGGGGGCTGCTGGAGCTATTTCAACTAGGAGGAAGAACCCTAGGCTGAAATGGAGAGCAGCGGCGACCCCGGAGTATCTGGCGAGGCAGGCATCGGGCCGGAGATCCGCCGCGTCCACGACTGGGTTCCCGAGGGGTAAGTCTTGCCTCCTGTTTAGATTGAGCTTAGTTGTGCATTTGAACACTCGATTCGAGTAGGTTTGCCCAATTAGTGTGCTGATTGCGTCTCTGTTTTTCGCCGGTTAGGATGGAGTTGCGGTTTGCTTTCTTGATGCACACTAGAAGGGACCGGTACACGTTCGATGCAAAGGATCAGAAGAAATACCAAGGAGGTTTTGATTATCAGTTGCCAATGGCTAGTAACTGGAGTTTCAGACAATTTGGGGAGGTAATTTTTAGCCAATATCCTTGGGGTTTGCTTGATGAAGTGGTATACAAATACTATGATGGGGAAAAGAAATGGGTGACAGTTAGTAATGATGAAGAGCTAGCTACCATGTTTGTTAGGCATAAAGAGAAAGATAATTTTCATGTGAGGCTGCAAGTTGATGTGCTTGAGCAGGCATTTGGACCTAGGATGAAGGGTGCAACATCTCGGGGAGAACCAAGTCATCGTAATGGCATCTCTAGCCAGAACAGTTCAGTTGGTGCACGACGACGTGGTGGCTCGACAAGTGTGGGCAATAGCAGTAGGGTCCCCCTTGAAGTGGAGCATGATGACTACAATTCTGGGGTTGATGAAGAGAAGCTATATTCTGATGTTATTCAGAATTTACGACGGGCACCTCGGGCTGATAACCAAGATGAGGCTCACAATGCAGTCCGTGTGGATGATGACGCGGTGGGTGAGGATGAAGACCTTGCAGCTGTTGAATGGGACCCTTTGAACCCTAATTTGGAAGAAGGTACAGTTTTTGCATCCATGAATGAGTGTAGAAATGCAGTTGTGACATACTGCATCAAGGTAGAACGTACTTTCAAAGTTGACAAGAGCGATCAAGTACGTTACAGAGTGCACTGCCCGACTGAGGGTTGTCCATGGAGGCTGCTCGCATCTAAAATGCGAAATAGCACTAATGTTCAGGTCAAAGTGAACCCTTTTAAGCACACATGCCAGGAATCAACCCTTAGGAAGGATACAATCAGTAGAGCCAAGTCAAGATGGGTGGCAGAAGAAGTAAAGAAGTGGGTGAAAGAAAACCAGCAAGTGGGTCCAAAGGAATTGCAGAAGAACATCAAAGATAAATTCAAGATAGATTTACCATACATGAGGTTGTTCAATGGTAAACAACAGGCTATGGATTCTATGTATGGTAACTGGCAGGAAAGTTTTCAATTGTTGTATTCATTCAAAGGTGAAGTGGAGAGGACAAGCCCAGGTAGTTTTGTAGATATTGATCACCACACCGTGGAGTACACATTCAGGGGAGTGACAAAGACCAAGGAATGCTTTAGGAGGGTTTTTGTCTGCTTTGAGGCTTGTCGTCAGGGTTTTTTGGCAGGTTGCAGGCCTTATTTGGCTATTGATGCCACTTTTCTCACAGGGAGGTTTAAAGGACAGTTAGTAGCTGCTTGTGCAGTTGATGCACACAGTTTTGTATTTCCAGTTGCCTACGGTGTGCTGGAGACAGAGTCTGAGGAGAGCTGGACTTGGTTTTTGCATAATCTGAGCCAGGCTATTGCACATCCCAATGGGTTGGTCATTCATACAGATGCCTGCAAAGGTTTAGAAGTGGCCGTGGACAATGTGTTCCCTAGAGTAGAGCATAGGCAATGCATGCGTCACCTTGCTGCAAATTTCATGAAGAAATTCAAAGGAAAGGTGTATGCCGACAATTTATGTCCAGCATCTTTGACTTGCAGTGTGAAGAAGCACAACTACCACTTGAGGTAGTTATACATGAATCCCAAAGTGAAAGAATACTTGGAAACACACCACTCCAAGTTATGGGCCAGAAGCCAATTCAGTGAACTGAGCAAAGTTGACTATGTGCACAATAATCTAGCGGAGTCTTTCAACTCAACGATCCGGAAACTAAAGGGTCATTATGTGGTGGATTTGCTGGACAGGATAAGGATAGAATACATGCAGAAATTTCATTATCATGCAGGAATAGCCGAGGCAAAATTCATGGGCCACATTATCATCCCTGCCGTGATGAATGAGCTGATGCAGAAAACAACAGGCTTGGAAATGAACATGACTCTTTGCTCGGGTACCACAGCAGAGATATCATATTTGGATAAAGAGAAGAGGGAATGGAGATATCCAGTGGATTTAGAAGCTAGAACTTGCAGTTGTAGGCAATGGCAGATAACTAGGTTGCCATGCATTCATGCCTTGTTTTTCATCACTTCTCTCCCTGGTCCAGCAGGGAACATTCAGCAGTATGTGCATGATTACTACTCTGTTGCAAGGTTCAAAGCCACATATGCTTATTCTTTGCCTGCTATGGAGGGAAAACAACAATGGGACATGGTGGACCCTGGATTCAAGCTTTGCGCTCCAGTTCTGAAAAGAGCAGCAGGTAGACCAAGGAAGAGTCGAATCAGACCTTGCAGCGAAGGAGCTGGACTTGGAGCGAGGAAGCGTAAGTGCACAAGATGTGGTGGGTCTGGTCATTTCGGTAAGTATTGTGATAACACAGTAGATCCAGCGTTCGGAGAGAGTTTCGATGAAGGCTTCGATGAAAATGATGGACAATAGTCGGTTGCATCAGATGAGGATTTTGACGAGGTTCGAAATGATGATGGTCAACAGTCGCATGATTTTGACGATGATCCAAGTGAGGCTCCAAATAGTGATCATGGTGATCCAAGTGAGGCTCCAAATGATGATCGTGGTGATCCAAGTGAGGCTCCAAATGATGATCTTGGTGATCCAAGTGAGGCTCCAAATGATGATCTTGGTGATCCAAGTGAGGCTCCAAATGATGGTCCAAGTGAGGCTCTAAATGGTGACCAACCTTCTGTTGTTGTGAGTTCTGCTAGGTATGTAAATCTTGCAAGGGTCAAATACTACTGTACATTTATAGGTCACTTGACATGATCTCATTACCCTTTATGTTTTGCACAGCTCTATGATAGGTTTGAAGAAGACGCACAAGGTACCGACAACCAAGAGGAGAAGAGAAGAAGCAATGAGCACAAGGTGCATGAGGAGCAAAGTGATGGCAAGAAGCTCAAGGAACAGACAGAAGCCCGAACGCTATAGGTGAATAATTATGAAACATTATGAATAATGTTGTATTTCTGTTGGATGATGTTAGAACTATGTTTGACATGATGGTTAAATCTGTTGGATGATGTTTGAATGAGCACATGGTTTTTCCATTTTTTTGATTTTTTTTGAATTTTGTTTTGCTCATTTGAATTCTGGTCAAACCTAACTTTGACCACGATTTAAACAAGTCTAAAACATCAAAATGAAGAACTAAGCCTGGATCCTTCTTAGTCAATCCAAAATGAAGCTGTGGTGAGGTTTTTGAACTTTTCATGAAAAATGTGCTAAAATGAGGGTCCAAAGGTAGGGTAAACGGCCTCATCTCTAAGCAAGGTTTTTTTCGACCTTGTCTAAATCAGCCAAATAACTTTCCTAAACATATATTCTATATATACGGACTATGTGCGCTGGTTTTTCCATTTTTTGATTTTTTTTTTAAATTTGTTTTGCTCATTTGAATTCTGGTCAAACCTAACTTTGACCATGATTTAAACAAGTCTAAAACATCAAAATGAAGAACTAAGCCTGGATCCTTCTTAGTCAATCCAAAATGAAGCTGTGGTGAGGTTTTTGAACTTTTCATGAAAAATGTGCTAAAATGAGGGTCCAAAGGTAGGGTAAACGGCCTCATCTCTAAGCAAGGTTTTTTCGACCTTGTCTAAATCAGCCAAATAACTTTCCTAAACATATATTCTATATATACGGACTATGTGCGCTAGTTTTTCCATTTTTTGATTTTTTTTAAATTTGTTTTGCTCATTTGAATTCTGGTCAAACTTAACTTTGACCAAGATTTAAATAAGTGTAAAACATCAAAATGAAAAACTAAGCCTGGATCCTTCTTAGTCACTCTAAAATGAATCTGTGGTGGGTTTTTTGAATTTTTCATGTTTATTTCCCCAAAACACTTCTCTTCACTTCATACAAAAGAGTTTGAGATACTCGAGATATCATACAAATACACATGAACTTATCGTTTAAATGTATGTAAACCTTGTTTTTTAACTTAAATCGTTAGTATATGACATAAGAAGACTATGTGCGCTGGTTTTTTATTTTTCTGATTTTTATTTAATTTATTATGCTCGTTTGAAATCTGGTCAAACATAGCTTTGACTGCTCCAAACCCCTCCCAAACCCCGCCAACCCTAGCGCTGAACCAGGACCGTTCATCTAACCCTAGCGCTGAACAAGGGTCGTCGATCTAACCCTTCTAGAAGGAATCTGTGGGGAGGAGGGGGGCGATCCGCGAGATGCAATCTGATTGGCTGGGAGATTCTTTTTTTAAAACAAACATCGGGCGCGCTGGATGGACCGTTGGGCCGTCTCATTGTCTGGGCCTGAGACCGCAGTAAATAGCCCGTCTCAGCCTTTCCAGGCCTTGCATGCATGCATGGGAGGCGGCGACGTGCATAGGCTGCGACGTGGGTTTGCATGCGCGGGAGGCTGCGACGTGCATGCATGCGAGCGAGGCGAGCGAGGCGTGCTAGGCGCGCTAGGCTAGCGAGGCCAGCTAGGTGGTTCAACGAGTTAGATGCACTGTTCGTCAAAGAGCTATGCAGTGATTCAAATGCACGCACGCGCCCCATGCATGCATCGTTTTTGTGCAAAAATTTAAGAGTGCAAAGCGTAACGGATACACACACGCATTCGGGTTCACACACGCACCATTCTCACCCTTTCTCTCTTCATCTCCCACCCACAGGCCTATAAATGGGGTGCCTATCTTCCTCTCCCACCCATAAGCCAGATCCGATCCATTCTCTCCAACTTCAAACACCCAATCGACCGAGCCCTCCCCAAGCGAGACCGTGCAGTTCAACGGGCCGACCTTCAGCCGTCCGCCTATCGTGCCGGAGCGGCGCTACCCACCGGGCGTGCTCGTGGAGAGGGAGCTCCGCGTGTGGGCTTTTTCAAGGTGGAGGGGTTCCGTCGAACTCACCCGCGCCTTCCTCAGAGCCGGCTATGCCCACCTCCCACGGGGCTCGCCGAGGATGTTCACCCTCAACGAGGTTCGTGACCGCGGCGGCATCCTCCTACTGCTCACAGTCACCTTCACCAACCCGTTTGATGCGCGCGAGCTCCTCGGCCAAGTCTTTTGGTGCGGCTGCGAGGCCATCTTCTTCACCGTCTACAACATCTACACCAACTACGAGAACATCTTCCCCACTCCAGCCGGGATGCACTCCCTTCCCTACGACGACGAGGAGGAGGTGTGAAGATGAAGATGGTGTTGAAGGGGCGCGCGCGGTCAAAGTGGAAGGAGGAGATCAAGATGAAGACTGTTTCATTTTTTATTTGTTGTTTTTCTATGTTGTGTCGTGTCATGTTTCGTCATGTGTCCGTGAACTGTCCGTGAACTTATATTATTGTAATGGTACTTGTGTTGCATCTTATCTAAGTTATTTATTAGGGTTTATTATGTGTGTTAAAAAATGTCCGTGCCCAAGCATATAATTTCTTCCCTAAACCAAGTCATGAAGCTCGAGAACTTGTGGTTGTCATTCAAAAGAGGGGGTGAGAAGCCCTCCGTTTTATTCAAAAAAAAGTCATGAACTAACATGCAAATTTATTCCGTTTAAATCCTAAACCAAGTGCCACTCTAACACTAAACCAAGTGCCACTCTAACCAAAACCACATGGCAGTGCAAACATACATTTTCAACCTTCCAACCCTCCAAAATTTCAGTGCAAAACAAAGGAAAACCACTCTCACGCGTGTGCAAACATTCACGGTCTCACATTTTTTTTGACAAATTTCACAGTCTCACTATGTATACATTTCTTCCCTACCCATGTCAAACTCTTGCCATCTGTCCTAGCGGTTACCAGTGCAGCCCTAAACACCACAAACCCACGCGGTCTTGGGTTCGAGTCCCCAGCCGCACCAATTTTTTGTGCATTTTTTCACCCTTCATTTTTTTACAAATTTCACACTCTCACTATGTATACATTGCTTCCCTTCCCATGTCAAACTCTTGCCATCTGTCCTAGCAGTTACCAGCGCAGCCCTAAACACCAAAAACCCACGCGGTCTTGGGTTCGAGTCCCCAGCCGCACCAATTTTTTGTGCATTTTCCACCCTTCATTTTTTAGACAAATTAGTTTCTACTCAATGTAATGCCCTTAAAAAATGTTCATTTATTTTGGCACTAGGTGTAAACATCTACCAGAGCAGAGGAACATTTTCCATGGCATTTTGGTCTTTGATTTAAATCACGGTGTATTTGAATTGGATTACTTAAATTGCTATTAAATATTTAACAGCTCCATAAAATTTCTAACCTTAATTGTTTGGCTCTGGAATAATTCATTAGCTGCATTTCATTGATCAAAAGTTTCTGAATTCTTCATTTCTTCTCCTTTTTTTCAACATATTTAAATGTTGGTCACTTCTTCTTTTTTTCAACATTTAAACAACTTTGACCAACATTTAAACTAGGTGAATTTCTCATACAATTTCAAGATTATAAATTCCTCCATAATTCATGCCTTTCCATACATTTTCAACACTACAACCAGTGCGATTACCATACCTACAAATGCCCAAAAGTATTTGCAAATGGGTATTGGTAGTGCTTGATCTTCAAGCTTCCTAACCTTCTTCTTCAACATCCTAAGCTCAACAGCTAGGTCTCTGTCAGTGCGTGCTTCGCCCTCCATCTCTTCTTCCGGAGCTCGTGCTGCGGCCACTGCGGTTTGGGGCAGCATGCGCAACCATTCGCCATGCTCTTCTTGCAGTTCATTTATCTGAGTCTTGGCCAGAGCATCGACCCAAAGAAAGAAGCATGTCACCTGCATGAACACAGAACAAATCAACCGATTGCTCAAAGATCCCGACCACGAAAATGGTGCAATTGCCCCGATTCTTACCCCATTCTCGCTGCACACGTAGAACGAACGGTTGTGGTTCCTCGGTGTGTGAGAAACCCTCCGATCAACGCTCGCCCGGCACCGCGGACAGACGAAGACAGGCATCTCCACACGCGCCCGGGTCTGCATCCGCGAGGTGGCGTGGGAGCTTGCGGAAGACATGGAGCTCGGAGCCGAACGGGATCTCAACGCCGCCGCGCCCTCCACAGCTAGCTTCCCACCGCCGCGCCCTCCACAGCTAGCTTCCCACTGCCGTCGTGCTCTCACTCTCTCGCCGTGGTCGGCGCCGCACTCTCTGTCGCCGTGGTCACTGCCGCTGTCGCCCGCTAATATAGCACACCCGCAACGGCTCTAAGCTCAACGGCTCTCTGCTGGGTCCCGCAAGCCACGCGTGCAACGGTCTGAATAAAATTAGATGCCTCTGCCGCCTGGTCCCACCTATAAGGTCCGAGTCAAAACGTTGACCTGACGGAGATGCCAAAGTTCACAGAACGAGTCGGTGCGCACGGACTAGGGGCAAAACTGAGCACAATTTGCATCTGAGGGCAAAACTGAGCAGATGGACACCACTAAGGGCAAAAGGATAATTAACCCATAAAAAATGCTCCTGAATATGTTTGATCTTTTATTGTAAGGGAAAATTGAGCGTTATACGAACTTGTGATGGAAAAGTAATAAAAGCGACGGACTGCATAATAAAGGTTACTATCACAACGGGCAATATAACGTGACGTTCCTTTGCATTAAGAGCTTGGGCATCCAAATAAAAAGTGCATGACAACCTCTTCTTCCCTCTGCGAAGGGCCTATCTTTTACTTTTCAGTATTTACTTTTATGCAAAGAGTCAATAGTATACATCCTCATTCAACCTCAATTATTCTCTAGTTGGCAAGCATCATGTGGTGGGGAAAGATCTAGGCACATATGACCAATCAAATATATTTGATCATGATTTATTATTGTTGACAATTATCTCTATGATAAATGAGTATACATCCTTAGTTTTATACATTGCTACCTTGCTGTTTTTATTGTTTCTATTACAAAAATCAATATCTACTATCCATATTACACTTGTATCACCATCTCTTCACCGAACTAGTGCACCTATACAATTTACCATTGTATTTGGTGTGTTGGGGACACAAGAGACTTTTTATTATTTGGTTGCAGGGTTGTTTGAGAGAGACCATCTTCATCCTACACCTCCTACAGATTGATAAACCTTAGGTCATCCACTTGAGGGAAAATTGGTATTGTCTTGCAAAACTCTGCGCTTGGAGGCCCAACACGAGTCTACAAGAATAAAGTTGCATAGTAGACATCAGCTGTAACTTCATCTTTGGCAAGGGGTTGAATGAACCCGGTCACGACTGTAGGAGTAAGCCGCCTGCCACGCCATGGTAGTTTGAAGGAGTTCAACCGCGTTCCGGGTCTCTACCGCCTCCGGCGACTCTCCCTCGATTGGAATTGCCGCAAGCCGGGTTGCCGCCGCTAACATGTTATCCACCGGATTAGAAAAGTGACCAGGTGGTGTCAAAAACTACCGAGTCGGGATCTGATCCCTGCGGGGCGAGTCTGGGATTCGAGGTTGTGCTACCGCCCTGCTTCCTGGTGCTTCCGTAGCCTGGGTCATACCTGGCGGGTTACTTGGCCCTGCCCCACTCGTGTTAAAAAGATTACGCGCCTCATACTCCAAGGGAACGCGGGTCTGGTGTCTTCTTCAAAAAAACAACAACGTTGGAGGCATCATGTTCCAAACTTAAGCGAAAAGTTTCCGCCCTTACTCGCTGGGACTTGATGTCTACTACAGAACCTTCTTCTTGTAGACGTTGTTGGGCCTGCAAGTGCACAGGTTTGTAGCACAGTAGCAAGTTTTTCTCAAGTGGATGACCTAAGGTTTATCAATCCGTGGGAGGCGTAGGAATAAGATGGTCTCTCTCAAACAACCCTGCAACCAAATAACAAAGAGTCTCTTGTGTCCCCAACACACCCAATACAATGGTAAATTGTATAGGTGCACTAGTTCGGCGAAGAGATGGTGATACAAGTGCAATATAGATGGTAGATAAAGGTTTTTGCAATCTGAAATAATAAAAACAATAAGGTAACTAATGATAAAAGTGAGCGTAAACAGTATTGCAATGATAGGAAACAAGGCCTAGGGTTCATACTTTCACTAGTGCAAGTTCTCTCAACAATAATAACATAGATAAATCATATAACAATCCCTCAACATGCAACAAAGAGTCACTCCAAAGCCACTAATAGCGGAGAACAAACGTAGAGATTATGGTAGGGTACGAAACCACCCCAAAGTTATCCTTTCTGTTCTATCTATTCAAGAGTTCCTAGTAAAATAACATAAAGCTATTCTTTCCGCTCAATCCATCATAGAGTTCATACTAGAATAACACCTTAAGACACAAATCAACCAAAACCCTAATGTCACCTAGATACTCCATTGTCACCTCAAGTATCCATGGGCATGATTATACGATAAGCATCACACAATCTCAGATTCATCTATTCAACCAACACAAAGTACTTCAAAGAGTGCCCCAAAGTTTCTACCGGAGAGTCAAGAAAATGTGTGCCAACCCCTATGCATAGGTTCATGGGCGGAACCCGCAAGTTGGTCACCAAAACATACATCAAGTGGCACGTGATATCCCATTGTCACCACAGATAAACACGGCAAGACATACATCAAGTGTTCTCATCATAAAGACTCAATCCAATAAGATAACTTCAAGAGGGAAACTCAATTCATCACAAGAGCGTAGAGGGGGAGAAACATCATAAGATCCAACTATAATAGCAAAGCTCACGATACATCAAGATCGTGCCATAGAGAGAACACGAGAGAGAGAGAGAGAGAGAGAGAGAGAGAGATCAAACACATAGCTACTGGTACATACCCTCAGCCCCGAGGGTGAACTACTCCCTCCTCGTCATGGAGAGCGCCGGGATGATGAAGATGGCTACCGGTGATGAGTTCCCCCTCCGGCAGGGTGCTGGAACGGGCTCCCGAGAGGTTTTTGGTGGCTACAGAGGCTTGCGGCGGCGGAACTCCCGGTCTATCTTCTTCTTCGATGTTTATATGGTACGTGGGACTATATAGGTGAAAGAAGTCGGTCGGGAGGTGCTCGAGGGGCCCACGAGACAGGGGGCGCGCCTAGTAGGGGGGCGCGCCCCCTATCTCCTGGCCTCCTCGAGGATCGTCTGACGTGAACTCCAAGTCTCCAGGATCATATTCTTCCAAAAAATCACGCTGTCGAAGGTTTCATTCCGTTTGGACTCCGTTTGATATTCCTTTTCTTCGAAATACTGAAACAGGCAATAAAACAGCAATATGGGTTGGGCCTCCGGTTAATAGGTTAGTCCCAAAAATGATATAAAAGTGTATAATAAAGCCCGTAATCATTCAAAATAGATAATAAAATAGCATAAATGCTTCATAAATTATAGATATGTTGGAGACGTATCAGCATCCCCAAGCTTAATTCCTGCTCGTCCTCGAGTAGGTAAATGATAAAAGAAAGAATTTATGAAGTGTGAATGCTAGCAGGTGCACAAGTTGGATCAATGATAATTTCAATCACCTTTTCTGGCATGAATATATGTCATAATAGTAGTTCATCTCATAAAACTTCTCACGAGCAAGCAACAAGAAATTCACATGTTAAAGCATAGACCATAAACTTTCTTGAAAACTAGCAAACTTCATTCTTAGTCATCAAACAATTGCAATTCATCTTATTTTCAGGAATAACAAACTCCACATACTCAACTATCATATAGTCTTGTACAATTGCTAACACTCACGCAATACTAATGGTTATGGAGTTTCAATCGGACACTGAGAAAGATAGGGGCTTATAGTATTGCCTCCCAATGTATTCACCTTTGGGTGATGTCAACAATAATAGTTCATGCTAACTTACATCCAATTGGATATATATATCAGGATCACCCCAACACAAAGTGCTTGCCAAAGGATAAAATGAAAAAGGGAAAGGTGAACATCACCTTGACTCTTGCATAAAGTAAAAGACATAAAGTAAAAGATAGGCCCTTCACAGAGGGAAGCAGAGGTTGTCATGCGCTTTTAGGGTTGGATGCACAAAATCTTAATGTGAATGAACGTCACTTTATATTGCCACTTGTATATGGAACTTTATTATGCAGTCCGTCGCTTTTATTGCTTCCCATAACAAGATCGTATAAAGCTATTTTCTTCACACCAAAATATCATACATATTTAGAGAGAAATTTTTATTGCTTGCACCGATGACAACTTACTTGAAGGATCTTACTCAATCCATAGGTAGGTATGGTGGACTCTCATGGCAAAACTGGGTTTAAGGATATTTGGAAGCACAAGTAGTATCTCTACTTGGTGCAAGGAATTTGGCTAGCATGAGAGGGAAAGGCAAGCTCAACATGTTTGAATGATCCATGACAATATACTTTAACTGAGATGTCGGAAAACATAACCCATTATGTTGTCTTCCTTGTCCAACATCAACTCTTTAGCATGTCATACTTAATGAGTGCTCCCAATTATAAAAGATGTCTAGGATAATGTATTTATATGTGGAATCTCTCTTCCTTCAATATTCTTTCATGAATTGTTCAAATGACCAATACAATGCTTGCTAACCTTCAATAAATTTACAACCTCTGCTTCTTAGATGTGAAGTCATTACAATGCTTAGATGCTTGAGACTTCTTGAAATATTATCTTGGGGTGCCTTGGGCATCCCCAAGCTTGAACTTTTGTGTCTCCTTAATTACTCTCATATCATGGTTTCTCTTTTTATCAAAAGCTTCATCCACAACAAACTCAACAAGAACTCGTGAGATAGGTTAGTATAAACCAATGCAAAACCTTATCATTTTCTACTGTAACAAATCACTAAAATTATTCAGCATTTCATACTAAATGCCTCTGCATATTTAATACTCCTATCCTCAAATAGAATCATTAAACAAGCAAACATATGCAAACAATGCAACCATAACAGCAATCTGCCAAAACAGTACAGTCTGTAAAGAATGCAAGGTTCATCATACTTCCCTAACTCCAAAAATTATGAGAAAAATACTATGCTGTATAAGATTTATCAGAGCTCATTATGCAAAAAGTTTCAACACTATACCATTCTCTGACTTTTCTAGGGAATTTTTGCAACAACGGTAAACTTTCTGTTTTCAAACAGCAACATGTATACTAGCAAAATAAGCATGGCAAAGGCTATCCTTGACTTATTTATTGAAAATATAGATGCAAAACATTATTCTAAATAACAGCTAGCAAATACTAACAAAATAAAATGACTCTCCAAGCAAAACACATATCATGTGGTGAATAAAAATATAGCTCCAAGTAAAGTTACCGATGAACGAGACGAAAGAGGGGATGCCATCCGGGGCATCCCCAAGCTTAGGCTCTTGGTTGTCCTTGAATATTACCTTGGAGTGCCTTGGGCATCCCCAAGCTAAGGCTATTACCACTCCTTATTCCATAGTCCATCGAATCTTTACCCAAAACTTGAAAACTCCACAACACAAAACTAAACAGAAAACTCGTAAGCTCCGTTAGTATAAGAAAATAAAACCACCACTTAGGTACTGTAATGAACTCATTCTAAATTCATATTGGTGTAATGTCTACTGTATTCCAACTTCTGTATGGTTCATACCACTTAATACTAGCCATAGATTCATCAAAACAAGCAAACAACACATGGAAAACAGAATCTGTCAAAAACAGAACAGTCTGTAGTAATCTGTATCAAACGTATACTTATGGAACTCCAACAATCCTACAAAATTAGGAAGTCCTAAGAAATTTGTGTATCAATCCAGATCAAAAAGAATTAGATAGAAGCACGTTTCTGTGAATTAACAAAACTAATTTACTGGGTGCAAAAGTTTCTGATTTTCAGCAGGATCAACACAACTATCACCGTAAGCTATCCTAAAGGTCTTACTTGGCACTTTATTAAAACAAAAGCTATAAAACATGATTAATACAGTAGCATAATCATGTGTACACACAAAAACAGTAAGGATAAATATTGGGTTGTCTCCCAACAAGCGCTTTTCTTTAATGCCTTCCTAGCTAGGTATGATGATGAAAATGATGCTCACATAAAAGATAAGAATTGAAACGTAACGGGAGCATCATGAAGCATATGACTAGCACATTTAAGTCTAACCCACTTCCTATGCATATGGATTTTGTGAGCAAACAACTTATGGGAACAATAATCAACTAGCATAGGAAGGTAAAACAAGTATAGCTTCAAGATTTTCAACACATAGAGAGGAAACTTGACATTATTGCAATTCCTACAAGCATATATTCCTCTCTCATAAGAATTTTCAGTAGCATCATGAATGAATTCAACAATATAACCAGCACCTAAAGCATTCTTTTCATGATCTACAAGCATAGAAAATTTACTACTCTCCACACAAGCAAATTTCTTCTCATTCGGAATAGTGAGAGTATCATAAGAGACTTGAACACTAAAAATTGTTTCCACATTAAAAGAGTAATGTTCAGAAAAAGGGTAATCATAATCATGACAAGTTTTATAAATATAATCATCACTACTTTTTATAGCATAAATTTCATCACAATAATCATCATAAGTAGCAATTTCGTTCTCATCATAATCGATTGAAACCTCTCCCAAGATAGTGGAATCACTAAATAAAGTTGACACTCTTCCAAATCCACTTTCATATTCATCACAATAAAATTCAACATCCTCCAAAATAGTGGGATAACTACTTCCTAAAGTTGACACTCTTCCAAACCCACTTTCATCAATATAATCATCATAGGTAAGAAGCATGCTATCATCATAAAAACTTTGCATATCAAAACTTGGGATGCTAAAAATATCATCTTTATTAAACATAGCATCCCCAAGCTTGGGACAAACATTAATTTCAGCAAATATATTCTCAAATATTTCATCCTCATCAAACATAGCTTCCCCAAGCTTGGGCTCTTTCATATCATAAGCATAATCACTCTCATCATTAAAAATATGGATAGCACCAATAGTATAGCAATTATCATCATCACAATGAGTAGTAGGAGCAACATCATTTGGGAGGGATACCTTTCTACCTTTGTTGCTCCTTCTTTTCTTTTTCTTCTTCATATTATGTGTGGGTTCAACCTTCCTCTTTGAGCTCCTTATTGACGAGATTGGTTGAATAGAAAGCTCCTCCTCGTTACCTGATTCATCATAAGAAATAATAGGAGGAGATTGGGAAGTCTCTTCCCTTTCATTAGTATTCTCTTCATCTTCTATTTGCTTTCTTTTCTTTAGGTAATTGGCAATATAAGGATTTTCAATGCAATTCTCCACACAAAACATATAAATATCCACTAGATCAAAATCAAGAAATCTATCAAGATTAAATTTTGGAATACCCTCAATTATACGTTTCATTTCTTCATACCCCAAAAGAAGACTAAGCTCTTTATGATGCCCAAGGGTAATCAAGTTATCACAATTTTTGGACATGATTCGATCATGAAACAATTTGCATTGAAGATTTAAATGACCACGTTCATTGCAAAGTTCACAAGGGGCACGAAAAATATTGAATCTTTTAGCACACTCATCAAGACTTTCTTGCAAATCTTTAGTTTTTAAATACTTATGCCTCTTGCAATATATATCTTCTCTATTTGGTGTGATCATGCAAACATGCACTCCACAAAAGTTGACATGCTTATAAGAGATATTTTCATCATGACTAGAGAAATCATCATTAGTACTAAGGATATTCAAGGAGTTCATACTAACAACATTGCAATCATGCTCAACATTCAAAGATTCAGTACCAAGCATTTTAATGCACTCTTCTTCTTGCACTTGAGCACAATTTTCCTTTCCATCGAACTCACGAAATATATTTAAAAGACAAAGCATATGAGATAAACTCAATTGCATTTTTTGTAATTTTCTTTTAAGAAGTAAACTAGTGATAAAACAAGAAACAAAAAGATTCGATTGCAAGATCTAAAGACATACCTTCAAGAACTCACCTCCCCGGCAACGGCGCCGGAAAAGAGCTTGATGTCTACTACACAACCTTCTTCTTGTAGACGTTGTTGGGCCTGCAAGTGCACAGGTTTGTAGGATAGTAGCAAGTTTCCCTCAAGTGGATGACCTAAGGTTTATCAATCCATGGGAGGCGTAGGCTGAAGATGGTCTCTCTCAAACAACCCTGCAACCAAATAACAAAGAGTCTCTTGTGTCCCTAACACACCCAATACAATGGTAAATTGTATAGGTGCACTAGTTCGGCGAAGAGATGGTGATACAAGTGCAATATAGATAGTAGATAAAGGTTTTTGTAATCTGAAATAATAAAAACAGCAAGGTAACTAATGATAAAAGTGAGCGTAAACGGTATTGCAATGATAGGAAACAAGGCCTAGGGTTCATACTTTCACTAGTGCAAGTTCTCTCAACAATAATAACATAGATAGATCATATAACAATCCCTCAACATGCAACAAAGAGTCACTCCAAAGCCACTAATAGCGGAGAACAAACATAGAGATTATGGTAGGGTACGAAACCACCTCAAAGTTATCCTTTCTGTTCTATCTATTCAAGAGTTCGTAGTAAAATAACATAAAGCTATTCTTTCCGCTCAATCCATCATAGATTTCATACTAGAATAACACCTTAAGACACAAATCAACCAAAACCCTAATGTCACCAAGATATTCCATTGTCACCTCAAGTATCCGTGGGCATGATTATACGATAAGCATCACACAATCACAGATTCATCTATTCAACCAACACAAAGTACTTCAAAGAGTGCCCCAAAGTTTCTACCGAAGAGTCAAGAAAACGTGTGCCAACCCCTATGCATAGGTTCATGGGCGGAACCCGCAAGTTAGTCACCAAAACATACATCAAGTGGCACGTGATATCCCATTATCACCACAGATAAACACGGCAAGACATACATCAAGTGTTCTCATCATAAAGACTCAATCCAATAAGATAACTTCAAGAGGGGAACTCAATTCATCACAAGAGAGTAGAGGGGGAGAAACATCATAAGATCCAACTACAATAGCAAAGCTCGCGATACATCAAGATCGTGCCATAGAGAGAACACGAGAGAGAGAGAGAGATCAAACACATAGCTACTGGTACATACCCTCAGCCTCGAGGGTGAACTACTCCCTCCTCGTCATGGAGAGAGCGCCGGGATGATGAAGATGGCCACCGGTGATGAGTTCCCCCTCCGGCAGGGTGCCGGAACGGGCTCCCGAGAGGTTTTTGGTGGCTACAGAGGCTTGCGGCGGCGGAACTCCCGATCTATCTTCTCCTTCGATGTTTATAGGGTACGTGGGACTATATAGGCGAGAGAACTCGGTTGGGAGGTGCTTCAGGGGCCCACGAGACAGGGGGCGCGCCCAGTAGGGGGGCGCCCTCCTATCTCCTGGCCGCCTCGAGGATCTTCTAACGTGAACTCCAAGTCTCCAGGATCATATTCTTCCAAAAAATCACGCTGTCGAAGGTTTCATTCCGTTTGGACTCCGTTTGATATTCTTTTCTTCGAAATACTGAAACAGGCAATAAAATAGCAATATGGGCTGGGCCTCCGGTGAATAGGTTAGTCCCAAAAATGATATAGAAGTGTATAATAAAGCCCGTAATCATTCAAAACAGATAATAAAATAGCATGAATGCTTCATAAATTATAGATACGTTGGAGACGTATCAGGACTCTGCATCTAACCGGGCCCGCTCCATCGCCATCCTGGCATTCTCTGCATTAAGATCCTCTTGGGCCTTGTCTATCTAGTCTCGCACCTTTGTAACTTCTGCATTTATGCTCTGCCTGATTTGCCGCAGTGACCTCTATTGCTAACAAGGTTGTCAAAGTGCCCAAAAGATCTGACACAATTTGAGCCGGTGGAGGGCCTGATCCGCCAGCTCCTGCCGCAGCAACAGCGGTTGATCCAGATGTCATCGCAGCAGCTGTTGACGAATTCAGAGTCAGCCTTGTGCCAGCCTTGAAGATCGCGGCCCTAGATGGCGGCTCATAGGGGTCTAGAATGTTGTTGCCATTGGAGTAGCCCCCAAGCCCACCGTCTTCAAGCCGATAAATTGACTCCGTCTCTTCGGCCGAGGATTCATCCCCTGAATAGATGGTCGTATCACCTCCGGATTCGGAATCTTCTTCCAGAACCGCACCATGTATGAAACCGACGAAAGCATGCTTCCGGCCGGGTTGAACTTGGGCGGGTTGCGTGCGCCGAGCTGACTCGACGAGCCTGATGGAGATGTCCGACTCAGGCTCAGATCCGCTGATTTTGCCGATGAAGATATGAATCCCGCCGAAGGGGGCCCGGTACCCGTTCTCGATTGAGTCGGCCTCGGGGCCCCAACCGGCGTCATCGATGTAGAGCTTGCCGCGGCGACTCTTAGTCATCCTTCCCACGGCGTACCCCCTGATCCCTGGGAGATTGCCCTTCAAGAACTTGAAAGCATCGTGCTCGCGCCCCACGGCGGGCACCAACTATCGTGGATTTATCACGGCAGATGTCCTTGTGAAAGGACTTAAGCGTGGAGCCATCGCAACGTAGGTTAACTTAAAGGGGTTAATCAGGATGAGAGACACGAATTACCCAGGTTCGGACCCTCTCAATGAGGTAAAAGCCTACTTCCTGCTTTATGTTGTATTGATCGAGTATCGATTATAGGGGAGCAGAATTGCTTGAACTAGCTATCGACCGGTTGTTTCTTGAGTTAACCCGCCATAGGGTCTTGCCTTTATATACACAAGTCGAGGCCCTGGGCTTACAAGAGTCCAAGTCGGATCACACAACGTGACCAACTCAGCTTCTAAGTCGCCTTGCCTTGTTAAGCAAGTCGCCATTGTGGCGGCTTACACCTTCCGGGTCATGACTCTACCGCCAGGTCTTGGGCCTTCAGCAAGCCCACCTTGTAAGCCGCCACCAGTCTTCATATTTCATCTTCTTGGACCTACTTGGGCTTTCTCCATATTGAGTCGCCAACAGTGTAACCCGGCCCTCCTGGTTGGGTCACACCTCGGAGTTATATCCCCAACACCATGGGAGTAAGATAGTGGATGGGCAAAGCTCTATCTCTAATGAGCTAATCCTTTGCTAACCCTAATTAGGAGGAGGTGTGATATGGCCTCTAGTGCAAGAGATAATCTCCGGAATGCGTTACAAATTGGTTCTTTTAGTTTTGAAGTTCCACCAACTGAACCAAAGAAGGATGAAGTTAAACCCACCTTCAGAACGCCATGTGCTACATAAACTATTGCAAGAGCTGTGCCGATCAATTGATACGGGAGGGTCAAGTCGTTTGCACTACTAGTTACATACTGCTAGTTTTGTTTGGAGTCCAGGTTAGTTACTATGTGATCAACGTGCCGGATAATTAAATCGTTTAATTCCTTGTTTTGTTAGGATAGGAAAGAGAGAGTCCAGATTAGGTAGGTCTCGTACGCAAGTCAGTTTACTACATGCGTGTCGCCTATATATAAGGCCGGCTACGACCGTGTAGAGGGGAGGTTATTTGGTTGAGATTAGTTTGATCGAGAGTTGAATAAAACAAAGAAAAGGCCACAGGCTGGGGATGCCAAGTTGTTGTGCTTCTGCAATCTCACATATCGGTTTTTCCTGTATTGAGATTGATCCTCGTCAATCTTGTTGCAGGTCAATTTTTGTTCTTGTTAAATTGCAAGGGCAGAAATCTGTTTATTCCTGATTTAATATCTACATCGACTAGAATATTTTTTTGTGGCTGTTGAAAGATCTTCTTGCTTTTTCTAGTACCGTGAAAAATCGGGCCGTGACTCGCACAATTTAGCATCTCGCTAGTCTGTGCTACATCAAGTGGTATTCAGAGCTAAGGTTGTTCACGGTATTGTGTTGATCAAGATGTCGACCTCGGTCAACAAGGAAGACGAGGTTGCTGCTGATTCTCAGGAAATTGTACGTCCAGTGTACGCGGATGATATTCCTCAAAATATTCGGTTCGATGGTTTGGTACGTCCAGTGCGTCCGGTACGTCCACACATGCAACTACATCAAGCAATGTCATGATGCGCTCGGCAAAAGGATAGATGTCCTGATCACTCGGTTCGATGGTTTGGCAGACAACATCAATATGCCGGCAACGAATTCTGCACCACCACAGACTGCTCTGGCTGCTCCACTGCGTTATGCACCACCGGCTCACGATGAACATGCCGGCGTGCATGATCGCCGTTTGGTGGAACCTCATGTTGGAGATGATGGTCTTGATGACGGCGTTGACCAGGCAGCGGGGTACGCTCCACGACCACAACACTATGAGCCTCGTCCTGAAACATCCGTTCGTGCTGGAGTGCATGACCGAGTTGGTCAAGCTGTGCGTGTGCCTTTGGACGATGGAATTGGGCACATAAAAATTTCAATCCCTTCGTTCTCCGGCAAGTGCGAACCAGAAGGCTATTTGGAGTGGGAGATGCGTGTTGATCAAATTTTTGATGCCCATCATTATAGCAAGGAGAAGAAAGTTCAACTTGCTGGAATTGAGTTCACCGATTACGCGCTAATTTGGTGGAATCAAATTTGTCATTCAAGACATTGCCCGACGACTTGGCGAGGTATGAAAGAATTCATGAGGCAACGTTTTGTTCCTGAGCACTATAAAAGAGATATGTACAACAAGTTGCAGCGGCTCTCTCAAGGTAATATGAGTGTTGATGAATATTACAAGGAGATGGAATTGCTTATGATACGTACAGGGACAACGGAGGATCCAGAGGCGACCATGGCACGTTTCTTTAACGGGCTAAATATCGAGGTGCAGGATCGTGTTGAGATGGTGGTTTACTACAACATACAAGATCTTGTGCACCAAGCTGTGCGTGCGGAACAACAGATTAAGCGATGCCAAGTCAACACAGTTCCTAGTACCACTTTGAACACATGGCGACGCTCGCAGTATAAGAGTGAGGATACCGGTCCTAGCTCCAAGGCGACATCATCAAACCGCTCTCATGGTTCCGTGCAAAAGGATGCTTCAAAATTAGGACTGTCGATGGTTGATTCTAGTGCACAGTCGACCGGACGCACTAGTGACATAGAGTGTTTCAAGTGTAGAGGAAGGGGACATATAAAGCGTGAATGTCCTAATGAGAAAAGAATGTTGCTCACGAGAGATAGCTATGCATCCGCTAGTGATGAAGAGGCAGTTTCTGACACTTCTAGTGAAAAATCTAAGGATGTTGAAAATGTGGTTGCGAGTTTTGAAGTTGCTGAGTCATATCCTTCACTAATGGTGCAACGAGTGCAAGAGGATCGCATTGAGGATAAGGGGCAGCGTTGGAATATTTTTCAGACTCAGTGCAAGGTCAGCAACACCAATTGTAAGATGATCATTGATGGTGGAAGCTACACTAATGCTATCAGCAAGGAATTGGTGGATGCCTTAGCGTTGCCTATGTGGAATCACCCGCAACCACATTGCATTGAGTGGTTATATCAGTCTGGCAAACTCAAAGTTACTCATGAGGTGCGCGTGAATTTTTCAGTTGGTGACTACAAAGACACAGTAATTTGTGATGTCTTACCAATGGATGCATGTCGCTTGTTATTGGGGAGGCCATGGCAATATGATCATCGTGCCACACATGATGGGAGGTCCAATACTTATTCTTTTTGGGACACTGGGAGGCGATGTATATTGCGGCCAATGTATGCCAATGCTATCAAAAAGGATTTTTTTTTCAGTTCAAAAGAGGGTCTCCAAAGCTACCACGAAACCGCGGACGGCTTCGTTTCAAGGAGGAGGGGATGATATGGCCTCTAGTGCAAGAGATAATCTTCGGAATGTGTTACAAATTGGTTCTTTTAGTTTTGAAGTTCCACCAACTGAACCAAAGAAGGATGAAGTTAAACCCACCTTCAAAACGCCATGTGATACATAAACTATTGCAGGAGCTGTGTCGATCAATTGATATGGGAGGGTCAAGTCGTTTGTACTACTAGTTACGTACTGCTAGTTTTCTTTGGAGTCCAGGTTAGTTACTAGGTGATCAGCGTGCCGGATAATTAAATCGTTTAATTCCTTGTTTTGTTAGGATAGGAAAGAGAGAGTCCAGATTAGGTAGGTCTCGTACGCAAGTCAGTTTACTGCGTGCGCGTCGCCTATATATAAGGCCGGCTACCGCCGTGTAGAGGGGAGGTTATTTGGTTGAGATTAGTTTGATCGAGAGTTGAATAAAACAAAGAAAAGGCCCCAGGCTGGGGACGCCAAGTTGCTGTGCTTCTGCGATCTCACAGATCGGTTTTTGCTGTATTGAGATTGATCCTCGTCAATCTTGTTGCAGGTTAATTTTTGTTCTTGTTAAATTGCAAGGGAAGAAATCTGTTTATTCCTGATTTAATATCTACATCGACTAGAATATTTTTTTTGTGGATGTTGAAAGATCTTCTTGCTGTTTCTAGTACAGTGAAAAATCAGGCTATGACTCGCACAATTTAGCATCTCTCTAGTCTGTGCTACATCAAGGTGAGGGTCTACATAGAGTAGTCCACAAGATAGGAGGGGAAAGGAGGGGCACACGGGCCTTCGGCCCATTCTCTGCACATAGCAGGTGCCGGATGTCCGGGCTAGGGGCCAGATGTCTGGCGGCTCATGAGAAGTCGGATGTCCGGTCTGGGCTCGATCCGAATTGATGCTTTCTGGATAAGAAGGGGAAGGATGTCCGGTGCCTGTAGGCGCTTTGTGGCTGGGCTGCTGCTGTGGTTGGGATCTCCAGAAGCCGGATGTCCGGGCCAAGGGCGGATGTCCGAGGCCCGTAACCTTTCTCCGGTTCCTCTCGCCATGCTCCTTCGTCCATATACTTGAGGACTTGTCCATCATCACGAGCATCTCCATGGTCGTCTCCTCGGTTCCTGAGCACATGTAGTGTCTTTGCATTATATATCAACCATGTCTCGCATGAATGGAAAGGGGAAGCATTTAGGAGCGGGTTCACCTTGTGTCCAATGGCATATGCTTGAGTTCGCGTCGTATGTCCACTTGGGGCTCGAGGAGTAGTTGTAGTTTACATGGGGATGACTGTAGAATGCTCCACATCAGGTAGGCGTGCCCTGGTGTCTTGTGGGGCCCATGTTCACCCTTTTGACCTAATTCCGTCTCTATAAATTCTCTAAAATCGGGAAACCAATAGAGGGCCAACCGAAATACTTTTTCCACCGCCGCAAGTTCCTGTTCTCGACACATCCCATACGAGCCTTTTCTGGCACTCTGTTTGGAGGGGGAGTCAACCACGGAGGGGTTCTACATCAACCTTGCTGCCCCTCCGATGATGTGTGAGTAGTCTACCACAGACCTACGGGTCCATACCTAGTAGCTAGATGGCTTCTTCTCTCTCTTTGATCTTCAATACAATGTTCTCCTTGATATTCTTTTGGAGATCTATTTGATGTAATACTTTTTTTAGTGTGTTTGTTGGGATCCGATGAATGTGAGTTTATGATCAGATTATCTATTAATACTATTTGAGTCTTCTCTAGACTCTTTTATGCATGATTATTATAGTTTTGTATTTCTCCCCGATCTATTGATTTGGTTTGGCGAACTAGTTTGATTTTTCTTGCAATAGGAGAGGTGCTTTGTGATGGGTTCGATCTTGCGGTGCTCAATCCTAGTGACAGAAAGGGACATGACACATATTTGTATCGTTTCCATAAGGATAAAAAATAGGGTTTATTCATATTAATTGAGTTGCTTTGTCTACATCATGCCATTTTGCTTAAGACGTTACTCCGTTCTTTATGAATTTAATACTCTAGATGCATGCTGGATAATGGTCGATTGATGGAGTAATAGTGGTAGATGCAGGCAGGAATTAGTGTACTTGTCTCGGACGTGATGCTTATATACATGATCATTGCCTTAGATATCATCACGATTATTCGTTTTTCTATCAATTGACCAAGAGTAATTTGTTTACCCATATGCTATCTTCAAGAGAGAAGCCTGTAGTGAAAAGTATGGCCCCCAGATCTATCTAAATCATATATTAAAATACAAAAATATATTGCTGCACTTTTATTTACATTACTTTATTTTTTGTTTTTATCTATCTATCACTATGCGATTTGAATTTTGTAATTAACCGTCGAGGGATTGACAACCCCTTGTTTGTGTTAGGTGCAAGTATTTGTTATTAAAAAACAAGTTGTTGTGTGGTTTTCCTGATGGATTGATAACCTTGATTTCTAACCGAGTGAAATACCTACCTCCACTCTACTGCATCATCCCTTCCTTTTTGGGACGAAATCAATGCAGCTTTCAAGTGGAATCAAGATGCTGCAAACAACGATAAAAAAGTTGCGACGGTACTGCAAGCAAAGACCGTTCTGACTAAAATGTTGCAACTGTCAATGAAGGATATTGCGACCGGTGAGGTGACATGCTACGATCTTCGAGGGACGACATACTACAACCAGCATGACACACGCTACAACCAGTGGAAAAACATGTTTTTCCACTGAGAATGGTCAAGCTGGTCAGAGCAAAAGTAAGAAGAAACAGAGGAATGCTGCGGGGAAGAAAGCTATGAAGACTGATCCTGGGCTTGCTGCTCCTCAAGTTACTATGTCTGCTGATGCTCCTGACTCTTACAATGTAGACCCTAAGTATATTGGGGCTACTTGTTTCAACTGTGGACTACCTGGACATTATGTGGGTATGTGCCAGCTTCCTAGGAAGTGTTTCATGTGTGCTGTTCCTGGGCACCATATGGATGCTTGCCCCCTATGGTACAAGCCCTACCCAGCAGCTCAGTTCTGGGGTAGTGCTGGGAATGGCTTGGGCTTCTTTCATCTTGAGGCTGGAGAAAAAAGCAACAGTGACAGGCTGAATTTTGGAAATGTGGGTCTGGTGGTTATTGAAGAAGGAGAAATTTCTGCTGAGGAGCTGGGGGCTTGCTTCACTAGCATGTGGAAAACCAACTGGCCCTGGCAGATTAGAGCCTATGATGATTCCCAATATCTAGTCAGATTCCCCCCCCCCCAACAAGAAAATCACTGATTTAGTTGCTTATGACTCCATCAACCTCAAGAAGAAAGGGGTCTCAATTTCTTTCAAGAATTGGCATGGAGAGCTGCCTGCTTATGACTCCCTGACTGAGATCTGGGTGGAAATTGTGGGTCTGCCTCCTGTGTGGTGTTCTTGGTCTGTGATTGCCCAAGTTGCTGCTACTTTGGGTGTCATCACTAACATCGATTGGCATGGGATTTTCAGTAGTTTTTATGAGGTGGTGTGTAACGCCCGGATAATTATACTACAGTAATCCCCTACTAATGACGCCATGTCATCACTCTTACTGTTGCTAATCCTCACTGGCTTTCAAACATCTTTCAAATTTCAAATCCAATTTAAAGTCAGGATTCAAATTTATCAAACACGCAAACAAAAATGTTCAAGTTGTTGCAAATAATCGTTTGGTAATATTAGTGGAGAAATCATCTTTTTATAAAGTGGCTAAATGCTCTAAAAAACAGAAAGGTTTTTGAAAATAAAGAAACAAAAAAGGGCCAACCCCCCTGGCCCAACTGGGCCAACTGGCCACCCACGCAGCCCACCCCCGCTCCCCTGGCCTATATGGCCCAGCTCCCCCCTGACGAAACCCTAACCATTCTCCCCACGACCCCCAGTCCCCCCCCCCCACGATCCGATCTGGATCGGGGGCGCTCAACCCCCCCGACCCCGGTGAACCATCACCCCGCGGTGCTCACGCCGTCGGGCGCCTCGCCATCCCCGACGCCACCACGCCAGCGCCCATCCCCGTCGCCTCCTCGCCCCTCCTTCATCGCGTGTCGCCCGCCTGAGGCCTCTGCCTCGCCGTCGCCGACCCGGCGCCGACCAGTCGTCCCCTACGCCCCATCGCCGGCGTCGCCCGTCGCTCGCCGTCCCCGACTCCTCCTCGCGCACATTTTTGCACATCTACAGGGCCCGGTGAGGCCCCCTCCTCCGTTTTCCCCCTCTCCTTTCCCTCCCGTCGTCGTAGGTCGCCTCGCCATCATGTTCGAGCTCTCGAGGAGCTCGCGGTCACCGCGCCCTCGCTTGCGCCGCCGTCACCGTGCTTGCCGCCTGTCCCGAGCGCGCAGGCCCCGCGGCTACCTCCTGCCGCGCTCGTCGCGTGCTGTCGTCCCCGTCCCACGCCCGCCACACACAGCTCGCGTGCTGGCCGCGCTGCGGCCGGCCTCTGCCGTGGCCGGCGTCGCCGCCCCTGGTGGCCTCGGGCGCCCACGGGCGCCCACGCCCGCACCCGTTTCGCCCGTCCCGCTAAGGTCCCCTGGGCCACTGACATTAGGGGCCCACGCCCTGTTAAAAAAACAAAAAGAAATATGTAAAATAATAATAATAATAATAATAATTTAATTAATTAATTACTTAATCATGTTAATTAACCCTATGTTTAATTAACCTAATTGCATATTAGTCTAATTAACCCTGTTTAGTTAAAATGTGTCTATGATAGACGACCCCACTGCCCTGTTTGACCAGTCAATGGTCAGTGTTGACCGCTGACGTCATGACAACATAATGCTGATGCAATAACCCCATTTTAGATTTAATAATAATTTCAGAAAAAGTTTAAACCTTTGAAAAATCATATAAACTAAACCTTAGCTCGGATGAAAAACTTTTCTACATGAAAGTTGCTCAGAACGGCGAGACGAATCCGAATACACGGTCTGTTCGCCCGCCACACGTCCCTAGCATAGCAAACATGCAACTTTTCCCCTCCGGTTCATCTGTCTCACAGGCGTCCGGAACCGGGAATACTTTCCCGGATGTTTCCCCCTTCGCCAGTATCGCCTAGCACTGCGTTAGAACACGTCTAGCTCTATCTGTTGTCCTGTTATGCACTTGCCTGCTATGTATTTACTGTTTCTTCCCCCTCTTATCTCCGGTAGACCCCGAGACCGATGCTGATGTCCCTGTGATTGACTACGTCGACGACGACCCTTCTTCTTGTCTGAGCAACCAGGCAAGCCCCCCCTTTGATCATCCCGATATCGCCCATTCTATACTCTCATGCTTGCATTAGATTTTGCTACTGTTATTGTTTGCTCCTATTCTGATGCATAGCCTGCTTTTGTACCTGCTTATTGTTACCTACCTGCTTATCCTAAACTGATTAGTATAGGTTGGCTAGTGATCCATCAGTGACCCCCACTTGTCCTTGTTGCCCCTGCTTCATCATTGACGCCTCGATCGACGTGATCGACGACCAGTGCCCGACACCTCACATCACATCACGCCCCTTTAGTTGCTCGACTCTGCAGAGCTACTATCGAGTGTCGAGGGTGATCCCTCATAACGCACTCCTGATGATAATTCTGTAGTGTAGCTATTCGGTCATGGTCATCGAGGGTGATTTCCTCTTTCACCATTCCCGATACAGCTTTGTCGTTCAACACCTCAAGAGTGAACCTCGAGGGTGGTCCCTCTTATGTTCACCTTGATGATTACATTGAGTGGAATCCACCGGGGGTGATTCCTTGGGGTTTCCCCTTGATGTCTGGACACACTGTTACAATGACTTTACTTGAGACCTTGGTGGAAGTCGGGCGGGCCCGGAGAGCACCCGCAAGATGGTTACGTGGCACAGCCGGGCATTCTAGGCCCTTGTCGTAAATACACGAGACGGGGCGACGGGGTCACTTTCGATCGTGAGTCTCTGCTCGTCTCCGCAAGCTAATAATACACTATGGTTTGGGTATTTGTTCTGAGTTGGCCTTTGGCCTTTACGCACTAACCACCACGTGAGAATAGTTATGGGCCTCGATGTAGTGGTATCAGCCGAAGCTTTGTCAGACGTCCAGTTCAGCAGTGCGGCACGGCTGGGCCGGCACCATCCTGTAGTGGTGGAGCCTGGACCCGCCCTGTACGCAACGATCCGGAGTGCAACAGGCGATGGGCCCAGACCCCGGAGTGCTTAGGATGTAGACCGGCGGGGACCTCTCTGCGGAGCCTAGGTCGGGCTGCGACGTGTTGATCTTTCGAGGGCGGGCATTGACCCCAGAAAGGTGTGTCTGGCCAGAGTGATCGAGCATGTTGGGTAACGTGGTGCAACCCTGCAGGGAAGTTATATATTCGAGTACCGTGTCCACTGTAATGGACGTTCAGACTTATATCCTGATCTTATACAACTACAAATGGATACTTGAGATATGTGGCTTCGGGATTGCTTTCTCGCAGGGAGTCGAGGAAGGATCTCTGGGCATTATTGTTACAACATGCTTGTTAAATATAAACTGCTATTCTTTACTCTTCTACATGCTGCAAGATGCGAGGAGCTGCATGAAGATGCTAGTCTTCGATAGGCTAGGCTTTCCCCCTCTATTCTGGCATTCTGCAGTCCAGTCCACAGATACAACCCTTCCATTTGATACAAATGCATACTTAGTATAGATCTGATGCTTGCGAGTACTTTGGATGAGTACTCACGGTTGCTTTGCTACTCCTTTTTCCCCTTCTTTCTTCTTTCTGGTTAATGCAACCAGATGGTGGATCCATGGAGCCGGATGCCACCCCCGCCGACTACTACTACTACCCAGAGGGTGTCTTCTACTACGTGAAGACCGCCGACGACCAGGAGTAGTTAGGAGGTCCCAGGCAGGAGGCCTTGCCTCTTCGATCGTGTTGCTTTTGTGCTAGCCTTCTTAAGGCACCCTTGTTTAACTTATGTCTGTACTCAGATATTGTTGCTTCCGCTGACTCTTGTGTATCGACCTAATGTATTCGAGCCCTCGAGGCCCCTGGCTTGTAACATAAAGCTTGTATTATTTTATTTGTGTCTAGAGTTGTGTTGTGATATCTTCCCGTGAGTCCCTGATCTTGATCGTACACATTTGCGTGTATGATTAGTGTACGATTGAATCGGGGGCATCACAAGTTGGTATCAGAGCCGACTGCCTGTAGGATCCCCCTTTCCAACTCCTTGGCCGAAGTTGAGTCTAGTTTTGAAAAACAGTTTTACTAACATGGCTGTGTGGCTTACGGGCCCACGTTGCCAATTGGGTGGTATTAGGATCTTTTATTCCTCGTCCATACTCTGGGAATCTGATCTCTCTTCTATTTGGGTTAAATGGTTTTGCTAACTCTACCCTAGGTTCTCGTGATCACATCCACCCGGAGATTTGTATCATGCCTCTCTTGGATTGGGAGCCAGGATCTGCTTCACTTTGTCCATGGGCCGCAGAAATCCTTCTATCAAGGGCACCCTGCGTCATCCCCTGCAGATTCCTCGCTCTACTGGTTTTCTCCGACGGTGATGTAGCCTTTGCTATGTCTCGTTGTTGTATCCTTCCATCGCGTGCATGCGTGCCGCCTAGTATGTCTAGGATGATTCTCTTGTCCGAACTCCTACTAACAACGTGTAATTGGCTCTGTATATGTATACGTAAGTCTTTAATGACTACTGCTTTGTACATATTGCGCCTTTGCTCATTGTTCAAGTTACATCATGAATGACTCCATACACCTGCTCCACCCCTGTTAAATTGCTTCCTGATGTTTTAGCAGGATGGCTGACGATCCTCCACCTCCACCCTATATTGCCGCAATGATGCAGCAGTTTGAGCTGAATCGTCAGTTTATGACTGGAGTAATGGCTCAGCTTCCAAACCAGAATGCTCATCAACAGCCTGCCCCAATAACACTGCAAGAATTCGTGCGCCTCAACCCCTCCATTTTCCGCAACTCCAGTAATCCTATGGATGCTGATGATTGGCTTCGTGACATCCTGTTTGAGATGGAGTCGGCTAATGTTGCCCCTGCCAGTTATGTCACCTTTGCAACATTTCACCTGAAAGGTCCAGCTGCCCAATGGTGGGAAAGCCACAAGGGTATGCTGCCTGCAGAGACTGTAACCACTTGGCGGGAATTTCATTTAGCCTCCCGTGCACAACACATTCCTCAAGGTCCGATCGACCAGAAGAAGAAGGAGTTCCGCAAACTCTCACAAGGCTCAATGACTGTGGATGAATATCGGAGGAAATTCCTTGAATTATCTCGCTGTGCTGCAGATGACGTCTGCACTGATGCTCGCAAGCAGGAGAAATTTCGTGAAGGACTGCATCCTGATATAAAGCTCGCACTTGTTGCTCATGATTGCACAGACTTTGCGACGCTTGTCAGCCAAGCTTTCCAAACTGAAACTGGTCTTGCTGAGTACCAGGAGTCGCTCAAGTGCACTCGAGATGTTGGCCCATCCTCGTGTCAGCCTACTCACAAGCGTCGAGTCTAGATCCCACACAATGTTCGTCACCGACCTGCTCCAACCCCAAGGCCGTCTTATGTTGCACCTCGTTTGCCTTCGCCACCGAGACAACTAACGATTCAGGGTGGACAGTCCAATAATGTGGCTCCTCCCCATAATGATGGTTTATGCCGCAAGTGTGGACAGCCAGGGCACCGTGCTTTCAACTGTCATCAGGGTCAGCCGCCGGAATCATCACGTCGTCCTATTGACCGTAAGAAGGGTCGTCGAAACCATCATACCGGTAGTTGCAGTGCCATGTCACCTACGGTGACTGGTGGTCAAGTCACCCATGTCAAGATTGAAGAAGCTCGTGAGTCCCCAAAAATCGTGATGGGTACCCTTCACGTTAATTCAATGCCAGCTTCTGTTCTCTCTGATTCAAGAGCATCCCATGCTTTTGTGTCCCAACAATTTGCACAGTCACATGAGTTATACATGGAAGATTTACCCACTCCTCTAACGGTTCAATCCCCAAGGTCCAAGTGGCAAACCACAATGGTAAGCCCTCACAACCACATTGAGATTGGAGGTCTACCTTTTCCGGCTTCTCTCATTATGCTTGGACCTTCCAACATAGATATCATTCTTGGTATGGACTGGTTGACAGCCCATAGTGCTAAGATCGACTGTGCTACCAGGACAGTCCAGCTCACTCACCCTTCTGGCCAGGCTGTCCAATACTCAGCCCGAACAACTCAGGATGCCGAGAATCAGATATATGTTCTGAATGCATTGAATGCTTCACCTCTTGAGGGGACAGAGAACATTCCAGTTGTTTGTGATTTCAAAGATGTCTTCCCAGAAGAACTTCCAGGAATACCCCCTGCTAGAGTTGTCGAATTCGTCATAGACTTGAAACCGGGCACAACTCCTATTGCCAAGCGACCCTACAAGATGCCGCCACATGAACTCCTTGAACTTAAGGAGGAAATTGACAAATCTCTTCACAAGGGATTCATTCGTCCAAGTTCATCTGCTTGGGGCGCACCTTCTCTCTTTGTCAGGAAGAAGGATGGAACTAATCGTTTGGTCCAAGATTACCGACCTATCAACCAGGCAACCATTCAGAATAAGTATCCGCTTCCCAGAATCAATGATCTGTATGATCAACTTGCTAGCTCATCAGTATTCTCTAAACTTGATTTGAGGTTGGGTTACCATCAGATCTGGGTTCGTGAAGAGGATATTCCCAAGACCGCCTTCGTAACTCGCTATGGTTCATATGAGTACACCGTCATGTCCTTTGGTTTGACAAATGCTCCAGCGACATTCTCTCGTCTGATGAACTATATATTCATGGAATACCTCGACAAGTTCGTCGTGGTTTAACTAGATGATATCCTTGTATACTCCAAGAACAAAGAAGAACATGCTGAACACCTTCGACTTGTTCTGGAAAAGCTTCGAGAACATTAACTCTTTGCAAAGTATTCTAAATGTGAATTCTGGCTTCCTGAAGTGACCTACCTTGGGCATGTCATCTCTAAGCATGGTATTGCCGTCAACCCTGAGCAAGTTCAGGCTATTCTCGATTGGACTCCTCCGAAGAATGTCAAGCAAGTCAGAAGTTTTCTCAGACTCGCCAGCTATTGCCATCGATTTGTCGAGAACTTCTCCAAGATTGCCAAGCCCCTGACTGGTCTGCTTCACAAAGGCGTCAAGTTTGATTGGACAGAAAAGTGTCAGGAAAGTTTCCAAGCACTCAAAGGCAAGCTGACTTCTGCCCCAGTGCTTGCTCCGCCAGATACTAAGAAGGATTTCGTCATTTACTGCGACGCTTCACGACAAGGATTAGGCTGTGTCCTAATGCAAGAGCGTAGAGTGATTGCCTATGCCTCTCGTCAATTGCGCCCTCACGAAGAGAACTACCCAGTTCATGACCTCGAGCTTGCTGCTGTCGTACATGCACTGAAGCAGTGGCAACATTACCTTCTCGGTAATCGTTGTGAGATCTTGACCGACCACCAAAGTCTGAAGTATCTGTTTACCCAGCCAGACCTGAACCTCCGTCAGCAGAGATGGATGGAGATGGTAGCAGATTTTGACTTGGGTATTTCCTATACACCAGGCAAGGCTAATGTAATAGCTAATGCTCTGAGCTGCAAGTCATATTGCAATCACCTCGAGGTTCGAAAAGTTCATCCCTCGCTTGTTGAAGAATTCAGAAAGCTGAACCTCCATACTGTTCCTCCTGGTGCACTTGCACCCCCTCCCCCAGAGTTTCAAAAGATGAATCTTCGTGTTGTTTCTCAGGGTTCTCTAAATACCCTCGCTGTCATGCCAGATCTCATGGGCGATATCAAGACTATTCAACATTATGACTCTAAAGTCAAGAAGATTAAACGCTATCTCTTAGAAGGAAAGCCCTCATTCTTCACTATTGCTGATGATGGCGCCTTGTACTTCAAGGGCCGCCTAGTGGTGCCATGTGCGAGTGAAAACCTGAATCTGACTCCAAGGGTTATGAAAGAAGCTCATGATACACCTTTGTCTATTCATCCCGGTAGCACCAAGATGTACCAAGACATTCGTCAGAGATTCTGGTGGTCTAATATGAAGCAAGACATTGCTCGTTATGTTGCTGAGTGTGACGTTTGTCGTCGTATCAAAGCAGAGCATCAAAGGCCTGCTGGAACTCTGCAACCTATCTCTATTCCTGAATGGAAATGGGACCATGTTGAAATGGACTTCGTCACTAGATTCCCCAAATTGCAGAAAGCTAATGATGCTATTCTAGTAGTCATTGACCGGCTTTCTAAAGTTGCACACTTTCTGGCCGTCAAAGAAACGATCACTGCTAGTCAGCTGGCAACTCTCTATATGTCCAGAATTGTTTCACTTCACGGTATTCCGCTGGTAATCAGCTCAGACCGTGGCAGCTTATTCACTTCAAGATTTTGGGCAAGTTTCCAAGACGCTATGGGAACTCATCTGTCATTCAGCACCGCTTTTCACCCCCAGTCTCAGGGACAAGTTGAACGCGTCAATCAAGTTCTCGAAGACATGTTTCGAGCTTGTGTCATTTCCTTTGGCAAGAAATGGGAGGAATCTCTCCCGTATGCTGAGTTCTCTTACAACAATAGCTATCAAGCTAGTCTGAAGATGGCCCCCTTTGAAGTGTTATATGGACGAAAGTGCCGAACCCCTCTGAACTGGTCAGAAACTAGGGAACGTCCACTCTTCGGTCCGGATATTATCCAACACGCCGAAGGACAAGTCCGCGTCATTGGCGAGAATCTCAAGACTGCTCAGTCACGTCAAAAGAGTAATTATGATCGTCATCACAAAGATATGGTCTATCAACCTGGCGAAAAGGCTTATCTTCGAGTCACACCAATGAAGGGTGCACACCGCTTCGGGATCAAGGGAAAGCTAGCTCCTCGCTATATTGGTCCATTCACTATTCTTGAAAGGCGTGGAAAAGTGGCATACCAGTTGGAACTACCGTCGAACCTTTCTCAGGTTCACGATGTGTTCCACGTGTCACAACTCCGTCGCTGCTTCAATGACCCAATCCGAGCAGTGGATCATGAAGTGCTCGAGTTGCAACAAGACCTCTCCTATAAAGAGCATCCGGTCCGCATTCTCGACCAAGCTGAACGCCGCACACGTCAGAAGGCGATCAAGTTCCTCAAGGTCCAGTGGTCGCATCACTCTGAAGAAGAAGTCACCTGGAACGCGAGGATCGCCTGCGTGATGAATACCCCGCTTTGTTTCCTTCTACCTCCTAAATCTCGGGATGAGATTTCTTGTAGTAGAGGAGAATTGTAACGCCCGGATAATTATGCTACAATAATCCCCTACTAATGACGCCATGTCATCTCTCTTACTGTTGCTAATCCTCACTGGCTTTCAAACATCTTTCAAATTTCAAATCCAATTTAAAGTCAGGATTCAAATTTATCAAACATGCAAACAAAAATGTTCAAGTTGTTGCAAATAAACGTTTGGTAATATTAGTGGAGAAATCATCTTTTTATAAAGTGGATAAATGCTCTAAAAAAACAGAAAGGTTTTTGAAAATAAAGAAACAAAAAAAGGGCCAACCCCCCTGGCCCAACTGGGCCAACTGGCCACCCACGCAGCCCACCCCCGCTCCCCTGGCCTATATGGCCCAGCTCCCCCTGATGAAACCTTAACCATTCTCCCCATGACCCCCATTCCCCCTACGACCCGATCTGGATCGGGGGCGCTCAACCCCCCCGACCCCGGTGAACCATCACCCCGCGGTGCTCACGCCGCCGGGCGCCTCGCCATCCCCAACGCCACCACGCCAGCGCCCATCCCCGTCGCCTCCTCGCCCCTCCTTCATCGCATGTCGCCCGCCTGAGGCCTCTGCCTCGCTGTCGCCGACCCGGCGCCGACCAGTCGTCCCCTACGCCCCATCGCCGGCGTCGCCCGTCGCTCGCCGTCCCCGACTCCTCGCGCACATTTTTGCACATCTACAGGGCCCGGTGAGGCCCCCTCCTCTGTTTTCCCCCTCTCCTTTCCCTCCCGTCGCCGTAGGTCGCCTTGCCATCACGTCCGAGCTCTCGAGGAGCTCGCAGTCACCGTGCCCTCACTTGCGCCGCCGTCACCGTGCTTGCCGCCTGTCCCGAGCATGCAGGCCCCGCGGCTACCTCCTGCCGCGCTCGTCGCGTGCTGTCGTCCCCGTCCCGCGCCCGCCACACACAGCCCGCGCGCTGGCCGCGCTGCGGCCGGCCTCTGCCGTGGCCGGCGTCGCCGCCCCTGGTAGCCTCGGGCGCCCACAGGCGCCCACGCCCGCACCCGTTTCGCCCGTCCCGCTAAGGTCCCCTGGGCCACTGACATTAGGGGCCCACATGCCCTGTTAAAAAAATAAAAAGAAATATGTAAAATAATAATAATAATAATAATAATTTAATTAATTAATTACTTAATCCCTTTAATTAACCCTATGTTTAATTAACCTAATTGCATATTAGTCTAATTAACCCTGTTTAGTTAAAATGTGTCTATGACTGACGACCCCACTGCCCTGTTTGACCAGTCAACGGTCAGTGTTGACCGCTGACGTCATGACAACGTCATGCTGATGCAATAACCCCATTTTAGATTTAATAATAATTTCAGAAAAAGTTTAAACCTTTGAAAAATCATATAAACTAAACCGTAGCTCGGATGAAAAACTTTTCTACATGAAAGTTGCTCAGAACGGCGAGACGAATCCGAATACACGGTCTGTTCGCCCGCCACACGTCCCTAACATAGCAAACATGCAACTTTTCCCCTCCGGTTCATCTGTCTCACAGGCGTCCGGAACCGGGAATACTTTCCCAGATGTTTCCCCCTTCGCCAGTATTGCCTAGCGCTGTGTTAGAACACGTCTAGCTCTATCTGTTGTCCTGTTATGCACTTGCCTGCTATGTATTTACTCTTTCTTCCCCCTCTTATCTCCGGTAGACCCCGAGACCGATGCTGATGTCCCTATGATCGACTACGTCGACGACGACCCTTCTTCTTGTCTGAGCAACCAGGCAAGCCCCCCCTTTGATCATCCCGATATCGCCCATTCTATACTCTCATGCTTGCATTAGATTTTGCTACTGTTATTGTTTGCTCCTATTCTGATGCATAGCCTGCTTTTGTACCTGCTTATTGTTACCTACCTGCTTATCCTAAACTGATTAGTATAGGTTGGCTAGTGATCCATCAGTGACCCCCACTTGTCCTTGTTGCCCCTGCTTCATCATCGACGCCTCGATCGACGTGATAGACGACCAGTGCCCGACACCTCACATCACATCACGCCCCTTTAGTTGCTCGACTCTGCAGAGCTACTATCGAGTGCTGAGGGTGATCCCTCATAACGCACTCCTGATGATAATTCTGTAGTGTAGCTATTCGGTCATGGTCATCGAGGGTGATTTCCTCTTTCACCATTCCCGATACGGCTCTGTCGTTCAACACCTCAAGAGTGAACCTCGAGGGTGGTCCCTCTTATGTTCACCTTGATGATTACATTGAGTGGAATCCACCGGGGGTGATTCCTTGGGGTTTCCCCTTGATGTCTGGACACACGGTTACAATGACTTTACTTGAGACCTTGGTGGAAGTCGGGCGGGCCCGGAGAGCACCCGCAAGATGGTTACGTGGCACGGCCGGGCATTCTAGGCCCTTGTCGTAAGTCCACGAGACGGGGCGACGGGGTCACTTTCGATCGTGAGTCTCTGCTCGTCTCCGCAAGCTAATAATACACTATGGTTTGGGTATTTGTTCTGAGTTGGCCTTTGGCCTTTACGCACCAACTGCCACGTGAGAATAGTTATGGGCCTCGACGTCGTGGTATCAGCCGAAGCTTTGTCAGACGTCCAGTTCAGCAGTGTGGCACGGCTGGGCCAGCACCATCCTGTAGTGGTGGAGCCTGGACCCGCCCTGTACGCAATGGTCCAGAGTGCAACGGGCGATGGGCCCAGACCCCGGAGTGCTTAGGATGTAGACCGGCGGGGACCTCTCTACGGAGCCTAGGTCGGGCTGTGACGTGTTGATCTTCCGAGGGCGGGCATTGACCCCAGAAAGGTGTGTCCGGCCAGAGTGATCGAGCGTGTTGGGTAACGTGGTGCACCCCTGCAGGGAAGTTATATATTCGAGTACCGTGTCCACGGTAATGGACGTTCAGACTTATATCCTGATCTTATACAACTACAAATGGATACTTGAGATATGTGGCTCCGGGATTGCTTTCTCGCAGGGAGTCGAGGAAGGATCTCTGGGTATTATTGTTACAACATGCTTGTTAAATATAAACTGCTATTCTTTACTCTTCTACATGCTGCAAGATGCGAGGAGCTGCGTGAAGATGCTAGTCTTCGATAGGCTAGGCTTCCCCCCTCTATTCTGGCATTCTGCAGTCCAGTCCACAGATACAACCCTTCCATTTGATACAAATGCATACTTAGTATAGATCTGATGCTTGCGAGTACTTTGGATGAGTACTCACGGTTGCTTTGCTACCCCTTTTCCCCCTTCTTTCTTCTTTCTGGTTAATGCAACCAGATGGTGGATCCATGGAGCCGGATGCCACCCCCGCCGACTACTACTACTACCCAGAGGGTGTCTTCTACTACGTGAAGACCGCCGACGACCAGGAGTAGTTAGGAGGTCCCAGGCAGGAGGCCTTGCCTCTTCGATCGTGTTGCTTTTGTGCTAGTCTTCTTAAGGCACCCTTGTTTATCTTATGTCTGTACTCAGATATTGTTGCTTCCGCTGACTCTTGTGTATCGAGCTTATGTATTCGAGCCCTTGAGGCCCCTGGCTTGTAACATAAAGCTTGTATTATTTTATTTGTGTCTAGAGTTGTGTTGTGATATCTTCCCGTGAGTCCCTGATCTTGATCGTACACATTTGCGTGTATGATTAGTGTACGATTGAATCGGGGGCGTCACATGGTGAGAGTTCAGGTTGCTGTTAGAGACCCTGCATTGATCCCTAGAGACAGACTTTTTGAAACTCAGCAAGAGCTGTTCTTACTCACCTTCAAAGTTGATGAGGGTGAGCCTGTGGAATCTGATAACCCCTCTGATCCCCCAGACCACCAAAATGATGATGATGGGAGTAGCAAGAAACATGAGGGTGAAGATGAGTTCAGTAATGATGACCTGCTGGGAGAGGAGATGGAGCATGACCTTGATAACAGTAGGAAGAACTCCAATGTCAGACCAAGACCTGCCTCAGCTCCTAGTGGGTCTAGAAACAGAACGCATACTATGGATGCTGTCTCTTCCACTGTTCTCTCTGAGGTGGAGATGAATAACAACATCCCTTTGGAGAGATCAGTTTTCTTGAAGATTCAGGATGCTCCACTTATCTAAAGCTACCTGCAAGCTGTTAAGAAAACCCCAGTGGAGAATTGTGGTACTATCCTCCTTCCTGAGTTTGAAGCTGCTTCAAAAGATGGGGTGACCAGTTCTGAAAATTGCCCTGCTCCTCTTGGGGGGTTAATTCCTTGCCCCTCCCTCACAGCTACTATTAAAGCTGGGAGAGACAAATGGGGCCCTGTTATTTCCACTAGGATGAGTGACAGGATCAAGAGAGACAGGAAGCCAGCCCTGGTCAAAGCTCAAGAAATTAAGCAGATGAAGAACTTGGAGATCCCTAGAGGTAATAACCCCAAGGTCTTCCATAATTCTTTTGCTTGTCTAGATAATGATGATCTAATTTCTAAAGCCTTCAATGCTGGCATTGTGATAGGAGATAATCCTTCTCAAGCTAGCAATAATGTTGAAGTTATTAAGAAATTAGAGCTAGAGAGATTAGGTAGGTTTAAACAGGATAATCCTGAGGTTTTTCTTCCTAGAGACATTGATGTCACCAAGGAAGATTACTGCAATGATTACAATTCTGTTGCTAATATTGACACTAAAAATGACCACTACTCTGATCCACATATGGAAATAGAGTCTGATGATGCCTATACTTGGATAGAGGCTAAAAGTCAGAGGTCCAAAAAGTGTCGAGCTAAAATTTCCACTAGATTTAGATGATAGGTCTATTTTGGAATGTGAGAGGGCTTAATGGCCCTCATAAGATCCCTAAGGTGCAGGAGCTCATTAGATCTCACTGCCCTGACTTTGTTTGCTTATCTGAAACCAAGAAAACTGAGTTTAGTGTCTCTCAGCTAGAGGCTATAGACTCTAGGAATGGTTTTATCTGGAATTGGCTGCCTGCTAATAACACTGTTGGTGGTTTGTTGGTGGGGTTCAAGGAAGATAAATTTGATATCATAGCTTGTAATGTTCTCACTTACAGTATCTCTTGTTTGCTAAAGAACAAGTGTAATAACACTGTTTGCAGGCTTATCTCTGTTTATGGTTCTGCCTATGAGGAATATAAGCTTGATTTTATTAATGAGCTTCATAACCTCCTAAATAACTGGTCGGGGCCCACCATAGTGGGAGGTGACTTTAATTTGGTTAGAACTGCTGAGGACAAGAACACTGGACTAGTCAACCAGCATTGGGTTGATCTCTTCAATGACTGGATTAATAAATTCGGCCTCATTGAGATAAAGAATGCTGGTAGAAAGTTTACTTGGGCCAATAACAAAGACAATCTTGTCACGGCTGCTCTAGATAGGATTTTTGTGTCTGCTGGCTGGGAAAGACTTTTTCCTGCTAGCCAGGTTAAAACTTTACCTAGAATTGGGAGTGATCACACTCCTCTCATTTACAACTCTGATGCTATTTCTATTCCTAAGAATAAAGTCAATAGATTTGAAAAGTGGTGGCTAGAAGTTCCTGGCTTTGATGAGATTGTTCACAAAGCCTGGAATGCTGATTGTAAGTACTCCTCTGGTATTGATATTTGGCAGTTCAAGATTAGGAATACTAGAAAAGCCACCAAGGGGTGGAGTCTCAATTATGAGGCTTCCCAAAACAAGACTAAGCAAACACTAGTTGCTGAATATAATTGCTTAGACATTCTTGCAGAAACTCAGCCTCTTTCTCCTAATTCTAAAGCTCGAATTAAAGTGATTGCAGGTGAGTTAAATGAGATTTGGAAGAAAGAGGAAATCAAGGCCAGGCAGAGAGCTAGGGAAAGGGACATTAGAGAGGGAGATCTGAACTCTGACTACTTTCAAGCCCTGGCCAATCAGAAGAGGAGGAAGAAGCATATTGCTGTGCTGGAAACTGCTGCTGGCCCAGTTGAAGACACTAAAGGTATTATTGATAATGCAGTAGATTACTATAAAAATCTCTTTGGCTACTCTCCTGCTATTAATATTAAACTTGTTGATGCTTTTTGGGATCAGTCTAGCATGGCTACTACTGATCATGTTGATTTCTTGGAAACCCCTTTTACTGAGGAAGAAATTAAGAATGCAGTTTTTGGCTCATATGCTAAAGGTGCTCCTGGTCCTGATGGTTTCCCTTTTTTATTTTATCAGCATTTTTGGGATCTCATTAAAAGTGATCTGTTTGCACTTTTTAGAGATTGGGAGAAGGGGGAGTTAGATCTGTACAGGCTCAACTTCTCCCTTCTGACCCTGGTCCCAAAGGAACCAAATGTTGTTTCTTTGGACAGGTTCAGACCCCTTGCCATGATTAACTGTAGTTTCAAGATCTTTGCAAAATGTGCTGCTAATAAGCTAGGCCCAGTTTGCAATGATTTAATCTCTCCTAATCAAACTGCTTTTATTAAAGGCAGGTTTATATTGGAGAGTATTGTTTCAGCCCATGAAGTGGTGCATGCTGTAGCTAGCAACCAGCTCCAGGGGTTTTGTTTTAAGTTAGATTACGAAAAAGCTTATGACATGGTGAATAGAGAGTTCCTTTTGGACATGCTTAGAAGGAGAGGCTTTGGCCCTAAATGGATGTACAAAATAGGCTCTCTGCTTCACAATGGGTCTGTTGGGGTTAGAATTAATGACACCAATAGTGAGTTTTTTATTGCTGGCAAAGCTGTGAGACAGGGTGATCCTGCCTCACCCTTGCTTTTTAATCTTGCTGCTGATGTGTTCACTAGAATACTAGCCCTTGATACAACTCCTATTTCTAGATGATAATTTAGAGCATGCTAGAAATTTAAAGTGGCTCCTTTCTTGTTTTGAGCAACTTTCTGGTATGAGGATTAACTTTCATAAATGTGATCTGGTTCCGATTAATATTGATAGGGATGAGGCTATTAGTTTTGCTCAGTCTTTGGGATGTAAGCTAAGTTCCTTCCCCATTAAATATCTAGGTGCTCCCCTCCACTACTCTAAAATTAGAAGAGAGGACCTCCAGCCTTTGGTTGACACTATTATTAAAAGAGCAGCTGGCTGGAGAGGGAGGCTACTATCCTTTGGTAAGAGGTTGATTCTGGTGCAAGCTTGCCTTGCCAGCATCCCTTCTTATCTTATGGGATATATTAAATTCCCCTAGTGGGCTGTTAAGCTTATTAACTCTCAACTGGCTCATTGTTTTTGGGATGACTATGAAGGTCATCACAAATACCACCTTGCTAGTTGGGGGACTCTTTCTATGAAAAAGATGTATGGGGGGTTAGGGATTACTGATCTCTCAGATATGAACTTATGTTTGCTTGCTTCTTGGGTCAGCAGATATAATAGAGATGAGGGTAAGATCTGGAAAAGCATAATAGATGCTAAATATGACACCTAGTCCCCTAACATCTTTACTTGCCCTTCTGTTGGTGCTTCACCTTTCTGGAAAGGGGTTCTCTGGGCTGCCCAAGCTACTAAGTTTGGTTACTCTTGGAATGTTGGCAATGGTAAGAAAGTCAGATTTTGGGAGGACCACTGGTTTGGGTCGGCCCCTCTAGCTACTCTATACTGGGACTTATATAACATTGCCAATGAGCGTGATTGCACCTTAGACCAAGTTTGGGATGGCTCTAACCTTAAGATCACTTTTAGAAGATGTTTTTCTAGTGAGCTCATCTCTTTGTGGTTTGAGTTAGTAGAGATTGCTAAATCTATTGTTTTTACTTTGGATGAGGACTCGCTTATTTGGGACCTTAATCCCAGCGGGGTTTACTCTGTAAAATCTTTATATAATGTAGTTAATTTTAGGGGTGTGCTCCCCAACAACACTCCTGCTGTGTGGAACATCAAGATCCCTGCCAGGATTCATATTTTTCTTTGGCTGTTGGTTAATAACAAGATTCTGACCAGAGATAACCTGGTTAAAAGACAGAATGTACCTGACTTATCTTGTGCTTTCTGTTCGTGTCAAGAATCTTGCCACCATTTATTCTTTGGATGTGATGTTATGATTGAATTCTGGAGAAACCTATCTAGGATCACTGGCTACAGTAGAGTAGACAACATGCTATCCTTGTCAGACTGTTGGCTTAGAGGGGGTAATTTGAATGCCGCAAATATTGTGCATTCAGCCGGACTCTGGGCCATCTGGAATACCAGAAATGACTTAATTTTTAACCGTGCCAAATGGCTCAACATCCAGGTGCTGTGGCGCAAGACGGCCTCGTACGCTGCACGGTGGGAACCGCTGTGTGTAGACCCTGTCAAGAAGCAAATCCAGAACATGGTGCGGGAGCTGGAGTCTCTAAGCAAAGCTCCATTACCGCTGATGTGGCCGGATCCAGGCTGAGGATCTATATACTGTGTCTCTTAGTTGATGTTGAGCCTGTGGCGCTGGAGTTAGACAGGGGAGGTGGCTAGTTTTATTGCCTTCATTTTGGCTGTCTTCCTTGTAATAGCTGGCTCTAGTATTTTTCCTTATGCTGTAGTTTGCGGTAGTGTTTACTTCTGTAGTTACTGCACTGTCGTCCTTTGATGTACTGTACTGGTGTGATTTCTTTGCTTTGCAATGGAATCGGGGCTGGGCCCTCTTCTTCTAAAAAAAACATGTTTCAAACAATGGGATAAATCGTTGCAAGGTCGACCGAGTCTTAGCAAGCCCGTTTTTCTTTCACGTAGTCACGTGCCGCTCTCATATGGTACGACAAATATGGCAAAGTGCACCTACAATAATTTATTATTGATGACGTTGTACGACAAACAAACATGCGCCCTTCCTCTATCATCATCAGTTTAATGATGTTTACCGGCGGCTACGTGCGCTGCGTACAACTTCAACGGAGCCACAGTATTGAGAAGACGGCTTCTTCTTCCAGGTCGCTGTCTTGCAATTTGTATCCTCCGTGTTCAAATGTCACGGGCGCACAAGGAATTACCGAGGCACTGAGCTGCTCAAGGATCACCTTTCCCGTTTGACCTCGGCAGCAGGCGCAAGTGCGCGAACACCAGGCAGCCATGGCCGGCGAGGCCATCCGCCATCGTCTCCGGTGTCGTGGGGGACATGGTCCGCAGGGCGATGTCCCTCCTCGCCGGGCAGCTCCTGGACAAGCAGCCGGAGCGGAGCGTCGAGGCCAAGCTGCGGAGGCTAAGGCGCCTGCTCGTCAGGGTCGAGAGCGCCGCGGAGGCCGCCGGGGCGAGGCGGATCACGAGCCGCGCGCTGCTCTCCTGGCTCGCGGAGATCGTCGATGGCGCGTACCGGGGGAGCTACCTCCTCGACGCGTTCCCGGTCCCGAGCGGAGCAAGCGATCGGGACGACGGCCATGCTGGCAACAACAAGGTGGTGCCGTTGGCACGCTCTTTCTCCATGCCTAGCTCGTTCAACCCCGCTAAGCGCCTGCGCGTCGCGGCCATGAAGTTGCGGCTCGGCGACGGCGGCGGCAGCGCCGACGAGATGGACGGCGTCCTCGCGGACCTGAAAAGCATCGCCAGCGGTCTCGCAGAGTTCATCATGCTGCTGCAGATGTGCCCTTCGGCGCTGCACCGGCCGGTGGTCACGAGCATCTACGCGGACAGCCAGATGTTCGGACGGCACGTCGAGCGACGCCGAGTTTGGGAGTTCTTGCTGCAAGATGACGAGGGCGAGCCGTCGCTGGCAGAGCTAGGCGTCCTCCCTATAATCGGCTCCGCCGGCCTGGGGAAGACCACGCTCGTGCAGCACGTCTGCGAGGAGCCCGTGGTGCGCCGCCGCTTCTCGCTGGTCATGATGCTAGACTTCCATTGCATGAGCCTCATGGCAGCCGGCGAGACGGCGCTCTTCCTACGCTCTCTGTTCACGCCAAACGCAACCAGCCTCTCCGCCGACGGAGAGCAGATGAGGCTCCTAGAGCGGAAGCTGCACGGCGAGAGGTTTCTGGCCGTCTTCGACAACGTCGACCCGCGCAAAAGGCAGGTGGTCGACGCGATCATGCCAACCCTGCGGCGCGCCGGCAGGCGAGGGAGCAAGGTAGTCGTAATCAGCAGCGACACCGGGCACGTCGCCGGCCTTGGCACCGCGGAGCCGATCGTTCTGCGCCCCCTGCCGCCGGAGGAGTACTGGTTCTTCTTCAGGGCGCACGCGTTCGGTGGCGCCGAGGCGGACCCTCGGCTGGCGGCGGTGGGCCAGGCCATCGCCAGGAGGCTGGGCGGCTCCTTCTTCGGCGGGAAGATAGTGGGCGCGCTCCTGAGGTCCCGTCCGGACGCGCGGCTATGGCGTAGCGTCCTGAGCAGCAGCTTCAGCATCACCGACGTGTGGTGCCTCGGCAACGAAGGCTGCGTCGCCGCCGCGGCCGGCAGCCACCTCCCGCGGCATGTGACCGTGCGCTGCGTCACCGTCTCTGGCTCGCCGATGAGAGGGCTCGTCGGAATCCAAGAAGCCTCTTTGGCTCTTCCTGCTCCTCCTTGTCCAGACGACGGCGGCAGCCGCAGCCCGGAGTTGCCTGTGCTGCTGTGCAAGTCTGTGTTCCCTGGCTACTGCCTATACTACACTGCCCATTGCACCATCGACAGATAGATCAGTCAGCAAAACGTTCGTACGGACAGTTCCAGCTGATAGTGCTGTTGTGAAGGAAATCCTTGTGCTTTCTTCTCTTCTATACCTTCATCCAACTGGCTGAATGCTTTTTCGGTAGAACGAACAAACACATGGTTTGAAAAGAAAAAAATCAGAAAGAAATTTGAAGAAAAAAGTCCAGAAAAGAATCACTGCGGTTCTCTTCACTTGTAGAACAGGACAGGAGAGCTTCTATCTGCATTGGCATGTGATGATCATGAGACAATGATCACAGGACTTTGAGCAGCTGAACCTCAAACACCAGCGGTTCCTTGGCATGCGACAGCAGGCTCCGGCGTGGTCCAAACTGCGGTAGCAACCAAATAAAGCACAAGAATGATCACAAATCATCAGAAAACAAAAGGAGAAAGGTAAATATGTTGCTTCCGGAGTATAGATGTGAAAGAAACATGACAAGATTCAGATAAGCTCATGAGCTAGCTAGGCCGTACCTCCTCCGGTACGGGCTGCAAGCTCTCGTCGATATAGCCTACTTCAGAGGGTATCAGAGCCCTCCTCTTGCCTGCAAAGCCACGGAAAAATAAAAGTTTCTAGTGGCTAAACCAAGAAAACTGTCAGAAAATGCCTGAAACTGTACAGCACCTCCGGCTTTCATGCCGATTAGGACGTCTTTGAGGCCTCGAATCATCTACAAGAAAAATGATTCATCTGTCAAGAGAAGCCATAAGGATGTGAAATTCTTATGGGAAACCTTTAAATCGTCTGTAGAAAGGACAATTGCCAAGAGAAATCCTGTCCTGGTACCTCTTGCACGTCGAGTCGAAGTGTCACCGGCTTACTCTCGCCACTGAACTGATTCACCGTGCTGCATCAGAGAAACAGACAGGCAAAAGCATAATGAGAGTCAAAGAAGAGTAGTATTGGTAGTACTGAAAATGCAACACATATATGCACTTTACAAGCTAGTACTAGTACTATATGAACAACACAATCAAGGATTCAGTCAATGGCAATATTCTCTTGACCTATGCACGAAATAACCATTTGCACGGCGGCACACGTAGTTGAATTGCACTAAATCGCCTTCCCGAGCCTCCGGCCCTTCGCCATCAACTACATCTTCAGATCAAGAAACAGAGTTCTTCCATTTATAAGATCTCATCTCAGCAACTGGAGTATTTGTGTAAAAAGATCTCACTAATGGCAAGTACCTTCAAGCTTTACTCCACTGTTCAGCTTTCTGTACCTGAACACTTCAAACATAAATCAACCATTATGCATACTACAAAATATAAGATACATAATTTAAGAATTTCACAAGAATCAGTTCATTTCACACAAACATAATTAGTCCATCTATTCTGATACGTGGAAACGACTCGTCCCCCGCGTTGTCCCTGCCCAGGGTGACTCAGGGTTCCCCCTCAAACCCTAGGTGCTGCCGCCCCCAACCCTTAGGACATACTAAACGATATTTTGAGCAGTGATGATATGACTTCCAACACATAATTTTGACAGTCATTGTTGTGTATATACTAAGTAGTTTACAAAATGTAGAAATATGGTATTGCGAGCAAAAAAATCATGGCAAATTAATATAGTACCATTTTAACCCAACCATTTATTCTGAGAAACCAATCTGAATACCCTTGTGTGCAGTATGAGCCAGATTTACACTGCACAGTTTCTAATAAGCCATCTATATTTAGTAACGGGGCGGTAGTGGTTCATAACCAGGCAACACGCAGTACCTGATGACATCGGGCTCCAGCATTGCTGCCTGCACCGGCATGGGCACGGCGAGGAGATTCGCGCAAGAGGCGGCGGCGCCAAGAAGAGCCAGCCCTGAAACAGCTCTCCTCCCGGACACCCCGCACACTGCTCTGAATCCGCGGCATGTCGACCTGGTCGCCTTCGGTTCCGGTGGATGCGGGCGTCTGATTGGATTGGAAACGCCCAAGAACGAGGTCAGTTTGAGTCTTTGAGATGAAATTCCCAGAGACAGAGAGGATTTGTTCGTGTTATGCGTTAGTACCTGGGACTGGGAGACGGAGAGGCGCATGGGAATGAATTGGGGAATTTTACGTGCGGTGCAGACTCCATTGTAAAGGTCAGGAGAAGGCAGTGTCGCAGTGGACAAAGGCAAGTGCTTATCTGAATGCGGATAGAACCGAGAACCTCTCATACAGAATAGAGAGAATGAAACAGCAAAAAAGTATCTAAGATCAGATGGCCGAGTTGGTCTAAGGCGCCAGATTAAGGCTCTGGTCCGAAAGGGCGTGGGTTCAAATCCCACTCTTGTCAAATATATTTTTTCCGAATTTTTATTTCTCTTGGTGATTGTATCCATTTTCAATAATGTCTTTTTAGTTAAAACTATTTATTAGTCCCAACATTCCTAGATTTCTCTTCTTTAAAGTATGAAAATCCTTTTCTTTCTCCTTGGTAGTATCGTCCTAAAAACGCAAGAACGATTTTTTTCTATAACCTTTTTCATTGATCTGACACCTTGGTGATTTCAAATCCCACTCTGGTCAAATATATTTTTTCCGAATTTTTATTTCTCTTGGTGATTGTATCCATTTTCAATAATGTCTTTTTAGTTAGAACTATTTATTAGTCCCAACATTCCTAGATTTCTCTTGTTTAAAGTATGAAAATCCTTTTCTTTCTCCTTGGTAGTATCGTCCTAAAAACGCAAGAACGATTTTTTTCTATAACCTTTTTCATTGATCTGACACCTTGGTGATTATAATCAATTTCTCTTCTCAAAAGATCTTAAAAAGGTTTTTCTTTCTCCTTGCTACCATCATTTTATAAAAACATAACAATGATACTTTCTCTTGGTCAGAATTGGGGATGGGGGGGGGGGGGGGGGGTCTTACCATTTACACCTTGGTGATTATAATCAATTTCTCTTCTCAAAAGATCTTAAAAGGTTTTTCTTTCTCCTTGCTACCATCATTTTATAAAAACATAACAATGGTACTTTCTCTTGGTCAGAATTGGGGGTGGGGGGGGGGGGGGGGGGGTCTTACCATTTACACCTTGGTGATTATATCTATTTTCAAGAAGTTTTTTAAAGTTAGAACCTTTTATTATTCTCACAACTTTTCTAGTTTTATCTTTTGAAAATATATTGAAACCTTTATCTTTCTCCTTAGTACCATCGCTTTTAATACATAACAACCATTTTTTCCAACATCATGAAGGAGAGAAGCATCAGCCACAATCACATCCAAGATACATGCAATATGCGAAAGTCCAAGGTAGTTTGTTTTTCTTAAAAAGCAAGTACAAGCTTGGTTTACTAATTGTCGAATCCTTGGTAGATTAGTTAGACGTAGTCACGTCCTCATACAACAACCTAGACAATTATTGCTCCACCCTATGATGCTGGCGAAGCCATGGGTCCCCTCCTCCTCTGTCCATGGCTTCGTCGATGGGAGGGGGTGGAGACCGTGGATCGGCGTTTTGGCGCTATAGTTGGGTCTGTTAGGATTATACTTTGGTACCCTGCCAACGGTGATGTTATGATAATGTTGCCATTGTGTAGATCAAGTATAAGGTTTTCCTACTCCTAGTCCACATCGGCAGCACCATAAAGGAGGGCGGGGATTGTCTTCTCACCGTTCTTCTCGAGTGGTGGGTCTGGTTGTGCCTTCGTGTTATGCAGGTGGCCTTCGAAAGAATCTTCATCGCTCCATATCTTAGTGTGTGTGTGGGGGGGGGGTGTCTGGCTTATGGTCTGAAGGGGGTGCACAAATCTAACACAAAAATCTATGCAACTTCTAAGGATTGATAGCACAAGAAGGCTAGGTTGATAATTAAACAATCATGCACGTATAATGAGTAGAACAACGGAAATATAGCGACTTGCATTAAAGTAGGAGAGTAAAGTAGATGTTGCAAACATAGCTTGGCACAAGGATGTTTTTTCGTGTTTTCGATACTTGGCGATATTTACATCCATGTTGATGGAGGTTTTGAACCAAAAATGTCTAAGATTTCGGTTGTGACACCCACCAAGCCGTCAATGAAGCATAACCAATATATTTAATCATGACTTCCACTTAGAAGCTGTCGGTTGTTCTTCGTCCTAGCCGGTGGAGAGTTGCTGAACCATTGCTACGGTATGCCTGGATACCATCGAGGCATCGATCTTTTGATGCTTATGGTCTGAAGGGGGTGCACAAATCTAACACAAAAATCTATGCTAAGGATTGATAGCACAAGAAAGCTAGGTTGATAATTAAACAATCATGCCCGTATAATGAGTAGAACAACGGAAATATAGCAACTTGCATTAAAGTAGGAGAGTAAAGTAGATGTTGCAAACATAGCTTGGCACAAGGATGTTTTTCGTGTTTTCGATACTTGGCGATATTTACATCCATGTTGATGGAGGTTTTGAACCAAAAATGTCTAAGATTCCGGTTGTGACACCCACCAAGCCGTCAATGAAGCATAACCAATATATTTAATCATGACTTGCACTTAGAAGCCGTCGGTTGTTCTTCGTCCTAGCCGGCGGAGAGTTGTTGAACCATTGCTACGATATGCCTGGATACCATCGAGGCATCGATCTTTTGATGCTTGATCAGTGGATCACTTCGAGGGAGAATAATTACCGTATGATACCTAGTTGTAGGAATCTTCATGTCATCACCAACGTTTTCTTCTCTGTTGCGTTCGTTGGAGATTGATCTACCCCTTGCATCTTCATTTTGATACTAGCTTGTATGTAAGTGCATATAGTTTTTATTTTGTACCAAGTTCCCCAACAGTGGTATCATGAGTGGTTTTAGAAGTAGATGTAGGTACGATTTAAAAGCACATGGTAATGTGCGGGCATTACACAAATTTTTGTGTGGGGATAAGACCGGATCTTTTATTTGATGGTCTTGTTTTTTCCATTTGAATTGCATTTTCTTTGTCTTGACAACATAGTGAGACTTTGTTACAAAGGTATGGCTTTTCATGGTCCTTCTACATTGCTCCTGAGTATGTTGGTTGTCTGACCAAAGTCATACTCCTGTATCTTTGGGTTTCACTTTAAATAACGAAAAATAAATTTGGGCAATATTAAAAAAAGATAAATTTGGGCAAAACAATGGGCTTGTATATTTTATCTACGAGGGGTCACACGTACAACAAAGTATAGTATGGGTCTTGAGATTTTCATTAAATCTCATGTTTCATACACTTCGACAATTCAGCTAGCAACTTCAAATAATCATGCTTGATGGTTACGTAGGCACTAAACAGCTTGCAACAGAAACCCTAGCACCACGATAACTTGCAAAACAATTAGAGGCGTCTAACTTGTTTTTGCAGGGTGTGTATGTGACGTGGTACATCCTTCTTCATGGCAATGAGATAATATGAAATGTTATATGATGTGATATTTTCTTTGCATGATCTGCGTGACATGGTATGGCATGATGGCAGGAACCATATGATTGTCACTTAACTTAATTCTATGGACCAACATGTCAAACTTCATGTAATGCAATTATGTCGTTAGCTATGGAGATATCAATAGTTATATTGCAAGTACATGGTGGTGACAAGTTATGCGACGATGGACCTTGATGCCAGAGCTGTACGTGAAGGAGTTCTCCGGAGAAGAAAGCTTGAAGAAACATGCAATGGCATTTTTTTGCCACGACAACGTTTTTCCTTAAAACGTCTACCACTTTGGAGTTTTTGAAACTACTGCCATGACATTAAAAACGGCTGCCACGACAGGCTTTTTAGAAAAATAACATGTGTGAAGACGACGTGGACTTCTCCAGCGAAAGGGGATTTGCCATATCACACTATTATGATTGTCCGTGATTTTATCCCTTTTTATGCACTATTTGATGCACGATACACGTGTTTTATAGGGTGGTCCCTCACAAAAATATCAAATAGTTAGTGTTCCTCTCAAGTGTAGCACCATCTGGAGCACATGTCATTTCAAGGTGCGCCATGTCACATGGGTATTATAGACTTGTCATGTATAAGGCTGGTGCGAATGTTCCCCCCCAACAAGAAAAGTTGATTTTTACAATAGTTTTGACATCACCTTTAGAACAAATGAGATCTTAGATATCATTGAATTGTTTAACAAAGCTAGGATCATTTATATCAACATTCTTGATGATGAACAATTTGTCTGGCACTCTTGAGCACCTCTCAATTTCTGTAAGCACTACATCTTAGTATGTGTCAATTACTCCTAGGAAATTTCTATCAAGCACCTCGAGATGAGACTTAGCCGATGCACATGCAGCCCCCCCCCCCCCCACGTCGCCCTCCCCTGGCGACACGGAGGTAACCACCGTCGCCGCCGGGAAACCCTCCCCTCCGCCTGCCCTCTCCGCGCCGCCGGCCGAGGGCCGGCCGACGAAGCCGCGTCGCGCCTCGGGATGGCGGCGGCGGGGTGGATCCATTCCCCTGCACCCTCCCACATGTGCTTCCCCGCCCGCCTCGTGCCACCTAGATCTGCCGCCGCAGGGACCTCCCCCCCCCCCCCCCGCTGAAAGGCTAGCCGGCTAGGCCGTGTCGCGCCACGGGAAGGCGGCTGCGGGGCGAATCTGTCCCCTGCGCGCCACCCCCCCCCCCCCGGCCCCACCTCATGCTACCTCTTGAGCTTGCGTTGGTTTTTCCCTTGAAGAGGAAAGGGTGATGCAGCAAAGTAGCGTAAGTATTTCTCTCAATTTTGAGAATTGAGGTATCAATCCAGTAGGAGACGATGCACAAGTCACCTAGTACCTGCACAAACAATCAAGAACCTTGCAACCAATGCGATAAAGGGGTTGTCAATCCCTTCACGGTCACTTGCAAAAGTGAGATCTAATAGAGATAGTAAAGTAAACATTTTTGGTATTTTTGTTGTATAGATTGGAAAGCAAAGATTGCAAAATAGTAAACGAGATTTAAAGAGATGCAATATAATGGAAAAGAGATGTAATATAATGGAAAAGAGACCCGGGAACCATAGGTTTCACTAGTGGCTTCTCTCAAGATAGCATGTATTACGGTGGGTGAACAATTACTGCCGAGCAATTGATAGAAAAGCGCATAATTATGAAGATATCTAAGGAAATGATCATAAACATAGGCATCACGTCCGTGTCAAGTAGACCGAAATGATTCTGCATCTACTACTATTACTCCAAACATCGACCGCTATCCAGCATGCATCTAGAGTATTAAGTTCATAAGAACGGAGTAACACATTAAGCAAGATGACATGATGTAGAGGGATAAACACAAGCAATATGATATAAACACCATCTTTTTATCCTCGATGGCAACAATACAATACGTGCCTTGCTGCCCCTACTGTCACCACGAAAGGACACCGCAAGATTGAACCCAAAGCTAAGCACTTCTCCCATTGCAAGAAAGATCAACCTAGTAGGCCAAACTAAATCGATAATTTGAAGAGACTTGCAAAGATATCAAATCATGCATATAAGAATTCAGAGAAGAACCAAATAACATTCATAGATAATCTTGTTCATAAATCCACAATTCATCGGATCTCGGCAAACACACCGCAAAATAGTATTACATCGAATAGATCTCCAAGAACATCGAGGAGAACTTTGTATTGAGAATTAAAGAGAAAGAAGAAGCCATCTATCTAATAACTATGGACCCGAAGGTCTATGGTAAACTACTCACGCTTCATCGGAGAGGCAATGGTGTTGATGTAGAAGCCCTCCGTGATCGAACCCCCCTCCGGCAGATCGCCGGAAAAGGCCCCAAGATGGGATCTCACGGGTACAGAAGGTTGCGACGGTGGAAAAGTGGTTCCGTGGATCCCCCTAATGTTTCTAGGGTATAAGAGTATATATAGGCGAATGAAGTACGTTGGTGGAGCTACGAGGGGGCCATGAGGGTGTGGGCGCGCCTACCCCCCTGGGCGCACCCTCCTACCTCGTGGATGCCTTGTGGCGTTTCTGACTTCAACTCCAAGTCTTCTGGTTTGCTTTCGGTCCAAGAAAGATCATCGCGAAGGTTTCATTCCGTTTGGACTTCGTTTGGTATTCCTTTGATGCAAAACTCTAAAATAGGCAAAAAACAGAAACTGGCACTGGGCCTCCGGTTAATAGGTTAGTCCGAAAAATAATATAAAAGAGCATACTAAAGCCCATTAAACATCCAAAAAAGATAATATAATAGCATGGAACAATAAAAAATTATAGATACGTTGGAGATGTATCACGTCCTGATGCTCCTGCGCGGGCGCCCTCTTCCAGCCTGATGCGCGTCTCTGTCTGCCCGAAGGTGGGCGCGACGTGCCGGCCACGGCCTCTGGGCACCGTCCCCTGCAGACCCCCTCCTCCCTCCATGCGCGGCCTAGCTCTGTTGGTGTTGCTAGTCTTGGGTTGGACATGGGTACTGTGGCCGGTCACGGAGGTTCTCGCGGCCTGGCTTCCTGCAGGCAGCCCCTTTCGTCACCGATGGCCCTTCCACTCCCCTGAGCACGACGATGGCTCACGCCGTGGCTATGAGACTAAAGTGTTCGTGGCAGTCACAAAGCCCCGCAAGCCGGGTACTTGTTGGAGCTGCTTCGGTCCTGGCGACCTTGGCCCGCGTCTCTTCAGTGTTAATGGTTGCTGGCGTCCTCCGCCAGGTGGCTCTGGCCTCGCTGACCTAGCGGTTGCATTCTTTCCAGCTCGTGTGGCTCCTCGACACCTGACGGCTATGGTCATGGTAGCTAGGATCTGCGTCCCTCCAGTCCTGGCTTGCCGGCGTTGCTGTTCACCGTCGCCCAACCCCCTCGTGGTTTGCTACACCTCCTTCCCTACCTTGTACGCCTCGATGCCTCCCCTTTTGCCAGATCTGATGCCCATGGGTTTAGAGTCAGTGCCACCCTCCGACGGCAGATGCAGCCCCGCCAACCCCCTTCCAACATGGTGGCTCTGACCGACGCTGGCGTCCTATCTTCATTTCTAGACACGGTGGCTATGGGATTGCTCAGCCCAGGCCAGGGAGAAATCCTTGCTCGGCTTGCCGACGCTGGCAGCGGCGGCATCTGCGGATGTCGTTTCCTCTTGGAGGCGCTATAACATCTCAATTTTCAATTTGGATGTTATACATAGATCATCATATGCATATCATGTTTATTCTTGCATTTAGTTGTGATCCTACAAATCTTAAGCAACTCAAGGACCCAAGGAGAGAGTTGGAGGTTTCACAAAAATCATATTTAAATTTATTTCAAATTTGAAGAAAGGATCAATTTGATTTTATTATTTTTCTCTCCAATTATTTCCAATATTAAAAATAAGTGAGAGAAGATAATATGTCTTCTTCAAATTAAATATTGGAGAAAGAATTTTAAAATCAAATTATGAATTTTCTGGTATTTTATTTGCTATTTTATTTGAATTAGAAAAATATGCATTTTTGAAAAATTGCATTTTTAGGCCAAAAAACCTTCACTTTGTTCTAAATATTTTATTTAGACGGTAAAAATTATTTTTGGCATTTTTAGAAAAAATTTATATTTTATTAGGAATTTTTCTTTGGGGGAGATTATTTTAAAAAAAGTTTTCGTCGCCCGACTGGGCCGAAGGCCCAGCCGAGCCGGGCCGCAGCCGCCTCGCCCCACCGCCTTCCTGTAGTGCGCCACCGTGCTCGGCACGGACGCCGAGGAGGAGTCCGAGCCAGACTCCGCCCCGGGCCGGCCCCCTCCCCAAGTCAAGCCCCCCCTATCGTCGCCTCGTCGCCCCTCTCCACCCCGTTTTGAGCCGCCGCCGCCGCTTGCTGCTGCTGCGCCGCCAGCCGCTGCCGTACTCCGCCGCCTCGCCCCGCCTCGCGCCGCCGCCATCCCGCATCGCCGCCTTGCCGCGCCGCCTCGCCGTCATCGAAACCGGTAGAAAACCGCCCCAGTTCGCCGGTTCGTTATGGTTTTATTTTCAGTTCGGGTTTTAGATCGGTTCGTTTGGTTTATTTATCTAACGGACGTTCGTCCAATCGTTCGTTTAAACGAACACTTTTTGTCAGATTATTTCAGATAGCAAACGTTCGTTAGCTAGTCTTTTTCTTTTTAGTTTATTTTCGGCTAGGGACTTATCCACGATTATTTTTATCGCGATTTAGCCCCTGATCTTTAAACTAGCATAACTTTTTATTCGTTTATCCAAATTAGATGAAACCAGCACCTAAATCTTCGTATCATTCTGTTCTTTCCAGTTAACCTACTTGAACATGGTTTTGGTACTGTATAATTTGAGTTTAGTCCAGATTAGTAAACGATCTTGTTTCGTTCATATTTTGAGTTTTGTTGCTCCGTTGAGTTGAATCTTTTTGCAAATCGTAGCTAATCGCATGTACCTACTGCTAAGATCTAATTCACATGTTAATATTGCTGGTAGGTTTTGATTCTTGTTAGTTTAATCCGTTTGCTTGTTTCGTGTTCGATTTGGATCTTTTCTCGGTTTTTCTCGTGTTTCGATTGAATGATTGCTTATGTATGCTATTGTTTCTCTATGCTAGATTACCCGGAGTGTGAAGCTTGTTACTACGAATCTCTAGAGTTTGTAGATCGTCAGCAAGGCAAGTTACACTTTGATCATACTCTTTTATACCCCGTTTTTACTCTACATTAGCATTGCTCCTCAAATATTTGCATGAGTAGGATTGGGAGCATGTGGTTTTGGTGGTAGTGTTTGAGGTAGGAACCTAATACCTTTATGATCACCCAGGGAATATACGTTATGCTTATTATTGATTAGCCATGCTCATAGACGGGGATTGGATCGTGATTCACACATGGAAGTTTGAGAGTTATTTAATTATGGTTAACATTAAGGTGGTAACTTTAATATACATCTGGGTGGATTGGTTGAGGCACCTGGGGAACCCAGTGTTGTCTGTTTTTGGAAATCCTGGAGTACCCATGTGATTATCCTATGGAATGCCACCAAGGCTCAAAGGGATCATAAGATTATTCATGCTAGAAACTTCTGTGTGCAGCCACAAGCCATCATGGGCTCTGGCATAGTTGAGTAAGTTGCGTGATCTCTTGAAGAGGTAGACTAGCAGATGTAGAGGGATGTAGGTGGTACTGTCTACCCAGAGTAGAGAGTAATGCTTCAGAAAGATTGTGTCTCGGTCATCCCGTTCTCAAACACCAGGCAGTGCGAGGACTTCAAGGGAGGCGGTCAAGTCTTGTGGGGAAAAGTGTGCAACCTCTGCAGAGTGTATAAACTAATCATGGTTAGCCGTGTCCCCGATTATGGACATCTTGAGTATCTAGTACTTGAATCTATTGACGTGATCTCATCATGTTACTTTAATTAATTTGAATTGGGTTAATGATGATACTTTTAATTGGGATTTGAGTTGGGGTTACCTTCTCTAATAATGGGCAACTTGGGAGTAGTTAAATAATTTTATTCCTTTGTTGTAGGGAAAAACTAGCTTTATGCAAAATCATAAACTTACAGCCTCCACCAGCCAAATATTGCATGTATATATAGTTCTTGCATTCCATTGCTTTAAAGTGTAACTATGCCAGCATATTCCATGTGCTGACCCGTTTGCGGGCTGCAATGTCTTATGTTGCAGACTACTCAAATGATGAATAAGGTGCGATAGGTCGTTGTTTTGCACTCAGCTATGCTGTTGGTGTTGATGGACTCATTTACCTTCGAAGCTTCCGCAGTTATCTAGTTTAGATGGCCTTCAGCCATGATTTTTTTTGTGTAATCATACTCTTTATAAGGACTCGATGTAATAAGTGTGTGATTGAAACTCTGTTATAATTCCTCGGGTACTGTGTGTGTCAGCATTACCGATCCAGGGATGACACTGATGCACAGAGACTTGACCGTTTGAGGTCTGGTCGCTACAAGATGGTATCAGAGCACACGTTGACTGTAGGACGCGACCACTAAAATAAGCCACAGGATTTCCCTTCTCTACTCATTTCTAATTCTCCTCTCTTTCTGCTCTATAGATGGCGGATCCCAGGAACAAGTTCACTCAGCCGGATGCCAACACCCCTTTCGGAAAGCACTTGAAGGAAGTCACTAAGTATCTGAACATCGGACTACCAAGCTTCACGGTGACTTCCTCTACATCGGTACCGGAAGAGGAGCGCTGGAAGATCAAAGTCTGGATACCTGGGAGGACATTTGCGCCAACAATGGAACCTATTGATTTCTACCTGGATGCACCAAGCTGGAGTATAGGAAAGAGCATGGCAGCACATATCACCTTTGGACGCATATGTGATGTTTATCACAAGGAGCTGGAGAACACCATTTACCAGATATGTGGCCGCCGAGTTGACAAATGGGAGATGATTCATACCAGGAGGGATGGATCAATTGCAGCTTACATTCAAGAAATGGGAGATCATATTCGTCGACAGGAGAATCAACAAATTATCCACATGAAGAAGATCAATAAACTGGTGAGGAGAAACAACGAGCTGGAGGAGGAAATCAAGTCTACACGTGATGGATACGATGAAGAGATTGTCGTACTACTGGAGAAGAATGAAGACCTGAAGAAGAATCTAGGAGTATTCATGGGAGACCCTGTGCCAAAGAAGGATAACCACCCAGAAGACTACATCATCATCAACGACACCGACTCCGACCCTGATAGTGATGATGACTATGTAGACGAAGCTGGAGCAGATATCATGGAGTCTTCTTCTGATGAAAATTTCTAGACGACCACCATTGTAATTAGTAGTATTTCCCTCCAAGTAGTTAGTAATGATCGAGTTTGTAATCATAGGTTAGACCGCTTTGTGTGATCTTGTGTGCTATTGATTGAAGTAAAATTGATTGTGTTTGTCTCATGAGCATTATGGGTAGTGAATCCCTCTTAGACCCCATTCTACTCTGTTTTCTCACCCCTTCTAACCCATCAGATGCCTCCGAGACGTGACAATGGATTTGCCTTCCCACCGGAGCTCACTCAGTTGATCCAGCAGCAGAATGCCTTGATGCAGATGTTAGTTCAGAATCAGAACCAAGGCAACAAGAACAACAACAACCCACCACCACCCCCTGTTGATCACCTAGCCCATTTTCTAAGGTTGAATCCGTCGGTGTTCTCTAGTAGCATCGAGCCGATTATTGCAGATGATTGGCTCCGCAAGATTGGAAAAGAGCTGGCCATTGCAGGATGCACAGATGCGGAGAGAGTGCGTTTTGCCGCACATCAGCTTAATGGACCCGCAATATCATGGTGGGAGAATTTCACCGCCACTTACCCCATTGACACTATTACATGGGATCAGTTTCAGCAGGCTTTCCGCACTGCCCATGTTTCAGCAGGAGCTATGAGCATGAAGAAGCGCGAGTTTCGTATCTTGCGCCAAGGAGGACGTACAGTGGGCCAGTATGTGGATGAGTTTAGCAAGTTAGCACGCTATGCCCCTGATGACGTAGCTACAGATGCTGCTAAGCAGGAGAAGTTTCTGTAAGGACTGAATGATGAGCTGAGCATGCAGTTGATGGTGGCAACATTCAATAACTACCAGGAGTTGGTTGATAGGGCTCTTATGATTGAAGGAAAGCAGCAACAGATTGATAATCAGAAGAGGAAGTATGGACAGGGAGGTACACTTCTGGAGCTCAGCAGAAGTCCCACTATTCCCCATACTCGGGAGGACATAAACACAACCATGGAGGACACACGCACAATGGAGAAAGTTCGCACAACCATAGTGGCCCCAAGAATGGCAATGGGAATGGAGGAAGCAGTAGCCAGAACCGTTCCAACCCTTCAACACCAGCCAAGAGGGATCTGAGCCACATTACTTGTTTCAAGTGCCAGAAGACCAGACATTATGCCACTGAATGTCCTGAAGTGAAGAATGGAAATGTCGATGGAGGTTCTGCCAAGAAGCCCAACCCCTTCACCAAAGGTCAAGTGAACCACATTAGCGTGGAGGAGATTGAGGATCAGCCCGACGCAGTTGTCGGTAAGTTTTTGATTAATGCATTTACCGCACTTGTTCTTTTCGATACTGGTGCATCGCATTCATACATATCAAGGGGATTTAGGGACAAGTTTAAATTGCCAACCCTAGCCCTTAGGACACCCATGTTAGTAAGATCGCCAGGAGCAGAGTATATGGCAAGCCGATGGTGTGATCGGTTACCCCTAACCATTGGTAGCCATGTGTTTCCCTCTGATTTAATAATTTTGGAGTCACAAGGATTGGATATAATACTAGGTATGGATTGGTTATCGAAGTATGGAGGAAACATTGATTGTGCTAGTAAGTCAATACTTCTCACCACCCCAGAAGGAAAGAGGATCAAGTATGTATCCCGGCATGTGCCGAAGAGGACTCAAGTGAATTCCTTATCAGGAGTTGTACAGGAGGAAGTACCAGTGGTGAAGGATTACCCCGACGTATTTCCAGAGGAGTTACCAGGCATGCCACCAGATCAAGACATTGAGTTTTTGATTGAGCTATTGCTGTTGGAAATATGCCCTAGAGGCAATAATAAAAGTATTATTATATTTCCTTGTTCATGATAATTGTCTTTTATTCATGCTATAACTGTATTATCCGGAAATCGTAATACACATGTGAATACATAGACCACAATATGTCCCTAGTGAACCTCTAGTTGACTAGCTCATTGTGATCAACAGATAGTCATGGTTTCCTGGCTATGGACATTGGATGTCGTTGATAACGGGATCACATCATTAGGAGAATGATGTGATGGACAAGACCCAATCCTAAGCATAGCACAAAGATCGTGTAGTTCGTTTGCTAGAGCTTTTGCAATGTCAAGTATCTCTTCCTTAGACCATGAGATCGTGTAACTCCCGGATACTGTAGGAGTGCTTTGGGTGTATCAAACGTCACAACGTAACTGGGTGACTATAAAGGTGCACTACAGGTATCTCCGAAGGTATCTGTTGGGTTGACATGGATCGAGACTGGGATTTGTCACTCCGTGTAAACGGAGAGGTATCTCTGGGCCCACTCGGTAGGACATCATCATAATGTGCACAATGTGACCAAGGGGTTGATCACGGGATGATGTGTTACGGAACGAGTAAAGAGACTTGCCGGTAACGAGATTGAACAAGGTATCGGTATACCGACGATCGAATCTCAGACAAGTAATATACTGCTGGACAAAGGGAATTGTATACGGGATCGATTGAGTCCTTGACATCGTGGTTCATCCGATGACATCATCGTGGAACATGTGGGAGCCAACATGGGTATCCAGATCCCGCTGTTGGTTATTGACCGGAGAACGTCTCGGTCATGTCTACATGTCTCCCGAACCCGTAGGGTCTACACACTTAAGGTTCGATGACACTAGGGTTATAAAGGAAGTTCGTATATGGTTACCGAATGTTGTTCGGAGTCCCGGATGAGATCCCGGACGTCACGAGGAGTTCCGGAATGGTTCGGAGGTAAAGATTTATATATGGAAAGTTGTTGTTCGGGTTCCGGAAAAAGTTCGGGTTTTTTTCGGTATTGTACCGGGAAGCTTCCAGAAGGTTCCGGAGGGGTCCGGAGGTCCGGAAATTGTTCCACCACGTCCAATACAGCAGCATGGGCTGTAGGGGGGCGCCCTAGCCTTAATGGGCCAGGGGAACCAGTCCCCCCAAGGCCCATGCGCATGAGAGAGGGGAAACCCTAAGGGGGAGGGCCTCCACTTGACTTGGGAGGCACTCCTCCCCCCCTTGGCCGCCGCCCCCTCCTCAGATTGGATCTGAGGGGGCCGGACCCCCTCTCCCTTGCCCCTATATATATGTGGGGGGTGGGAGGGCAGCCGCACCACAAGTTCTGGTGCAGCCCTCCCCTCTCCCAAGTACTCCTCTCCCGCGGTGCTTGGCGAAGCCCTGCAGGATTGCCACGCTCCTCCACCACCACCACGCCGTTGTGCTGCTGTTGGATGGAGTCTTCCTCAACCTCTCCCTCTCTCCTTGCTGGATCAAGGCGTGGGAGACGTCACCGGGCTGTACATGTGTTGAACGCGGAGGTGCCGTCCGTTCGGCACTAGGATCTCCGGTGATTTGGATCACGACGAGTACGACTCCTTCAACCCCGTTCTCTTGAACGCTTCCGCTTAGCGATCTACAAGGGTATGTAGATGCACTCTCCTTCCCCTCGTTGCTGGTTTCTCCATAGATAGATCTTGGTGACACGTAGGAAAATTTTGAATTTCTGCTATGTTCCCCAACAGTGGGATCAGAGCTAGGTCTATTGCGTAGATTCTTTGCACGAGTAGAACACAAAGTAGTTGTGGGCGATGATTTTGTTCAATATGCTTACCGTTACTAGTCCAATCTTGTTTCGACGGTATTGTGGGATGAAGCGGCCCGGACCGACCTTACACATACTCTTACGTGAGACAGGTTCCACCGATTGACATGCACTTGGTGCATAAGGTGGCTAGCGGGTGACAGTCTCTCCCACTTTAGTCGGAACGGATTCGATGAAAAGGGTCCTTATGAAGGGTAAATAGCAATTGGCATATCACGTTGTGGTTTTGCGTAGGTAAGAAACGTTCTTGCTAGAAACCCATAGCAGCCACATAAAACATGCAAACAACAATTAGAGGACGTCTAACTTGTTTTTGCAGGGTATGCTATGTGATGTGATATGGCCAAGAAGAATGTGATGTATGAGATTTATCATGTTCTTGTAATAGGAATCACGACTTGCATGTCGATGAGTATGACAACCGGCAGGAGCCATAGGAGTTGTCTTAATTTATTGTATGACCTGCGTGTCATTGAACAACGCCATGTAATTACTTTACTTTATTGCTAACCGGTAGCCATAGTAGTAGAAGTAATAAGTTGGCGAGACAACTTCATGGAGACACGATGATGGACATCATGATGATGGAGATCATGGTGTCATGCCGGTGACGATGCTGATCATGGAGCCCCGAAGATGGAGATCAAAAGGAGCAAAATGATATTGGCCATATCATGTCACTTTTTGATTGCATGTGATGTTTATCATGTTTATGCATCTTGTTTACTTAGAACGACGGTAGTAAATAAGATGATCCCTTACAAAATTTCAAGAAGTGTTCTCCCCTAACTGTGCACCGTTGCTAAAGTTCGTCGGTTCTAAGCACCACGTGATGATCGGGTGTGATGGATTATTACGTTCACATACAACGGGTGTAAGACAGATTTACACACGCGAAACACTTAGGGTTAACTTGACGAGCCTAGCATGTACAGACATGGCCTCGGAACACAGAGACCGAAAGGTCGAGCATGAGTCATATAGTATATACGATCAACATGAAGATGTTCACCGATGATGACTAGTCCGTCTCACGTGATGATCGGACATGGCCTAGTTGACTCGGATCATGTAATCACTTAGATGACCAGAGGGATGTCTATCTGAGTGGGAGTTCATAGGATGAACTTAATTATCCTGAACATAGTCAAAAGATCTTTGCAAATTATGTCGTAAGCTCGCGCTTTAGTTCCACTGTTTAGATATGTTCCTAGAGAAAATATAGTTGAAAGTTGACAGTAGCGATTATGCGGACAGTAGAAAGCTTATGTCCTTAATGCACCGCTCAGTGTGCTGAACCCCAAACGTCGTTTGTGGATGTTGCAAACATCGGACATACACGTTTTGATAACTACGTGATAGTTCAGTTAAACGGTTTAGAGTTGAGGCACCAAAGACGTTTTCGAAACGTCGCGGAACATATGAGATGTTTTCGAGGGCTGAAATTGGGATTTCAGGCTCGTGCCCAAGTCGAGAGGTATAAGACCTCCGACAATTTTCTTAGCCTGCAAACTAAGGGAGAAAAGCTCAATCGTTGAGCTTGTGCTCAGATTGTCTGAGTGCAACAATCACTTGAATCGAGTGGGAGTTGATCTTCCAGATGAGATAGTGATGTTTCTCCAAAGTCATTGCCACCAAGCTGCTAGAGCTTCGTGATGAACTATAACATATCAGGGATAGATATGATGATCCTTGAGGTATTCACGATGTTTGACACCGCAAAAGTAGAAATCAAGAAGGAGCATCAATTGTTGATGGTTGGTGAAACCACTAGTTTCAAGAAGGGCAAGGGCAAGAAGGGATACTTCATGAAACGGCAAATCAGCTGCTGCTCCAGTGAAGAAACCCAAGGTTGAACCCAAACCCGAGACTAAGTGCTTCTGCGATAAGGGGAATAGTCACTAGAGCGGAATTACCCTAGATACTTGGTAGATAAGAAGGCTGGCAAGGTCGATAGAAGTATATTGGATATACATTATGTTAATGTGTACTTTACTAGTACTCCTAGTAGCACCATGGTATTAGATACCGGTTCGGTTGCTAAGTGTTAGTAACTCAAAATAAAAGAGCTACGGAATAAACGGAGACTAGCTAAAGGTGAGCTGACGATATGTGTTGGAAGTATTTCCAAGTTTGATGTGATCAAACATCGCATGCTCCCTCTACCATCAAGATTAGTATTAAACCTGAATAATTGTCATTTGGTGTTTGCGTTGAGCATAGACATGATTGGATTATGTCTATCGCAATACGGTTATTCATTTAAGGAGAATAATGGTTACTCTGTTTATTTGAATAATACCTTCAATGGTCTTGCACCTAAAACGAATGGTTTATTGAATCTCGATCGTAGTGATACACATTTTCATGCCAAAAGATATAAGATAGTAATGATAGTACCACTTACTTGTGGCACTGCCATGTAAGTCATATTGGTATAAAACGCATGAAGAAGCTCCATGTTGATGGATCTTTGGACTCACTCGTTTTTGAAAAGTTTGAGACATGCGAACCACGTCTATTGGTGTATACGCATGAAGAAACTCCATGCAGATGGATCGTTTGGACTCACTTGATTTTGAATCACTTGAGATATGCAAATCATACCACATGGGCAAGATGACTGAAAAGCCTCATTTTCAGTAAGATGGAACAAGATAGCAACTTGTTGGAAGTAACACATTTTGATGTGTGCAGTCCAATGAGTGCTGAGGCATGCAGTGAATATCGTTATGTTCTTACTTCACAGATGATTCGAGTAGATGTAGAGTATATTTACTTGATGAAACACAAGTCTGAATTATTGAATGGTTCAAGTAATTTCAGAGTGAAGTTGAAGATCATCGTGACAAGAGGATGAAATGTCTACGATATGATCATAGAGATGAGTATCTGAGTTACGAGCTTTGGCACGCAATGAAGACATTGTGGAAATTGTTTCACAATTAATACCGCTTGGAACACCATAGTTTGATGGTGTGTCTTAACATCATAGTTGCACCCTATTGGATATGGTGCGTACCATGATGTCTCTTATCGAATTACCACTATCGTTTATGGGTTAGGCATTAGAGACAACCACATTCACTTTAAATAGGGCACCACGTAATTCCGTTGAGATGACACCGTATGAACTATGGTTTAGAGAAACCTAAGCTGTCATTTCTTAAAGGTTTGGGGCTGCGATGCTTATGTGAAAAAGTTTCAGGTTGATAAGCTCGAACCCAAAGCGGATAAAATGCATCTTCATAGGACACCCAAAATAGTTGGGTATACCTCCTAATTCAGATCCGAAAGCAACAAGGATTGTTTCTTGAATCGGGTCCTTTCTCGAGGAAAAGTTTGTCTCGAAAAGTTGAGTGGGAGGATGGTGGAGACTTGATATGGTTATTGAACTGTCACTACAACTAGTGTGTAGCAGGGCATAGGAAGTTGTTCCTGTGGCACCTACACCAATTGAAGTAGAAGCTTATGATAGTGATCATGAAACTTCGGATCAAGTCACTACCGTACCTCGTAGGGTGACAAGGATGCGTACTGCTTCAGAGTGGTACAGTAATCATGTCTTGAAGGTCATGTTGCTAAACAACAATGAACCTACGAGCTATGGAGAAGCAATGGTGGGCCCAAATTCCAACAAATGGTTAGAAGCCATGAAATCCGAGATAGGATCCATGTATCAGAACAAAGCTTGGACTTTGGTGGACTTGCCCGTTGATCGGCAAGCCATTGAGATAAATGGATCTTTAAGAAGAAGACGGACGTGGACGGTGATGTCACCGTCTATAAAGCTCGACTTGTGGCGAAGAGTTTTTCACAAGTTCAGGGAGTTGACTACGATGAGATTTTCTCATCCGTAGCGATGCTTAAGTCCGTCGGAATCATGTTAGCATTAGCTGCATTTATGAAATCTGGCAGATGGATGTCAAAACGAGTTTCCTTACCAGTCTTCGTAAGGAAAGGTTGTATGTGATACAATCCGAAGGTTTTTGTCGATCCTAAGGATGCTAAGAGGTATGCTGGCTCCAGCGATCCTTCTAAGGACTGGAGTAAGCATCTCGGAGTTGGAATGCATGTTTTGATGAGATGATCAAAGATTTTGGGTTTATACAAAAGTTTATGAGAAACTTGTATTTCCAAAGAAGTGAGTGGGAGCACTATAGAATTTCTGATGAGTATATGTTATTGACATATTGTTGATCAGAAATGATGTAGAATTTCTAGAAAGCATAAAGGGTTATTTTAAAAGTGCTTTTCAATGGAAAACCTGGATTAGGCTACTTGAACAATAAGCATCAAGATCTATAAGATAGATCAAAATGCTTAATAGTACTTTCAAAATGAGCACATACCTTGACATGATCTTGAAGGTGTTCAAGATGGATCAGTCAAAGAAGGAGTTCTTGCCTGAGTTGTAAGGTATGAAGTTAAGACTTAAAGTTCGACCATGGCAGAAAAGAGAGAAAGGACGAAGGTCGTCCCCTATGCTTTAGACATAGGCTCTACAGTATGCTATGCTGTGTACCGCACCGGAAGTGTGCCTTGCCATGAGTCAGTCAAGGGGTACAAGAATGATCTAGAATGGATCATTGGACAGCGGTCAAAATTGTCCTTGGAGTAAATAAGGACATGTTTCTCGATTATGGAGGTGATAAAGAGTTCGGCGTAAAGGGTTACGTCGATGCAAGCTTTAACACCTATCCGAGTGACTCTGAGTAGCAAACCGGATACGTATAGTGAAGCAACCATTTGGAATAGCTCCAAGTGGAGCGTGGAAGCAGCATTTACAATACGGAGATTTGCAAAGTACATACGGATCTGAATGTTGCAGACCCGTTGACTAAAACCTCTCTTGGAAGCAAAAACATGATCAAACCCCAGAACTCATTGAGTCTTAATCACATGATGATGTGAACTAGTTTGGTGACACTAGTAAACTCTTTGGATGTTGGTCACATGGCGATGTGACCTGTGAATGTTAATCACATGGCGATGTGAAATAGATTATTGACTCTAGTGCAAGTGGGAGACTGTTGGAAATATGCCCTAGAGGCAATAATAAAAGTATTATTATATTTCCTTGTTCATGATAATTGTCTTTTATTCATGCTATAACTGTATTATCCGGAAATCGTAATACACGTGTGAATACATAGACCACAATATGTCCCTAGTGAGCCTCTAGTTGACTAGCTCGTTGTGATCAACAGATAGTCATGGTTTCCTGGCTATGGACATTGGATGTCGTTGATAACGGGATCACATCATTAGGAGAATGATGTGATGGACAAGAACCAATCCTAAGCATAGCACAAAGATCGTGTAGTTCGTTGGCTAGAGCTTTTGCAATGTCAAGTATCTCTTCCTTAGACCATGAGATCGTGTAACTCCCGGATACCATAGGAGTGCTTTGGGTGTATCAAACGTCACAACGTAACTGGGTGACTATAAAGGTGCACTACAGGTATCTCCGAAGGTATCTGTTGGGTTGACACGGATCGAGACTGGGATTTGTCACTCCGTGTAAACGGAGAGGTATCTCTGGGCCCACTCGGTAGGACATCATCATAATGTGCACAATGTGACCAAGGGGTTGATCATGGGATGATGTGTTATGGAACGAGTAAAGAGACTTGCCGGTAACGAGATTGAACAAGGTATCGGTATACCGACGATCGAATCTCGGGCAAGTAAAATACCTCTGGACAAAGGGAATTGTATACGGGATCGATTGAGTCCTTGACATCGTGGTTCATCCGATGAGATCATCGTGGAACATGTGGGAGCCAACATGGGTATCTAGATCCCGCTGTTGGTTATTGACCGGAGAACGTCTCGGCCATGTCTACATGTCTCCCGAACCCGTAGGGTCTACACACTTAAGGTTCGATGACGCTAGGCTTATAAAGGAAGTTTGTATATGGTTACCGAATGTTTTTTGGAGTCCCGGATGAGATCCCGGATGTCACGAGGAGTTCCGGAATGGTCCGGAGGTAAAGATTTATATATGGAAAGTTGTTGTTCGGGTTCCGGAAAAAGTTCGGGTTTTTTCGGTATTGTACCGGGAAGCTACCAGAAGGTTCCGAAGGATTCTGGAGGGGTCCGGAGGTCCGGAAATTGTTCCACCATGTCCAATACAGAAGCATGGGCTGTAGGGGGGCGCCCTAGCCTTAATGGGCCAGGGGAACCAGTCCCCCCAAGGCCCATGCGCATGAGAGAGGGGAAACCCTAAGGGGGAGGGCCTCCACTTGACTTGGGAGGCACTCCTCCCCCCCTTGGCCGCCGCCCCCTCCTCAGATTGGATCTGAGGGGGCCGGCCCCCCTCTCCCTTGCCCCTATATATATGTGGGGGGTGGGAGGGCAGCCGCACCACAAGTTTTGGCGCAGCCCTCCCCTCTCCCAAGTACTCCTCTCCCGCGGTGCTTGGCGAAGCCCTGCAGGATTGCCACGCTCCTCCACCACCACCACACCGTTGTGCTGCTATTGGATGGAGTCTTCCTCAACCTCTCCCTCTCTCCTTGCTGGATCAAGGCGTGGGAGACGTCACCGGGCTGTACGTGTGTTGAACGCGGAGGTGCCGTCCGTTCGGCACTAGGATCTCCGGTGATTTGGATCACGACGAGTACGACTCCTTCAACCCCGTTCTCTTGAACGCTTCCACTTAGCGATCTACAAGGGTATGTAGATGCACTCTCCTTCCCCTCATTGCTGATTTCTCCATAGATAGATCTTGGTGACACGTAGGAAAATTTTGAATTTCTGCTACGTTCCCCAACAATTGCTAGGCACCAGACCAATATCAAAGAGACCGTATCGGATGCCCGCACAGGATTTGGAGGAGATTAAGAAGCAGATTAAGGAGTTACTGGATAAAGGTTACATTCGACCAAGTTCATCACCTTGGGGAGCCCCAGTGCTTCTAGTGGAGAAGAAGGATGGATCTTTAAGGATGGTTGTTGATTATCATGCTTTGAATGAGGTGACGATCGAGAACAAATACCCACTGCCGATGATCAATGATTTGTTTAACCAGTTGCAAGGAGCTAAAGTTTTCTCTAAGATTGATCTTCGATCAGGTTATCACCAGTTGAAGATTCGAGAGCGGGATATACCTACACTACTGGAATCAGCTTCTTTGTCGTCCACCATTACGGACGGCAAAGGCACAGATCCCGGGCGGCAAACTCGTTTGCCGTCAGGCGTCAGCCAGCAGACGGCAAACTATCCAGCTGAACACGTGCCAGCAAAGGCCTTCTTTGCCGTCCGCTTTGTAGAAACGGACGGCAAAGGATTGTGTCGTCCGCCATCCGAGGCCAGCGGACGGCAAAGACAACGGACGACAGTGGTGTGGGGTGAGAGCCGTTAGGGGGTTAACGACACTCTTTGCCTTTCGCTAACAGACGGCAAAGAGCTTAGCTAGGGCAGCACTAGGAAGCTGCCACGTGGCCAGCTATGCTATCTGCCAGCAAACAACATAGATGGCCCTGTTTGCCAGGCCTATTTGGTCACTTTGCATCCACTTGCAGACGGCAAAATGACCAAATAGGCAGCCAGTGTTCACAGTTTGCACAGGTGACTGCCACGTGTCCTCTTTGTCGTCCGCTAGTCGACGACAAAGCTCTTTGCCGTCCGCTAGCAGACGACAAAGAGGCTATACATCCCCTGTTCTTATTTAAATCCAATTAATTAGACATGGTTTCAAACACAGATATACATGCATACATATCCAACATATCGAACAACATGTCCAACAACATATTTCATCAAATCCAACAACATAGTTCAACAAAGTCCAACATATCCATATATACATAACCAGAAACAAGTTTCCAACAACATATCCATATAGACATACATATCCAAACAAGTTTTCATAAACAACAAGGAAGCACAAGAAGAATAGTACACTCCATGAATCCAAGCTTCCTCATGTAAAGCAAATCTGTAAATTGGGAAAGATGGAAGTTAGAAGAAGAAGAAGAAGAAGACTAGTTAGAAGAAGAAGAAGAAGAAGAAGAAGAAGAAGATTTTTTTTCTCTTTCTTTTTATCCTCTCCTCTTCTTTGTCTTCTTCTTCTTCTAACTAAGGTAGGTAAAAATGCCATTTTATTGCTAAGCTAGGTAAAAATGCTAAGTGTAGGTAATTTTAGAGCTAAGCTAGGTAAATAGGTCATTTTGGAGCTTAGTAAGGTTATTATGTCATTTTCGAGGAAAATAAGCTAAGTCTATATCATTTTGGAGGTAACAAAGATTATCATGCCATTTTTGACCTAAGTATGCTAAGTATGTCATAAATGAACTGAATAAGCTAAGTATAGCTCATTTTTTTTTCTAACTTAGATAATTATGCCATTTAGGAGGAAAATAAGCTAAGTATCCATTTGTAAACTAAAACATTAGAGAAAACTTACCCTCATCACAACAAATATGATGAAGATCGCAACTAAGGTAACAATTGATCCAACGACATAATGATACCAAGCCTCATTATCAATGGCATGTTTTCTAATCTTCTTAAGCTTCAGGCGCATTGCATCCATCTTCAAGCACACTGCATTCATCTTCACCTTGTGATCATCGATGGCATCGGCAACATACAACTCCAATGCCATCTTCTCTTCTTCAATTCTTCTAATTTTTTCTTTCAAATACTCATTTTATTTTTCAACTAAATTTAACTTCTCGACAAGAGGGTCGGTTTCAAATTCCGGTTCACATACCTCCTATATTAAAATATCTCTATGTCAACTTGATGGCCATAATTGTCATAAATGCGAAATTCAACAAATAGTTATGAAAGAGAATTTACCACATTCGAATCATAAAGCGGGCGAGGGCCGACGGGGACAGACATCAAGATCATGGCACTATGTATAAGAAACAATCATACAAAGTAAGAAAATTATACATACCAACTATATAAATCATACAATCATACAAATAACTATATAAATCAAGTACAACATAAAAAATTGAATACCAAATCATCACTATCGGTAATGACGTGCTCATCATCATCATTAATAAATGCATCATCATCATCACTATCGGTAATGACGTGTGATACGTCTCCCACGTATCTATAATTTTTTATTGTTCCATGCTATTATATTACCTGTTTTGGATGTTTATGACTTAACTTTACACGTCTATATCATTTTTGGACTAACCTACTAACCGGAGGCCCAGCCCGCATTGCTATTTTTTTTGCCTATTTCAGTGTTTCGAAGAAAAGGAATATCAAACGGAGTCCAAACGGAATGAAACTTTTGGGAGCGATCTTTCTGGAACAAACATGATCTAGAGGACTTGAAGGGCAAGTCAAGAAGCAATCAAGGAGGCCACGAGGGTGGAGGGCGCGCCCCCTATCTCGTGGGCCCCTCGGGCGTCCACCGACCTACTTCTTCCTCCTATATATATCCATGTACCTCGAGAACATCAGAAGCAACCACGAAAAACTATTTCCACCACCGTAACCTTCTGTATCCGCGAGATCCCATCTTGGAGCCTTCGTCGGTGCTCCGCCGGAAGGGGAATCAACCACAGAGGGCCTCTACATCAACACCATAGCCTCTCCGATGAGTTGTGAGTAGTTTACCCCAGACCTTCGGGTCCATAGTTATTAGCTAGATGGCTTATTCTCTCTCTTTGGATCTCAATAGCATGTTCTCGTTCATCTTCTTGGAGATCTATTTGATGTAACTCTTTTTGCGCTGTGTTTGTCAAGATCTGATGAATTGTGGGTTTATGATCAAGTTTATCTATGAGAAATATTTGAATCTCCTCCGAATTATTTTATGTGTGATTAAGTTATCTTTGCAAGTATCTTCGAATTATCAGTTTGGTTTGGCCTACTAGATTGATCTTTCTTGCAATGGGAGAAGTGCTTAGCTTTGGGTTCAATCTTGTGGTGTCCTTTCCCAGTGACAGCAGGGGCAGTAAGGCAAGTATTGTATTGTTGCCATCGAGGATAAAAAGATGGGGTTTATATCATATTACATGAGTTTATCCCTCTACATCATGTCACCTTTCTTAACGCGTTACTCTGTTCTTTGTGAACTTAATACTCTAGATGCATGTTGGATAGCAGTCGATGTGTGGAGTAATAGTAGTAGATGCAGGCAGGAGTCGGTCTACTTGTCACGGACGTGATGCCTATATACATGATAATGCCTAGATAATCTCATAATTATTCGCTTTTCTATCAATTGCTCGACCGTAATTTATTCACCCACCGTAATACTTATGCTATCTTGAGAGAAGCCACTAGTGAAACCTATGGCCCTCGGGTCTATCTTTTATCATATAAGCTTTCAATCTACTTTTATTTGCATCTTTACTTTTCCAATCTATATTATAAAATACCAAAAATATAGTTATCTTATCATTTTATCTCTATGAGATCTCACTTTCGCAAGTGGCCGTGAAGGGATTGACAACCCCTTTATTGCGTTGGTTGCGAGTTCTTGTTTGTTTGTGTAGGTGCGTGGGACTTTTGAGAAGCCTCCTACTGGATTGATACCTTGGTTCTCAAAAACTGAGGAAAATACTTACGCTACTATTGCTGCATCACCCTTTCCTCTTGAAGGAAAACCAACGCAAGCTCAAGACATAGCAAGAAGGATTTCTGGCGCCGTTGCCAGGGAGGTCTTCGCTCAAGTCAAGACATACCAAGTACCCATCACAAACTCATCTCCGTCGCATTTACATTATTTGACATTTGCCTCTCGTTTTCCTCTCCCCCACTTCACCCTTGCTGTTTTATTCGCCCTCTCTTTCCCAATCTCCTCTCTCGTTTGCTTGCTTTTTGTGTGCTTGTCTCTATGGCTAGTCCTCCTATTATCATAAATACTCCCAATCATGAAGTTCTCAATTTTAAACAAAGGGAGGGAGAAAATTTGAAAGATATTTGGCATAGAATTTGCAATGCTCAAAATAGATCTACTAGGAAGCAATCCACTTCCGTTCTTCTTCGCAATTTTTATGTGGGCATTACTCCTTGGAATAGATATGTCCTTGATACCATTACCGGAGGGAATTTCTTGGGTAGCCATACTTTTTATGCTTATAATGCTATGTTAGATTTGTTTGGTCTACCCCCTCTTTTGGTTAATGGAACTGTTTTAACTTTGGAACATGTGATGCAAAGGCTTGAAATTATTGAAAATAAAGTTGCCATAGTTGAGTTAATTGAAAATTTGGATAAAAAGATCCACAATCAAATTACCCAATATGGATATAGGGTTGGTGTTACCTTGAATTTTTTTAAAGAAAAAGAACCTATAGTTAATAAAAGAATAGATCTAGATTCTACAAGAATTGGTAAACTGGAGGGCATTATCACCAACTTAGGGTCTGCCTTTTCATCTGTGAAAAATACCCCAACTCCTCCTACCAAATTTGCCAAGGTCATGTATGTTCCTAAAAATAAGGGTGAATCTTCTAGTAAAGGAAGTGCCAATCTCAAATCAATTAGTGTTCACCCCGATTTTCTTGCTATCATTAAGGAACCTTTTGCTACAAACGAATTTCTTGATTTCTTACCGAGGAACTTAATAATCACTAAAAATAAAGAAACTCCTAGGGATTATAAGTGTTCTATTGAAGATTTGAGTGCCAAAGATGGCACTACTTAGATCTATCCTCGCTTTTATGCCTAGCTAGGGGCGTAAAACGATAGCGCTAGTTGGGAGGCAACCCAATTTTATTTGTGTTTTTTGTTTTATTTCTGTTTAGTAATAAATTTTGCATCTACCTTCTGTTTAGATGTGTTTTTAGTGTTTTTTTAGTGTTTGTGCCAAGTAGAACCTATAGGATAACCTATGGTGATAGTTATTTTGATTCTGCTGAAAAACAGAAACTTTACGCGCATGAAAACAATTTTAGTAATTCGCAGAAACGTGATTTTGCATTGATTCTTTTTTCTGTAGATCAATATACAAAGTTCCCAGGACTTCCTATTTTGGTAGCATTTTTAAAGTTCCAGAAGTACTCGAGAGTTACAGATTGCTACAGACTGTTCTGTTTTTAACAGATTCTATTTTTCGTGTGTTGTTTGCTTATTTTGATGCATCTATGGCTAGTATTAAGTGGTATGAACCATAGAGAACTTGGAATATAGTAGGTTTAACACCAATATAAATAAAGAATGAGTTCGTTACAGTACCTTATGTGGTGGTTTTTCTTTCTTTCACTAACGGAGCTTATGAGATTTCTTGTTGAGTTTTGTGTTGTGAAGTTTTCAAGTTTTGGGTAAAAATTTGATGGACTATGGAATAAGGAGTGGCAAGAGCCTAAGCTTGGGGAAGCCCAAGGCACCCCAAGATATTCAATAATAGCCAAAAGCCTAAGCTTGCGGATGCCCCGGGAAGGCATCCCCTCTTTCGTCTTCGTTTATCGGTAACTTTACTTGGAGCTATATTTTTATTCGCCACATGATATGTGTTTTGCTTGGAGCGTATTGTATGATATTAGTATTTGCCTTTTAGTTTCCCACAATCATCCTTGCTGTACACACCTTTTGGGAGAAGCCCACTTGATTAGAATTTATTAGAATACTCTATGTGCTTCACTTGTATCTTTTGAGCTAGATAGTTTTTGCTCTAGTACTTCACTTATATCTTTTAGAGCACGGCGGTGGCTTAATTTTGAAGAAATTGTTGATCTCTCATGCTTCACTTATATTATTTTGAGAGTCTTTTAGTGGTATTTTCTATGGTTATAAATTTGGTCCTAGAATGATGAGCATCCAAGTTGGGTATAATAAAAACTATCATAGAAAGTGCATTAAACATTAGGATCAATTTGATGCTTGATAATTGTTTTGAGATATAAAGGTGGTAATGTTAGAGTCATGCTAGTGGGTAATTACGAAATTGAGAAATACTTGTGTTGAAGTTGGCAAGTCCCGTAGCATGCACGTATGGTAAAAGTTGTGTGACAAATTTGTTGCATGAGGTGCTCTTTTGATTGTCTTCCTTATGAGTGGCAGTCGGGGACGAGCGATGGTCTTTTCCTACCAATCTATCCCTCTAGGGGCATGCGTTGTAGTACTTTGTTTCAAGGGCAAGTAGACTTTTGCAATAAGTATATGAGTTCTTTATGACTAATGTGAGTCCATGGATATACGCACACTCACCCTTCCACTTTGCTAGCCTCTATTGTGCCGCACAACTTTTGCCGGTATCATGCACCCATTATTTACCTTCCTCAAAACAGCCACCATACCTACCTATTATGGCATTTCCGTAGCCATTCCGAGATATATTGCCATGCGACTTTCCACCGTTCCATTATTATGATACGCTCCATCATTGTCATATTGCTCTTTGCATGATCATGTAGTTGACATCGTATTTGTGGCACGGCCACCCTCATAATTTTCATACATGTCACTCTTGATTCATTGCATATCCCGGTACACCGCCGGAGGCATTCTCATAGAGTCATATTTTGTTCTAAGTGTTGAGTTGTAATTCTTGAGTTGTAAATTAATAAAAGTGTGATGATCTTCATTATTAGAGCATTGTCCCAAGTGAGGAAAGGATGATGAAGACTATGATTCCCCCACAAGTCGGGATGAGACTTCGGACTTTAAATAAATAAATTTAAAAAAGGCCAAAATAAAAAGAGAAAGACCAAATAAAAAAAGAGAAAAAATGAGAGAAAAAGAGAGAAGGGACAATGCTACTATCTCTTTTCCACACTTGTGCTTCGAAATAGCACCATGATCTTCATGATAGAGAGTCTCTTGTGTTGTCACTTTCATATACTAGTGGGAATTTTTCATTATAGAACTTGGCTTGTATATTCCAATGATGGGCTTCCTCAAAATGACCTAGGTCTTCGTGAGCAAGCAAGTTGGATGCACACCCACATAGTTTCTTTTGTTGAGATTTCATACATTTATAGCTCTAGTGCATCTGTTGCATGGCAATCCCTACTCACTCACATTGATATCTATTGATGGGCATCTCCATAGCCCGTTGATACGCCTAGTTGATGTGAGACTATCTTCTCCCTTTTTCTCCTCGCAACCACCACCTTATACCACCAAAGTGCTATGTCCATGGCTTGCGCTCATGTATTGCGTAAGAGTTGAAAAAGCTGAAGCGCGTTAAAAAGTATGAACCAATTGCTCGGCTCGTCATCGGGGTTGTGCATGATGGGAGTATTTTGTGTAATGAAAATGAAGCATGGCCTAACTATATGATTTTGTAGGGATAAGATTTCTTTGGCTATGCTATTTTGATAGGACATGATTATTTGTTAGTATGCTTCGAGTATTATTATTTTTATGTTTTATAAGCTTTTATCTTGAATCATTTGGATCTGAGCAATCATGCCACAATAAAGAAAATTACATTGAGAATTATGCTAGCTAGCATTCCACATCAAGAATTCTGTTTTTATCATTTACCTACTCGAGGACGAGCAAGAATTAAGCTTGGGGATGCTTGATACGTCTCCCACATATCTATAATTTTTGATTGTTCCATGCTATTATATTACCTGTTTTGGATGTTTATCGGCTTTACTTTACACTTTTATATCATTTTTGGACTAACCTACTAACCGGAGGCCCATCCCGTATTGCTGTTTTTTTGCCTATTTCAGTGTTTCGAAGAAAAAGGAATATCAAACGGAGTCCAAATGGAATGAAACTTTCGGGAGCGATCTTTTTGGAACAAACGTGATCCAGAGGACTTGGAGTGCAAGTCAAGAAGCAATCAAGGAGGCCACGAGGGTGGAGGGCGTGCCCCCCCTACTGGGCGTGCCCCCCTATCTCGTGGGCCCCTCGGGCGTCCACCGACCTACTTCTTCCTCCTATATATACCCACGTACCCCGAGAACATCAGAAGCGACCATGAAAAACTATTTCACCACCGTAACATTCTGTATCCGCGAGATCCCATCTTGGAGCCTTCACCGACGCTCCGCCGGAGGGGGAATCAGCCACAGAGGGCCTCTACATCAACACCATAGCCTCTCCGATGAGTTGTGAGTAGTTTACCCCAGACCTTCGGGTCCATAGTTATTAGCTAGATGGCTTCTTCTCTCTCTTTGGATCTCATTACCATGTTCTCCTTGATCTTCTTGGAGATCTATTCGGTGTAACTCTTTTTGCGCTGTGTTTGTCGAGATTCAATGAATTGTGGGTTTATGATCAAGTTTATCTATGAGAAATATTTGAATCTCCTCTGAATTCTTTTATGTGTGATTAAGTTATCTTTGCAAGTCTCTTCGAATTATCAGTTTGGTTTGGCCTACTAGATTGATCTTTCTTGCAATGGGAGAAGTGCTTAGCTTTGGGTTCAATCTTGCGGTGTCCTTTCCCAGTGACAGGAGGGGCAGAAAGGCACGTATTGTATTGTTGCCATCGAGGATAAAAAGATGGGGTTTATATCATATTGCATGAGTTTATCCCTCTACATCATGTCATCTTTCTTAATGTGTTACTCTGTTCTTTATGAACTTAATACTCTGGATGCATGCTGGATAGCGGTCGATGTGTGGAGTAATAGTAGTAGATGCAGGCATGAGTCGGTCTACTTGTCACAGACGTGATGCCTATATACATGATCATGCCTAGATAATCTCATAATTATTTGCTTTTCTATCAATTGCTCGAAAGTAATTTGTTCACCCACCGTAATACTTATGCTATCTTGAGAGAAGCCACTAGTGAAACCTATGGCCCCCGGGTCTATCTTTTATCATATAAGCTTTCAATCTACTTTTATTTGCATCTTTACTTTTCCAATCTATATTATAAAATACCAAAAATATATTTATCTTATCATTTTATCTCTATCAGATCTCACTTTCGCAAGTGGCCGTGAAGGAATTGACAACCCCTTTATTGCGTTGGTTGCGAGTTCTTGTTTGTTTCTGTAGGTGCGTGGGACTTTTGAGGAGCCTCCTACTGGATTGATACCTTGGTTCTCAAAAACTGAGGGAAATACTTACGCTACTATTGCTGCATCACCCTTTCCTCTTCAAGGAAAACCAACGCAAGCTCAAGACGCAGCAACGTGCTCATCATCATCATTAATAAATGCATCATCATGTGGAAGGCCACCTCTACGTAATCGTTCAAGCATTGAGAGGTCATCTGCACAAGTAACTTCTTCTTCTTCTGGCTCTTCCTGTTCCGGCTCAGGGGTGAAGTCGAATTCACTATTGTTGTCTACTTAAATGTTCTAGGGTGGAGTAGAGCGGTTCTTGAAATGTTTTTTGGAAAGACGTGTTTCTTGGAAGAATTCTCCTTCGTCATATGTGTCTTGGTTAATGTGAGGTTCATAATCCTCTTCATTGGGGGGAGGTGGTCTAACACATGGCGGCACTTCATAAACGACATCCCAACCACTGAGATTTGGATCACTTTGACATGCCTACGGTAGATAGAAAACTTGGGTTGCCTGTTGAGCCGTAATATAGACATCGGGAACATCCAAATGGGTGCTTTGTTTGATTTCGACTAGCCCTATATGTTCATGAGTCTTCTAGTCTCCCTCGGCTGGAACCAATAACATCTAAAGACTACGACGTTTGGTGGGTTTTCACCATAGAATTGAAGTTCACAAATTGCTCCAACTATTCCATAATACTCGATACCTCCTTTTTGTAGACTTTCGGTCGGCCATAGATAGCTCTTTGTCATAGGTACGAAAGTGATACCCGTTGATGTCATAATTGTCAAATGAACGGACCATATAGTCAAAACCATTAGCTACTTGTCTCAATTAGGCATCCATAATCTCTTAATTAGCCTACAAGTTTAATACGAAAGGATTGTTGCCTTAGTCGCAAATAGCCAAAGAAATGAAAGGGTCTAATGGAAATTACCCTTTTTTTAACCAAGAGATGAAACCGGGATATTCGCCTCCTTGCTTTGCCATAAGCTCATACTCTTCGACGGAATCCTTTCGGATGACCGCTCCATACGAGAATATGGCGACGTATCGACTGCATCAAATGTCCAGTAATAAGAGCAGTTCAAAGGAATTAGAAGTTGCGAAACAATGTACTGAGATCTTACTCGATGTATGGCCGCACTTCTGTTAGGTTGTTAAACAGAAACAGCGAAATGATCCGCCATTCTTCAACATCCAATGATACTGGTTTCCAACCACTGGCTGGTGCGAGATTCCCTTTGAATAGGATGAGGTTGGATTGACCCTTTTTAGGGTCGTCAGCATTGTACCGAGGCTTTGGATTATGCAAATGACGATTTTTGGCTTCGTAGTGTGCTGTCATGAAGTTTGCCGCCTCCTCAGTGATGAATGCCTCGACCATCGATGCTTCTATTCTACATTTATTTTTACATTTTGCTCGAAGCGTCTTCTGCATCCTCTCAGTTGAGTAGCACCAACGATTTTGCACGCCCCCCCCCAATCGTGCCTCGGTCGGGAGATGCAAAACCAAGTGTTGCATTGGATTAAAGAAGCTTGGAGGAAAGATCATATCTAACTTGCAGATCAACGCCAACACCAACTATTCCATTTCTTCTAGGAGGCCAGGCGATAGTTCTTTCGCACAAAGAACACGGAAGAAATAGCTCAGCTCTGCCAGTACTAGCCATTCATCCTCAGGGATGAAGCCATGCAACATCACCGACATTATCCGCTCAATTCATATGTGCCAATCATGACTTTTTAGACCAAATATTTTCAATTTTTCAAGACTCGCTCCCCTCTTTAGATTTGCTGCATACCCATCAGGGAACATCAACTGCAATTTCACCCACAAAATAATTTCCTTCATAGTTGGCCTTCCAAGATTGAACCATGCCTTTGGCTTCGTCCAGTTCCGCTTTCCTTTTGATTCTTGCATGTTTTGTAACGGTCTATCACATAGGTCCTCTTGATCGTCTCTAGCCTTAGTATTATCCTTTGATTTCCCCTCTATGCCGAAAAATGTACCAAAAATGGCTTCGGCGATATTCTTTTTAGTGTGCATCACGTCAATGTTGTGTGGGCAAAGGAGGTCTTTGAAGTAAGGCAGATCCTAGAAGCATGTCTTGTGAGTCCAGGCATGTTCCTTATTATACCCCTTGAAATACCCTGGATGCTCTGGATCTGGCTCGAGAGCATTTAACTGATCTAGGGTCTGTTGGCCTGTCAACATAGGTCGTGCAGAGTGTTTGACAAATCTACCTTTGATGAAGTTCTTCTGGTCTTTCCTGAACTTATGGCGAGGATGTAGGAACGGTCTATGCAAGTCGAAGCAACTATACTTGTGCCCTGCCGTCAGCCAACGAAACTCAAGAGCTCCCTTGCATGTGGGGAACGGGAACCTTCCATGCACACACCAGCCAACAAATAGCGCATACGCCGACAAGTCATGCATCGAGTACATGTACCGGGCACGCATTATGAAGTTCTCTTTGCTAAAGGCGTCGTATGTCTTGAACCCATTATCCCAAGCTTCTTGCAATTCGCCCTTAAGCGGCCGCACGTACACATTCGTATTCTTCCCCGGATAGTTGGGCCCTGGAATTATCAACGTCAGGAAAATGTTCTTTCTTTGCATAATCTGCCCGGGGGGAGATTGAGTGGAATGACAAACACGGGCCAACAGCTGTATGGGGCTGCCATCTGGCCAAACACACTGCACCCATCTGTGCTGACAACGACTCAAGGATGCCTTGGATCTGTCGTTTTTTCCTTATGTAATGCATCGAAGCGCTTCCACGCTTCACCATCCGATGTGTGCACCATCATCACATTCCCATCTGCATCTAGTTCGGTTCTTTTGCCCATTTTGTGCCATGTCATCTATCTGTCCGTCTCTTCGACCATTAAAAGGCGTTGAAATCTTGGTATGATTGGCATATACCAAAGAACATTAAAGGGTATTTTGGTCTGCGTCCCATACCGTTGTCTACCACAACATACCTGGAAGAATTGCAAATGGGACAATAGTTCAAGTCCACATACTGAAGCCTAAATAAGACACATCCTTTCTCATAGGCATGTATCTTCTCATAGGGCATCTTAAGAGCATGGAGGATTTTGTCTGACTGGTACAGGTTTGGAGGTAGCACATGGCCTTTGGGTAGAAATCATCCGAATACTGTCATCATCGCGTCGTAGCATTCTCTGCCCAAGTTGAATTGAGCCTTCAAAGCCATTATTTGTGAGATAGCATCCAGCTGACAAAGCTCAGTGTGCTCGTGGAGAGAACATTTTGAGGACTCCAACATTTCAGTGAAGGCCTTTGCAGATTCCTCCATCTCCTCGTCCGAGTCCCGAGCATCGTCAAAGTCTTGCACCATGTCTGCAGTCCCGGTACCATGCTCGTCGGTGCGACGACGAACCACCTCGGCTCTGGAACATTGGGCAGACTCACCATGTAATGTCCAGACCATGTAATCAGGCGTAAAACCAAACTTCTGCAGGTGTTTACTCATTTCAAGCTCGTCCCTCTTTTTATAGTTGTCGCACCGGGCACAGGGGCACCAGCTTAATTCCTGGCCATTTGCAAATGCGGCTCTAACAAACCCCTTGGTTTTTGTTAACCATTCCTCGGTCCAAACTTTCTGACTAGTGTAACCGGTGTACATCCACGCACGATCACTCATATTGACTTTCTACTGGACACACAAGAAATATATACATAATTAAGCAAACCATATCCATCAGCTAATGGATGTTTCTCAGTTTTATTACGTCCATGCAACCTACACGCTAATAGGTAAAGATAGGTCCTAATCCCACCCGAGTATGTGTAGATTGAGTTCGTTTTCCCATGCTCTACTCCAGATCCGACGCAAAATTTCGGCAACACCTCCCTGCTGTTCTCTTGATACACGTCTCGGCAATAAGCAGAGAGGATGTGTACCCAGAGAACAACAGGGAGGCACTGACGAAATTCTGCATTGGATCCGGAGCAGAGCATATGGGAAAACGAACCCAATCTACACATACTCGGGTTGTCCATGGATAACGTTGGACAATTCGAAAGAATCACGATTATAAATATGCAAATGCATGCATATTTATAGATGTAACCCTTTCGAATGGGAGACGCATAGTGGTTACGCGTACTGATGATTGACACCTATAGCTAGCAAGTTTCATCGGCACGAAGACCGGAACATAGCAAATGAAGTGGGTGAAAGGATCGGTATGGTTGACTAGAGGGGGGGTGAATAGGCAACTAACAATTTTTAAGCTTTTCTTTACCAAACTAAACTTTGCAACAAAATAGGTTGTCTAGATGTGCAACTAAGTGAGCAACCTATATGATGCAATAACAACTAGCACATAAGCAAGCAATGGATGTAACACAAGTAGGCTTGCAAAAGTAAAGGCACGAAATAACCAAGAGTGGAGCCGGTGGAGACGAGGATGTGTTACCGAAGTTCCTTCCTTTTAAAGGGAAGTACATCTCCGTTAGAACGGTGTGGAGGCACAATGCTCCCCAAGAAGCCACTAGGGCCACCGTATTCTCCTCACGCCCTCACACAATGCGAGATGCCGTGATTCCACTATTGGTGCCCTTGAAGGCGGCGACCGAACCTTTACAAACAAGATTGGGGCTATCTCCACAACACTTGGAGGCTCCCAACAACACCACGAAGCTTCACCACAATGGAATATGGCTTCGAGGTGACCTCAACCATCTAGGGTGCTCAACACCCAAGAGTAACAAGATCCGCTAGGGATAAGTGGGGGAAATCAAATTTCTCTTGGTGGATGTGTAGATCTGGGCCTTCTCAACCAATCCCGAGCAAATCACCAAGTTTGATTGGCTAGGGAGAGAGATCGGGTGAAAATGGAGCTTGGAGCAACAATGGAGCTTTGGGGGAAAGAGGTAGGTCAACTTGGGGGAAGAAGACACCTTTATATAGTGGGGGAAACAAAGCAACCGTTACCCCACTGTACATCCCCGCACAGAGCGGTACTACCGCTCCCTACTCAGCGATACTACCGCGCTGGCGAGGAAGACAGGGCCCTGGCCCCAGAGCGGTACTACCGCGGGAGAAGAGTGGTACTACCGCTTGGAGCGGTACTACCGCTTCTACTACTGCGCCTAGTACCGCCAAACCCGACACGAGAAAACACCGGTCTCGAATCGAGGCGGTAGTAGCGCGGAACAGCTGCGGTACTACGGCCGAGGCCCCCAAGCGGTACTACCGCCCTGCGGAGCGGTACTACCGCTGAGAGCGGTACTACCGCTTCGTGGAGCGGTACTACCGCTGGAGAGCTTCGGCGGTACTACCGTGGTAGACCGCGGTACTACCGCTGGCACAGAACAGAGCAGGAATGGAAGAGAAAGTGCAGCTCCAAAGATGCAGAAGGAATACGACGGGTGTGAAAGGGATGTGTACGTGATGATTCCACCCTAGTCTTACCAAAGCGGATCCCCTCTTGATAGTACGGTAACTCCTACGAAACTAGTCCACCAACAACGAAACGAAGGAGCTACACCGTCTTGAATAAAACACCGAGGGGAGGAAATCGTCTCGTGCCAATGGATGAATCTCTGAAAGAACTTAACGCACATGATTAGTCCGCAAAAGCATTGTTATCAATCACCAAAACCACTTGGGGATAAATATGCCCTTACAACCTCCCCCTTTTTGGTGGATTGATGACAATACGGGATTTGCACAAGCATGATATAGAGTAAGCGCACAAACCCCACCGTCCTAAAATGTAGATGGGCTCCCCCTAGATGTGTGCTATCTAGATAAGTGCTTTGGACTGCACGGCACACATACTAGGATCAACGCTCCCCCTACATTTTAGAGACCAACAATCTAAGCAAGGAATATGAGAGCAGCATAGATGACTTAACAAGAAAAGCAAGCAACTCATAAGCTAGATAGTGACATAGATAATGATACTGGAAAGATAAGGTAGCATATGTCTCACACCATATGACTCGAACTTAGGTCTCACAGACAAACCAAACAAAGCAAATGCGAGGAGAACACGAACACAAGAGACGGAAGACACAAATCGCAAATCCCTAAACTCTCTCCCCCTTTGGCATCGAGACACCAAAAAGGAGAGGGAGTGTTGCTACGGCTCCAGGTGAGAACAAATGAGGGACACACACATCAGAGCCCAGCGGGATCATCGGCGCCACCGTCCTCAGACTGGAAGTGCTCGGCATCAGAATCGGTCCACGGGCAGTGCAGCTGAATCCACTCCTCCTCCTTGGTAAGCTGGTCCTCAGACCCACTGTTAACTGTAGCACCCAACTGACGCATGAGCTCCTTGTGGCGACCTCGGGCCTTCTTCTCAGCCACATGAGTCATGTACTGACCGTGAGACTCCATGCAGAACAACTTCTTCATCTTGAGCTTGAGCTTCTTTGCCCAAGAGGGCTCTGCCTCAGAAGGCATGTAGTCATCATCATCATCATCAGCCCCAGTCTCCTCCTCGGTCTCCATGGCAGTAGCAGACGAAGGAACTCCAGTCCTAGGGGCCTGAGTGCCCCAGTTATCTTTCTTCCTTAGACGCTTGACATCGTGAGAGATCAACTCTCCAGTCTCCAGTAACACCTGGGGATAGACACGATCCCAGGCCTTCTCAATGAGCAGCATGATGAACGGGCCATAAATCGGGCACTTGCACTCGGAGATAGCAGATAGCAGCTCAAACCACATAACATGAGAGATATCCAAGGACTCTCCGGTGTGCTGTCCCTTCTCACGCTGGCAGAAAAGAAGCATGTCCACGAGATAGGAGTGAACCTGGTCCAGATTCCCGATATGAGGGAAAAGAGTCTCTCTGAAGATGCAGTGAAGGATATCCAGATAGGCAGGCAGCTCATAGGTTTCCTTCTTTGTCTCATGGTTGATCCTCAAAGTGCAGTAGGGCCATAGAGCTTGCTTGTGAGTGGCATTGGGACGGCCGTGAGGGCAAAAGCCGACAGAAGACTCAAGACCTAGATCTTGCACCCCAATCAACTCCATGAACGCTTTCCACTTGACTGAAAGCAACTTGCCATTGGTCATCCAGGTCAGTGTCCTGTCCTCATCAGTCCCAAGGTGAACCATGGCATAGAATTGGGCCACAATATCAGCATCATAGTCCTTGTTGAATTTCATGATCCCAAGAATGTTCAGTTGAGTGCACATATGAAGAGCTTCACCAAAGTATTCAGGATCTTGATCCATATGGTCGGTGTTGATGGAGTGCACGTTGACATAGAGGTTCTTCTTGGCTTTGAGAACATCGAAGAAGATGGCAAACTGGAACCTGTTCCAGAACGGACGGTTGACCAAAGTGGGATCTTGGTCTGCCTCATACGGGTTGCGGCGGCGCCTTGCCCAGAACTCCTTTGGCGGCATTTCTGGCACGGTTTTACCTGGCTTTGGCTTGACCCCAGGCTTCTTCTGGAGTTGAGGTGGAGGTGGAGCACTTGAAGAACCTCCGGCAGGCTCGGTGGTGCGGTAGCGCTTGGACGTGGCACGACCGGGGTTGACACGACGAGCCTGATGCTCAGGGACCTTATCACCTGGAACCACACACAAGAACACGCAAACAACCCGAAAGAACGAGCATAAGCCACAAAATATGAGCAAAAAGGATCACTGAAAGGTAGGAATATTGTGGAAATTGGTAGAGGGCGGTAGTACCGCGACCTCCGAGCGGTAGTACCGCTCCAAGTGGTAGTACCGCTCTGGGAGAGCGGTAGTACCGCTCGAGGCAGGGGAAACAGCCGGTTCCGACTGCCGTGGTCAGATCCGGTACTACCGTCCTACCAAATTCAAAAATACTCCAACCCAACACTAATCCACACTGTCTAGAAGCATTCTCCGTCCTACTCAAGCCTAGATCTGACCAAAAATCTAGAGATGCAACCGCTATTGCCCCTAAGATGCTAGATTGGAAATCTAGACAAAAAGAAACAGGGAGCGGGGGCAATACCGGCATCCATGGCAAGAGGACAAGGTGGGGATCGACTCCACTGAAGGGAATGGAGAGGAGCGCCCCGGAGAGGGAGATCCGCCGGAGCCCTCCCGCGGCGCCGGTGCTGAAGAGAGAGAGGAACAGAGCGAGGGGAGGCGAGCGAATGGGTATGGGGGAGAAGAAACTCCCCCTGCCCCCGATATAACCCCCTGCCCGCACCTCACAGCGGTAGTACCGCGCTGGAGGGCGATAGTACCGCTTGGAGCGGTAGTACCGCTCGCCAGCAGCGGTAGTACCGCTTCAGCAACCGCATGACTTCTAGACCAACGGCTAAAACTCCAAGAAGACGGAAAGGAAAAACAAGAGAAAGAGAAGACCTAACAAGGCAACACACACACACGCAACGGACCAGAAACCACTCAAACAAAAAACAACCACACGAAACAGAGCGAGCTCTGTCCTCTCTCAAGAGAGGGCGGTGGCCGGAGCCACCTATGTTTGAGTTAATTTATATGGCACCGCGAAGAATTATCCTTGGGCCCATGACCAAAACTCGTCTTTGAATCACAAGTACCATCAAAAATGGCCAATGTGAAAGAGTTGATCGATTTATGCATAATGGGGGGAGGGAGAGTTCATTGAGAGAACAACACTCCCCCTATGTCCATGCCTACACCTAAACTAGACAACAAGATGAGTGTGGTGGGGGTGCAAGGGTTCAAGTCACATTGCTCGAATCAATGATATTTAGCTCATGCCTTAACTCGCGAAATCTTGCTTCATCTAGGGGCTTCGTGAAAATATCTGCAAGGTTATCATGAGTGTTGACATACTTGAGCTCGATCTCCCCTCGCCTAATGTGATCCCGGATGAAATGATACCGAATCTCAATATGCTTCGTCATGAAGTGTTGCACCGGGTTGAGAGAAATCTTAATGGCACTTTCGTTGTCACACCAAAGAGGCACTTTGTCACAAATGACACCATATTCCTTTAAAGTTTGCCTCATCCATAAGAGTTGTGCACAACAACTACCGGCCGCCACATACTCTGCTTCGGTGGACGAGAGAGACACACAACTTTGCTTCTTGGAAGACCAACTCACCAAAGAGCACCCAAGAAACTGGCACCCTCCGGAAGTGGACTTCCTATCCACTTTGTCTACCACCCAATCAGAATCCGTAAATCCTTCAAGCTTGAAGTTTGCTCCTCTTGGGTACCATAAGCCAAAGTTTGGGGTATGAGCCAAATATCGAAAGATTCACTTGACCGCCACATAGTGACTTTCCTTCGGTGCGGCTTGAAACCGTGCACACATCCCCACACTCAACATGATATCCGGTCTAGATGCACAAAGGTAAAGCAAGGAGCCATTCATGGAGCGATATACCTTTTGATCCACCGCTTTACCATTGGGAGCGATGTCAAGTTGGCACTTGGTAGGCATTGGTGTAGTAGCCGGCTTGACATCACTTAGCTTGAATCTTTTAAGCATGTCTTGAGTGTATTTGGCTTGGTTGATGAAGGTTCCTTCTCTTCTTTGTTTGATGTCAAAACCAAGGAAGAACTTCAACTCTCCCATCAAAGACATCTTGAACTTGGAAGTCATGAGAGCAGCAAATTCCTCATTGAAAGCTTTGTTAGGAGAACCAAAGATAATATCATCAACATATAGTTGGCATACAAACAACTCCCCTTTGACCTTCTTAGTAAAAAGAGTGGGGTCGATTAGCCCCACCTCAAATCCACGATCTTGTAACAACTCGGTAAGGTGGTCATACCACGCACGTGGGGCTTGTTTAAGGCCATAGAGTGCCTTATCGAGTTGATACACATGATCCGGAAAGTAGGGATCCTCGAACCCGCGGGGTTGCTTGACATAGACCAACTCATTAATAGGACCATTAAGAAAAGCACTTTTCACATCCATTTGTTGCAACTTAAACTTGTGATGGGAAGCATAGGCAATCAACAAACGTATGGATTCAAGACGAGCAACGGGAGCAAAGGTTTCACCGTAGTCGATACCGTCGACTTGGTAGTAGCCTTGTGCTACTAATCTTGCCTTGTTGCGAACGATGTTCCCATGAGCATCTTGCTTGTTCTTGAAGATCCATTTGGTCCCAATGACATTGTGGTCTCCCGATGGCCTTGGCACCAATCTCCATACTTTGTTGTACTCGAAGTTGTTGAGTTCTTCATGCATGGCATTGAGCCAATCCGAGTCTTCGAGCGCCTCATAGACCTTTTGGGGTTCAACACAAGAGACAAACGCGTGATGTTCACAATAGTTTGCTAATTGTCTACGAGTGCTTACCCCCTTTCTTAGGCTTCCAACCACATTTTCCATGAGATGGCCTTGGGTGGTGAGCTTGGAAGCAATCTTCGCGGCACGACGCTCTAATTCCTCCTCGGATGTGGAAGGAGGAGGGTTGATTGCTCATCTTGAGTGCCGTCTTGAGCTTGTTCTTGATCTTGAGCTTGCTCTTGATCCTGAACTTGCTCAAGGGGGAGAACTTGACCTTGGGCATCATGTAGAGGTTCACCACCATCTTGAGGTTGATCTTGCCCTTGGTCTTGTTCACGAGGTTGAGGGCCTTCACTTTGTTCTTCGGAAGCGTGTGGGTCTTGATGAGGTGATGGCTCTACTTGAGTAGAGCATTGTCCTTCTCCTTTGGCCACAAGGGGTTCCTCAATGGGTAGAATTTGACCAACACCCATTCTTCTTATGGCTTGGGGAGGAATTTCATCACCTACATCACAAGTACCACTTTGCTCCACTTGGGAGCCGTTATTTTCGTCAAACTCCACGTTACACGTCTCCTCAATGAGTCCGGTGGACCTGTTGAGGACACGGTAAGCATGAGAGTTTGTAGCATAACCAACAAATATGCCCTCATGAGCTCTAGCCTCAAATTTAGACAAACGAACACCTTTCTTGAGAATGAAACACTTACAACCGAACACCCGGAAGTACTTGAGGTTGGGCTTGTTGCCGGTGAGTATCTCATAAGGAGTCTTGTTCAAGCCTTTGCGAAGATAGAGCCGATTGGATGCATGACATGCGGTGTTGATGGCTTCGGCCCAAAAGTTGTATGGAGACTTGAACTCCGCCATCATGGTCCTAGCCGCATCCATCAACGTCCGGTTCTTCCCCTCCGCAACACCATTTTGTTGAGGGGTGTATGGAGCAGCATATTGGTGCTTGATCCCCTCATCACTAAGAAACTCATCCAAGGTGTAGTTCTTGAACTGGGTGCCGTTGTCGCTTCTTATTGTCAAGATCTTTGCATTGTGTTGACGTTGAGCTTCATTTGCAAAGTCGATGACGGTTTGTTGAGTCTCACTCTTCCTCTTGAAGAAGTATACCCAAGTGTATCTTGAATAGTCATCCACAATCACCAAGCAATACTTTCTACCTCCAAGACTATCAAAAGATGGAGGACCAAAGAGATCCATGTGAAGGAGCTCCAAGGGTCTCTTCGAGTAAATGATGGTTGATGGAGGATGAGCCTTTTCATGAAGCTTTCCTTCGATACAAGCACTGCAAGCACGATCTTTGGCAAAGCTAACATTTGTTAGTCCACGGACATGGTCCCCCTTGAGAAGACTTTGCAAAGACCTCATATTGACGTGGGCTAAACGGCGATGCCAAAGCCATCCCACGTCAACTTTAGCCATTAGGCATGTCGCGGTCTTAGTGGGTCGCTCCGAAAAGTTAATCACATAGAGACCGTTCTCGACATGCCCAACAAAGGCTACTTTAAGAGTCTTGCTCCACAAGAGGGCCATGGTTTCAATGTCAAAGAATGTAGCAAAACCCATGAGTGCAAGTTGACGAACGGAAAGCAAATTGTATGCAAGGGACTCAACAAGCATGACTTTCTCGATCGTTAGATCATGAGAAATGACAACCTTGCCGAGACCCAATACCTTAGAATGTGATACATCCCCCACTCGACATTGGTGGGCATAGATGGAATCTCTTGCACGTCCACCACCAAGTCCTTGCTCCCGGTCATATGATTTGTTGCTCCACTATCGAGCAACCATGATCCCCCACCGGAAGCAAACACCTACAAGAGATCAATGCTTGGTTTTAGGTACCCATTTAGTAATGGGTACTTTGATGTTAGTAACAAGGGTCTTGGGAACCCAAATAGACCATTCAATGTACGTACTCATAAGGAGAACCAACGAATTTAGCATGAACATGTCCATCACTAGCACGGCACAACACATATGACGGGTTAAAGTTGCCGGCTTTGTTTGAGGACATGCTTTTGCCCTTTTGGATGTCAACTCCCTTCACTTTTTCCTTCTTATCCTTAGGAGAACCCTCTCCTTCTTTCACAAATGTTTGCTTGAGAGGAGGAGGACGTTTGGTCTTGTTGTTCTTCTTCTTCTTGCTCTTGGACTTTGGTGCAAACCCAATTCCTTCCTTGGCCACAACTTCCTTTTGATTGCTCAAAAGGTCATTGAGGTTCTTCTCACCTTGAATGCATGTCACAAGGCCTTTCTAAAGTTGATCTTTCAACTTGGCATTCTCCTCCACAAGATGCACATGCTCACAACACGGGTTAGTAGCACATGCATTATCAATTAATACCATGTGAGGAAAGGTGGCCTTTTCCTTGATAAGATTAACTTGGAGTTGAGCATGAGACTCCTTGAGGTTAGCGTGAGCACCCTTCAAGACCTTGTGGGCCTTGTCAAGTATCTCAAACTCCTCTTTGAGTCTAGCATGATCAACCCCAAGTTTAGCCTTCTCGGAAGTTAGCACACGAGACACGACAAGAGCATGATAAAGATCTTTCTTTAACTTAGCATGGTCATCATTGTGTGACTCCTCAAGAGTCAAACGATGCACACGCTCTTCCTCAAGAGCATTAGAGAGATCCGATATCTCATCGGCATAGTCACGACTATGACCTTCCATCTTAGAGATGGTTTCTTCGTGAGCCTCGATCATGTCATTGGCCTCACCAAGTTGTTCCAAGAGAGCAACAAAATGCTTCTTGGACTTGCCCTTGAGCTTACTCATAAAAGACTCAAACTCATTCACTACTTCATTAGACCCATCATGTTCATCAATGCACTCCTCCATGGAGGGATTAGTAATGATGGTGGTTTTAATGTTGGGTGAGGGAGTCCTGGACTAGGGGGTGTCCGGATAGCCGGACTATCATCATCGGCCGGACTCCAAGACTATGAAGATACAAGATTGAAGACTTCGTCCCGTGTCCGGATAGGACTTTCCTTGGCGTGGAAGGCAAGCTTGGCAATACGGATATGTAGATCTCCTACCATTGTGACCGACTCTGTGTAACCCTAGCCCTCTCTGGTGTCTATATAAACCAGAGGGTTTTAGTCCATAGGACGAACAACCCTTACAACAATCATACCATAGGCTAGCTTCTAGGGTTTAGCCTCCTTGATCTCGTGGTAGATCCACTCTTGTACTACCCATATCATCAATATCAATCAAGCAGGAGTAGGGTTTTACCTCCATCGAGAGGGCCCGAACCTTGGTAAAAACATCGTGTCCCTTGTCTCCTGTTACCATCCGCCTAGACGCACAGTTCGGGACCCCATACCCGAGATCCGTCGGTTTTGACACCGACATTGGTGCTTTCATTGAGAGTTCCTCTGTGTCGTCACCGATAGGTTTGATGGCTCCTTCAATCAGCAACAACCACGCAGTCCAGGGTGAGACTTTTCTCCCCGGACAGATCTTCGTATTCGGCGGCTTTGCACTGCGGGCCAATTCGCTTGGCCATCTGGAGCAGATCAAAAGCTACGCCCCTGGCCGTCAGGTCAGATTTGGAAGCCTAAACTTCACGGCTGACATCCGCGGAGACTTGATCTTCGATGGATTCGAGCCACAGCCGAGCGCGCCGCACTGTCACGATGGGCATGGTTTAGCTCTGCCGCCGGATAGTGCCCTGGAGGCCGCACATGAGTCCGCTCCGACCCCTAGTTCGGAGCCGACCGCGTAGATCGAGGACAGGTGGCTGGACACTGCCTCGGGAGCTGCAATCTCTACGGCGATGGAGCTGAATACTGACTTTGTCCCTCGTAAAGCTCGTGACACTGAGGTGCCGGACTCCTCGCCGGACTCCGAACCTCCTGCGCCCCTACCAATCGAATCCGATTGGGCGCCGATCATGGAGTTCACCGCCGCGGACATCTTTCAGCACTCACCCTTTGGTGACATCCTGAATTGCTAAAGTATCTCTCGTTATCAGGAGAGCCCTGGCCGGACTGCGGTCAGGACGGTTGGGATGCGGACGACGAAGAAATTCAAAGCCCACCCACCACCCACTTTGTAGCCACTGTCGACGATTTAACCGACATGCTAGACTACACTCCGAAGACATGACGGTATGGACGACGACGCCGGAGACGACCAAGAACCAGCGCTTATCGAGCACTGGAAAGCCACCTCAACTCATGATGTATATATGGTGGATACCCCCAAAGGGAGCGATAACGAGGAACAACGGGACGCGGCGAAGGATAATTCCCCCGAAAAAGAATCAAAACGGTGACGCAAGCGCCGCCCCAAGTCCCGCCTCGATAACAACAGCACCCATAATGACCCAGCCATAGAGCAGGGCAAACCAGTGGGCGACGAACATGCAACCAAGCAACCATCCGAACAGGATGAATCGGATAATCAACCCATCCCCGGCGAAAACAACAGTCCAGACGATCTTACGCCGGACACACCACCGGAGCATAAGAACCTTCACAAAAGGCTTGTCGCCACTGCAAGAAGCTTGAAGAAGCAGAAACAGAAGCTCAAAACAGCGGAAGACATACTCAGAATGAGGTGGAGCAAAGTACTCAAGACCGCGGACAAATATGGCAACAGCCACCAAACAAAGAGCTACCCGAAGCGCAAGCTGCTGCCCGAATTCGACGAGGAGGCTGTAGAGCCCCCACAGTCAAAAAGCAAAGAGGCCGCCTGGCCGGATAGACAACCATATGAAAGGCCAAGAGCAACAAGCGCGCCGCACACAAGCCGGCACATGATCCTCGCAAAACAGATGGCCCGGTCAGGTCCATTTATGGGCCAAAAAAGAGGGGCCCAGGAAGCAACACAACACGCCGAGTGTTCGAAGACAACGGCACACCCAAATACAGGGGCGCCACACACCCACTATGTTTCACCGATGAGGTGCTGGATCATGAATTCCCAGCAGGGTTCAAGCCCGTAAACATAGAGGCATACGACGGAACAACAGACCCCGGAGTCTGGATTGAGGATTACATCCTGCACATACATATGGCTAGGGGAGACGATCTCCACGCCATAAAATATTTGCCCCTCAAGCTCACAGGGCCAGCTCGGCATTGGCTCAAAAGCCTCCCAGAAAATACCATTGGAAGTTGGGAAGAGCTCGAGGACGCGTTTAGAGCAAATTTTCAAGGGACTTATGTCCGCACTCCGGATGCAGACGATCTAAGTCACATAACCCAACAGCCCAGAGAATCAGCGCGCAAATTCTGGAACAGGTTCCTCACCAAAAAGAACCAAATAGTTGACTGTCCGGACGCCGAAGCCTTAGCACCTTTTAAACATAACGTCCGAGACGAATGGCTCGCCAGACACCTCGGCCAGGAAAAGCCAAGAACAATGGTTGCGCTAACAAGCCTCATGACCCGCTTTTGCGCGGGGGAAGACAGCTAGCTAGCAAGACGCAGCACCAGCGACCCGAGTACATCCGAGATCAGAGATGGAAACGGAAAATCACGGCGCAGAAAGGACCAGCACTGAAATAAAGAAAAGAGCCCAAAGAACACGGCGGTCAACGCCGAATTCAAAAGCTCGCGGCCGAACACCAAAACACTGCCTCTTAAGGACAACAGTGACGAGCTATCCAACTTAAACAAAATTTTGGATCGGATATGTCAAATCCACAGTACCCCCGGGAAGCCTGCAAACCACACCCACCGAGATTGTTGGGTCTTCAAATAGTCCGGCCGACTCAACGCCGAACACAAGGGGCTCGACACGCCAAGCGAGGATGACGACGAACCCCACCAGCAGAGCGCCGGAAAACAAAAGACTTTCCCACAAGAAGTCAAAACAGTAAACTCACTTCATGTGATAATACGGAACAATAGTGCGGCACCTGCCAAAGTACGTGTCGCACAGTCCACCCCAGCGGAACCGCGAGATTGGATGTCAAAACCAATTACTTTCGACCACCTGGACTATTCCAGAAGTATTCGAAACGCGGGATGGACTGCTCTGATATTGGATCCTATAATCGACGGACTACAATTTACACAAGTCTTAATGGATGGCGGCAGCGATTTAAACCTGCTATATCCGAACACAATCCGGAAGTTGGGGATAGACCCTACTAAAATTCGCCATAGCCGCACTTCCTTCAAAGGAGTGACGCCAGGCCCTTACGCCAAGTGCACGGGCTCCTTACTACTAGAAGTTGTGTTCGGATCACCCGACAACTTCCGTCGCGAAAAGCTAATCTTCCATGTCGCCCCATTCAAAAGTAGCCATCAAGCACTATTGGGACGTGAAGCTTTCGCCCGCTTTAACGCAATACCACACTACGCGTCTCTTACACTTAAAATGTCCGGTCCACGCGGCATCATCTCATTAAAAGGTCATTTAAGACCCCGGACACGGCTAGACGAGTCCGGCACAAATAAACTAGGGGCTCCCTAGCCGCATACCCCTTCACAAGGGGCTGCGCGTACAAACAATAAAGAGCCACTAAAAGCTCAACTTTATTCATTCATTCATACTTTGCTTTCAATAAAAAATTTTGCACGATTTCTTTTCAAGCTAAGTTCCTCTCTTTTTATAGATGAACAACGTGTACACCCATCCAGGATACGGCACAACGGAGACACAGGCGCAGACGTGCAGCAGGGACCCGTGGCAAGGATTCTTTTCAGATTAAGACCCTGCGTAAACCTTTCTTACTGTCTCTTGTTGATTCATATCCCACGATTTTTTACCATAACCGACGAGGAGGCTGGCGTTTTGGCATCGGCCGCGCCAGAAATTCTCGCTTGTACCTGGACACTAGGGGCTTAGGGCATTGTTCTGCCCGTTATCATAAAGACCGAATACCTTAGGGAGTGTTCGGCGTCTCGAGTTAGGCCTTATATGCATCAGCTCCAAATCATGTCTTTGGTCAAATGTTGGGTTTGCCCGGCTCCAGTGTTTTGCTGCCTTACGTTCCGTATCATTGGCTAACGCGGCACCAGGAGAACTACCGCGATTGTGCCCCGGTTCGACCGGGCGAGCACCTCAGTAGAGAAAGCCGAAAACTGACTGTCATGATACAGCGAGAGACTGGTCAACCACTCGATCGACTACCGGAATGTTTAGAATTCCTCCGCTTTGATGAAGGACCATTTCCCGGTCAGGTACATACGCACCCCGAATTCGGAGAGCGCGGTGCCCCTAGGGGCTATATCGTAGCCCCACCCTCGAACTCCTATGGCTAAGTGAAAGTGATAAAGCATTATAGTCCGGTTGCCTCGTTTGCTACGCTACCACCTCCTTCACAGGACCAAGACATTGGATTAAGTGTGAAAATGCGCTATTTTTGCAAACACCCCCGCACCATGTGCATGGGGGCTGAAGCCGAAGACTGCCATCTTTCAGGTTATACACAAGTATACATTAACGGCCGCACAGGAGATATTTCAATACTTGAACGCACAAGTATAAAAAGCACTTATATTATATATATCATCTTACAAATCATAAAAATCATTTAAACATGACATTCTTTGAGCACTGCGACTCTATTGCACGAGCACCCCGCAGAACTTCCCCAAAATAGTGCTCGACGGGTATCCGGCTCTCGTCCGAACCCCGGGTTGCAACAGCGGTGGTATCCATCTCCGTCCAGTATGTCTTCACACGGGCGAGGGCCATCCGTGCACCCTCTATGCAGGCTGACCGCTTCATCGCCTTGATATGCGGCACCGCCCCAAGGAATTGCTGCAATAAGCCAAAATAACTCTTCGGCTTGGGCCTATCCGGCTAGATATGAGTCACTACATCCGTCATGGCTAGTCCGGACAATCTATTCAACTCAGCTCACTCGGCCAGCCGATCGGTCAACGAAAGTGAACGCTCCGGACTATGGAATTGAGACAAAAAAAGCTCTTCCGTCTCGTGATCCTTTTGACTTCAGAAGTGCATAACAGCATCTGCCGCACTCGCCGCTAAATCCATATAAGGATCCTCCGGACCCCACAGCTGGCCAAGCTGAGCATACTTCGGATCTGTGAACCTCCTGCGCAGCAGAAAAGGCTTACCAGCCGCGATGTCTCCGGCCTGACGCAGCTCCTCCTTTATAGCCCTCATTGCAGAACGGGCATCCTTGGCTTCGGCGGTGGCCTTCTTCAGGTCTTCTTGCTCCGCTCGGCGTTCCTTTTCAAGAACCTCATAGCGGTCGATCACATCTTTTAGCTTCACGGCCATTTCGGCCATCTCCCCCCTGCTTCGGCAATGAGCAGCCCTTTCGGCTTGTAGCTCTTCGGCCGCCTTCGAGGTAGCCGCATCACTCCTCCGGGCCTGCTCCTTGGCTCGAGCAAGCTCTGCTCGAAGGTCCTCCATAGCAGCGGCACCATCTGCATCAAACACACATGTTGTAAGGAGTGAGCTTCAGCTCCCTTACTAGGTGACCACGGAGAAACAACATACCTTGCGACTCGTCAAGTCGTTTATTGACCAGCGCGATGTCCGCATCCGCAACGTCGAGTTGCCGCCTTAGTTCAGCAACTCCATCAGTCCGGTTGGCCACCGGACTATCCACCACATGTGTAGGAAAGGTGAAAATTAATGCCTGAGATTATGATCCTCGGCATGCTGTCGTTTTCGACAACATACCGAGTCTCAGGGGCTACTATCTATACAGGGCACACTTTATGTGTAAAACTGTCATAAGGTATGTCATTTTTACGTACCTCAAACCCCGCCAGCAAACTTCTGACGGCATCATGCAACCCGCCCTCGGCGGATGAAATTCTTTCAATCACCGTACTCATCAATGTACGGTGACCTTCTGAGATAGACGCTTCTCGAGCAGATCCCTCAGCTCCCCCGGCCGTACACCAGTTGGCGCCGAACTCTCCGGCCCGGCCGGACTCGGGGATACCCTCCGTGATGACACCTCAGGGTCGTCCGCCCCGCCTGACGGTGCGGCAAATGGGGGCGTTTCGCTCTCCATCATCTCCGGACGAAGCTCCCCCGAAGACGAGCTCAGCTGAGAAGGACGGAGATCCGAACTACAAGGTAAAAACTTCGGTTATCCTCAGAAGCAAAAATAGGGATGTCCCTTATTACAAAACTCCCCTTTTTCTACTTACGGCTCGCTAGAGGGCTGATCCCTTGGGGGAGAGGGTGCGGCCGGGGCTTCCCCTGGCGCAGGACCCTCCGGTGAATATCTCTTCCCCCGCTTTGAGGCCTTGCCCTCCGGGTTTCCGAAAGAGGTCCTCCTCTCCCCTTGGAAGGGGGGATTCTCGATCCCTCCCCTCTCGAAAGCCTCCTTGGTAGAGGCGGTAGCTTCTCTGTTTTCCCCTTCGCCTTCCTCCGAAGGCGCAACCTCCAGCATCTTAACCAACACGGGATCCGGCGTGGTCTCCGGGAGGGGGGCCGGACACCGTATCAGTTTTGCTTGCGCTATCCACTCCTGTTCAGAGGAAAATTGGTTAAAAGGCAAATCCTAGAAATGCAAACGAACGGTATGTCCGGACACAGAGCTACTTACTTGTGTATCCGGGCGATTGCAGCTTAGGCCGGCATCCTCGGTCAATTCCGGACACACCTCTTGTGATCCGAAGAACAATTTGTACATCTCCACAGGCATCGTACCCATGAAGTGTTGGAGAATTCGTGGTCCCTCCGAATTGAATTCCCACAGCCGGAGAGGACGGCATTTGCAGGGCAGAAGACGCCTAATCAGCATGACCTGCATCACCACGACCAGATCGATCTCCCTCTCTTGGAGGTCTCGAATCCGGCCCTGCAATAGGGGCACGTCCTTTGACGGCCCCCAGTTGAGCCCTTGGTTGACCCATGATATCAGCCGTCGTGGAGGTCCCGAGCGGAAGATGGGTGGCGGCTTCTGCCTGCTGCCCCTGGGAGCGGTAATATAAAACCACTCCTATTGCCACAAGCCGAGCTCCTCTTGGAAAGAGCCCTCGGGCCATGGAGCATCGGCCCTCCTGCTTACAACTGCCCCGCCGCACTCTGCTTGGCGCCCCTCGATCATCTTTGGCTCCACGTTAAAGGTTTTGAGCCACAAACCAAAGTGGGGGGTAGTGCGGAGGAAGGCCTCGCAGACGACAATGAATGACGAGATGTGGAGGATGGACTCCGGAGCCAGGTCATGGAATTCCAACCCATAGTAAAACATGAGCCCTCTCACAAAAGGATCCATCGGGAAGCCTAAACCCCGACGGAGGTGGGACACAAACACGACGCTCTCGCCGGGCTCGAGAGTAGGAATAACTTGCCCTTTGGCGGGCAGCCTATGCGAAATCTCGCAGGTCAGGTACCTGGCTTCTCTCAACCTTAGCACGTCCTCTTCTGTGACAGAGGAGGGCATCCACCGGCCCTGTAGGTCGGAGCCGGACATTGCCGAAAGTCCGAAGCGCTCGAATCTGGGGCTCTGGGTGTTGGAACTCAGGGCGAAGGGCAGATTCGATTGAGAATTGAAGAAAAACGAGCCTTGGTCCCATTATAAAGAGGGAGAATACCAAGAGCCGTCCCCGTGACCATTTGGGACTTGCCTTCGATAGAGGAGGCGTGGCAACAGGCGCGGTTGGGTTACCCACGTCCGTATTGATGGGTATCCCGGAATAAGGGGAACACGATCTCTGCTTCGACAAGATGTGCCAAGGAAACCGCTTCGCTAAACGCGCTGAGGTGGTATAATAAAAACGATTCAAGTAAAGGCTTGGTAGTGGTGTGACGTCACGCCACAAAATATGTCAGCAGATTGAACTTGTGTACATATTATTCTCTCTACGGTGGTATGTGGAATTTATTTTGCAGAGCCGGACACTATCCTGGTGTTCACAATCTTCTATGAATTAATTCGGAGGAGGAACCCGCCTTGCAATGCCGAACAATATGCGCGCCGGACTCATCGTCATTGAAGCCTGGTTCAGGGGCTACTGAGGGAGTCCTGGACTAGGGGTTGTCCGGATAGCCGTACTATCATCATCGGCCGGACTCCAAGACTATGAAGATACAAGATTGAATACTTCGTCCCGTGTCCGGATGGGACTTTCCTTGGCGTGGAAGGCAAGCTTGGCAATACGGATATGTAGATCTCCTACCATTGTAACCGACTCTGTGTAACCCTAGCCCTCCCTGTGTCTATATAAACCGGAGGGTTTTAGTCCGTAGGACGAACAACCCTTACAACAATCATACCATAGGCTAGCTTCTAGGGTTTAGCCTCCTTGATCTCATGGTAGATCCACTCTTGTACTACCCATATCATCAATATCAATCAAGCAGGAGTAGGGTATTACCTCCATCGAGAGGGCCCGAACCTGGGTAAAAACATCGTGTCCCTTGTCTCCTGTTACCATCTGCCTAGACCCACAGTTCGGGACCCCCTACCCGAGATCCGCCGGTTTTGACACCGACATTGGGGGTTACCTTGTTTGAAGCTTTAGCCATGAGGCATTTGGCGGTGATGTTTTCGTTGGGGGAATCAAAGAGAGACACCCGGGGAGTAGTAGCAATGGCAACGGATGCCATGGCCATAGCTTCTTCATTTTCATCATCATCGTCATCCTCTTGGTATTCTTCTTGAACCACCAACCCACGAGTGGGAGTCTTCTTGGTGAAGTTGTTCTTGTTGGGGAAGGACTTGGCTTTGTCTTTTTGGATGAACTTGCCAGCATTGTCTTCCCGCTTCTCGTAAGGACAATCCGCAATGAAATGGCTCACATTGCCACAGTTGAAGCAAGTTCTAACTCGTTGCTTGCCCTTGACGCCACTTGAGTTGTTCTTGTTGAAGTTGGGTCTTGAACTCTTCTTGCTCCAAAATTGTCTTGAAGCAAGGGCCATGTGCTCATGGTAATCAAATTTGGTGTCTTCGGGGTTGCTTTCCTCATCTTCCACTTCTTCCTCTTCTTCCATAATAACCTTGGCCTTCAAAGCAAGGTTGGGCTTCTTTGCCCTTTGAGAACGGAGCACCGCATTGTCGGCGGTCTTGTCCAAGATGCTCATTGCAACGAACTCATCCAACACTTCACTTGAGGTCATGGAGTGGAAGTCCGGTCATTGACAAATGACGGAGGACATGGCCTTGTTGTAGGGCATCATGGCCTTGAGGAACTTTCGCTTGATCCAATTGTCATCCGTGTGCTTGCTTCCATGATCTCGGAGTGCGACCGCGAGTTTGGTCACTCTTCGAAAGATCTCACGAGGTTCTTCATCTTCTTTCATTGCAAACTCATTGGCTTCATCTTGCACCACTTCATAGTTGGAGCGTTGAATGCTACACTTCCTCGATAGAGACCCTCGACACATTTCCATGCTTCTTTAGCCATGGCATGGGGTCGAAGATGAGGGAGATCTTCGGGAAGGATTGCATCTTGGATGATGAAGAGAGAACTCTCATTGAATTGATTGTCCACGGCTTCTCGAGGGGTGAAGTTGCTTGGGTCATGAGGATAGAAACCTTCTTCAATGATTCTCCAAAGGTTAGTGTTCACATGTTTTAAATGACGCTTAAAGCGATAGACCCAAGAATCAAATCTTCATGTTTCTCATATTTAGGAGGAGGACCAGCATGATTCAAATGAGTGGAGGGGATTGGCCCTCCATAAATTGGGGGTTCCACATAGGCAAAGATGTCGGTACCATTTCTACCACTAATAGAAGGACTCTTTTCAATGTTAGCTTCCCCCTTGTCGGAGGTAGCATCCGTCACCTTGTTGGTAGGATCACCCACTTTCATCGGCGAGGTAGATTGATTAAGTCCTTCTAGGAATTCTTTAAACATGTCCTTGACCTCGGTCGTCATGGAGGTTTTCAATGTTTCCAAAGCCACATTGAATTCCTCACATGAGATCGAGTTACCCCCATCTCCCGTAGATGATATCGGATTTGCACCGGAGTGCTCTGCTCTCCCACCTCATCTACGACATCAACCATACTCTTCAGACGGTAAAGTCCTTAAAAAGAGACGAGGCTCTGATACCAATTGAAAGGATCGGTATGGTTGACTAGAGGGGGGTGAATAGGCAACTAACAATTTTTAAGCTTTTCTTTACCAAATTAAACTTTGCAACAAAATAGGTTGTCTAGATGTGCAACTAAGTGAGCAACCTATATGATGCAATAACAACTAGCACATAAGCAAGCAATGGATGTAACACAAGTAGGCTTGCAAAAGTAAAGGCACGAAATAACCAAGAGTGGAGCTGGTGGAGACGAGGATGTGTTACCGAAGTTCCTTCCTTTTAAAGGGAAGTACGTCTCCGTTAGAGCGTTGTGGAGGCACAATGCTGCCCAAGAAGCCACTAGGGCCACCGTATTCTCCTCACGCCCTCACACAATGCGAGATGCCGTGATTCCACTATTGGTGCCCTTGAAGGCGGCGACCGAACCTTTACAAACAAGATTGGGGCTATCTCCACAACACTTGGAGGCTCCCAACAACACCACGAAGCTTCACCACAATGGAGTATGGCTTCGAGGTGACCTCAACTGTCTAGGGTGCTTAACACCCAAGAGTAACAAGATCCGCTAGGGATAAGTGGGGGAAATCAAATTTCTCTTGGTGGATGTGTAGATCTGGGCCTTCTCAACCAATCCCGAGCAAATCAACAAGTTTGATTGGCTAGGGAGAGAGATCGGGCGAAAATGGAGCTTGGAGCAACAATGGAGCTTTGGGGGAAAGAGGTAGGTCAACTTGGGGGAAGAAGACACCTTTATATAGTGGGGGAAACAAACCAACCGTTACCCCACTATACATCCCCGCACAGAGCGGTACTACCGCTAGGGCAGAGCGGTACTACCGCTGAGAGCGGTACTACCGCTCCCTACTCAGCGGTACTACCGCGCTAGTGAGGAAGACAGGGCCCTGGCCCCAGAGCGGTACTACCGCAGGAGAAGAGAGGTACTACCGCTTGGAGCGGTACTACCGCTTCTACTACCGCGCCTAGTACCGCAAAACCTGACACGAGAAAACACCGGTCTTGAATCGAGGTGGCAGTAGCGCGGAACAACTGCGGTACTACGGCCGAGGCCCCCAAGCGGTACTACCGCCCTGAGGAGTGGTACTACCGCTGAGAGCGGTACTACCGCTTCGTGGAGCGGTACTACCGCTGGAGAGCTTCGGCGGTACTACCGCTGTAGACCGCGGTACTACCGCTGGCACAGAACGGAGCAGGAACGGAAGAGAAAGTGCAGCTCCAAAGATGGAGAAGGAATACGACGGGTGTGAAAGGGATGTGTACGTGATGATTCCACCCTAGTCTTACCAAAGCGGATCCCTTCTTGATAGTACGGTAACTCCTACGAAACTAGTCCACCAACAACGAAACGAAGGAGCTACACCATCTTGAATAAAACACCGAGGGGAGGAAATCGTCTCGTGCCAATGGATGAATCTCTGAAAGAACTTAACACACACGATTAGTCTGCAAAAGCATTGTCATCAATCACCAAAACCACTGAGTTTTTGGATAAGTTCGTCGTGGTGTTCATTGACGATATATTGGTCTACTGGAAGAACGAAGAGGAGCATAAGGAGCATTTGCGCTTGGTTCTTGAGAAGCTCAGGGAACATCAGTTGTATGCCAAGTTCAGCAAATGTGAGTATTGGTTAAAGGAAGTTGGATTTCTCGAACATATTAGATCCGGATAAGGAATAGCAGTAGACCCTACCAAGGTTGCTTCTGTGACTAAATGGGTGGCACCCACATTAGTTGGAGAGATCAGGAGTTTTCTTGGACTCGCAGGATATTATCGGAGGTTCATTGAGAATTTCTCCAGGATTGAAAAACCCATGACGGAGTTATTGAAGAAGGACATCAAGTTTAAATGGACTGAGGAATGTGAAACTAGTTTCCAGGAGTTGAAGAAACATTTGATTACAGCCCCAATGCTGATTCTCCCAGACCAACGTAACGATTATCAAGTATATTGCGATGCTTCACGATGAGGACTTGGAGCTGTGCTTATGTAGGAAGGGAGAGTTGTTTCATATGCCTTACGACAGATTAAACCTCATGAGCTGAATTATGCTACACATGATTTGGAGTTAGTAGCCGTAGTGCATGCGCTGAAGATATGGAGACACTTTCTCATCGGAAACCATTGTGAGGTATACACAGATCATAAGAGTTTGAAATATATCTTCACGCAGAAGGAGTTGAATCTCAGGCAAAGGAGATGGTTGGATCTCATCAAGGATTATGATATGAAATTGCACTATCATCCCGGAAAGGCTAATGTCGTAGCAGATGCGTTGAGCCGCAAGAGTTGTGTTAACATGCTCATAACCGGAGAATTACCTAAGGAGTTAGCAGATGATCTTCGAGAGCTATGTTTGGAGATAGTCCCGAGAGGTTATGTTGCAGCATTGGAAATTAAGCCCACTTTGTTGGGAAAGATCGGAGAAGCCTAGAAAACTGACAAGGAGATTGCCGAGATAAAGGAAAGGATGAGTAAAGGAAAGGCTAAAGGATTTCGTGAGGATGAGCATGACACTTTATGGTTTGAGGATCGCATATATGTGCCCAATGACCCCGAGATCAGGAAGTTGATTTCGCAGGAGGCCCATGATTCGTCGTATTCAATTCATCCAGGAAACACTAAGATGTATCTGGATTTGAAGGAAAGTTTCTGGTGGACAGGAATGAAGAAGGATATGGCCGAGTATGTAGCAGTATGTGATGTTTGTCAGAGAGTTAAGGCAGAGCATCAGAAGCCAGCTGGATTGCTACAGCCATTGCTGATACCCGAATGGAAGTGGGATAAGCTTGGCATGGATTTTATCACTGGATTTCCCAGGACTCATTCAGGCTATGACTCTATCTGGGTTATAGTCGATCGTTTGACGAAAGTATCTCATTTCATCCCGGTGAAGACCACTTGTACGAGTGCTAAGTTGGCAAAGATATACATGACCAGGATCGTATGTCTGCATGGAGTTCTGAGGACCATTGTATCAGATAGAGGAACCCAATTTACCTCAAAGTTTTGGAATCAGTTGCATGAGACTTTGGGTACCAGGCTAGAGTTCGGTACAACCTTTCATCACAGACAGATGGACAGATCGAGAGAGTCAATCAGATTCTGGAGGACATGTTGAGAGCTTGTGCGCTAGATTATGGATCAAGTTGGGATGACAATTTTCCTTATGCGGAGTTCTCCTACAACAAAAGTTATCAAGCCAGTTTGAAGATGGGCCCTTTCGAAGCCTTGTACGGAAGGAGGTGCAGGACACCGTTATCGTGGGATGAAGTTGGAGATCGACAGTTGTTCGGACCAGATTTAATCAAAGACTCTGAAGAGAAGGTTAAGTTGATTCACGACAGACTCAAGGTAGCCCAGTCTAGGCAGAAGAGTTATGCGGATACTAAACGCAAGGAGATAGTTTATGAAGTCGGAGACAGAGCATATCTTCGTGTGTCCCCACTTCAAGGAGTTAAGCGTTTTGGAGTCAAGGGAAAGCTAGCACCACATTTTGTGGGACCATACAGAGTTTTGGAACGCATGGGAGAACTTGCATACAAGCTGGAATTGCTAGAAGGATTGTCAGGAGTTCATGATGTTTTTCACGTTTCCCAGTTGAAGAAGTGCCACGCAGAGATGGACGATATTCCTCTGAGAGATACAGTGCCATTGGAATCAATTCAGTTAGACAGTGATTTGACTTATGAAGAGAAGCCAGTCAAGATTCTCGAGTTTTCTAGTCAAGTTACTCACATTAAGGTTATCAAGTTTTGCAAAGTTCAGTGGAGCCTCCATACCGAGGAGGAAGCCACTTGGGAGCGAGAAGAAGATCTCCGTAGAGACCACCCAAACCTTTTAGCTGACCAACCCGAATCTCGAGGGTGAGATTCATCGTAAGGGGGGTAGGTTTGTAACATCCCAATTTTCAATTTGGATGTTATATATAGATCATCATATGCATATCATGTTTATTCCTGCATTTGGTTGTGACCCTAGAAATCTTAAGCAACTCAAGCACCCAAGGGGAGAGTTGGAGGTTTCACAAAAATCATATTTGAATTTATTTCAAATTTGAAGAAAGGATCAATTTGATTTTATTAGTTTTCTCTCCAATTATTTGCAATATTAAAAATAAGTGAGAGAAGATAATATGACTTCTTCAAATTAGGGGAAATATTGGAGAAAGAATTTTAAAATCAAATTATGAATTTTCTGGTATTTTATTTGCTATTTTATATGTTAGAAAAATATGCATTTTCAAAATTGCATTTTAGGCCAGAAAAATGTTCACTTTGTTCTAAATATTCTATTTAGACGGCCAAAATTGCTTTTGGCATTTTTAGAATTTTTTTATATTTTATTAGGAACTTTTCTTCGGGCGAAATTATTGAAAAAAAATCGTCGCCCGACTGGGCCGAAGGCCCAGTCGAGCCGGGCCGCGGCCGCCTCGCCCCGCCGCCTTCCTCCCGCGCGCCGCTGTGCTCGGCACGGATGCCGAGGAGGAGTCCGAGCCGGACTCCTCCCCGGGCCGGCCCCCTCCCCAAGTCAAGCCGCTCCCCCGCCCTATAAATAGTGTCGTCGCCGCCCCTCTCCACCCCGTCCCGAGCCGCCGCCGCCAGCCGCTGCCGCACTCCGCCGCCTCGGCCCGCACCGCGCCATCGTCGTCCCGCGTCGCCTCCTTGCTGTGCCACCTCGCCAGAGCCCCGCCTCGCCGTCATCGAAACCGGTAGAAAACTGCCCCGGTTCGCCGGTTCGTTACGGTTTTATTTTCGGTTCGATTTTTAGATAGGTTCGTTCGGTTTATTTATTTAACGGACGTTCGTCCGATCGTTCGTTTAAACAAACGCTTTTCGCCAGATTAGTTCAGATAGCGGACGTTCGTTAGCTAGTCTTTTTCTTTTTAGTTTATTTTCGGCCAGGGACTTATCTACGATTATTTTTATCGCGATTTAGCCCCTGGTCTTTAAACTAGCATAACTTTTTACCCGTTTATCAAAATTAGATGAAACCAGCGCCTAAATCTTCGTATCATTCTATTCTTTCCAGTTAACCAACTTGAAAATGGTTTCGGTACTGTAAAATTTGAGTTTAGTCCAGATTTGTAAATGATCTTGTTTCGTTCATATTTTGAGTTTCGTTGCTCCGTTGAATTGAATCTTTTTGCAAATCGTAGCTAATCACATGTACACTGCTAAGATCTAATTCACATGTTAATATTGCTGTTAGGTTTTGATTCTTGTTAGTTTAAGCCGTTTGCTTGTTTCGTGTTCGATTTGGATCTTTTCTTGGGTTTTCTCGTGTTTCGATTGAGTGATTGCTTATGTATGATATTGTTTGTCTACGCTAGATTACCCGGAGTGTGAAGCTTGTTACTACGAATCTCTAGAGTTTGCAGATCGTCAGCAAGGCAAGTTACACTTTGATCATACTCTTTTATACCCAGTTTTTACTCTGCATTAGCATTGCTCCTCAAATATTTGCATGAGTAGGATTGGGAGCATGTGGTTTTGGTGGTAGTGTTTGAGGTAGGAACCTAATATCTTTATGATCACCCCGGGAATATACGTTATGCTTATTATTGCTTAGCCATGCTCGTAGACGGGGATTGGATCATGATTCACACATGGAAGTTTGAGAGTTATTTAATTATGGTTAACATTAAGGTGGCAACTTTAATATACATCTGGGTGGATTGGTTGAGGCACCTGGGGAACCCAGTGTTGTCTGTTTTTGGTAATCCTGGAGTACCCGTGTGATTTTCCTATGGAATGCCACCCAGGCTCAAATGGATCATAAGATTATTCGTGCTAGAAACTTCCATGTGCAGCCACAAGCCATTATGCCTCTGGCATAGTTGTGTAAGTTGTGTGATCTCTTGAAGAGGTAGACTAGCAGATGTAGAGGGATGTAGGTGGTGCTGTCTACCCGGAGTAGAGAGTTAATACTTCAGAAAGACTGTGCCTCGGTCATCCCATTCTCAAACACTGTCCCAATCCTTTTTGTAGCAAAGGACAAGCCTGGACAAACTCTTATAATAGGAAAAGCGCTCCCGAGGACACATGGGAATATCGTCAAGCTAGTTTTCATCACGCTCATATGATTCGCGTTCGGTACTTTGATAATTTGATATGTGGGTGGACCGGTGCTTGGGTACTGCCCTTACTTGGACAAGCATCCCACTTATGATTAACCTCTATTGCAAGCATCTGCAACTAGAACAAAAGTATTAAGGTAAACCTAACCATAGCATGAAACATATGGATCCAAATCAGCCCCTTACGAAGCAACGCATAAACTAGGGTTTAAGCTTCTGTCACTCTAGCAACCCATCATCTACTTATTACTTCCCGATGCCTTCCTCTAGGCCCAAATAATGGTGAAGTGTTATGTAGTCGACATTCACATAACACCACTAGAGGTTAGACAACATACATCTTATCAAAATATCGAACGAATACCAAATTCACATGACTACTAATAGCAAGACTTCTCCCTTGTCCTCAGGAACGAACGTAACTACTCACAAAGCATATTCATGTTCGTAATCAGAGGGGTAACAATGTGCATAAAGGATCTGAACATATGATCTTCCACCAAATAAACCAACTAGCATCAACTACAAGGAGTAATCAACACTACTAGCAACCTACTAGCACCAATCCCGGACTTGGAGACGAGAATTGGATACAAGAGATGAACTAGGGTTTGGAGATGAGATGGTGCTGGTGAAGATGTTGATGGAGATTGCCCTCTCCCGATGAGAGGAGCGTTGGTGATGACGATGCCGATGATTTCCCCCTCCCGGAGGGAAGTGTCCCCGGCAGAACAGCTCTGCCGGAGCCCTAGATTGGTTCCGCCAAGGTTCCGCCTCATGGCGGCGGAGTCTCGTCTCGAAAGGTTCTCCTCTATTTTTTTCTCATCGAAAGACTTCATATGGGAGAAGATGGGCATTGGAGAGCCACCAGGTGGCCCACGAGGTAGGGGGCGTGCCCAGGGGGGCGCGCCCCCCACCCTCGTGAGCAGGGTGTGGGCCCCCTGGCCTTCATCTTTGGCGACGATTTTTCTTTATTTATTTTAAGGTGTTCCGTGGAGTTTCAGGACTTTTGGAGTTGCACAGAATAGTCCTTCAATATTTGCTGCTTTTCCAGCCCAGAATTCCAGCTGTCGGCATTCTCCCTCTTCATGTAAACCTTGTAAAATAAGAGAGAATAGCCATAAGTATTATGACATAACGTGAAATAACAGCCCATAATGCAATAAATATCGATATAAAAGCATGATGCAAAATGGACGTATCAACTCCCCCAAGCTTAGACTTCGCTTGTCCTCAAGCGAAAAGCCGATAACAATAAATATGTCCTCATGTTTAGAGGTAGAGGCGTCGATAAAAATAAAATACGGACATGAAGGCATCATGATTACTTCATAACAGCAACATATATAAATTTTGTCATATGATTACTTATGTTCTAGTGGTGATATTTTCACAAAGCCAAAATATGAATCAGAAACTTTATTGGGCACCAACAATTATAATCTCAGCCATTGAAGCAATTGCAATTTATCATAACATCGGAAAGAGTCTATGTCAGAGCTTAAAAGCAAGTCCACATACTCAACTATCACTTAGTCCTTCATAATTGCTAACACTCATGCGATACTTGTGGTTACAGAGTTTTAATCGGACACAGAGAAATATAGGGGCTTATAGTTTTTTCCCCACAACTTTTTACTTCAAGGGTAATGTCAACAACAATAATTCATGCTCCCCCACACCCAATTAGATATATATATATATATATATCATGTTCTTTCCAACATGCTGAGCTTGCCAAAGGATAAAATGAAAAAGGGAAAGGTGAAGATCACCGTGACTCTTGCATAAGGTAGAGGATAATAATAAAAGATAGGCCCTTTGCAAAGGGAAGCAGAGGTTGTCATGCGCGTTTAGGGTTGATGCACAAAATCTTAATGCAAAAGAACTTCACTTTACATTGCCCCTTGTATGTGAACCTTTATTATGCAGTCCGTTGCTTTTATTGCGTCCACAACAAGTTCGTGCGAAGTTTATTTTCTCCGCACTAATAAATCATGCATATTTAGAGAGCAATTTTTATTGCTTGCACCGATGACAACTTACTTGAAGGATCTTACTCAATCCATAGGTAGATATGGTGGACTCTCATGGCAAAACTGGTTTAAGGGTATTTGGAAGCACAAGGTGGTGGCGGCGGCAGCGCTGAGATGCTAGAACAAGCTTCGTCGGGGGGGGGGGGCTGCAATGATTGTGTCCGGAGCTGGAACTGAAGGAAGCACGCAAGATGCAAGCGGGGAGGTGCTACAAAACTCGAGCGAGCTCGGCGGCGGAGGGGGTACTTCAAGCTCGCCGGTGGCGATCCCGTGAGGCGGGGTTGCGAAGAGGGCGTCCGCGGGCGTGGTGTTCGTGAGGGAGCAGGGAGAGGTAGAAATATGGGAGCGATCGAGTGATCTTCTCTGGTCTAATCGAAGGGATGCGCGTTGACCGGCCCAATTTGGGCCGGTCGACCGGCTCCTATCACCCGCCTAGAAATAACCGAGAAATAATGAAAATGCAATGAAAACCAAGTCAAAACTCTTTGTAAAAGGTCACAAATTCTCAAGCCATCACTATGATAGGTGAGTACAACACTCCTCTAAACTTTTGGGATGAAGCCTTCAACGCATATGACTAGTTAATGTTGGGCCAGGCATCTGCTATGTCTTGAGCTTGCGTTGGTTTTCCTTGAAGAGGAAAGGGTGATGCAGCAAAGTAGTGTAAGTATTTCCCTTAGTTTTTGAGAACCAAAGTATCAATCCAGTAGGAGGCTCCTCAAAAGTCCCACGCACCTACACAAACAAACAAGAACCTCGCAACCAACACAATAAAGGGGTTGTCAATCCCTTCACGGCCACTTGCGAAAGTGAGATCTGATAGAGATAATATGATAAGATAATATTTTTGGTATTTTTATGATATAGATTGGAAAAGTAAAGATGCAAATAAAAGTAGATGATAAATTTATATGATAAAAGATAGACCGGGGGCCATAGGTTTCCCTAGTGGCTTCTCTCAAGATAGCATAAGTATTACGGTGGGTGAACAAATTGTTGTCGATCAATTGAAAGAAAAGCAAATAATTATGAGATTATCTAGGCATGATCATGTATATAGGCATCACGTCCGTGACAAGTAGACCGACTCCTTCCTGCATCTACTACTACTACTACACACATCGACCGCTATCCAGCATGCATCTAGAGTATTAATGTCAGGACCCCGACTCAATGCCACATCGATCTAGCATGTAACACCTCATATCACTTTGCGGCCTCACGCACGGTATTCCCACGGGTGTCGCCTTACCTTTGCCCGGGACCGTTTGCGCCTTTTGGCACACGTATATGATAGTGTCGCTAGCATCCATATGATAAGGAGCCCGGGCTGACATGGCTAGTCGTAAACCCAAAGTGGCACAAACTTACAGGGACAGGCATCCATGAACCAGCATCAAACGTGTCGGTCATCAGCGAGTGAATCCAGGCTGTAGCACTGGGCTAGCAGGACTCCGGTGAACCGGGCTGTAGCGGGCTAACAGGACTCTGGTATTCATCGCGTGACATTTCCCCGAAGGGACAGACACAGGAACGAAGAAGGACACATGCCGGCCAGCCTAAGTGTTCCGGAGCAGTAGCAAGCTACCATGGCTCAATGGAAGCACTAGGAGACATTTCCCGGTAAGAGTGGCTACTAAGGATAAACAACTAGATAGTTAGATCCCACACATACCAAGCATTTCAATAACATACACACAATATGCTCGATATGTGCAAATACAACATGGCATCACAACATGACTCTACAACTCAAGTATTTTATTCAATAGGCTCCGAGGAGCGAGATATTACAAACATGGGTCTCATGACCCAACATTCAGAGCATACAAGTCAAAGCACAAGCGGAAGCTTAAAATGTCTGAGAACAGACAACTAAAAATGAAAAAGGCTGAGACGCCTGACTATCTACCAGATCCTACCGAGGGCACAAGATCGTAGCTGAGGTAACAAGCTAAACGTCGAAGTCCACGTGAAACTACTAGTGAGACTGAAGTCTCTCTGCAAAAAACATAAAATAGGCAAACGTGAGTACAAATGTACCCAGCAAGACTTACATCAGATCTAACTGCATATGCATCATTGTCAACAAAGGGGATGGTGGGGTTTAACTGCAGCAAGCCAGCTTTGACTCAGTGGCTATCCTGAACTACGACTGCATGTAACTCTTTTGAGGTGGCGCAAACGAGTCCACATATTCACCATATCAATACACCACTATGGATCCGCTTCCGTCTCCCTACCAGAGCGCCATCCATAGCACTCACGCTTATCTTGCGTATTTTAGAGTATCCACTTTCACTTGTCTATGAACTGTACAGGCAACCCAAAAGTCCTTTACCGCGGACACGGCTATTCGAATAGATCATATTAACCCTGCAGGGGTGTACTTCTTCACACACGCTCTCGCCACTTACCGCCATGTACACGTCATGTATCTCGGCAACCTTCAAGCGGAAGCTTGGCGAGGGTGTCAGCCACGACCTGACTAACCACACAAGTCTCTAGTCCAGGTTTATCGCCTATTCGGGTTCCATCCACAAGGAGATCCGGTTGGGGTGTCGCTCACGGCCCCAAACGATGTGAGCAGGGTTCCCAAGCCCACCATCCGGGTGCCACTTGGTACACCGTGCCACTGTGCCTAGTCTGTCCCAAGCCCACCTGTACCGGGTGCCACTTGGTAGACTACTAACACTACCTACAAACACCAGAAACTAGTTGCAACTCCTGGACAGAGATCAGGTTGATTAATAAGTCGAGAGAGTCAATTAAGGATCCCAATGTGTGGTAGTAGCTGTTCATGGATCACAAACACAGAACTCAGTTCCTAAGGACGGCTTCAATGGGACAACCCACCATGTACTCCTACATGGCCTCTCACCGCTACCTTTACCAAATCGTGTTCACACACTTAGCTCTCAACAGTATGACATGTTCACACACCTCCGATTCATCCCCGATGAATCAGACCTGACTCAACTCTAAGCAATAGCAGGCATGACAACAAGCATGAATGAGTAGGCACATCAGGGCTCAAACAACTCCTACTCATGCTAGTGGGTTTCATCTATTTACTGTGGTAATGACAGGTCATGCAGAGGAAAGAGGTTCAACTGCCGCAGCATGTAACAGTTGAATCATTGTTGTCCTAATGCAGTAAAAGAGAGCAGGAGCGAGAGAGTGGGATTGTATCGGAATGAACAAGGAGGGTTTGCTTGCCTGGCACTTCTGAAGATAATATAGTTCTTCATTGGTGTCATCGAACTCATCGTCGGAACCACGTCTATCGAGAGGGGACAAACACCGGCAAACAAGGAAGAACACAATCAATGCAATGCACAATATGATGCATGATCATGACATGGCAATATGCTGTGATTTGAGCTAATGCAACTAGCAGCAAGGTAAATGGAGTTGGTTTGAACCCTAGGTTCAAATTCAAACTCCACATGTGATTATTTAAATGCCATACATATGATTTGTCCTAAACAGAAGCTATAAGTTGTTCTAACATGCATGAAAATGGTACAGATGGATAGATTGGATTTTTTGATCATTTTTCATATATAATTTATTTCATTTGGAGTTACAGTTGAATTTCTATGATTTTTAGAAGTTTATACTATTTTCTGGAATTTTCTGAATAAGAATAAATCCAGGAAAAAGCATTACTGCATCAGCATGACGTCAGTGTGACATCAACAGGGTCAACAGAGCTGCCCCGGGTCAAACCTGACCAGTGGGGTCCACTGGTCAGTGACCAAATGTTGTTTAGTGTCACTGGCAGGTGGGGTCAGGTCAACGGTGATGTGGCCAGGTCAAACTAACCTGTGGGACCAGCGGGGTTAGTTTAATCTAAACAAAAACTAAACCATGTTTATTTAGACGGTGGGGCCCGGCTGTCAGTGTGAGAGAGGGTTAATTAGCTGGGTCATTAGCCCCTAATGACGACGCCACGTCAGCACGCCGGAGTGTCGCCGGCGACGACCACTGCCGACGGCGGAGGTGCACCGTTTGCTCGCTACGGAGCACCATTCGACGCACGGTTTACTCCTACGGGTTCCTGGGAGTGAGGCGCATCCAAAGCAACAAGCGGCAGCGGCTGGGGTGGCCGGAGCTGACGGCGGCGAGCTCTTAAGCGACGGCCGGAGTTCGGGAATGCATGGAAATGAGGCTACAGAGCACGGCGTGAGGTTCTGGTGGGTGTGCTCGGCTCCTGGGAGTGCACTGAGTGCAGTGACGCGCTCGGTTTGGTCGGAGGTGAACCAAAACAACGACAGCGACAAGTTCGGCGCCGGTGAGGTCTCGGCCTCGACGGAAACAAGGGCTACGGTGAGCTAATGAACATGGCAGCAGGGGAAATTGGTAGAGGGGCTCACGGTGAGGCGGACGATGGTCTCAGCGAGCTTGGGGAAGCACCCGAGCGAGCGGAGCGGCGAGGAGGATCTCCGGCGGCCGGCGACGAAGATGACGAAGAGGGCGACGATGCAGGGCCTTCGGCGAGGCGTAGCTGGATGGAGAGGATGAGGGAGGTGCGGCGATGCTCGTGGATACTTCGGGGAGGTGAGGGGAGCACGGAGGGCACGGCTATGGTGGGCAGCGGCGACGAACCCGTTCGGGCTGCGCGAGAGAGAGAGCAGGGGAGGGGAAAGGTCCAGGGAGAGTGAGAGAGGGGCCAGGGGTGTGCGTGGCATCTCCAGGGCGTCCGGGGAGAAACGGCAAGCAGGAGGTGGCCCTCGCCTCCTGTGTGTGCGCCACGCACAATGCACACTAGCGAGAGGAAGGGGATGACTGGCATGTTGCCTGGTGGGCTGGGCCGCCAGCAACAGTGCCAGGCCACAGGTGAGACTTCAAGTAAGCCAGGTAGGTGGCCCAGGTGAGTCCTTTCTCTCTCTTTCTAATTCTGTTATAGTTTTCTATTTATTCTGTAATCTTTAGGGCTTTATTAAAAATACTTAAATAGACCCAAAAATCATGAAACTACACAATGCCACTGGTTGGAATATAACCAACAGCAAACATTTTAGTTTATGATTATTTGAGCATTTAAAATATTTAATAGCATTTAAATGCCCAAATGCAAATAGAGTATGATTTAATCCAGAGCCCAAATATGTCATGGAAAAATGTGCATCACCTCTGGTTACTGCTTTCCAGCATTTCCAAGAATGATGAACATTTTTGAAAGCCATTTGGAATTACTGGAAATATTTTGGTTGAACCTAGTGAATTCCTTAATGCTAGGGCTTAGGCAATCCCCATTTCAAGTTTCTGAGAATTTTGAACATGATGCACACATGAAGGGCTAGCCTAGAGCATACCAGAACTAGGGATGTGACAATTAAGTTCATAATGAACAGAGTAACGCATTAAGAAAGATGACATGATGTCGAGGGATAAACTCATGCAATATGATATAAACCCCATCTTTTTATCCTCGATGGCAACAATACAATACATGCCGTGCTGCCCCTGCTATCATTGGGAAAGGACACCGCAAGATTGAACCCAAAGCTAAGCACTTCTCCCATTGCAAGAAAGATCAATCTAGTAGGCCAAACCAAACTGATAATTCGAAGAGACTTGCAAAGATAACTTAATCACACATAAAAGAATTCAAAGGAGATTCAAATATTTCTCATACATAAACTTGATAGTAAACCCACAATTCATCGGATCTCGACAAACACACCGCAAAAAGAGTTACATCGAATAGATCTCCAAGAAGATCGAGGAGAACTTTGTATTGAGATTCAAAGAGAGAGAAGAAGCCATCTAGCTAATAACTATGGACCCGAAGGTCTGTGGTAAACTACTCACAATCATCGGAAGGGCCTTGGAGATGATGTAGAGGCCCTCCGTGGTCGATTCCCCCTCCGGTGGAGCGCCGGCGAAGGCTCCAAGATGGGATCTCGCGGATACAGAAGGTTACAACAGTGGAATTAGGTTTTTGTGGTGCTCCCCAAAGGTTTCAGGGTACGTGGGTATATATAGGAGGAAGAAGTAGGTCGGTGGACGCTCGAGGGGCCCATGAGGTAGGGGGCGCGTCCTCCACCCTCGTGGCCGCCTCGCTGGTTGCTTGACTTCCACTCCAAGTCCCCTAGATTGCGCTTGTTCCAAAAAGATCGCTCCCAAAGGTTTCATTCCGTTTGGACTCCGTTTGATATTCCTTTTCTTCGAAACACTGAAATAGGCAAAAAACAGCAATTCGGGCTGGGCCTCCGGTTAGTAGGTTAGTCCCAAAAATGATATAAAAGTGTAAAGTAAAGCCCATAAACATCCAAAACGGGTAATATAATAGCATGAACAATCAAAAATTATAGATACATTGGAGACATATCAAGCATCCCCAAGCTTAATTCCTGCTTGTCCTCGAGTAGGTAATTTTTGATGTGGAATGCTACCTAGCATAATTTTTAATGTAATTTTCTTTATTGTGGCATGAATGTTCAGATCCAAATGATTCAAAATAAAAGTTCATATTGACATAAGAAATAGTAATACTTCAAGCATACTAACTAAGCAATCATGTCTTCTCAAAATAACATGGCTAAAGAAAGTTCATCCCTACAAAATCATATGGTTTGGGCATGCTTCATTTTCGTCACACAAAAATGCTTCCATCTTGCACACCCCCGATGACAAGCCAAGCAATTGTTTCGTACTTAAATAATCTCAAACTTTTTTCAACTTTCACGCAATACATAAGCGTGAGCCATGGATATAGCACTATGAGTGGAATAGAATATGATGATGGAGGTTGTGTGGAGAAGACAAAAAAGGAGAAAGTCTCATGTTAACGAGGATAATCAACGGGCTATGGAGATGCCCATCAATTGATGTCAACGTGAGGAGTAGGGATTGCCATGCAACGAATGCACTAGAGCTATAAATGTATGAAAGCTCAAGAAAAGAAACTTAGTGGGTGTGCATCCAACTTGCTTGCTCACGAAGACCTAGGGCATTTTTAGGAAGCCCATCGTTGGAATATAAAAGCCAAGTTCTATAATGAAAAATTCCCACTAGTATATGAAAGTGACAACATAAAAGACTTTCTATATGAAGAACATGGTGCTACTTTGAAGCACAAGTGCGGAAAAGGATAGTAACATTGCCCCTTTTTTATTTTATTTATTTATTTATTTGGGCCTTCTTTTTTCCTTTTTGGCCTTCTCTTTTTTTATTTGGGGACAATTCTAATAATGATGATCATCACACTTTTATTTATTTACAACTCGTGAATTACAACTCAAAACTAGAACAAGATATGACTCTATATGAATGCCTCCGGCGGTGTACCGGGATGGGCAATGAACCAAGAGTGACATGTATGAAAATTATGAAGGTGGCTTTGCCACAAATACGATGTCAACTACATGATCATGCAAGGCAATATGACAATGATGATGTGTGTCATGGTGATGAACGGAACAGTGGAAAGTTGCATGGCAATATATCTCGGAATGGCTATGGAAATGCCATAATAGGTAGGTATGGTGTCTGTTTTGAGGAAGATATAAGGAGGTTTGTGTGTGATAGAGCGTATCATATCACGGGGTTTGATGCACCGGAGAAGTTTGCACCAACTCTCAAGGTGAGAAAGGGCAATGCATGGTACCGAAGAGGCTAGCAATGATGGAAGGGTGAGAGTGCGTATAATCCATGGCCTCAACATTAGTCATAAAGAACTCATATACTTATTGCAAAAATCTACAAGTCATCAAAAAACAAGAACTACGCGCATGCTCCTAGGGGGATAGATTGGTAGGAAAAGACCATCGCTCGTCCCTGACCGCCACTCATAAGGATGACAATCTAATAACACCTCATGTTTCAAATTTGTTACACAACTTTTACCATACGTGCATGCTACGGGACTTGCCAACTTCAACACAAGAATTCTTTAAATTTACAATTACCCAACTAGCATGACTCTAATATCACCACCTCCATATCTCATAACAATTATCAAGTATCAAATTGATCATAGCATCCAATTCACTTCCTATGATAGTTTTTATTATACCCAACTTGGATGCCCATCATTCTAGGACCAATTTTATAACCATATCAAATACCATGCTGTTCTAAGAGACTCTCAAAATAATATAAGTGAAGCATGAGAGATTAACAATTTCTACAAAATCAAGCCACCGCCGTGCTCTAAAAGATTTAAGTGAAGCACTAGAGCAAAAACTATCTAGCTCAAAAGATATAAGTGAAGCACATAGAGTATTCTAATAAATTCCAATCAAGTGGGTTTCTCCCAAAATGTGTGTACATCAAGGATGATTGTGGTAATCTAAAAAGCAAAGACTAATGTAATACAAGACGCTCCAAGAAAAACACATATCATGTGGCGAATAAAAATATAGCTCCAAGTAAAGTTACCGATGGACGAAGACGAAAGAGGGGATGCCTTCTGGGGCATCCCCAAGCTTAGGCTTTTGGTTATCCTAGAATATCTCGGGGTGCCATGGGCATCCCAAATCTTAGGCTCTTTCCACTCCTTATTCCGTAGTCCATCAAATCTTTACCCAAAACTTGAAAACTTCAAAACACAAAACTCAACACGAAATCTCATAAGCTCCGTTAGTGCAAGAAAGAAAAACCACCACATAAGGTACTGTAATGAACTCATTATTTATTTATATTGGTGTTAAAACTAATGTATTCCAACTTCTCTTTGGTTCATACCACTTAATACTAGCCATAGATGCATCAAAATAAGCAAACAACACACGAAAAATAGAATCTGTCAAAAACAGCACAGTCTGTAGCAATATGTAACTCTAGAATACTTATGGAACTCTAAAAATCCTACCAAAATAGGAAGTCCTGGGAAATTTGTCTATTGATGTACAGCAAAAATAATCAACGCAAAATCACTTTTCTGTGAATTACTAAAATTATTTTCGTGCGCGCAAAGTTTCTGTTTTTCAGCAGAATCAAATTAACTATCACCATAGGTTATCCTATAGGTTCTACTTGGCACAAACACTAATTAAAACATGAAAACACAACTAAACAGAAGGTATATGAAAAAATTATTACTAAACAGAAGCAAAAAGCAAGAAACTAAAATAAAATTGGGTTGCCTCCCAACAAGCGCTATCGTTTAACGCCCCAAGCTAGGCATAAAAGCGAGGATAGATCTAAGTAGTGCCATCTTTGGCACTCAATTCATAAGTAGCTCGCATGATAGATTCATAAGATAATTTAACTTTCTTTCTTGGAAAGTGTTCCATGCCTTTCCTTTATGGAAATTGGAATCTAATATTCCCTTCCTTCATATCAATAATTGCACCAATCGTTCTAAGGAAAGGTCTACCAAGAATAATAGGACAAAAAAGATTGCAATCTTTGTCAAGAACGATAAAATCTACGGGCACATAATTCCTATTTGCAACAATAAGAACATCATTGACTATTCCCATAGGCCTTTTAATGGTGGAATCCGCAAGGTGCAAATTTAAAGACCAATCATCAAAATCATGGAAACCTAGAATATCACATAAAGTTTTTGGAATCGTGGAAACACTAGCACCCAAATCACACAAAGCATAACACTCATGATCTTTAATTTTAATCTTTATAGTAGGTTCCCATTCATCATAAAGTTTTCTAGGTATAGAAATTCCAAACTAAGTTTTTCCTCATAAGATTGCATCAAGGCATCAACAACATGTTTGGTAAAAGCTTTATTTTGACTATAAGCATGAGGAGAATTCAACACGGATTGGAACAAGGAAATACAATCTACTAAAGAACAATTATCATAATTAAATTCCTTGAAATCCAGATAGTGGGTTCAATGCTATTTAAAGTCTTGACCTCTCCAATCTCACTTTTGCCAAATTTAGCATCAAGATCTAAAAACTCCGAATCATTGGGACGCCTTTTAACTAAAGTTGACTCATCTCTAGTCCCATCATTATTAAGATTCATATTGCAAAACAAATATTTAATAGGGGACACACCAATAACTTTTAGATCTTCATCATTATTTTCATGGAAACTAGAAGAACACGCCTTTACAAAGCAACCTTTCTTAGCACGCAATCTAGCGGTTCTTTCCTTGCACTCATCAATGGAAATACTCATAGCTTTGAGAGACTCATTGATATCATGCTTAAGAGGAGTATATCTAAGTTTCAAAGAATCAACATCAAGCAAAAGTCTATAAACGTTCCTAGCCAAATCATCAACTTTAAGCAATTTTTCTTCAAGCAAGGCATTAAAATTCTTTTGAGAGATCATAAATTCTTTAAAACTATTCTCAAAATCAGAGGGCATCTTATTATAATTACCATAAGAATTATTGTAGGAATTTCCATAATTATTAGAGGAATTACTAGGGAACGATCTAGGATTAAAGTTTCCTCTATAAGCATTGTTACCAAAATTATTCCTACCAACAAAATTCGCATCCATAGATTCATTATTATTCTCAATCAAAGTAGACAAATGCATATCATTGGGATCAATATGAGCACTCTTAGTAGCAAACAATTTCATAAGTTCATCCACTTTCCACTCAAAACATGAATTTCTTCTATAGCATGGACTTTTTTACTAGTAGATCTTTCGGTGTGCCATTGAGAATAATTAGCCATAATGTTATCAAGGAGTTTAGTAGCTTCTCCTAAGGTGATTTCCATAAAAGTGCCTCCCGTGGCCGAATCTAAAAGATTTCTAGAAGCAAAATTCAATCTGGCATAAAAATTTTGTATGATCATCCATAAATTCAAACCATGAGTAGGGCAATTGTGAATCATTAATTTCATTCTTTCCCAAGATTGGGCAACATGCTCATGATCAAGTTGTTTAAAATTCATAATATCGTTCCTAAGAGAGATGATCTTAGCGGGAGGAAAATACTTAGAGATAAAAGCATCTTTGCAGTTATTCCAAGAATCAATACTATTCTTAGGCAAAGACGAAAACCAAACTTTAGCACGATCTCTAAGTGAAAACGGAAATAACTTCAATTTAACAATATCATTATCCGTATCTTTCTTCTTTTGCATCTCACATAAATCAACAAAGTTTTTTAGATGGGTAGCGGCATCTTCACTAGGAAGGCCGGAGAATTGATTTTTCATACAACATTCAACAAAGCATCATTGATTTCACAAGACTCAACATCATTAAGAGGAGCAATCAGAATACTAAGGAAATCATTATTATTGGTATTGGAAAAATCACACAATTTGGTATTATCTTGCGCTATCACGACAAGCAATCCAACACACAAGCAAACAAAAAGGCAAGCGAAAGAGAAAGGAGATTGGGAAAGAGGGCGAATAAAACGGCAAGGGTGAAGTGGGGGAGAGAAAAACGAGAGGCAAATGGCAAATAATGTAATGCGAGGGAGATGAGTTTGTGATGGGTACTTGGTATGTCTTGACTTGAGCGAAGACCTCCCCAGCAACGGCGCCAGAAATCCTTCTTGCTACGTCTTGAGCTTGCGTTGGTTTTCCTTGAAGAGGAAAGGGTGATGCAGCAAAGTAGCGTAAGTATTTCCCTCAGTTTTTGAGAACCAAGGTATCAATCCAGTAGGAGGCTCCTTAAAAGTCCCACACACCTACACAAACAAATAAGAACCTCGCAACGCAATAAAGGGGTTGTCAATCCCTTCACGGCCACTTGCTGAAAGGATCGATATGGTTGACTAGAGGGGGGTGAATAGGCAACTAACAATTTTTAAGCTTTTCTTTACCAAATTAAACTTTGCAACAAAATAAGTTGTCTAGATGTGCAACTAGGTGAGCAACCTATATGATGCAATAACAACTAGCACACAAGCAAGCAAAGGATGTAAAACAAGTAGGCTTGCAAAAGTAAAGGCACGAAATAACCAAGAGTGGAGCCGGTGGGGACGAGGATGTGTTACCGGAGTTCCTTCCTTTTAAGGGGAAGTACGTCTCCGTTAGAGCGGTGTGGAGGCACAATGCTCCCCAAGAAGCCACTAGGGCCACCGTATTCTCCTCACGCCCTCACACGATGCGAGATGTCGTGATTCCACTATTGGTGCCCTTGAAGGCGGCGACCGAACCTTTACAAACAAGGTTGGGGCAATCTCCACAACAATTGGAGGCTCCCAACAACAACAACACCACGAAGCTTCACCACAATGGAGTATGGCTTTGAGGTGACCTCAACCATCTAGGGTGCTCAACACCCAAGAGTAACAAGATCCGCAAGGGATAAGTGGGGGGAATCAAATATCCTGTGGTGGAAGTGTAGATCGGGCCCTTGTCACCCAATCCCGAGCAAATCAACAAGTTTGATTGGCTAGGGAGAGAGATCGGGCGAAAATGGAGCTTGGAGCAACAATGGAGCTTAGAGGTGGAAGAGGTGGTCAACTAGAGGTAGAAGACACCCCTTATATAGTAGTGGGAAAAATCCAACCGTTATCCACATGTTCAGCCCGCGACACACGGTACTACCGCTCCAGGGGCGCGGTACTACCGCGAGGCTGCGCGGTACTACCGTGGAGGACCACGGTACTACCGCGACGGCTGCACAGGCCGGAACTTGCCTGACTAGGGGGCAGTACTACCGCTTGCGCGGTACTACCGCTCCCCCTTGCGGTACTACCGCAAGGCAGGAGGGTCACGGCCTGGGAAGGGCGCGGATGAAATAAATTACATCCGTGCCTACTTCTGCTGAAACTGGAGTGGTACAAAAACCCGACGCGGTACTACCGCTCGCAAGGCGCGGTACTACCATTGCGGGCGCGGATGTAAAAAATTACATCCGCTCCTACTACCGTGACTCTGCGGTACTAGGTAGGAGGGATACGGTACTACGACTCCTAGGGAGCGGTACTACCGTGGGCCCCCGCGGTACTACCGCACTGGACGAGCGGTACTATCGTGGGGGCGCGGATGTAAAAAATTACATCCGCCCCTACTACCGCACCGGAGCGGCACAAGGCCTGGGTGCCGTGGTACTACCGCACCAGAGGGGCGGTACTACCGTGACACACAGCGGTACTACCGCTTGTACTTGCGGTACTACCGCAAGTACAGCAGTAGTCGCCAGGTTTCCGCACAACCAAGATAACGAAGGGCAGATCCAAAGTGTAGGGAAAGGAGGGACAAGTGTACGTGTTGATTCCACCCAAACCTTTCCGACGCGGACCCCCTCTTAATAGTACGGCTCTCCTACGACTCAACTCCACCAAAGAGAAACGTAGAACCACGCCGACTTCAATAGTCTCTGAGGGGCACTGAATCGTCTCGTGCCTAGTGATGAAGTATCTAGGAAACTCAAGGCACACGATTAGTCCGCAAAAGCATTGTCATCAATCACCAAAACACCTAAGGGATAAATATGCCCTTACAATCTCCCCCTTTTTGGTGGATTGATGACAACGCGGGATTTGCACATAGATAAGATAATGAGAGCAGGGGCAAACCCCACCTCTCTAAAATATAGACGGGCTCCCCCTAGATGTGTGCACTTTAGATGAATGCTTTGGACTGCATAGCACACAGACTAGGATCAACACTCCCCCTATATTTTAGAGGCCAAGGCATGATAATAAGCATAGCACAGCATAAAGATAGCACAATATGACACAAGCTTGCTAGGATAGATAGAGTGCATATGTCTTACACCATACGAAGTAAAGTAACCAAGGTTCAAACGAGAAAGCAGCAAATAGTTCAACTGAGAAAGGAGAAAACACACGACACACACGACTCGCAAACTCGCAAATCACACACGACTCGCAAACTCGCAAATCCCTACACTCTCTCCCCCTTTGGCATCGAGACGCCAAAAAGGCAGGGAGGACACCTACACACACAAGAGGTGGCTCAAGCAGAGAACTCGTCCCAACCCTCTCCGTCGGACTCCTCTGCAGCTGGAATGGACTCCTCGACATCCTCCTCAGAATCAGTCCACATGTAGCCTTGCTTCTCCATCCACTCGGCCTCAGGAGTGATGCGCTCCTCAGACCCGCCAAACACTTCCTCACCATAGAGCTGCAAGATCTTGTTGTGCCGGCGACGACTCTCCTTGGACTCCACGTGAGTCCTGTACTGCCTCTTGGCTTGCATGCAGAAAAGAGACTTCATCTTATCCTTCAACTTCTTAGCCCATGAGGGCCTAGAGGCACTCTGGGAGGGCCTAGCAGTACGGCCCTCAGCAACATCCTCGGTGCCAGCATCCTCCTCATCAACAGCAGCCCTAGCAGCAGTCGCCTCGGCACGAGTAGCGGTGTTGGCCCAGTTAGACTTGATACGCAGACAAATGGGCTCATGGCGAATCCAGTCTGGAGCAAGGAACTCCTCCTCAGGGTACATCTTCTCCCAAGTCTTTGAGATCAGCCAAAACAGATAGGGCCCATAGATAGGCACCTTGCGGTTGAACACTGCAAACCAAAGCTCACACCACATGATGTGTGAGACATCAAGTGGCCGAGACTGAGTTGAACGAGCCTCCTGGCAAATGAGCATCATATCCACCATATAGGCATGAACCTTGTCTTTGTCACCGATGCGTGGGAACAAGGAGTTGCGGAAGATGCGATACATGATATCCAGAAAGGGGTTGAGTACCAAAGTTGTCTTGCCATTGGCGAGCGCCTTCTCAACCATGAACGGGGTAAGCTTGTCCTTGTTGGCAGAATCAACATTGCCATGGGGGCGTACACCCACTGGAGTGTTAAGCCCATCATTAGGAACCTGAAGCAGATCCATGAACTCCTTCCAGGTAGCAGACAGTTGGCGGCCATTGGTCATCCAGGTCATCCTCCTTTCTTCATTAGGGTGAAAGTACACTGAGGCAAAGAACTGACAGATAATCTCAGGGTCATAGTCCAGGTGGAAAGAGATCACATGCTCAATGCCAAACTGCTCCACCAAGTCCAGAGCCTCTCCAAAGTAGTCAGCGGAACTTGTCCTTCCTCATGTGGTGCATATCAATCCACTTCACCTCCACATAGGTATTCTGCTTGTTCTTGATGACATCCAAATAGATGTTGGTCTGTGTCTTGTTCCAGAACAGCTCACAGCCTCTGACAGTGGAACGTGGATGCACATAAGGGTGAAGCTGCCTGAGACGAACATACTCAGTGGGGGCTATCTCATCCATGCCCTTAGCGGGCTCCTTGTGCTTGCTAGCAGAGGTCTTGACATTGCGCTTGGAGGAAGACGATCCCTCTGGTACTTCTCCTGGGTTGCGCAGACGCTTGGAGACAGTGTCACGACTGGGATTGGACCGGCGAGAGCCACCACCTAAGATACACATGCAAAGCACCAAAGACGCGAAGAAGATCAATGCAAAGGCCACGATAAAGCACAAGAAACACATAGAAGGCATACGAGAAAGTTGGCATGCGATAGATGCGAGCCACGGTAGAACTGCCACTGTCTGCGGTACTAAAAAGTTAGTACCGCTCCAAACGCGGTAGTACCGTGTGAGGTCACGGTAGTACCGTGGCTGGAGCGGAAGTAAGCTTATAGTACCGCACAGAGCGTGGTAGTACCGCTCCCGAAGGGCGGTAGTACCGTGCGGGCGGTAGTACCGCGCCATACGGGCGGTAGTACCGCGTCGCGTCAGATCTAACTGGTGATTTGAATCTGAAAAGAACCGCGAAACAACGGCAGTGTTGCGGTGATCAGATCTTGCGCAAGACAACAATACAAGTATAAATCCTATGTAATACCACGCTCCTTCATCCTAGTCTTGCAGAGATTAAGCCTATGAATCTCAAGAACACACAAGCCTCCCCCAAAACCTAAAAATACCAAAGACAAAAAACATGGAGAGGGAGTTGGGGAAAAACCTTGGTCCATAGCAAGAGCACGTGGTGGGGAACGATCCCACCGGTCGGAATCACGGGAGGGCAGCCGGTGGAGGAGATCCGGCGACGAACGCCGGTTCCGTTCTTGAGCGAGGGAGAGGAGGAGACGACGTGGAGAGAGAGGACACGAATGGGTACGGGGAGTTAGAACTCCCCCTGCCCGTCCTTATCCCCACGCGCTCGAACCGGCGCGGTAGTACCGCGTATCATCGCGGTAGTACCGCTCGGGCGGAAGTACCGCGTCGAGGCGGTAGTACCGCTCAACCAGGCGGCAGTAAAAAATTACTGCCGCGTGGTGACGGTAGTACCATGCTCCCACCAGCGGTAGTACCGTGGCTGGCTGCGGTAGTACTGTAGCTGGCCGCGGTAGTACCGTGAGCTCAAGTCACCGCAGGTTTCAAACACGAGAGGAAAAAGCCTTTGCACGGGAACTTTTCACACACAAGAGACCACAAGAACACGCACAGACCAGAGGTGAAGGACAACAAGAAACCACCAAGTGACAAAGCCTCTCGAGGAGAGAGGGCGGTGGCCGAAGCCACCTATGTTTGAGTTGAATGGTATGGCACCGCGAAGAATTATCCTTGGGCCCATGGCCAAAACTCGTCTTTGAAGCACAAGTACCATCAAAAATGGCTAATGTGAAAGAGGTGATCTATTTATGCATAATGGGGGGAGGGAGAGTTCATTGAGAGAACAACACTCCCCCTATGTCCATGCCTACACCTAAACTAGACAACAAGTTGAGTGTGGTGGGGGGTGCACGGTTTCAAGTCACATTGCTCAAATCAATGATATTTAGCTCATGCCTTAACTCGTGAAATCTTGCTTCATCCAAGGGCTTCGTGAAAATATCTGCAAGGTTATCATGAGTGTTGACATACTTGAGCTCGATCTCCCCTTGCCTAATGTGATCCCAGATGAAGTTATACCGAATCTCAATGTGCTTCGTCTTGAAGTGTTGCACCGGGTTGAGAGAAATCTTGATGGCACTTTCATTATCACACCAAAGAGGCACTTTGTTACAAATGACACCGTACTCCTTTAAAGTTTGCCTCATCCATAGGAGTTGAGCACAACAACTACCGGCCGCCACATACTCCGCTTCGGTGGACGAGAGAGACACACAACTTTGGTTCTTGGAAGACCAACTTACCAAAGAGCAACCAAGAAACTGGCACCCTCCGGAAGTGGACTTCCTATCCACTTTGTCTCCCGCCCAATCGGAATCCGTGAAACCTTCAAGCTTGAAGTTTGCTCCTCTTGGGTACCATAAGCCAAAGTTTGGGGTATGAGCCAAATATCGAAAGATTCGCTTGACCGCCACATAGTGACTTTCCTTTGGTGCGGCTTGGAAACGTGCACACATCCCCACACTCAACATGATATCCGGTCTAGATGCACAAAGGTAAAGAAAGGAGCCAATCATGGAGCGATATACCTTTTGATCCACCGCTTACCATTGGGATCAATGTCAAGTTGGCACTTGGTAGGCATTGGTGTAGTAGCCGGCTTGACATCACTTAGCTTGAATCTTTTAAGCATGTCTTGAGTGTATTTGGCTTGGTTGATGAAGGTTCCTTCTCTTCTTTGTTTGATGTCAAAACCAAGGAAGAACTTCAACTCTCCCATCGAAGACATCTTAAACTTGGAGGTCATGAGAGCGGCAAATTCTTCATTGAAAGCTTTGTTAGGAGAACCAAAGATAATATCATCAACATATAGTTGGCATACAAACAACTCCCCGTTGACCTTCTTAGTAAAAAGAGTGGGGTCGATTAGCCCCACCTCACATCCACGATCTTGTAACAACTCGGTAAGGTGGTCATACCACACACGTGGGGCTTGTTTAAGGCCATAGAGTGCCTTATCGAGTTGATACACATGATCCGGAAAGTAGGGATCCTCGAACCCGGGGGGTTGCTTGACATAGACCAACTCATTAATAGGACCATTAAGAAAAGCACTTTTCACATCCATTTGTTGCAACTTAAAGTTGTGATGGGAAGCATAAGCAATCAACAAACAAATGGATTCAAGACGAGCGACGGGAGCAAAGGTTTCACCGTAGTTGATACCCTCGACTTGGGAGTAGCCTTGTGCTAGCAATCTCGCCTTGTTGCGAATGATGTTCCCATGAGCATCTTGCTTGTTCTTAAAGATCCACTTGGTTCCAATGACGTTGTGGTTCCCCGATGGTCTTGGCACCAATCTCCACACCTTGTTGTACTCAAAGTTGTTGAGTTCTTCATGCATGGCATTGAGCCAATCCGAGTCTTCGAGCGCCTCATAGACCTTTTGGGGTTCAACACAAGAGACAAACGCGTGATGTTCACAATAGTTTGCTAATTGTCTACGAGTGCTTACCCCCTTTCTTAGGCTTCCAACCACATTTTCCATGAGATGGCCTTGGGTGGTGAGCTTGGAAGCAATCTTCGCGGCACGACGCTCCAATTCCTCCTCGGGTGTGGAAGGAGGAGGGTTAACTTGATCATCTTGAGCGCCGTATTGAGCTTGTTCTTGATCATGAGCTTGCTCATGATCTTGAACTTGCTCGAGGAGGAGAACTCGACCTTGGGCATCATTTAGAGGTTCACCACCATCTTGAGGTTGATCTTGCCCTTGGTCTTGTTCATGAGAATGAGGGCCTTCACTTTGTTCTTCGGAAGCGTGTGGGTCTTGGGGAGGTGATGGCTCCACTTGAGTAGAGCATTGTCCTTCTCCTTCGGCCACAAGGGGTTCCTCAATGGGTAAGATTTGACCAATACCCATTCTTCTTATGGCTTGGGGAGGAATTTCATCACCTACATCACAAGTACCACTTTGCTCCACTTGGGAGCCGTTATTTTCGTCAAACTCCACGTTACACGTCTCCTCAATGAGTCCAGTGGACTTGTTGAGGACACGGTAAGCATGAGAGTTTGTAGCATAACCAACAAATATGCCCTCATGAGCTCTAGCCTCAAATTTGGACAAACGAACACCTTTCTTGAGAATGAAACACTTACAACTGAACACCCGGAAGTACTTGAGGTTGGGCTTGTTGCCGGTGAGTATCTCATAAGGAGTCTTGTTCAAGCCTTTGCGAAGATAGAGCCGATTGGATGCATGACATGCAGTGTTGATGGCTTCGGCCCAAAAGTTGTATGGAGACTTGAACTCCGCCATCATGGTCCTTGCCGCATCCATCAATGTCCGGTTCTTCCTCTCTGCAACACCATTTTGTTGAGGGGTATATGGTGCGGAATATTGATGCTTGATCCCCTCATCACTAAGAAACTCATCCAAGGTGTAGTTCATGAACTCGGTGCCGTTGTCACTTCTTATTGTCAAGATCTTTGCATCATGTTGACGTTGAGCTTCATTTGCAAAGTCGATGACGGTTTGCTGAGTCTCACTCTTCCTCTTGAAGAAGTATACCCAAGTGTATCTTGAGTAATCATCCACAATCACCAAGCAATACTTTCTTCCTCCAAGACTATCAAAAGATGGAGGCCCGAAGAGATCCATGTGAAGGAGCTCCAAGGGTCTCTTCGAGTAGATGATGGTTGATGGTGGGTGAGCCTTTTCGTGAAGCTTTCCTTCGATACAAGCACTGCAAGCACGATCTTTGGCAAAACTAACATTTGTTAGTCCACAGACATGGTACCCCTTGAGAAGACTTTGCAAAGATCTCATATTGACGTGGGATAAACGGCGATGCCAAAGCCATCCCACATCAACTTTAGCCATTAGGCATGTCGCGGTCTTAGTGGGTTGCTCTGAAAAGTTAATCACATAGAGACCGTTCTTGACATGCCCAACAAAGGCTACTTTAAGAGTCTTGCTCCACAAGAGGGCCACGATATCAATGTCAAAGAATGTAGCAAAGCCCATGAGTGCAAGTTGACGAACGGAAAGTAAATTGAATGCAAGGGACTCAACAAGCATGACTTTCTCGATCGTTAGATCATGAGAAATGACAACCTTGCCGAGACCCAATACCTTAGAATGTGATGCATCACCCCACTCGACATTGGTGGGCATAGATGGAATCTCTTGCACGTCCACCACCAAGTCCTTGCTCCCGGTCATATGATTTGTTGCTCCACTATCGAGCAACCATGATGCCCCACCGGAAGCAAACACCTACACGAGATCAATGCTTGGTTTTAGGTACCCATTTAGTAATGGGTCCTTTGATGTTAGTAACAAGGGTCTTGGGAACCCAAATAGACCATTCAATGTACTCATAAGAAGAACCAACAAATTTAGCATAAACATGTCCATCACTAGCACGGCACAACACATATGACGGGTTAAAGTCGCCGGCTTTGTTTGAGGAAATGCTTTTGCCCTTTTGGACATCAACTCCCTTCACTTTCTCCTTCTTCTTCTTAGGAGCACCCTCTCCCTCTTTCACAAACGTTTGTTTGAGAGGAGGAGGATGTTTGGTCTTTTTGTTCTTCTTCTTCTTGCTCTTGGACTTGGGTGCAAACCCAATTCCTTCTTTGGCCACAACTTCCTTTTGATTGCTCCAAAGGTCGTTGAGGTTCTTCTCACCTTGAATGCAAGTCACAAGGCCTTTCTCAAGTTGATCCTTCAACTTGGCATTCTCCTCCACAAGATGCACATGCTCACAACACGGGTTAGTAGCACATGCATTATCAATTAATACCATATGAGGAAAGGTGGCCTTTTCCTTGATTAGCTTAACTTGGAGTTGAGCATGAGACTCTTTGAGGTTAGCATGAGTACCCTTCAAGACCTTGTGGGCCTTGTCAAGTATCTCAAACTCCTCTTTGAGTCTAGCATGATCAACCCCAAGTTTAGCCTTCTCAGAGGTTAGCACACGAGACACGACAAGAGCACGATCAAGATCTTTCTTTAACTTAGCATGGTCATCATTGTGTGACTCCTCAAGAGTCAAACGATGCACACGCTCTTCCTCAAGAGCATTAGAGAGATCCGATATTTCATCGGCATAGTCACGACTATGACCTTCCATCTTGGAGATGGTTTCTTCGTGAGCCTCGATCATGTCATTGGCCTCACCAAGTTGTTCCAAGAGAGCAACAAAGTGCTTCTTGGACTTTCCCTTGAGCTTACTCATAAAAGACTCAAATTCATTCACTTCCTTGTTAGACTCAACATGTTCATCAATGCACTCCTCCAAGGAGGGATTAGTAATGATGGTGGTTGTGATGTTGGGGGTTACCTTGTTTGAAGCTTTAGCCATGAGGCATCTGGCGGTGATGTTTTCGTTGGGTGATTCGAAGAGAGACACCCGGGGAGTAGTAGCAACGGCAACGGACGCCATGGCCATTGCTTCTTCATTTTCATCATCATTGTCATCCTCTTGGTATTCTTCTTGAACCACCAACCCACGAGTGGGAGTCTTCTTGGCGAAGTTGTTCTTGTTGGGGAAGGACTTAGCTTTGTCTTTTCGGATAAACTTGCCACCATTGTCTTCCCGCTTCTCGTAAGGACAATCCGCAACGAAATGGCTCACATTGCCACAGTTGAAGCAAGTTCTAACTCGTTGCTTGCCCTTGACTCCACTTGAGTTGTTCTTGTTGAAGTTGGGTCTTGAACTCTTCTTGCTCCAAAATTGTCTTGAAGCAAGGGTCATGTGCTCATGGTAATCAAACTTGGTGTCTTCGGGGTTGCATTCCTCATCTTCCACTTCTTCCTCTTCTTCCATAGTAACCTTGGCCTTCAAAGCAAGGTTAGGCTTCTTTTCCCTTTGAGAACGGAGCACCGCATTGTCGGCGGTCTTGTCCAAGATGCTCATTGCAACGAACTCATCCAACACTTCACTTGAGGTCATGGAGTGGAAGTCCGGTCGTTGACGAATGACGGAGGACATGGCCTTGTTGTAGGGCATCATGGCCTTGAGGAACTTTGTGACGCCCAACTAATTAAGCCACAGTGAACCTCTGCTATTGATGCAATGTCACCTCGATTACTGTTGCTAATCGCACGTTAGTTTGAAACCGATACAAATTTGAATTCAAAAAAAATGGCAACCAACAAAAGTTTTCAAAAAACAAAACTAAAATGTTCACACTATTTTATAAATTCCCTTGATCATTGCCATGATGGTACCAACTTCATTTGACTCACAAATAAATCCCTAGGAAATTAATAAGTGGTCCAACAACAAATAAATTAGCCATTTCAAAATAAATGAATGTTTATGTATTTACAAACCACTTGAAATCGTGTGTGCTAGCTCAAAACATTGCCTACTATTTATATGACAAGTTTTGTATTCAACAAAACTTATTTGGATTAAATTAAAATACAAAACGGTGGAGAAAATACAAAACAGAAAATTAGAAGAAGCAACAGAGTCTAAGTGCACACTGTGCACTAGAGGCCCAGTGCTATTGTGCACGGCCCAGCCCACCACAGGCCTTTCCTCTTCTCCTATACAGAGGAGAAGGCAGAGGCCATGGCGTGGCGGCCATCCCACGGTGCCATGGCCGGATGGCCACCACGTCGACTTCCCTCGGCCTATAAGAGCGTCCCCTGAAAACCCTAGCCAGCTCTCGACCGATCCCCTCACTTTCCCCAACGAATCGCCTCCTCCTGGGCTCGGAATCGAGCCCGGAACCTCGCGTGGTGACTGTACACCTCGTCACCATTGCCGCGGACAACGTGCTCTCCGGCGCCTGTGGATCCGTCCAGGAGGACCGCCACCCTCGACTTCGTCTTCCCCAAGCAACAACTAGAGCTGGGACGTCCCGTACATTCGCCATCGACATCGTCACCTCCGCGTACATCGTCGTCGTCCGCCGTCGTTTGCCACTACTCCGGTACATCCCCGGCCACCCCGACCACGTCCTCGAGCTCACTGTGAGCTCCTCTGCCCGCTCCCCCTGCTCGCCCTCTCGATCCGTCGCCGTTTAGCCACCCCGCACTTCGGCCGCCATGTATGGAGCTTGCGCCCCGCCACGCCCCTGGCCGCGACCAGCTGCGCGTCAGCCGTCCCCTGGCCGCGTCCGGGCGCGCGTGCGTGCGCCCGCTGCGCCCTGGACGTGCGCCTGCGCCGCCCACTGCTCCGGCGCTCGCCCTGCTGCTGCTTCTCCTTGCAGTGTCGCTGTTGTTGCTGCTCGGCTACTGCCGCTGCTGCTTCCTGCTGTGCTGCCCTGCTACTCTAACTCTATGCGCTGCTACTACTTACTGCTGCTTAGCTTCTGCTACTTACTGTTCGCTGATGTTGCTCTGCTCCGACCACTACTACGGCTGGGCATGGCCATGGCCATGAGCTAGAGCTGTGTGTTGTGTGTGCGCGCATGGCCGGCTGACTCTCTGGATGAGGCCGGCCCTGTTTAGTTTAGTTAGCTGATTAGTAGTACTAGTTAGGATAAATAATGGTTAGGTGTAGTTCCTATGACATGTGGACCCTGTAAATTAAAGTAACAAATTAAATTAAAAAGTGCCCAAGTCTATGACACACGGGACCCGCTTATACTATTCCTATGTTGACCAGTCAAATGTTGACTGGGTCAACCTAACCCCCTGGACCCACATGTCAGCCCCTCTGGTACACTTCTGTGTACCCAGAGCTGGGTGCACCTAGTATTTCACATTTATTTTCGAATAAATAATAATTCAGAAAAACTTTAAAACTTTGAAAATTCATAGAAATTAGACCATAGCTCGGATGAAAAAACTTTGTACATGAAAGTTGCTCAGAACGACGAGACGAACCCGGATACGCAGCCCGTTTGTCCGCCACACACCCCTAGCATACCGAACACGCAACTTTCCCCCCGGTTCCTCTGTCCGAAAACGCGAAACACCGGGAATACTTTCCCGGATGTTTCCCCCCTTCGCCAGTATCACCTATCCCTGCCTTAGATCACCCCTGGCACTGCGTATTGCCTTGTTATATTTTGTGATGCTTTGTTTGCTATGTATTCATTGTTTCTTCCCCCTCTTCTCTCCGGTAGACTACGAGACCGACACTGCTGCAGCCCAGTTCGACTACGGTGTTGACGACCCCTCCTTGCCAGAGCAACCAGGCAAGCCCCCCCCCCCTTGATCACCAGATATCGCCTATTCTCCTCTATACTGCTTGCATTAGAGTAGTGTAGCATGTTACTGCTTTTCGTTAATCCTATTCTGATGCATAGCCTGACATTGTTGCTACAGTCATTGATACCTTACCCGCAATCCTAAATGCTTAGTATAGGATGCTAGTTTATCACCATTGGCCCTACATTCTTGTCAGTCTGCCTTGCTATACTATTGAGCCGTGATCAGCCGGGAGGTGATCACGGGTATATACTATACATATATACATACTACAGATGGTGACTAAAGTCGGGTCCGCTCGAAAAGTACCCGCGAGTGATTCACGGATTGGGGGCTGAAAGGACCTTTGTCCCGACGGCCCTTTGTGTGGATCTTTGTGGTGGAGCGACAGGGCAGGTTGAGACCACCTAGGCGAGAGGTGGGCCTGGCCCTGGTCAGTGTCCGCGGTTGCTTCATAATAACACGCTTAACGAGATCTTGGTATTTGATCTGAGTCTGGCCATTTGGTCTATACGCACTAACCAACTACGTGGGAAAGATATGGGCACTCGACGTCGTGGTATCAGCCGAAGCCTTCTAGACATCAGCGACTGAGCGGCGCGCGCCGGATTGGAACGTAAGCCTGCTCTTGTATTAGGGGGCTAGTTCTGCTTTCGGCCGCCCACGCAACGTGCAGGTGTGCAATGGGCGATGGGCCCAGACCCCTGCGCCATAGGAGTTAGACCGGCGTGCTGACCTCTCTGTTAGGCCTAGGTGGGGCTGCGACATGTTGATCTTCCGAGGTCGGGCATGACCCAGGAAAGTGTGTCCGGCCAAATGGGATCGAGCGTGTTGGGTTATGTGTTGCACCCCTGCAGGGAAGTTAATCTATTCGAATAGCCGTGTCCCTCGGTAAAAGGACGACCCGGAGTTGTACCTTGACCTTATGACAACTAGAACCGGATACTTAATAAAACACACCCAGACAAGTTCCACAGACAACCCGGTGATCGCTTTTCCACAGGGCGACGAGGGGAGGATCGCCGGGTAGGATTATGCTATGCGATGCTACTTGGAGGACTTCAATCTACTCTCTTCTACATGCTGCAAGACGGAGGCTGTCAGAAGCGTAGTCTTTGACAGGATTAGCTATCCCCCTCTTATTCTGGCATTCTGCAGTTCAGTCCACTGATATGGCCCTTTACACATATACCCATGCATATGTATTGTAGATCCTTGCTTGCGAGTACTTTGGATGAGTACTCACGGTTGCTTTCTCCCCCCTTTTCCCCCCTTTCCTTTCTTTCTGGTTGTCGCAACCAGATGCTGGAGCCCAGGAGCCAGACGCCACCGTCGACGACGACTACTACACTGGAGGTGCCTACTACTACGTGTAGCCCGCTGACGACGACCAGGAGTAGTTTAGGAGGATTCCAGGCAGGAGGCCTGCGCCTCTTTCGATCTGTATCCCAGTTTGTGCTAGCCTTTTTAAGGCATACTTGTTTAACTTATGTCTGTACTCAGATATTGTTGCTTCCACTGACTCGTCTATGATCAAGCACTTGTATTCGAGCCCTCGAGGCCCCTGGCTTGTATTATGATGCTTGTATGACTTATTTATGTTTTAGAGTTGTGTTGTGATATCTTCCCGTGAGTCCCTGATCTTGATCGTACACATTTGCGTGCATGATTAGCGTACGATTGAATCGGGGGCGTCACAAGTTGGTATCAGAGCCGACTGCCTGTAGGAATCCCACTTCCACACTCCTTGGCCGAAGTCGAGTCTAGTCACTACAAAACTTTTACTAACTTTGTTGTGTGCCTTACGGGCCCACGTCGCCGTTGGGTGGTCTTAGGATCTTTTATTCCTCGACCTATACTCTGGGATTCTAATCTCTCTTCTATTCGGGTTAAATGATTTTGCTAAAAGGACTAACTTTAGGTTCTCGAAAATACTTTCTCCCGGAGAGCCCCTCCCTCCAAATGATCGCTTGCTGCACCAGAAGATTCCGAAGATACTCTTCGAGGTTTTTCCGAGACCCTTGTGCCCATCGACTTTACAATCCCCTACCACCGGTATACCCTTATGGATAACTACCTACAATTGTCGTTCATACCTTCATCCCCAGTTGTTTGTATGCTTCATAAGATACTCTGAAATACTATCAGACCTTTTGAGCATCCTCTTCAAACTATTGCTCTGCAAATACTTGTATGCTTACATTATGGATGCTCCCATATCACTAGCAATATTCACTAGTATCTTTTGACACCGTCATTTTGATCCTATTGATTCAACATGTGTGCGAATGCACACAATCATCAATCGACCCTTCTAAATTATCTTTCCGGCTTAGACGTCATTTTGAACATGAGCTGGTTCTCGACCAAACTATTTGTCATCGATTGTGCCTCTGGTCTATTCAATTTATCCATCCTTGATCAGAGCGTCTGCTTCTGATCCGTCGTTTTGGAAATCATAATTCCTTTGTTATCTAAGCATCTAATTATTCAGATGTTCTATAATCTAATGCCCTTGCATTCTTTCTTCCTATGATTGAGTACCGATACTCACATCAGCTCCATTGTGGATCGCCCGATCCATTGTTGGATTTCATCCAACATCGTCCTTCATATTCAATAACCTTGTGAGCCTTTCCACGGGTATATAATGCCTTTGGTAAATTGTATCCTCTACTTTGTCAACCATGCTCTACTTTTGAGCTTGTGTTAATTACTATCGAAGTTTGTAGTATATATTCCTAAGAAGCCCTGATGGGTTGAACCTACACGTTCCCTATCCGTGTGAACCCGAAAGATTTAACAGGTCATACTTATCTGGTATTGCACTAGGTAAAACTTTCAACAACTAATGTCATTTTTGAAATACGAGAGGTGAATGGAAGGTTATGCATTGACGAAGTAGGAGTCGACCTTCAACCTTTGTGTTCATGCCCATGGACACGATGTAGATCCTATCATGGAAGCTTCTTGCAATAATAACTATTTCCTTGAAAATATCATCTAGATCTGTGAATTGATCCTTTGCAATCGTGGTTTCGACCATAATTTCTTCCTTTGATTCCATTTCTCAGACAAGTAAAGGCGCTTGTCTTCTATGGATCAATACACCCCACTTCAACCTTTAATTTGATATGCCCTCGAGTATTATCTCCCTGGTATCTCGAGGATATCATGCCATTGCACTACATCTTATGAATTTGTGCCGGAGTAATACATTTCCCTATCATAGTCACTCAATGAGTTTTGGGTTGTCGTCAATCGAGAACACCGAATAGTGAATCGAGTCCGCGCTACGATTCGACAACTCTTAGTAATCTTCATTGCTTACGAATTTAATACTCCATCATGTCATTCCTAGCCTTATCAGCTACATTATCGTGCTAAATTTAACTGTGCTATCTGGTTCTTCCCGGAGCACAAATTTTGACGGTGAGCTAATCTTACGTCGATCTTCCTCGTCATATCATTTTTCCTTGAACAACAAACTTGATTTTGAGTTTGTGTCGTACTCGTGGTTCCAATAACCTTTCGCTTCATCAGTCCTTTGACTTGATGTCATCGCCGATCGATTACACCTTCGTGAAATCTCTCGACAATTGTGTCGTGATCATCATCAACATTTTGAGCTCTTCCAGAATATCGATTGAATTCTTGATGAGAATTACCACCCTTGCCCCTCTATGATCTGTGTTATCATCGACAACATTATTGCCTCCCCTCCGACACAAACTTGATAATGTTATGGAGCTCCTTGCTATCCAGCTTATGTTATGTTCTACCTTGAAGTATTACTGTTCCTTATGTCAAGGATGTTGCAAGGTTGACTCCCTCTCTTAAGAATTCTCGTTATTGTGATGCCTCTCGCCATCACCCTTCTTTTGGTCCCCGTGTTGCTTCTAACCGGAATACCAATAAGTGAAATCTGCCGTGAGACTTCAGTATTATTCTTAGCAACCTTATTGCTTCGGAGTTAATGGACAATAATTCCAACTTATTGTGCTGGTTATTGAATCACCATTCTAAGTTTGATCATGCTACTAAACCCATATTTCGGGTGGACCTTTCAACCAATGTTTAACTGGGTATGTTTTCCTCGAGCATACATCTTTATATCATTTGATCTGACAAATGTTATCTCCTTGTTCACATAAGTGTGGAAATCCATCTTTTGAAAATCTCAATGAATTGTCGCTGAGTCAATCAGCCACCTCCTCACCTCTCCTTGAATTAATGATGAACTCTTGTTTCGGAACTCGCTTCCATAGTTCAATTCCCAAGAATCTTACAATGTCATCTCGACAATTTGTGTTGCACCTTTCTTCTCAGGCATCCTGAGTCTGAGGTATCCTGACACCAATCAGATCTGAATCTCAGTCAGATATGATGGTTGGAGGCTTTTCCAAGAGTCATAACATTGGTCTTTATATCACCCGGTAAGGTGATGTCATGCCTAGCACACCTGGCCGGAGGACCTATTGTTATAGTTACCTTTTTGGCAAGGGTAGTCATTCTTTCGTGAGGAAATTGTAAGCCTTATGCTATAAGTCGTTCTTGATGGATCCTTTTTGTTTCCAAAGTCTGATCTTCACTTGTTGACCATGTCAATGCTATCTGGAAGCATGTCTATGGTACTCCGATTTTCAACCGGAACATTCGAAGCCCAATGCTAAATGTTTCCTGCTCAATTATCCAAACACCGCTGTATGGGTAATGTCATGAAAATTCCCTCCCCTACCTAAAGAGTTTTCTACATTATGTCCTGTCATGGATATCATACTTTGCTTGTCCTTGGGAAGGATATACCCTTGAAATATGTGTTTAAACACATTTTCCTTTCCATTGTTCTATTTAAATCTAATAATCATATTTTCCTTTCCATTGTTTGGTTTAACCTTTCTTGTGATCTATATGATCTAAGCAGTAATATTCTCCTGCTTTTGTAAACACCTCGGTGTACAATTCTGTCAGAAAGACCCTGTTACTTTTGTTGATGACATTCCGGTAACCACCAATGGACGAGAACTTTGCCTACTGGTCCGCCTCGTTCAACGAGCAGGAAGATGGTTCTCTTCGTTCCTCGCCCTTGGTACCGATGTTGTTGCCGACATAACTGACAGACTATCCTCTGACATGCCTTGCTTACATGATCGTGCAAGATGTCACCCAGCCTTCCTACTTTCAACCCACATGGTGGGCCCATAACCCACAACTCCACAGGATCGAAATCTGACTCTCCTGTACACCCCCGGTTTCCAAAGTTATTCCTCGTGCGTGACCTCATATGTCATTCACGGGCCACCTTCCTAGTGATCTATTCTGGTAATAGACGCAATACTCAATCTTGTCGCTCTGGACCCCTTTCGCCCGTTGTTTCTAACATCGAACGATTGCCTATCCGTTAGAAACTTCTCATGGTACCTCCTTACTTTGCTCTCGATATTTTCTTAAGCTTCAATTCGAGAGTTACTCTCTGCCACCTTCCCCGATGTTATCAACCAGATAGTCGACCTTTCGGAGGTCTGTTCTTTCGAAGTAACCCCTTGTCCTTCATACGTACAATGAAGACTCCGAAGAAAGGATGTCGGCTTCATCATGATGGCCTAGAGTAGTGAAATGAAGACATCAATGGGATCGACCTCTTCGAGAAGAGCAACTAAGACCGAGGAGACTCGATAGAATTTCGTAACCACATCTTTGCCCTCACTTCCCCTCTTAAATCTCGGGACGAGATTTCTTGTAGTGGAGGAGAATTGTGACGCCCGGCTAATTAAGCCACAGTGAACCTCTGCTATTGATGCAACGTCACCTCGATTACTGTTGCTAATCGCACATTAGTTTGAAACCGATACAAATTTGAATTCAAAAAAAATGGCAACCAACAAAAGTTTTCAAAAAACAAAACTAGAATGTGCACACTATTTTATAAATTCCCTTGATCATTGCCATGATGGTACCAACTTCATTTGACTCACAAATAAATCCCTAGGAAATTAATAAGTGGTCCAACAACAAATAAATTAGCCATTTCAAAATAAATGAATGTTTATGTATTTACAAACCACTTGAAATCGTGTGTGCTAGCTCAAAACATTGCCTACTATTTATATGACAAGTTTTGTATTCAACAAAACTTATTTGGATTAAATTAAAATACAAAACGGTGGAGAAAATACAAAACAGAAAATTAGAAGAAGGAACAGTCTAAGTGCACACTGTGCACTAGAGGCCCAGTGCTATAGTGCACGGCCCAGCCCACCACAGGCCTTTCCTCTTCTCCTGTACAGAGGAGAAGGCAGAGGCCATGGCGTGGTGGCCATCCCACGGTGCCATGGCCGGATGGCCACCACGTCGACTCCCTTCGGCCTATAAGAGCGTCCCCTGAAAACCCTAGCCAGCTCTCGACCAATCCCCTCACTTTCCCAATCGAATCGCCTCCTCCTGGGCTCGGAATCGAGCCCGGAACCTCGCGTGGTGACTGTACACCTCGTCGCCGTTGCCGCGGACAACGTGCTCTCCGGCGCCTGTGGATCCGTCCAGGAGGACCGCCACCCTCGACTTCGTCTTCCCCAAGCAACAACTGGAGCTGGGACGTCCCGTACATTCGCCATCGACATCGTCACCTCCGCATACATCATCGTCGTCCGCCGTCGTTTGCCGCTACTCCGGTCCGTCCCCGGCCACCCCGACCACGTCCTCGAGCTCACTGTGAGCTCCTCTGCCCGCTCCCCCTGCTCGCCCCCTCAATCCGTCGCCGTTTAGCCGCCCCTGGCCGCGTCCGGCCGTGACCAGCTGCGTGTCAGCCGTCCCCTGGCCGCATCCGGCCGCGCGTGCGTGCGCCCGCTACGCCCTGGACGTGCGCCTGCGCCGCCCACTGCTCCGGCGCTCGCCCTGCTGCTGCTTCTCCTTGCAGTGTCGCTGATGTTGCTGCTCGGCTACTACCGCTGCTGCTTCCTGCTGTGCTGCCCTGCTACTCTAACTCTATGCGCTGCTGCTACTTACTGCTGCTTAGCTTCTGTTACTTACTGTTCGCTGATGCTGCTCTGCTCCGACCACTACTACGGCTGGGCATGGCCATGGCCATGAGCTAGAGCTGTGTGTTGTGTGTGCGCGCATGGCCGGCTGACTCTCTGGATGAGGCCGGCCCTCTTTAGTTTAGTTAGGATAAATAATGGTTAGGTGTAGTTCCTATGACATGTGGACCCTGTAAATTAAAGTAACAAATTAAATTAAAAAGTGCCCAAGTCTATGACACACGGGACCCGCTTATACTATTCCTATGTTGACCAGTCAAATGTTGACTGGGTCAACCTAACCCCCTGGACCCACATGTCAGCCCCTCTGGTACACTTCTGTGTACCCAGAGCTGGGTGCACCTAGTATTTCACATTTATTTTCGAATTAATAATAATTCAGAAAAACTTTAAAACTTTGAAAATTCATAGAAATTAGACCATAGCTCGGATGAAAAAACTTTGTACATGAAAGTTGCTCAGAACGACGAGACGAACCCGGATACGCAGCCCGTTCGTCCGCCACACACCCCTAGCATACCGAACACGCAACTTTCCCCCCCCCGGTTCCTTTGTCCGAAAACGCGAAACACCGGGAATACTTTCCCGGATGTTTCCCCCCTTCGCCAGTATCACCTATCCCTGCGTTAGATCACCCCTGGCACCACGTATTGCCTTGTTATATTTTGTGATGCTTTGTTTGCTATGTATTCATTGTTTCTTCCCCCTCTTCTCTCCGGTAGACTACGAGACCGACGCTGCTGTTGCCCAGTTCGACTACGGTTTTGACGACCCCTCCTTCTTGCCAGAGCAACCAGGCAAGCCCCCCCCCCTTGATCACCAGATATCGCCTATTCTCCTCTATACTGCTTGCATTAGAGTAGTGTAGCATGTTACTGCTTTTCGTTAATCCTATTCTGATGCATAGCCTGACATTGTTGCTACAGTCATTGATACCTTACCCGCAATCCTAAATGCTTAGTATAGGATGCTAGTTTATCACCATTGGCCCTACATTCTTGTCAGTCTGCCTTGCTATACTATTGGGCCATGATCACCCGGGAGGTGATCACGGGTATATACTATACATATATACATACTACAGATGGTGACTAAAGTCGGGTCCGCTCGAAAAGTACCCGCGAGTGATTCACGGATTGGGGGCTGAAAGGACCTTTGTCCCGACGGCCCTCTGTGTGGATCTTTGTGGCGGAGCGACAGGGCAGGTTGAGACCACCTAGGCGAGAGGTGGGCCTGGCCCTGGTCAACGTCCGCGGTTGCTTCATAATAACACGCTTAACGAGATCTTGGTATTTGATCTGAGTTTGGCCATTTGGGCTATACGCACTAACCAACTACGTGGGAAAGATATGGGCACTCGACGTCGTGGTATCAGCCGAAGCCTTCTAGACGTCAGCGACTGAGCGGCGCGCGCCGGATTGGAACGTAAGCCTGCTCTTGTATTAGGGGGCTAGTTCTGCTTTCGGCCGTCCACGCAACGTGTAGGTGTGCAATGGGCGATGGGCCCAGACCCCTGCGCCATAGGAGTTAGACCGGCGTGCTGACCTCTCTGTTAGGCCTAGGTGGGGCTGCGACATGTTGATCTTCCGAGGTCGGGCATGACCCAGGAAAGTGTGTCCGGCCAAATGGGATCGAGCGTGTTGGGTTATGTGGTGCACCCCTGCAGGGAAGTTAATCTATTCGAATAGCCGTGTCCCTCGGTAAAAGGACGACCCGGAGTTGTACCTTGACCTTATGACAACTAGAACCGGATACTTAATAAAACATACCCAGACAAGTTCCACAGATAACCCGGTGATCGCTTTTCCACAGGGCGACGAGGGGAGGATCGCCGGGTAGGATTATGCTATGCGATGCTACTTGGAGGACTTCAATCTACTCTCTTCTACATGCTGCAAGACGGAGGCAGCCAGAAGCGTAGTCTTTGACAGGATTAGCTATCCCCCTCTTATTCTGGCATTCTGCAGTTCAGTCCACTGATATGGCCCTTTACACATATACCCATGCATATGTACTGTAGATCCTTGCTTGCGAGTACTTTGGATGAGTACTCACGGTTGCTTTCTCCCTCCTTTTCCCCCCTTTCCTTTCTTTCTGGTTGTCGCAACCAGATGCTGGAGCCCAGGAGCCAGACGCCACCGTCGACGACGACTACTACACTGGAGGTGCCTACTACTACGTGCAGCCCGCTGACGACGACCAGGAGTAGTTTAGGAGGATCCCAGGCAGGAGGCCTGCGCCTCTTTCGATCTGTATCCCAGTTTGTGCTAGCCTTCTTAAGGCATACTTGTTTAACTTATGTCTGTACTCAGATATTGTTGCTTCCGCTGACTCGTCTATGATCAAGCACTTGTATTCGAGCCCTCGAGGCCCCTGGCTTGTATTATGATGCTTGTATGACTTATTTATGTTTTAGAGTTGTGTTGTGATATCTTCCCGTGAGTCCCTGATCTTGATCGTACACATTTGCGTGCATGATTAGTGTACGATTGAATCGGGGGCGTCACAAACTTCCGCTTGATCCAGTTGTCATCCGTGTCCTTGCTTCCATGATCTCGAAGTGCGACTGCGAGTTTGGTCACTCTTCGAAAGAGCTCACGAGGTTCTTCATCTTCTTTCATTGCAAACTCATCGGCTTCATCTTGCACCACTTCATAGTTGGAGCGTTGAATGCTAGCACTTCCACGATAGAGACCTCGACACATTTCCATGCTTCTTTAGCCATGACATGGGGTCGAAGATGAGGGAGCTCTTCGGGAAGGATTGCATCTTGGATGATGAAGAGAGCACTCTCATTGAATTGATTGTCCACGGCTTCTCGAGGGGTGAAGTTGCTTGGGTCATGAGGATAAAAACCTTCTTCAATGATTCTCCAAAGGTTAGTGTTCACATGTTTCAAATGACGCTTAAAGCGATAGACCCAAGAATCAAAATCTTCATGTTTCTCATATTTAGGAGGAGGACCGGCATGATTCAAATGAGTAGAGGGGATTGGCCCTCCATAAATTGGAGGTTCCACATGGGCAAAGATGCCGGTACCATTTCTACCACTAATAGAAGGACTCTTATCAATGTTAGCTTCCCCCTTGTCGGAGGGAGCATCCATCACCTTGTTGGTGGGATCACCCACTTTCATCGGCGA